>CM028132.1:265103500-265756500 GCA_016271365.2 Neoceratodus forsteri | reverse complement strand
CTGCCCAGGAGAAAGCAAGGGGAGAACAACAGGTTAGGTGTCGGTTTATATGAAGGGGAAACAATGGAGAATACAAGGGCTGGGTAATTTGTAGGCGGAGGGGAGAAGCTCTGAGGTGAAAATTACATAGGAGCTAAGGTGAGAAGGGGTTGGGGGCAGCCAGAGTGGCACCAACACTAGACAAAGAGCAAGGTGCAGTTCGGCTGGGATCTGAGATGGTTGGTAACTTGCAAATATCTAAATCTATCTTGAGGAGGAAGATTGTATTTAGTCACCATATCTTCAAATGTTAATAACGTTCCCTTTTTATAAAGACGTCGGAAGATGTCAATCCCCTGTCTCAGCCAAATCCAAAATCTGTGGTCTAGTCTAGCTGGGAGAAAGGCCTGTAAGTGAGGGGGGGGAGTAAAGTAAGTGCCTATATGGTGCCATCTGTCTAGAAGACCACAATTTCCTCCAACATTTTATGGTGGATCTAGTGTAGGGATTCTGTGTAATGTGGTCCAGAGGGATAGACGGGTGACTTAACAGGATTTTATGTAAGTTCATTAAGTCTTCCTCCCTCTTTTCCAGTTCCCTCCATTTTGCTGTATAGGTTTGGTGGAGCCAGAGGAAGACAGGTCTCTGTTGGGAGGCTAAGTGATAATTAAGGAGGCATGGTAAAGCCAGGCCTCCAGCTGGGGTGGGCAGCTGGAGTATAGCGTATTTAACTTTCGGGGGTGCATGTCCCACATATAGTGAGATATAAGTATATTTATCTCCTTAAAAAAACCCTGTGGTGGTGTGGTAGGGAGAGTCTGTGCCAAATAAAGGAATCTGGGAAATAAGTTCATACGGATTGTTTCCACTCTCTGGATTCAAGAGATGATGCGCCACCTTTCCAAGCCTAGCCTTAACTGGTGTAATAGGGGTGCATAGTTATGTTAATAGAGGCGTGTTCAGTCCACCATCAGGTTTACCCCTAAATATTTCAGGTAGGTCATGTCCCAGTGGAAAGGAAATTTCTGTCTTGTCTGGGGGGAGGGTGAATAATTTATTTGAAGCATCTCGGTCTTCTTATTATTAACTTTATACCCTGCTACCTCCCCGAATCTGTCAAGTAGATTCCATAGACATGGTAGCGATTGCTCTGGAGATGTCAGGTAAACCAACAGGTCATCGGTATATAGTGCAAGTTTATGATGGGTTCCCCCCACTTCTATTCCCTGTAACTCCTTGCACCTGCCTGAGTGCCTGTGCCAGGGGCTCTAGATAGAGGGCGAATAACAGGGGTGAAAGTGGACACCCCTGCCGGGTGCCACTGTATAATGGAAAGGACGCTGATATTGCTCCATTGATTTTAACATAAGCCACTGGACGATCATAGAGGCTCATGATAATCTGTCTGAACATTAAGGAAAAGCCAAAAGACTCAAGGGAGACTGTTAGAAAAGGCCATGCCTCCCAGTCAAAGGCCTTCTCAGCATTAAGGCTGAGTAGTAAAAAGGGTGCCTCTGACCGGGAGGTATGGTGTAACAGGTGGATGGAGCATCTAATATTGTCCTGTGTCTGTCTTGATTTTATAAAACCACTTTGATCCGTGTCAGTTAATAGAGGCAATATCGCTTCCAGCCTACCCGCCAACACTGATGTAAATAATTTATAATCATTATTTAAAACAGAGATTGGGCAGTATGAGCTGCATTGATTGGTGTCTTTGCCTGGCTTAGGTATGCTAGAGATAGTGGCATATCTCCATGAGGGTGGGATGGGTTCTACTTTCATTACTTCTTGACATGCTTTCTGGAGCGTAAGTAGTAAGAGGTCTTTAAATAGTTTATATAGCTCTCCCATGGTAAGGCCATCGGGTCCTGGGGATTTTCCTGCTTTAACTTTTTTAAGGCTAACTCCAGTTCCATCTGGGAGATGTGTGCCTCCAACTGTTTTATATGATCTTGAGTAAGTTTTGGGAGCCCTAGGGACCGTAAGAACTGGGTACCTGCTTGTGGGTGGTGGGGTTTCTCTGGGGTGTAGGGGGACCTATAAAATGATTCAAAAGCTGTCATTATATCTAATGGTGTTCGGCATATATCTCCCTGCTGTTGGGAAAAAATCTGGAAGATAGTACCTTGTTGCATTCGTTGTCCTAGCCTATGTGCTAGGAGTCTGGTGGACCTTGGTCCCCCGTCATAACATTTTTGTTTTAAAAATTGCAACGCTTGTTCAGTTTTGACATCCAGTAAATGTTGGAGCTGCTGTTTGGTGGCCTCTAATAGTGGGCGTACAGACCCATCTCCTGCTGCAAATTGTTGTTGTGAGGTCCCCAATTGTTGAAGGGTGGTCATTTGTTCTGATTGTAGCTTTTTATGTTGGGCTGCAAAATTAATAACTTCTCCCCTTAGAACAGCCTTCAGGGTGTCCCAAAGGATTGTGGGTTTTGTATCTGCCAATGTACTGTCTGTTAATATTTGGGGAATCTTGTTTTTTTTTTAACATTTCCTGGAATCCCTTAAGAGTTAAAAGGTAATTACTGAAGAGCCTTAATGTCGGTTTGTGCTGTGTAACCCAGTCTATAGTCAGCAGGATTTGGGAGTGGTCTGAGGGGACAAAAGGTAGAATGTCACATCTCTTAAGGAGGTATGCATGCTCCCCAGAGAGATGGCATAGGTCTATACAAGTGTGTATCCTGTGAGGAGCTCAGAAATGGGTATACATGCAGCTAGGGGGGTTTAAAAAGCACCAAGTGTCTGTCCATCCCATCTCCTTAATATATCTTTGTGCTGTTTTTTGAGCCACAGAGCATCTTGGAGGGGTAGAGTTAGTAGAGTCTCTGTCATCAAAAATCATATGGCAGTCCCCCCCAAACCAGGAGTGCTCTCTGCTGATGTTCAGTAATTTTTTGTTGTATTGCCTTTACTGTATCCGCATTGGATCCCGGTGGGATGTATAGGCTAGCCAAGGTAAGGGGTGCCCCCTTAAAGATCCCTGTGGCTAATGCGAGGTGGCCCTTCTGGTCCACGTAGGTAGAGGTAATTTGAAATTGGGATGTCCTGGGTACCAATATTGCAACCCCACTTCTCTTACCCCTTCTTGCATGATGAGGAGATTACCTGGCTGAATCCAAATTTTTGTAATTTCTAGTACTCTGTCTGGTCAAGGTGCATCTCTTGTAGTAAGATAAAGGTAGATTTCTGCCTCTTGAGCAGGGAGAGCACCATGTAACCTTTGACTGCGTTGTTCAGTCCATTCACGTTTTGTAAGGATAATGTTATTTTCGTTGATGGAGTCATTTTACTTGGCAAAAAAACATTAATGGAATCTCCTGGTGCATTTGTCGCTACCCTCCTTCCTCCCCTTTCACAATGCATCTTCCCTAATTCATGGTGTAGCAGTTCCCTCCCACTGAGTGGACAGACGCTCCTTTTTTTATCCATTCCCGCAGTCTCACGGTAAAGCATTAAAATGATAAATCCTTTACCAACCATGTGCATCATTGGTGAACAACCAGACCTGTCTGTCTGGTTTACTAATTCTTTACCTCTACAGTATTCCCTTTTTATAAAGAACAAACAAAAAATAAATATATAACTGGGTTCATATCAACCAACGTCAGAAACATTTAAACATATCCATATGTATATCAGTGAGACTCCCAAACCAGAGGGACCACAACACATGCTATGCCCCTTAAAGGACCGCATACACGCCATGATGGTAGAATGGTTGTGGTCTGGAGGAAAGGCAATGGAGATCTCCATTAGGTCCTCCACTCCGTGGAATGTTGCCCACGGCTCACCCCGAAGGGCTAATAACTTCATCACCTGTGTCAGCATGACGGTAATGCTGAGCGCGGTTAAGCGTAGAACAGTCATTATCAGGGGGTGGATTTCAGAATATTCCCCCTGTCCCCACCCAGCTGTAGCCCATATAGTAATCACTTTAGATGATAACAATATTCAGACATCACTCTGTGATTATGTGGTCTGGTAAATCTAGGACGAGCCATTCCAACAGTAAACAGAAATATTCACATTTTCAGACCAAACCATAAATAAAAAATTAAAAAACAATAGGGCTTTAAGAGATCTTCCCCATCTGTTCTCATCCTATTCCCCCTCCGATGCCTCAGGGTTAAGAACTTTAATCATGCTTTTAGTTGTTGTAACAGTGAGCCAAAATATAATGTTCATTTAGATTTTTTTCAGAGCATATTTTTCATAGCATTTGGTATTACAACTGAAATCAGTCAAGTCATGAAGTACCACCTATGAAATGAGTCAGCCGCTAAAGCCTCAGATGATTCTCCATAGGAAAGGCCTGTTTCATAGTCTCAGCTGAAGCCCTGGAGTATACATAAGGCTGGGGCTTGTTTTCCCCTGCAAATGTTCCGTTCGCCAAAGAGGGAGTCAACTCAACAACAGGTAGCACTAGTTCTAGGTAGTCATGACTTAAAGGGTCACAGTACCTGAGTGAAGAACTCGTCAAACATGTTTAATATGTTCCGTGTGTCAGGCAAGTCAAGTGGTAAATTATTGTCTGGGCGGGGGACCTGCTGATTGTTTCTTGGACTCATTTAGTTTTTTGCGGATGTCTGTATATGTGGCTCGTGTTGTTCTCCTGTTCGTCAGCTCAAACTGTCCAGTTTCTTGCGAGCTGCACTTTTGTCTCTGTGGCAGTGGTCTTGTTTTCATCGGATTTGAGAGATCTGTAACTCCCTGGGCTAGTAAAGCTTGTCTGGCATCTTGTGGTGTATTATATATTGCTGCCCCAGTACTCCAGAAGATTTTAAGTCGTGTAGGATATGGTGTGATAAAGCAAAGTTGGCTAGCTCTTAGTATTCTCAGAATACCTGCATATTCCATACATTTTTTTGGGATGTCTGTGGGGTAATCCTGGTCAAATAGCAGGCACGAACCATTGTATTCCACTTTCTTCGCTCCCCATGCTGCCCGCAGTACAGTCTCTTTGTCTCTATAGCTTGCAAATTTAATGATAATCGAGTGAGGCCTTGCTGCTGGATCTGTGGGGCGAGGAGTCAGTGCTCAGTGGGCCCTCTCCAATCTGAATTGGAAGGTGGTCGGGAGAGGGACTATATGTCTTATAAGCATACCTCTCAACTGTCCCTGATTTTCAGGGACGTCCCTGATTTTGCCTCAAAATTTTACTCTGTCCCTCCTAAAAATTGTGTTTTCGTGACCAAACAGTGGGGGTTATAAGCACAAACAAATGTCAAACATTAATGTAACCCCCCTGCAAATGGGGGTTCCCAAAAGACTTCCAGGAGCTTGCTTGAATGCTCCAAGCCTGAATGGTGTTTGGCGTTTAAGCCATTTATCAATGAGTGTTTTTAGAGCCTCTGGTACTGTCTCTTTAAGAGCTGTCTGCTTGCAGACATAATTAGTTTGTATGGGGGGACTGTGTGCTTCTCTGTTTGAGTACCACTCAAACTGCTGCCAATTCACTCCATTTTTGCAGTCACTAGGAGTGCAAAGGGAACCTATCTGAAGGGTGTAACTGTTTGCCAGAAATCATTTAGAGTAATAATGAAAATACAGTTTGTCTCTTGCTTTCTTTGCAGTCAGAACTGTGTTTGCCTAGTTCCCCATTCTAGTTTTGAACTGTTGAACTGGACCAATCAGTGTGGGGTAAGCTAGCTCTAAAATGGTGCCTTGGACGAATCAGAACTTGGACTCATAATCTGAGCCAGCCACAAGAGGATAGTATGGGCAGTGACTCTGGGAGATGTAGTTTAGATTTCGGCGCCTTTTTGGACCAACAGCAGCAGTCTATTGTGAGTGACAGCCAATCCAGTCAAGAACTGGGAGGAACTCAAAGGAAGTGCTCGGTTTTGTCTGTTGGAGTTTCAGTTTAGATCTGGCAGTGAAGGGGAAAGAAACCCTGTGCTCCTTCAGTGCACAGTTTCAGTCAAAAACGTGTAAGGCCCAGAGTTCCGGTCTGCAGCTGTGTAACTGCTTGTTAGGACTGAATCCATCCTGTGAAAAGAATCAAAGGATCTCTGAAGAGAAACCAGGCTCACCCTGTAGAAGACTGGAGAAATTGTTAATTGCACTCAGTCTGTCAGGAACTGAATCTGCTGTGTGTTCTCCCGGTATTGTGCAGTAATTGCGTATCGGGATAGAGAAGCAGCCTGCCTGGTATAGTACTTTCTTTTTACCATATAAATGTGTGAAGAGTCTTGTGGAGCTCAAGAGTAGCCCTGCTGACGTTGAAGGACCCTATCTTGTTTGGAGGTCGTGAGTACTAATTCAGGGTCGCCCTGTTGAATTGCCACATTAAATCCAAATGGAATTACTGTACTGCTGACTGTTTAAACTAATTTTTCTTTTCACTGTGTGAAAGGGCCCTACCAGCTGCCACGGTTTAGACTAGCCACTAGGGCTTGGGTACCCAGGGACAGTAACTGGCAGGGATAGGCCTGCACAGAGCCATAGGTAGATAGTAAAGTGATAAGCTAATTAACCTGATTTCCCCTGTCCTTGTTATATCCCCTAAATAAATCAGAGCTGCTTGTTTCAGCAAAGTTATACTTCCTGAGGTATTTGTCTATGTTAAGTACTGTACTGTGATTGTTGCACTGTATCTTATTTCACAGGAGGTCCCAGTGCCGGAACTAGTCCTGGGGTAAGTGTATACTGTGAAGGTAATTCTGATATATTGTGTGGGCCACTAGTGGGAAGAAAGGGGGTTTGCAGTGTCCCAGAGGGCTGTGACCAAGTAAGTTTAAGTATTGCAAACCCTGACCTCTGGGTGGAGGCACCCGCCATTGGATCCAGGCCCCTCAACCTGTTAGTGGCAAATCAGGCAGGGGTAGTAGCCCCTGGGATAGCGCCATCTAGGGGTTACATCAAAGTTACAGACTTGTTTTTCTTTAGAAAATGCATTTTGCACTAAATCATTTATTCTACCAGCTTCCTGAGTGGATATCTTCAATTTTGAAGAAGTGTCCCTGATTTTGGTCCTTTGTCCCTGATTTTTTTAAGTCTTGTCCCTGATTTATGAGGCAGGAGGTTGAGAGGTATGCTTATAAGATCTGCCACAAAGTCCACCATTTGTCCAGTTTCAGATCCCTTGGGCAAGCCATAGATGCACAGATTGTCTCTGTGTGAGCGGCATTCAAGGACTTGGCATTTATCCTACAAGGTTTCCTGCTGTTCAAGTAAGTAGTCTACTACCCACTGCAGGCGTACAACTGTGCCCTCGGACTGAGAGACCCGCTCTTCTACTTCTTGTACCCGTGTCTCCACAATGGTGAGTTTTATATTTAGGTTCCGGAATTCAGTTTGATTTTCCAAGCGAAATTGTCTAATCATGTGCAGGATAGCCTCAATCGAGGACGAGTGAAGATTTCTCTTTCTGTATCTGTGTCCGCCTCTGAGGCCTGTTCACTTCACAGTGAGGAGTTTCCACTGCCTTGTATAGATGTGGAGCCCAATCCTGAGCTATCTGCAAGAGGCTGTGTCACATCTATTCGAGTTTTTGTATGCTTGCCATCGTCCCCTATTTTTGGTGGCATTTTGATCGAGTTTGCTTGATGATGTCCACTGAAAAAGATAGTTTGTTTAGCTAGGTAGGTCCAGAGCTAGAGAGCTAGGCTGACATGCAGGTGATGACGTCACTGGAAGTCAGTCATCGTTTTTTGTTTTAAAGTTATTTGCATCTTTTTGTTCAAAATGTGACAAACAATTGAATTTGCTGATGCTTTTTTTGCTAATTTAAAAAAAAACTAAACTAAAAGGTATCTATAAATGAAACACCACTTATTTTGTAGATATTTTTGTGCTGAACAACTTTCATGTTTACAGTACCATGCTATCATTTTTCATTTTAAAGTTATTCGCATTTGAATACGGTTAGTATACTCGCATTTGAATACGGTTAGTAGAGCTACTGTAGGATACATCTACACAGCTGGCAACTCTCTCATGTATGACATCATCAGAGCAGCCATTTTAGGATTCTGAGAGCATGATTTTTGAATCAGGAGAGACTGTGTTTACAATTTTCATTTGCTATAAAACTGCATTTATCCTATGTTAATAAATGCAATATCAGTATAAATGTAAACAATAGCCTCTCCTTGACAAGCCTATGAAGTCATTTAAAAAAATGTGTAAAAAGATAGTTTAGGTGTCCTTTAAATTTAAAGTGTATGCACTTTTGCAAAGTTCTCCTTTACATTACTGCTATTTGTAAGTTTTACCTTGTTTTCTTATTTCTCAACTTTTGTTTTGTAATTGTATTGCGTTTTATGTTTATTGTTTAAGACATGCTACTGTTCAACAAACAGTATGGGCATATTCAAAAAGGTTCAGATTAGGACAGCCATGGAAATACAATCAACTTGAAACTATGAGCCCACATACTGTACTAAGACAAGAGCCCAAGGCAAATTAAATGCAACTTCCCATAGTTACATACTGTACATACTGCAAACTTACATTATCACAGTTCAGGTACATATTACATACATATATATATATATATATATACACGAGAGAGAGAGAGATACAGTTATATATACGATACACAGCAGGGACCTGTGGAATACATTATTTATTTTCACTGGTGCTGACTGACCTTGGGTAACCTCACAAGTGGCATAAGCCACAAGAGATGTGTCCAAGGTCAAACAGCACCAGTGAAAATAAATCATGAATTCCATAAAGTCCCTGTCATGTATTTTATTTATGCAATAGGCAGGGACCTTGTGGCTATGTTTTTATTTTTAACAGAATTCTTTTTTTTTTTTCCCAATAATTTAAAAGTTTTGTGGTAATGTAATGTTCCTCTGCCTCGGAGAAGTGCCACAGCTATGCCCGTCATCAGGGATGCAGCATCATGATGCTAGCTTTGATGGGGCATCTCGGTGTGGAGGAGCAGCCTGCTTAGAGACTTTAAAAAGAAAATGGCAGCTGGACACCACACCTCGCACCACGCTGGTGACCCAGGTTCAGGAATGAGCTCAGGTCGTCGGGGGTCAGCAGGGGGAGAGGAAGATTGAGCATCCCAACGGATGTTCTCCTCCTCCTTCGGGTGGGTTTCCAGGGGTGCTTTGGGCACCCGACTCTTGCGAGGGTCAGTGGGAGCACCGACTTTCGGGGCACTGGTGGGTCTCGTGGGAGGGAGTCAGGGAAGGGGAGGACGCTGTTAGGCACTTAGCAGCACCATACGTCAGCACGTCACCTGCCTGAGCTGGTGTCCTCGGGGTTGGAAGGGGGGAGGGAACACCAGAAAAATGGAAAACACTCCTCGTCGGTCCTAGATGACGACCGATCCTTGCCTCCCAGTCACCAATTCATGGGTAGACCTCATTGTGCAGGCTCTCCTCCGTAGTAGAGGCAGTAAGGGAGAAAAATGGAGAAGCCTGGCACTCTAGGGGAAGACTTTGATGCGTGGTCTGAAGGAGGTTGACTAGTCCGAAGGAGTGGATGGCCGAGGGTAGAGTAAGGTAGGAAAAAAAAAAAAAAAAAATGGCAACTTCTTTTAGTAAGCAAGTTTTTCAGGGCCAGGGAGATACCACAAGTTTACGTTTGTTGGCAGCATTCTTTTTTTTTTCCCCCATTTTGTTTATAACTGCCTCAGTTCATGCAAGCAGAAGTGGTGCAGAAGCATGGCTGGTGGTTTTATGAGTTTCACTGTTAGATCCCACAAGCAGTGCAGGTGGGTGCAGACTACATGGCAGAAATAAAACAGATATTTAAGAACAAAAATAGAAAGGATCCTTTATGTGTGACATTATTTGCAGGGCCATGGTAAGAAGGCAGTGTCTGGAGGACTGAAGAGAAGTGAGGCAGGCGGGGAGGAGAAGGACATTAGAGCAGTGTTCATTGGAGGGATAAGGAAAGAAGACGCGTGCTGCGATTTTACTTAGAAAAAAACGTATGCAAGAAAGCACTAGTTTGTTAAATAAGTGAGCTATGTGGAAGAGAGAGAGAGACAAACAGAGAGAGAGAGAGAGAGAGATATGTGTGGTTTAGTACTATGGGACACGTCTGTATTTCAGAGTTGCAGGTAGACAGTTGGCATGTGGGGGGAGAGTGAAGTTGGAGCGAAGCTGGAGCAGAGTTTGCTCAATAGGGTCTTTCATTTATTTGTCTGATGTGAAAGAAGAATTTCCAGCTCACAAAAGCAGTTTCTTCCTTCATGGGCCGAAATCCTTCTTTAGTGAGAAAAAAATTTTTTTTGTATGACTGCCATCTTTTTTTTTTTTTATTGAAAATCCATATAAATGATGCCCTGGAGAAAATAAACATACAACTCTAGCGAAATGGGACCTGTTTAGCTGATTCTGGAGGCTTTAAAAAAAAAAAATCACAAAACAAAAAGTTTTGGGACACCCTAAAATCAAAGGTGGACGCCGGATGGCTTAGCGAGGGCTCATGAAGGAAGAACTGAATCTCACAAAAGAAGAAATTTATTGTTTCGTGATCTTCTGTCATATGAACATACGAATATGCCAGCAGAAATAGATCACCTGATCTATCAAGTCTGCTTGAGTGTGCAGCTAGCATCTTCACTTTGCAGCTGCCCCACCCTTCCCCTTCCCAATTACCTCCCCCTCTCACCTTGTCCCATCCCTTTTTGAAACTACCCACTGTCTTACAGGCTACCACCTCCTCTGGTAGAGCATTCCATTCTGCCACAACCCTCTTCATGAAAAAGTGCCTCATTTCCATCTTAAATCTCCCCCCTCCAACCTAAGGCCGTGCCCTTTCATATCCTTCCCCCTCCTCAGCCTGAGTATCCCTTCAGTGCCTACCTTGTTTATTCCCTTTACATACTTAAAGGTCTCAATCATATCCCCCGGTCCCACCTCTCCTCCAAGGAGTACATGTTCATCTCTCTCAGCCTCTCCTCGTATGGTCTGTCCTCCAATCCCTGGATCATCCTTGCTGCCCTGCGTTGTACCCCTTCCAGTAATTTCACATCCTTCTTCAGATATGAGTGCCAGAATTGCACACAGTACTCCAGGTGCAGCCTGGCCAGTGCCCTGTAGAGAGGCAGGATCACCTCCCTGCTCCTGGAGGAGATCCCTCTCACGATACAACCCAGAATCCTGTTGGCTTTTGCTGCTGCCCTCCTACACTGCTCTGTATTGTTCGTCTTCCTGTTACAACCACACCTAGAGCCTTCTCCTCCTCAGTGGAACCTAGCTGCACCCCTCCCAGCTGGTAACCTCTCCCTGGGTTCTTTGCTCCAAAGTGCAGAACTTTGCACTGTTTCGCACCGAACCCTAACTGCCACGCTTCCGACCACTCCACCAGTTTGGTCAGGTCATCCTGCAGCCCCTGCCAACCTGCTATATCATCCACCACCGCCCCCCCAACTTGCTATCGTCAGTGAATAGTCTGATCTTATTCCTGACAACATACAAGATATCCACTATAAATATTCCAAACAGCATTTTCCCCAGTACCAATCCCTGCGGCACCCCACTCGTCACAGCGCTTGGAGATGAGAGTTACTCCCACCACCACCACTACCTTCTGCTCTCTCCCCTGCAGCCAATTCTCAATCCATTTAACCATCTTAGTCCCCGCCCCCACGTATCTTAACCTCCCTCTCAACCCCCATGTGGCACAGAATCGAAGGTCTTACTGAATTTCAGTCCAAGTATAATGACATCCACCACATGACCCATGTCCAATTTCCTCATGACCCAGTCATAATACTCAACTAGGTTCGTTTGGCAGGATTTTCCAGAGACAAACCCATGCTAGTGACTCTCCTGGAGCCCACTGTCTTCCATAAAGGTCACCAGCCTTTCCTTAAGTATTGTCTCCATCAGCTTCCCCATGATGGAAGTTAAGCTAACCAGCATGTATTTACCCGGCTCATCCTTTGGTCCATTGTTATGGATGGGTAACATGTGGGCCATCCTCTAGTCATGCGGTACACACCCTGTGTCCAGGGAGGTATTGAATAGTTCCACCAGTGGTCCAGCCAGGATCTCAGCCATTTTCTTCAACACCCTGTAGTGTATGCCATCCGGTCCTGGTGCCTTACCCACCCTCAGAGCCCTTAACCCCTCCAATAACCTTCCCTCAGTGATCACCCTGTCCATTACCCCCTCTCCCTGCCTCCCTGCCCACCCCAAAGAAAAGAAGCTCAAAAAAGAATTTCTTCTTTTGTGGGGTGAGATTGCTTTTTCATGATCTTCTTTTGTGAGATTTCTTCTTTTGTGAGCTTCTATCGTGAGTTGGATTCTTCTTTCATGAGCTTCTTTCATGAGATTTCTTCCTTCTTGATCTTCTTTCGTGAGGTGGATTCTTCTTTCATAGATACATAGATACATAGACAGTGTCGGCAGATAAGGGCCTATGGCCCACCCAGTCTGCCCATTTGAGCTTGTAAGTTCAGTTTGTTTTCCTAGAAGTCTGTTTCCCCTTACCCCTGACCTCTAGAATTCCTTTATGTCTATCCCATGCATTCTTAAATCCCGTGATTGTTTCAGCCCCCACCACTTCCTCTGGCAAGGTGTTCCACTTGTCCACCACCCGCTCTGTGAAGAAATTCTTTCTCATGTTTCCTCTGAATCGCCTCCCTCCAACTTCATCCCATGCCTCTAGTCCTGGAACATCTTTTTGCTTAAAAATAGTGTTTTCCTGCACCCTGTTTCTCCCTGTAAGATACCTTATGTCTCTATCATATCCTCTCTCCTCCTCTCCTCCAGGGAGTACATGTTCAGTTCCTTCAACCTGTCTTCATAGGACTTGTGATGCAATCCATGCACCATCTTTGTTGCCCTCCTCTGAACCTTCTCTACCCTGTCTATGTCCCACGAGGTATGGTCTCCAGAACTGTACACTGTACTCCAGGTGGGGCCTCACTAGTGTCTTGTATAGCGGAATTATGACCTCCTTTTTCCTGCTGGTGATGCCCCTGCCTATACATCCCAGCATCCTATTTGCTTTACCTGATGCCTTGTCACACTGTTTCCTACCTTGAGGTCATCAGAGATGACAACCCCAAGATCCTTTCCTGCTTGGTGCATGCTATATCCTCACCCCCAACTGATATATTGTGCCAGGGTTTTTGTGCCCCATATGCATTATCTTGCACTTCTTTGCATTGAATTTCAACTGCCAAACCCTTGACCATTCTTCAAGTTTCTGCAGGTCCTTCTCATTCTGTCTACACCTCTGGTGTGTCTACTCTGTTACAGAGCTTTGTGTCATCAGCGAACAGTGAAATTCTGCCTTCTAGATCCTGCACAATGTCACTGATGAAGATGTTGAATAGGACTGGTCCCAGCACTGATCCCTGTGATACCCCACTGGTCACTCTTCCTCTGTGGAGTGACAGCCATTTACCACTGCCCTCTGTGTCCTGCTACCCAGCCAGTTACCTACCCACCACACTACTGTCCTGCCCACACCCATATTCCCCAGTTTGTGTAATAGTCTTCTATGTGGCACAGTGTCAAAGGCCTTGCTGAAGTCCAGATAGGCCATGTCCACTGCCCCCTGATCCACCTCCCTAGTCACCCAGTCAAAAATTCAATGAGGTTGGTCTGACATGACCTCCCCTGGTGAAACCATGCTGCCTTGGGTCCTGTAGTCCATTGACAACCAGATGTTCCACCAATCTCTCCTTCAGTAGTGCTTCCATGATCTTTCCCACTACTAAGGTGAGGCTGACTGGTCTGTAGTTCCCTGCTTCCTCTTTGTTCCCACTTTTGTATAAGGGGACTACATCTGCTGTCCTCCAGTCTTGGGTACCTCCCTATTTCCAGTGATTGGCTAAACAGGATAGCCAGAGGTTCAGCCACCACCTCTTAGTTCTTAAGGACCCTGGGTGCACCCCATCTGGCCCCATTGCTTTGTCAACTCTTATTACTTCCAGTTCCTTCAGGACCCTTTTTCGTGTAAAGGGACTTGTGTCCATTTCTGCACCATTCTCACCCCTTGTACTCCCTTCAGACCCATTACCCCCTCTTCCTCAGTAAAGACTGAGCAGAAATACCTGTTCAATATGTCAGCTTTACTGTTGTCATCCTCCACACGACTCCCATCCTCCCCTTCAGTCTCACTATCCCTCCCTTTGTCTTTCTTTTTTCACTTATGTACCTGTAAAAGGTTTTGTCCCCTTTAACCACTGATTTTGCAATGTGTTCTTCTGTCTGAGCTTTGGCTTCCCTTACTGACTTCCCTGCCTCCCTTTGTTTCTCCTGGTACTTCTCCCTATCCCCTTCTGCCTGTGTCTTTTTGTATTGCCTGAATGCAATCTTTCTGGCTTTCACTTTCTTTGCTACCTCCTTGAAAACCATAATGGTCTCCTCTTCCTTTTCCTCTTGCTAACCTGCTTAATGCATAATTCTGTTGTTCTTATAATCCCCATTTTAAATACTGCCCACTGTTCCTCAACCCCTGATTCCTGTCCCATTCCCTTAATAGCTTCTTTCAAGTATCTCCCCATTTTCCCAAAGTCTGCCCCCTAAAATCCAGGATACGTGTTTTGTGTGGTTTGGTTCTGCTCTTTCTGTGATTTCAAACCACAATGACTGGTGGTCACTGTTACCCAGGTGCTCCCCACTGTTACCCCCATCACACTGTCCCTGTTTGTGAGCAGAAGGTCCAGTATTGCCTTCTGCCGAGTTGGTTCCATGACCAGTTGCTTGAGGAAGGCACCCTGAAGGGAGTCCAGGATAAATCTGCTCCTAGTTGATGCTGCTGCTGGGATGCTCCAGTCCACGCCTGGAATACTGGAAGTCTCCAACCAGTACTACCTCACCCTTGTCTGCCATCCTTTGGACGGCTAGCATCAGCTCCCTATCTGTTTCTTCCTCCTGGGCTGGTGGTCTATAGACCACACCTGTGCGGATGGCTGGCCCCATTTTCCTTTCCAGCTTAACCCACAGTATCTCTCCCCCATTTTGTTCCTCCTGGATCTCTGTGGCCCTTATGTCATTTTTTCACATACAGTGCCACTCCTCCTCCCTTCCTGCCTCCTCTGTCTCTTCTGAATATGTTGTAGCCAGGTATGGCCATCTCCCAGTCATGGTTATCATTACACCAGGTTTCAGTGATGGCCACAATGTCCAGGTCTGACTGTACCATGACAGCCTCCAGATCTTCCATCTTGTTGCTAAGGCTCCTGGCATTTGCACACATGGCTTTCCATGATTTGACCTCCTAGCCTGCTTCACTGTTCTACTCCAGCCCCTTCCTTAGTTGTCATTTATCCCTGGTTCTCCTTGCTGTCTGCCCTTCTGCTGAATTTTGCCCCTTTCTGCTTATCCACCTTTGGACACTAATCTCCATCTTTTGCACACTGCTTGCAGAGATAGCCACTCCTCTGGTTCACTGGTTCCACTGCTAGCTGTGGGGTGAGCAAGTAAGTACCTCCTTGCTGGCCTGCCCCCCTTTGCTAGTTTAAATGCTTGTCAATGTAGCATTTAAACTTATCATTGAGTGCTTGGATTCCCCTCCAGGATGGATGCAGGCCGTCAGGCTTGAACAAACCTCCATCCCTCCAGGTGGGTCCCCAGTCACCAATGAATCCAAACCCTTCCTCACAGCACCAGTTCTCCAACCATGAGTTAAAGTTCCTGGTGCATGCACTCCTATGCTCTCCCTTGCCTCTCACAGGTAGTACTTCTGAGAAAGTGACAGAAGTAGCTACTTGCTTGAGACCCCTCCCCAGTTTCCTAAACTCTTCCTGAACTTCCTTTGGATCCCCATTTGCCAAGTCATTAGTACCTAGGTGGATAATGACATCCAGCTCACCCTCCCGTCTTGCCTTCCCAGTGATCCCCAGTATCTTCCTTCCATCCCTCCATGCCGTGGCACCTGGTAGGCACCTCACCTCCCTGTCCTCCCCCTCCTGTGTTCCTAGCTGGATCCCTCTTACGATGGAGTCCCCCACCAGGATTCGCTTCCTCCTCCTCTGGGGTCCACTGCTTTCCCCACTGAGGTCACCTCCTTGGCTAACCTCCACATCCTTTCCTTCCACTTCTCTGGGTACCTCTATTTGGTTGTCCTCATTTGCCAGTGTGGCATATGAGTTCTTGAGAGGAATAGGATCTGGGATGTGCCTCTGCCTGACTGCTCTCACCCTCCCTGAGCCCACTGTCATCCAAGTGCTCCTCATTCTCGGCATCCTTTGAGGCAGCTGCATTGGACTGGGTGGTCCCTGGATAGGGGTGATGGTACTCCTGACCCAGTTTACTTCCGCTCTGAGTCTGGTTACCTCATCCCGTAGTCCAGAGAGATGCATGCAGATAGGGCAGCACCTCAATGTCCAGAAGGTCTGCCTGAATATGGCTGCCCCACAGCCACTGCATTGCACCACTCCCCACATTATACTGCAATTCCACTACTTGTCTGCTACTGAAACTCTCTTAGTTCTCTTTTTATTAATTTACAGTACTAAAAATCCTGTAACTGATCCTCCAATTTTTTTTTAAGGAAAAAGAAACCAATAAATAAATAAATGAGTCAAAACACTTGTCCTGCTGAGGGTGGGCTTCTTCCCCCTTATGCCCCTCCTACTTCACACCTCTTACTATACCCTGTGTTTAGCTCCTGTCAATCAGATTTATCAGGGCATATAATTAAATTTGCAGCTATTAAAGACAGCACAGAATTACACCACCACTATGTTTTAAATTTTCAACAGCCCAAAAACAATTATAAGTAAAGACAACAAAGAAAGAAAGTATAGTGTCACTACAAGCTCACAATCTAAGTTTAAAAGAAAAATACCAATTACCAGTTACTCTAAAGCACTGAATTGAATATGTTTCCTTCCTTCTCCTTCTGGCTTCTTCTGAGAAAATCAACCTCTGTTTGCTACTTTGAACTTGTTTCATGAGATTTCTTCTTTCAGGTTCTTCTTTTGTGAGACCATATGGAAGAAGAAAATCTGTTCATGAAAAAGGAACTTTGTCTTTGTATAGAATTTTGTTTATAACAAGGCCTTTTTTAAAAAAAAATTCTACCCTAAGTTTTCAGCATGACCTGCCTGCCTTTGACCACACCTCATGAACCGGAAAGGTGAAATTGTTCAAATCTGATCCAGAAGGTGAGTTTGCAGTCATTCTGTGAAATAACCTTTCAGGCAGGATTTGAAAATTTTCACCTGGTTCATGAGGTGCAGTCATAAAAAGACTTTGTTGAAAATTTGGGGTTAAAATATTACAAAACAATAAAGTTATAAAGGATGGGGCCCTACGCATCTGTATCTGTAGCTGCATGGGCCCTGCGCTTCAGCAGCTAGATGGACTTCTTAGTTGGTGCAGATGTGCAGGACCCCACAGGGTCCTGCACATCTGCATCTGTAGCTGCATGCAAGCACAGGGACCACTCAATGGGCCCTCCATCTCATGCAGGTCCTGGAGGGACTGCGTGAACAAGGCTGTGATTCCACTATCTCAAAAAGAAAGGAAATTACTTTCAAAAAATTGTGTTAATGCACCAGTTAGGGTTCAATTTAAAACAACAAAAGTAGGAAAATGTGGCATTATGGTTTCCAACCCTACCCCCCCCCAAGCAGCAGAAGGACAACACCACACAAGCAACCACAGACAGCCATCATCCAGTAACACAAACATACAACTGTTTCCAGATGATACATCTACAATCTAAGAATTGTTAGGTTGCACATTAAATACTGTAGTGCAATAACAGCTCGTGATATAAAAAAATTAGATTTTTTTTTGTATGTCTCACATACTTTTACTCATAGAGTGTTCATTCTACAGTATTTTAGTCCAAAATTTTGAATATACCATTTACATCCCCCTATCTCATGAACAAGGATGGTGACACTTTTCAAATACATGTTGAAAAGTGATTTCGCAGTCACTCTGCAAAATCACCTACTGGTGGGATTCAACACACTAGCAATCAAGGTATTGATGTTGTGTCAAAATGTAAAAAAAAAATAAAAAGGAACATTGTGTACAGGGCCGTCCTTTGGCCCAGTTTTTAGTGTGGTGTTATACCATGCCAGTGAGCTGAGTTTGGGGGTGAGCTCAGTTAGCCAGTTGGATGGGCCAAGGATGGGGGGACGGTTTTGCCTTACGGCACCATCTCCAGCCTGGGGAGTGACAGTGGAGTGTTAGCCACATTGGCAACAACTAACCATATAGTGAAGAGAAGTCTTCTGTCTGCATGGGGCCCAGAGGCCTAGCACATCTGCACCCACAGCTGCACAGGGCCAGCCAGATGGCTTCATGGACATGCACATCTGTATCTATAATCACATGGGAGTGCAGGGCCCAGAGGGCCATGCAGTTCTGAAGCCCTCCAGGCAACCTCATAAATTATTTGCATCCACTGCTGCATTGAAGTGCAGGGCCCAGAGGGCCATGTGTATCTGCATCGGTTCACACAGTTCCAATGGGACCTGAATGAATAAGGATATGGTTCCACTATATCAAAAACAAAGAAAATTCACAGTGTTGCATGTGAAGCACGAAACTGTCGACTGTTTTGGGACAGGTCTGCTTTCTGTCACTGGGTGATTTTATCATTGTATTATTAAAGTATTGGACTTTATCTGCAGTGGTCTGGTTACAATGTGTGAATTTGGGAGTGCTCCATAGTGAGCTACTGGACACTGTTTGTGAGTTTTGGGTTGTACCTCACACACTTGGGAGCCCCTTCTTACGTACGAAAAAAGAAAATTAATTGCAAAAAAAACTGTGTTCATGCAACAGTTAGGGTTCTACTTAACCCCACGAAAGTAGGAAAATGTGGTGTTAGGGTTTCCAACCCTAACTCCTGCCCCACAGCAGTAAAAGAGCATGACCAAACAAGCATCCACAGACAGCCATCATTAGGTTAAAAAAACAGCTGTTTTCAGATGACAACTTTTGGGCACAGAGCAATCTTGCTATCAGAGCAAGGAGGCAGCTAAGGCAGCTAGAACTTTTCTGTGACATTTCTGACTAGGTAGACATATACTTTATTAGAAGTGTAGGGTCTGCAAGGTAAATTGGGACCTTCAATTAAGGTAAAAACAAAAACACAAGAGTTAGTGTGCTAGTCTGCTTTGGGGGAAGGGAACTTATAATCATCTTTGCAGTTGGTGGGTCAGGAGAAGAGTGTAAATTGGGGGGGGGGGAGCTTAGGCAGAAGTGAAGCAATTGTCTGCATTTAGACTTCTCTGTAGTTAGCTTTCGACCAGAGAGCAATCTTGCTATCAGGGCAAGGAGGCAGCTAGAACTTTTCAGCTAGGAAATTTCTGACTAGGTAGACATATACTTTATTAGAAGTGTAGGGTCTGGAAGGTAAACTGGGACTTTCAGTCAGGGTAAAAACAAAAACAGAAGAGTTATTGTGCTAGTCTGAGTTGGGGGAAGGGAACTGATAATCATCTTTGCAGTTAGCTGGGTCAGGAGAAGAGCTGTAAATTGGGATGTGTGGCTTAAGCAGAAGTGAAGCAGGTGTCTACATTTAGACTTCCCAGTAGTTAGCTGTTGGCCAGAGAGCAATCTTGCTATCCTTGACTGGCAGCCAATTCAGGGCACTGAGCTTGGAACCAGGAAGAGGGCAGGGGCTTTCTTAAGGACTAGGCCATTAAGCGGCCCCCCGCGCAAAAGCCCAGTGTGCAAAGGATGTCGAAGTCTGCCCACCAGAGTCAACCCAATGATGGAAGCCAGCAGCCAAACACTCTGCACTACAGCAGCGAGCGACTAAATCAGGCAGCCAAGGAGGAAGCTGGGAAACAGGAGGTCTGCAAAGGAAGGAAGGGGTGGACTAGAATTGGAAGGGGGTGAAATGCCCTATCTAGGGTAGGGATACAACAGGATTTTTGTTTAAGAAAAAAAAAAAACAATGAGGGGAGGCACTAGTTAGAAACCTGTCCAGGTCAGGACGCAAGGGACCAAGTATTTCCAGGGGTAACAGAGTAGAAATTATGATGGGAGTGGTGCAGTGCAGTAGCTGTGGGGGTGGCAGTTTTCAGGGAGACCTTCTGAAGACTTCGGTGCTGCCCCATCTGTGTGCATCTCTCTAGGCTGATGGAAGAGGTTGCTAGACTCCGGGACAAGTTGGCTAGGACTTGGGCGGGGCTCCTCCACCACCCAGGGACCACCAAGTCCACCACCATTACCTCAAAGGATACCAAGGAGAAAGAGCGGCTGGACTACAGTGGGCTCGGAAAGAGTGAGAGTGGTGGGTCAGAGGCACATTCCCCATATGGTACCACTACCCACTTCCTACACCGCTCTGGTAGGGCAAGACTGTCCATTGGAGGCACACATAATAGTGACCAAGGAGGATGTGGGGGTCCTCTGTAGTGGAGACCCCAAGAAGGGTGGAAGAGGACCCCAGAGAAGGAAGCAACTCTTGGTGGGGGACTACATTGTGAGGGGGGATAGATTTGGGACAGAAAGGGAGGAGGGGAGAGGGAAGTTATGTGCCTACCCAGCACCATGGCTTGGAGGGATGGGAAGTGGATCCTGAGGATTGCTAAGGCAGCAGAACGGGAGGGACAGCTGGATGTCGTTGTCCACCTAGGGACTAATGACCTAGCTAGGGACAAGGCTAGGATAGTGCAGGATGAATTTAGGGAGTTGGGGAGGATCTTAGGCAGGTAGTATGCTCAGTGGCCTTTTCTGAGGTGCTGCCTGTCTATGACAGGGGGGAGGATAGGGTACTCCATACCAGAAGCTTCAACTCATGGTTGAAGGAGTGGTGCAGAGAGGAGGGGTTCAGCTACACTGGGACTGGGGTCCAACCTGGAAGGATAAGGGCCTATACAGGTGAGATGGCCTGCAACCACCCAGGAGGGGAACTACACTCTTCAGTGAACAGTTTAAATGTTACACTGGTGAGCATTTAAACTAGTTGATGGTGGTGGTGGTGGAAGGAAGCAGGAAGACATAGACTGCCCCCCCAATAAGCCGAAGTAGTCGGTAGGGAGAACCCTAAGGGAGAGAAATCCTCAAGGGTACCTAACAACAAAAAAAAGCAAACTGGTATTAATGAAGAGAGATGGGAATGAAAGAAGAGGGGGAAAGGAGAGAAGGCAAAAGGGAAAATGGGGATTGACAAGAAGGGTGGTAGCAGAATCTGGAAGACCATATGTGTAAATGCTCAAAGTCTGGGAGATAAAATCCTGGACCAAGAGGCCATTATGGTAGAGGCAGACCTGGACATTGTCACCATTACCAAGACATTCTGCAATGAGAACCATGACCGGGATATAGCCATACCAGGCTATACTCTGTTCAGGAAGGACAGGATGGGAAAGAAAGAGGGAGAAGTGGCTCTTTATGTGAGGGATAACATAAAAGCAACAGAGATACAGAGAGGGGCGGGAGGTACTGTGGGTCATCCTAGAAATGGGGAATGGAGCCACAACTCACACTGGCGTAATCTACAGACCACCAGCACGGGGGGAAGAGGGGAGGGCTGGACAAGGTTCTGGTGGAAGCCATCCAAAAGATGGCAAATAAGGGGGATGTGCTGCTGGTGGGGGACTTCGATCTGCCAGATGTAGATTACAGCATCCCAGCTGCAGCTTCGTCTAGGAGTAGGGACATACTAGACTCCCTGCAGGGGGCTTTCCTCAGGTAACTAGTAAAAGAGCCCACTCATGAGGGGGCACTACAGGACCTTGTACTCACCAATGGGGACAGTGTTGCACACTTCACAGTGGGTGGCCACCTGGGGACCAGTGATCACCATACAGTGTGGCAATATTAGCACTGCGGCTGAATCAAACCACACAAAAGTCAGGGTCCTGGACTTCAGGAGGATCGATTTTAAAAAGATGGGGAATGCCTCAGGGATGCCCTGGTGGGTGGGAGGGAGGGAGGGAGGACTTGGGTGGAGTGGAGGGACAGTGGGTGAAACTAAAAGCAGGGATAGTGAAGGCAACAAACCTCTGCGTCAGGCAAGTAAGCAAAAGTAAGAGTAACAAGCATTTATCAATGCCGAACGTTTAATGCTTGTTAAACAATTTTTTTGTTTTTAATGTTTTGACCCCAACTTTTGAAGAGACTTGTTTTAGGATCAGCCTTATAGACACGACATGTACCATTTATAGTATATTGGCCGAAATGTCATTTCTCACCAGAGGTGCGAAAACACACCTCATGCAGTATTTTTAAAAATCACACGTCACGTTTATGAGGTGATGTGCAAAAATTGCTATGTTGAAGGTTTAGGGTCAACATATTGAAAATTACCAAAGTTACAAGCCTGCATTCATAAATTCCAACATATGCTCATAACTTTGTTTTTTTAACATTTTTTCCCCAAATTTTAACATAGCCTTCTTATGACCCTGCCTCATGAACAAGTTCAAGAACTGATTCTGCAAACAAAAACTCATCCTTAACTAAAAAAAAACAAAAACCATGCTATTCATTAACTCACATAGCAACAGCAGGCAGCATCCACTGACCATTACAAATTACCTTGGAGTGCCTATTGAAGAGGGTACCTTCATTTAAATACCTCGGAATCTCTCTTGACAATAACCTTTCCTATGGAGCCCATGTAGACAGCGTAGCCAAGGAGGTGACACAGGGCAAACCTAACCCCTGAGGCCCTCAGGATCGCTGTCCTAAGCTCAGTGGTTTCTGTCATCGACTATGGCCTCTTAATCTATGGCTCTGCCACCTCTACAGCCCTAAGACGCATCACAACCACTCTAAACAAAGCATGTTGGCTCATAACTGGTGCCCATCGCCTTACACACACCTGCGACCTCTACGCCCAAACTGGCTGGCTGAACCTATCAAACCAGATTAAATATCAAACCTGCATCATGGCAAAGAAGATAACCCTGGGTCTGGCTCCCCCTGGTGTCCAAGCTCTCCTCAGCCCTAGTCAAAACCTCCTCCATACCAGGGGATCTGACTCTCAAATGCTGCTGATTCCTAGGTGCCGTACCTCGCTGGGCCAATGATCATTTGCCTACAGGGTGCAATACTGGTAAAATAACCTCAGCATGGATATCTCCTCCACCCCCAAGATTGGTCCTTTCAAATCTAGGCTCCGTCTCTCTCTCTGTCTGCCTCCAGTGCCTGTGACTGCCACGCCCTTCCAGCCTAGCTGCCGCCCCTGTCTTAACCCCGGCATCACAACAAGCACTTCCACCTCTCCCCTCCTCCACCCCTTTCTCCCCTCTCCAACTCCTTGCCTGCACTTCAGTATATGCTGACAATGCCTTTCGGCAGCTACCCCCATATCCTAACCATATCTTGTATCTGTTGCTCTCCTATGACCTTGAATGTTAATGCCATACCAAACATGTATGCATCTCTCCTGTATCTGATTGCGTAGCTGTTAAACATGCAAGTTATTACTGTTCATGTTCTTGCCACAATTGTCTACACCCACCACTAGAAACTGCTCTTGACCTGATTAACCTGTTATTGCTGCCAAACCTACTGCTGTACCGTTTACATTTCTGTTGTACCTTGTACTGTTGAAACTTTGTTGTGCTGTACTCAATCTGACGTGGAACCTTTGTAAAATATCCTTGGCTCAAAGGTACTTGTAATCCTAAAATTAAATAAATAAATTAAATAAATAAATAAAGTGCAGAGAAAATTTGTCAACTCCTGCCTGAAAGGTGATTTTGCCCAGCAGCCATTAAATCACCTTTTCGTGATAGGAAAACACATTTTTGCCAGGGTTTGAAAAATGACAGCTGTCACATTCATGAGGTGCTGTGAAGAAATTGCTGTGTTGAAAATTTGGGGTCAGAATACTGAAAATGACCAAAGTTACAAGCCTGTTGTTTGCAAACTTCAACGTAGGCTCATAACTTTGTCAGTTTTTTAATATTTTTATGCCAACTTTTCAACATAGCCTTCTTATGACCCCACCTCATGAACAATAGTGGAGAAAATGTTCCACTCCTGCCTGAAAGGTGATTTCAGGCAGCGACCACAAAAATCACCTTTTGGGACAGATTTACATTGTTCATAAGGTGGTGTCCCAAAAAAGGTATGTTGAAAATTTGGGGCAAAAATATTGAAAAAATGGCCAAGTTATGCTACTAAGTTCAAAACCTTATTGAAATCAATTGAGCCACATACCTGATTTCCTCAGATCGCGGTCCGGCATTGAAGAGTGAAGACGTGTCTGCGGTCAAGAAAGGATTACAGCATCGGATCCCCGGTGGGTAACTAAGGGCTGAGGGGGGTGGGAGGGTCAGGTGGTGGGGTGGAATAACAGTACAACAGACATCGATGGACATTTTTCTTTTTTTACAGATTTACAAAATAAAAAAAATGTAAAAAATGATGCGGGACGTTTTCCTCTGTTACAGGTAGTGACACTGGGGGATTGGGCAACCACCAGCATCACTGTTACATTTGGCAAGATCAGGGGCTGGCTGCCTGGTTCTGCATTACTAAAAGGGGCAGGATGAGGAGTGGCAGCCGTCATGGGGGATTGGGCACCCCCCCATGCCCTAATAATAACGTGGATTGGGCTGGGGGGGAGTTACAGCGATGGTAGGGGCTGCAATAGACATCGATGGACAGTTTTCTTTGTTACAGGTTTAAAATAATAAAAAATAATAATGAAACGACAAGGGATGGACACAGGGGGATTGGGCACCCCCACCCCCGTGTTAATGTTATATTTGGCAGCACTGGGATAACTAAAACAGGAAGGGTGGGGGGGGCAGCTGGCACGGGGGAGTGGGCACGCTTGTGCCATTATAATAATGTGGATTGGGCTGGAGAGGAGCAGTTATGGTGGATGCAATGGACAGCGATGGACGGTTTCCTTTTTCATAGGCTGACAGGCTCCTGACGACATGAAAACCTGCTTAGCTGTTTGCTGACTGGCTTCATGTAACTCAAAAGACCGAAGCCATCTCTGATTGGAGCAGCTTAGGTCCTTTGACATACACGAAGTTTACACCCACGAAGCAGAGAGTCTTGTCAGGACCTTAGTGTGTGGTTATTGGTTTAGACTGCTGATCCCTTGCTATTGTGAACTGCAGTAGGCTCGGCAGTGCCACACCCCTAAATCCCAGTCTCTCCTGATAAAATGTTTGATATGCAGATGCATATCAAATGTGAAAAGAGACTGCTATAGTTCTCAAAAGAGGTGGCTGGGAAGGTAATGGCAAAAAAGTTAGCATTCAGGAGGTATAAAGAGACACAGAGGGAAGAGGATAGGGAAGTGTATCAGGAAAAACAGAGGGAGGAAGGGAAAACAATTAGGAGTGCAAAAAGGAGAAAACAGCCCAGGCAGTAAAGAAAGGGGACAAGACATTTTTCATGTATGTGAATGAAAAGAGAAAGACCAAGGGAGGGATAGTACGGCTTACAAGGGAAGGAGGGGGATGTGGAGTGGTACCAGGAAAAAGCAGGCATCCTCAACAAATACTTTTGTTCCATGTTCACAAAGGAAAGGGAAGGTGAGGGACCACAGATAAGTGCCAGGAGCACTGAAGGAAGGGAGGTAGACACTAGTCTACCTCCTGTGGATCACACCGGAATTGAAGGCATGTATGAGAACGCGAGACCGGGCTTGGAAGGCTCAAACATTCTCTAAATCAAATGCTGACCGTGACAGATATCGAGTCCTCAGAAATGCCTGCTCCAAGGCTTTGATGCTAACATACGTACCCCGTCAAAATTTTGGAAAGTTATTAATTCCCTCTTCTCTCCCCCCTCTAAATTCCAAACTCCACTCATCTATGTCAATAATGCCTTTACGTCTGCCCACCTCTGAGTTGCCACTGAATTCAACGCTTACTTTACCTCATGTGCTGCTGCTCTTCTAGCTTCTCTTTCTCCTACCCAACCAGTCGCATATGTCCACAATAACTCACACCCAAGTACCCTCCCTAGCAACCTCTTGTCCTTCTCTCCAGTCTCACCACATGATACTCTAAATGCTCTCCTCGCTGTCAATCCATCTAAGGGTTCCTCTCCTGATGGCCTTAACCACAAACTTCTCTTCCTTTCTGGTCATGCCATTTGTTCACCACTTTCTGCCTTACTAAACCCTTCTCGCTGGCCTCCATCCCTGACCCATGGACGCATGCTGTAGTTCTCCCACTACCCAAGGGAGGTGACCCTTCTATGCCTGGGAACTATCGGCCAATCTCTTTCTTACCTATGCTCGCTAAGTTTCAGGAGCACCTGGTCCTCTCCCAACTCTCCTCTTACCTCTCCAACTGCCTTTTTCACTCCCTACCAATGTGGTTTCAGGAAAGATTACTCCACTACCACTTCCTTACTTAGGCTCACCGATTCCACACTCTCAGGTACGGACAGTGGTCTAATCACATCTGCGATCTTTGTCAACCTTGCAAAGGCTTTTGATACTGTCTCCCACCCTCTCTTCCTAGATAATCTGTGATCTGCTGGCCTGTCTGATTCAGCCACAAACTGGTTTAGCTCCTACCTAACAGGCCGGGCACAGTCAGTGAAAATTGCTGATTTCACCTCCCCCCACACTCCAGATTAATGCTGGCATACCCCAAGGTTCCGTCCTTGGAACCCTACTATTCTCCATATTCCTTAATGACCTCCCGTCAGTATGCACCTCCTCCTCCGTCCATATGTATGCTAACAAAACTGTCCTTTTCTGCTCTGGCCAATCACCAACTGATGTTTCCACACTTCAGCATGACTTTGAGAAAGTTCAGTAATAGCTAAGCTCCCATTAACTTTTCCTTAACGCCAAGAAAATAGTCTCCATGACCTTCGGCACTAGGCAGAAACTCTCTAGGCTAACTAAACTGTCCTCCTTCCATACCCTTGACGGCTCTAGTCTGGAGGACACCTCCTCCTTTAGGTATCTCAGGGTCTGGCTAGACCAGCACCTAAACTTCACTGGACACATAGACTCCATCCTGAAAAAGCTGCCCCCCAAATTAGGCACCCTTTACAAGAACTGAAGCTGCCTACCTCTACAGGCCAGGCGGGAGATTGTACAGAAAATGATACTACCCATCTTTGACCAATATGATGTAGTCTACAGTGCTGCACTGAAGTCATCCTTAACCAGACTGGACACCTTTTTCAATGCTTTCTGTCGTTTTGCTCTGGATGCCCCTTCCTTTACTCACCACTGTGATCTATATCGCTCTCTAGCCTTTCCTTCCATGGAAAACCGCAGTCTAGCCCACTGCATAAAATTTGTCTCTAAATTCTGGTTTGATATGCTTCCCCCTTACCTTGCCTCCTCACTGTCTTCCTGCCCCACTGCCCCTCTCTCCCTCAGATCCAGTGACTCCCACACCCTAGCTATACCATGGCACACCACTTCTATAGGCCGAATCGTTGTTCTCCTATAGGATCCCTAAGCTCTGGAACTCAATGCCTCATCAAATCAGGCACTCCTCCTCCCCGTGGCCCATCTTGACTTCCCTCAACTTCCTCTTTCCATCCTGCAGCTGCTCCTAATTTCCCCTCTGGCTCCTCACTCCTCCTAATTTCCCCTCTGGCTTCCCCATCCTTTTTCCCAGCCTAGCACTTAACATGAGGAGAAACCAATGTACTTTATTGCACTTCCTTGTCTGCATTTTACGTATTAAGTCTGCAGTGCTGTTAATTTGCTCCGCTCGCATCAAATCCCAATGATTATCTAATGCTACTAACTGATATATTGTTTTTTTACCTTGTTGTTTCTCTGTTCTATATTACCTTTGGAAATGTGTTGTTGATGATTTTATCTATACTTTTCTATAATACTGCATGGAAATGTGCTTTTGATTACTATACTCCCATGCTCCCTTCCCCCCAGGACGCTCCGTGAGACGAGCAATTTGATATTGTTCAGTGTGCTTTTCCTGGTGAAAGTTTTCAATAAATAAATAAATTTCCCTGTATAATTAACACTTAAAAGTACATACCTGCACTAATTAAAAAATATACCACAGTATATTAAACTCTGTGGAACAACACTAATCACCAGCCTATTAACCAATTATCACATTCATAGTATGAAAGCCCCAAGGGACAAAACCAGGAAGTACACCACACTGCAAAATGACGACCTGCAGGTACAAAAATAGTAGCCATCCCAATGTCTTATATTCTTATAAACCACATTTACCCATTATTTATAATATATATAATTACTGGTGAGCCCCAATATCAACCAGTTTAAAAAGTCATATCAACTGGCTGGTGCAAAGCCACGCAATGCCGCGCTAAGCCGCAAAACAGCATAACAAGTGATTATAAAATAAAAGATAGGCTGAACCCTAACTATAATGAGTGTATTGTGCCACTATAATATATACATAAATAGTATATAAATAGTATATAATATATAGAGAATAATGGATAGGTTAGTGTGTGTTGAGATTTTTTTTTTTTTACACAGCCTCGGTGTGTGATGACTGTGTAAACCTCTTGAGCTCTCGAGGTTTACAGGTCATCACACACCTCGAGTGTGTAATAAAAATCCATAACACACACTAACCTAACCATTATTCTCTATATAATTTTATACTATTTATGTATATATTATAGTGGCACAATACCGCCATTATAGTTAGGGTTCAGTAGCCTGTTTAATGTTAAACCTCAAATTTTGCATTTTAATAACTGCAACCAATCAATGGATTTGCACAAAATTTGGTATACGCTGTCCTGTGGGTAGATCTCCTGACATGGCAAGTTTCATTTCTGTTGGATGTGCAGATTCTGAGATCCAGATAACCTGAAAAAAAGAAAACAGTCCTTGCCCCCATCGTCCCCTTCCCCCATCCCGATCCTCTCACTGAGCACCACCACCCCACAACCCTCCCCCTTACCCTATATTTACCACTGGAGATGATAGGCTGTCATCTTCTGTGGACTGAGACACATCTGCACTCTTCAAAGCCGAACCATGAACCAAGGAATCAAGGCAAGTGTCATATCAAAATATATTTCAATGGCGTTTTGAAATTAAGTTCATAGCTTTGCCATTTTTAGAAATTTTTTCACAAAATTTTCAACATGGCCTTTTTGGGACCCCACCTCATGAACACTGGCACTGTCATTTTATTACTCAAGTTATGAGTATTTGTTTAAATTTTTCTACGCATGTGCATAACTTTGGTAATTTTCTATATTTGAGTCCAAATGTTCAACATAGCCATTTTTTCACACCACCTCATGAACAGCACAGCTATAATTTTTCACATCCTGTCCAAAACGTGTTTTCAAACCTGCAGAGCGGAATGGCATTTAGGAACAGATTTGAACATTTTCACCTATGGGGTTTATGAGGTGGGGTTGTAAGAAGACTATGTTCAAAATTTGGGGTCAAAATATGAAAAAATGCCAAAGTTATGACCTTTTGTTGCAATTTCACTATGCCCATTCATAACTTCAGAAATGTTTAAATATTTTGACCCCGGATTTTCAACAAAACCTTCTTATTATCCCACCTCATATATGTCACAGTTGTCATTTTTCAAAGCGTGACCAAAATGTGTTTTCACACCTGTGGCACAGAATGGCACTGCAGTTGTACAGAATTACGTTTTGGCAGGTATTCAAAAATGTTCTGTACCGAGTACATGAATTGGGGTAATAAGATGGCTATGCTGACAATTTGGTCACTGTTGTCCTATAAATGGAAGTGCAGGGCCCCCACAGCTACATACATATATGCATCTACGGAGGGATAGGAGCACAGGATTCAAAGGACCCTGCACTCCTACAGTAAAATAAAGATACTATTATACTATCTCAAAAAGTAAGGAAATAAGTTGCAAAAAACTTTGTTAATGCTCCAGTTAGGGTCAAAGCGACAAAAGTTGGGAAATGAGGCGTTAGGTTTCCTGACACCCTACCTCCCAAACCAGGCAGGGAGAGAGTAGGTATGGGGGTGTACCTTGGGCTTCTCATGCCTAATGCTCACCCCATTCTCATAAAGTCTACACATCTGACCTTATTTACAGATGGAATGGGGTGAGCAATAAGCTTAAGAAGCCCAAGGCACACCCCGCACCTGCTCTTCTGCCTGGTTTGTTAGGGTGGAGTGCTAAGGAAAGCCTAATGCCTCATTTCCCAACTACTGTCTCTTTAACACTAACTGGAGCATTAACAAAGATTTTTGCAACATAAATATATGGATATATGTACGTATGTATATTGTATGTAAGGAATTACAGCCTCTGAATTGTCCCAACATGCTCTAATATACGGACATCTTGGATGTGTTGTAAGGCATGAGGTGCATGCCAAGTGCCTTCAACCACCAAAGAAGTCCATATATCAGAGCATACCAGGACACCTCAAAGGGTGTTATTCCACTTATAAAATAGGTTCTAAATTAAACAGTCATTTACTTCAACAATCCTTTACAGTTTGTTTTTTGCCTTGTGTATCTTCAGCTGTATGTAACTATTCCTGATGGACTATGTTTACCTCTTGTCTGCTGCCTTCCTTTATGGAGCCCCATGAAAATGAGATGATGCATCTCACAGGTTTAACCCAGTTGTAGTAGTGTGAAATAAATAGATAAATAAATAAGAATTTAGTTCTGAACTATCCAGGCATGCTCTGATAACCGGAGAGTCATGTGATGCTCGCAGCTAACCAGATGACTAGGAATTAATCGCCAGTTCTATAAATATATATCGATATTATTCAGGCACTGGTTGCACCTGTATATTAGGGTTGAGTAAGCACTTTAATGTTAATCCCCAATTTTGCACCTTAATAACTCTGCCCCTGTTTGACTGGTTTGCCTGAAATTTGGTAGGCATGGAGGCTAGGTCACGTTCTCAGAATCCTGAAAATTGTGTGCCAGTCAGGTTTGGGAAGCAAAGTTATAGAGATGCAGAAACATTAAAATTCACCCCAATTATGAGTTTTTTTTTTGGCTCCCCTTTTTTTTTTTTTAACTTGAAACTTACAGGGTTGGGAGAATCTGAGCCACGGCACGTACTACTGCAAGTTTGAAGGCCCCCCCCCCCATCCTTTATCACTCTATAGTCCCTGGCCTTCCCCCTTCTGTCCAGTCCCCCCAGCCCAGTCACCTGGCTTCTCTGGGACTTACCTTCCCGCTAACATCCTCACAGCTTGCAGGACTGTGGCAGGGTGCCCGGTCACTAATGCGGGGCCTGAGGGGGACCGAATGTCATCCTACGGCCAGAGGGATTTTCCTCCTTAGTTTTTTCTCCCTAACCATACATCTGCACTGGCATAATGGGCAGACTCCATCTCTATGGATATGTCCTCAAACGCCTATGCAAGGACTGTTTTTCTTCATGCCCAGACTGCACTGCCACTGGGCACCTACAGGTGGCAGACGAACAGCAGATCACATACCCCCACACCGAAGGAGGAGAGCAGTCCTAAGGACGCTCAATCCTCTCTTTCCGGCTGACCCCAGAGAGACTCGAGTCTGTTCCTAAACCTAGGTCACTGGTGTGGCAGGAGGTAATATGCATAGTGCCTAAACCTGCCATGCCACTGGGCTGCTTAGGTCTGAAGTTTTTAACATACATAGTTCTAAAAATCTAAGTCTAAAAACTGTGCCATTTTCTCAACATGCTCAATTCAAAAAAATGAACGTTTTAAAGGTAGGGAGTAAAACTGTGCTAGTGATTTCCTTCCTTCACAATGCTTTGGTCAAGCAATAACTGACAAAAGCAGTGTAAAAGAAATCAATACTGAACAAACTGCTTTCACCTACCCATCCTCAGAAGGTACTGCTGTCCCCTCCTAACCCACATTAATTTCTAAAAATGGAATAGTGAGTGCCCAGTCCCACTGCCAGTGTACCCCTCCTTCCAGACCCAACTTTGTTTTTTCTTTAAAAAACTGGCAGTAGGTGCCTAATCCTGCCAGCATTAGTCTCCCTCCTTCCCAACCCAAGTTTATTTTCCAAATCCAGATGGCGATGAAATCCTAGGATTGGTACCCAATCCTGCCACCATTATCGACCCTCTCTCCTTAAAGACAGAAGGAGAGTACCCAGTCTTGTTGCTGATCTATGTGTATTTCCGACACTGGGCTGCCCAACCCCCCAGTACTGGCTAACATCCCCCCTCCAAATTGTGACAGACACCAGGGTGCTCACCCCATGGCGCTGGAAAATCCCACCTCCATATAATTAGCAGACCAGTGTACCCATCCCTGCTGCCCCCACAGACTTCCAGTAACAAAGAAAACAGTCCATTGTCGGATTTCCTTCTGTTTTTCTTTTATTTGACCTGAAACAAAGAAAACCATGCATCATTGTCTTTTGCACCATGTCCCTAACTCCCCCACCCCTCCACACCCACCCACTCAGCACTCACCACCCCACACCCCTGACTCAAAAGTCCACTGAAGATCCTCTCACAGTCACCGAACATCCTGCTGCTCTGGAGCACAACCAGCAAGTGACTGAATAGCAGGTTAAGTCCCATTAAAGTATTTTCAATGCGTTTTCATCTTTTACTCATAACTCTGTCTTTTTTTATATATTTTTTCATCCAATATTCAAGTTGGCCATTTTTGAACCTCACCTCATAAACACGCAGGTGGAATATTTCAAATCCAGCCTAGAAGACGATTTTGCAGTCCCTCCACTAAATCCTCTTTCAGGTGGAATTTGAAAACTTTCACCTAACAGGTTTATGAAGTGGAATCATAAAAAAACTACATTGAACATTTGATGAAAAAAACATGGTAAAATGAGCACGTTATGAGTGAACATTGAAATTTTTCAATGTTCACTCATAACATTGCTATTTTTCAAAATGTTGACACCAAGGGCAGGATTCACAGAAGGGATGCGCCCAGCGCATCCGAGATGCGCCGGGACATCCCCAAGATGTGCCCAAGGGCAATTCTGGCAGGGTACCGATGCACCAGCACATCCCCGATGTAATGCTACACGCGCATCTGGAGGGGCTGTGATGGGGGGGGCGTGCCCATGCATACCGGGCACAACCCCATTCACAGCCCTATTCCGTGGCGCAACCCCGGGGCAAGTCCGGGGATGCGCCACAGAAAGATAAATCTAGAAAACTAAACTTAAGTAGGTGGCCACCTACAGGCAGGCTGCCACACTGCAGGCAGCAGCATGGCAGCCTGCCCACCCTGACAGTCCAGTGTGCCCCTCTGGGCCCCCGTACAATGCCGCTTCTGGCGGCAGTAAAAGAAAAGATGACCTCCAGTCTCCATACAATGCTGCTCCTGGCGGCAGTAACAGAAATGATGACCCCCTAGCCTCTGTACGATGCTGCTCCTGGCAGCAGTAAACGAATTGTTGACCCCCAGCCTCGTATGATGCCACTTCCGGCGGCAGTGAATGAAAAAATGAACCCCCCTCCCTGCTCCAAGCCCTCGGTAAAGCCACCTTCCGCGGCAGTCAGCCGGTGCAGACATCCCCCAATATCCCCAATCCACCCCTCCCCACACACCAGCAGGGTCCCACTGTTGGCGGGCAGCTCAACCCACCCGCATACTGCCATGGCCGCCCACTGACAGAGCTGTGTGAGAATGACAGCAATCATACAGCCTGAAGCCAAGCCCATGCTTCAGGCTGTACGATTGCTGTCATTGTCAGACAGCTCTGTCGGCAGGTGGCCACAGTGGTATGTGGGTGGGTTGAGCTCACCGCTGACAGTGGGACCATGCTGGGGTGGGGGGTACTGGGGGATGTCTGCACCGGCTGTCGTGGAAGGTGACTTTACCGAGGGCATCTTCTTTGTGAATCCTGCCCCTAATATTTAACATGGCCCTTTTTTGATCCTACTTCATGAACAAAGAAGGTGACATTTTTCAAATCATGCAAGAAAGGTGATTTCCCAGTCACTCTCTGAAATCACCTTTCTGCCTGGATTTGAGAAATTTCACTTATCATATTTATGTGGTGGGTCATAAAAAGACTATGTTGAAAATTTGAGATAACAAAATATTAAAAAAAAAAAAAAACAGCAGCAGTGGGTTCATGTATTCAGCTACTAGCTGAGTAAATGAAGTCTATTGGCATAAGCAAGGTATAAATCATCAGAAGTGAAACTTCTCTTCCAGACAATATTTATTGAAAGTATTGTTGCCAGACTTTCCAAACATAGTGCAAAGTGAAAAACCACATCAAACTTTGCCAAATGGTTTTCCACTTTAAACGGATGTCCATATTCATGGCTCAGTTGCCTAATCCAGCTGAGTACAATCAACAGGATCTGGTAAAAAAAACATTCCAGCATAGGCTAAATTCACAGATGCTCTCGAAATTCAGGCTGTAGGATCCAGGTGGGAACGTATGTACGCCCAGTCATGCACACCATGTCACTGCTGACGTTTCAGAGGAAACTCCTCCTTCTTTAGAGCTCTTTTGGGTTGGGGGATCAGGCAGTTTAGCCACAAATATGGGCATCAGCTCAAACAGAATAGCCACTTGGAAACGTCTGGCATGGTGTTTCACTTTGCACTATGTTTGGAATGTCTGGTAAGAATCTTTTCAATAAATAATACTGTCAGGAAGACAACTTTCGTTTCTCCTGGTTTACGCCTGGGTTGTGCTGATAGTCTTCATTTTCTCAGCTAGCAGCTGAGTACAAGTCCACTGCTGTATTGTTCCTGCTGTTAAGCACCCCCTAAAGAGTCCTAGAAGCCACAACTTGAGCTTTTTTACTGAGCAAAAAAAAAACTCTCAAGTCTTTACCCACTAACTTTCAATATTAAAAAAACAAAGTTATGAAGGAACATTGAAATGTATTTTGGTGTTCACGTGTAACTTTTCTATGTTTCAATATTTTGACCCCAGATTTTCAACATGGCCATTTTGTTTACCCCACTGACCCACCCTGATGAATGTGACAGGTATCATTTTTGAAATCCTGTCCAAAGTGTGATTTTGCACTTGTGGTGCAAAATTATGTTTTGGCCAGTATTTTATAAGTGACACCTGTCATGTTCAGAAGAGGAGATCATAAAACCCTACACTGAAAATTTTACATCCACATGTCTAAAACAAAAGTCATGGAGAAACACTGTATGCTGGGCCCGGCTGTTGGCCTAGAGGGTAGCTTGTTACAATCCTGTGCTGGTAAGCTGAGTCTGGGAGTGAGCTCAGTCAACCAGCTGGATGGGCCAAGGTTGGGGAGATGGCGCTGCCGTGCGGCACCACGCCCAGCATGGGTACAGATGGTGCAGTATTGTGCTGCACAGGCAAGTAACCAACCTCTGCATCTGTAGCTGCATGGAAGCACAGGGCCAAGAGGGCCCTCTGCTTCTGCAGCCAGACAGATTCTTCCTGGGCCCTGCGTGTCTGCATCTGTTCACACAGGTCCCTAAGTGACCTGCATAAATGAGGATATTATTATGCTATCACAAAAAGAAGGGACATTCATTGCAAAAAAAAAATTGTTATTGCAGACATTAGAGTTGAATAACATAAAGTGGACAAAGTAAGGAAATGAAAAACATTAGGGTTTGTTGTCTCAGGAGTCTTGGTGTACAGGCAGTGTACTGTTCCCTAGGGGTTGTCAACAATAATGCCCACCATCACCCATGAGGAAACAAGGTTATTCATGATCTCTTGCTTCATGCAGGGTCCGCAGGATGGGCACTAGTGTTGTCAACCCCAAAGAACACCACACCACCAATTCGCCAAAACTCCAGTGACTGCAAACTCTAATGTTTTTCATTGCCTTACCTTGGAATTTTACATAATAAACACGCTGATGTATTACGCGTAAAATCATTACATATGGAAAGGACAAAACATGCTGAAATGCTATGATAGGGGTAGTGATGAGACATTTTTTATACTTTCAGTTTACATGCAGTGCTAGAATTATGAAGGCACACAGGACCTGCCCAAAACAATTCATGCAATAACACAATTTAATGTTATGCTCTTAAACCTTGTAACAGTCAATCCAGCCTAGGTTACATGGGAGCCAGCAGAGCCTAGAAGACAAAGTCCCCCTTGGTTCCAAAGGTTTAAACAGACATATTCACTGCACCTATTTGTGTGCAGTTTTACAAGGCTCTACACCACACCATGTGGCCTTTTCTAACCACTATAATTATGGCATGCCACTGTAGTATCTTAATGTGACCACTAGGTAGTGTCTGTACATCAGTTTAAAGATAAACCAGTTATGAGGTTAGAAGGATGACACATTGTGGTTTAATGCTTACTTAATTAGGCAGTCAGTTTAGAGATTAGAAACGTTAGAAAATAATGATCGGGAAATTCCATATTTTTAGTCTTAGACCCAATTCCTACAGTATGTATTACAAGGAGCACATGACACACTGAATGGGGCAGCTGGACAGTGTTTATACATCGAAATTGATGTCTGAACTACTGCCTGGGCAGCCTAACTCCGAATCCCATGGAAGATAGAGGATTTTCCCAGAGTGACAGAGCAGGGTGGGTCTACTGAAGGAGATACAGAGGTTCCGGGCATAAATGGAGCACTGAGAGTGGAAGCACATAATCCTTGGGATGTAAGAAAATACAAGAACCAATATGTGTGTGTCTATGGGGCACAGTTAGAATGGAAACATACACTGAAGAAGTAAGGGAGTCTGTAAGCTTTTTATTAGAAGAGGCAATTCTTCGTGCATTGTCAGCGAGAGCGCAGCCCAATGAGCCCTTTCTGTCGATACCAATAAACCACGGCTGGGTCACACGGAAATCGACCCGCTTTTCAAAAGGAAAACCATCCAAAACGTGGGAGCGACCCGACTGGATAGGGAAAGATTAGGTACAACTGTGCCCATAAACGTGCTCCCAGTCACGGTTTACTTACCTAGGCTGTTCGTTTATTTCATCCTTACAACAAACAGACTCCAGGTCCAAGGCACCAGATTCTTACACTCTTCTATTAAAATGTTCCATATAACTTGTGAGTAACTGATCTTCAAAACACTCACCTTAAACTCTAAACTGTAGAAAAAGTTTCGCACTTTTGCTGAACGAAAACACCTCTCGTGCGGCACTGGACAAGCCACAGAAAATAAGCAGCTGTTCCTTAGCAAAAAAACCTCTCGCTGAGAAAAATACAGACGGAGGAATACGAAAACACAAGCCCTCTCGAAAGTTGCCTGGGACTTCAGTTCCTGTTTGTAATTGTTTTTTTTTTTTTTTTTTTCTTGTATACGGTGTATGATCTCTGCACTACTCTCCTTTTCCTCTTTCACTTCTGCTTGGTTTCGGCTTGACCCGTGAGCACGAGTCAGCCAGCTGCTGAAACTACTGATTAAGAATAAAAAAAAAAAACACACGCACAGGCAGAAAACAAAAATCTAAAAAAAGAAATGCCTACAAGCAGCTGTGTTTTGATTTTTCCCATTTTTTATTCTGGCAAAAATTCTCTGGGTTTAATTATAGGTGTTTGGAGTTCACTGGTTCGCAGAGTACACGTCCTATGTTTGTTTATTGCAGGCTGTGGTTAGGGTAATCGAGATTCAAAACACAGATAAGGTAGCAGGCATGTCAGTTCTATAATATATAAATAAAGCTTGGTAACTATAACTGCAGGCTATGAGTGAGCTAAAAATCTTTTTTTATTGGGTTGTCTTTATGAGACTTGATGATACATATATGGCCCCAGGCCACAGTTCATCACCTTCAGGAATTTAACACATTCTGTGACTTTGCTCTACAGCATTAGTTCTCACACTTTGTGATAGTGAGTCTCCCCTAAACCATGGAAAACATTTCGAGCCTCCCTCAAATTTGGAAAAAAATCCTTGGACCTCTCCATAGAAAAAAATATCATATTTTGCACAGTACACCAGGAATAAAGTGAGACTAATAACGCTGACTGAGTATATAATGTTTTTATTCAACTTATTGTTCTCCGCCCCCAACTCCACACCCCAGGTTATTCTTGTCACTCTACTTTTCTGACTCTTGGACCCTTGTTACTCTGTCTGTTTCCTCCCTATATGGAACAATTAACGTAGTTACCTGCATCTCTCCCCCTCTTACCCTATGTTAAGCAACTTCCTGTACCCTTAGCCCAGGACACACATGAAAACAAGCACTGGCTGAGTGTGCCTTTCCCAGTCACTAATTTACATATTACACCTACTGTAAAACAGCCTTGACTCAGTGTGCCTTTCCCAGTCACCAACTTCCATATAAACACCTAGTGTAGAAACAACTCTTGACTCAGTGTGCCTTTCCCAGTCACCAACTTTCATATAAACACCTACTGTAGAAACAACTTTTGACTCAGTGTGCCTTACTAGTCATCAATTTACATATAAACACACCTAGAAACAAGTTTTGGCTCAATGGGCATTTCCTGGTCACCAATTTGTGCATACGTAAAGAAATTCACCTTCCATCATCCGTATTTAGTTTGCTTTGTCCCTTCACAGAAAATATCCAGAACTTAACATTTAAATACTGTGCATTCACAAACTTGACTGGGCCTCCTCTGGAACAGTTTTGGGCCTCCCTTGGGAGGCTGGCCTCACCGTTTGAGAATCACTGCTCTACAGTAACAACAGTTTACTGGAGAGCAGCAGTTTTCCATTGCCTCTGGATTTCATAGAATCATAAAAATTTGACAGCAGAAAAGGATCTTTCTGGCCCATCTAGTCTGCCTAACCCTCCCCTTTCACATACCCTCCCTCCCCCCAATACTCAGTCCCATAAGCCTGTCCCATGCCCTCTTAATTCCTCCACCATCTCAGCCCCCACTACTCCATCTGGCAGTCTGTTCCAGGGCTCCACCACCCTCTCTGTGAAAAAGCGCCCCCTCACATTGCCCCTGAACCTATTTCCTTGCAATCTGAGGCTGTGCTCCCTAGTTCTGGCTCCCTCCTTCCTCCTCAGGTGACCCCCTTCACCTACTTTATTGAACCCCTTTACATATCTAAAGGTTTCAATCATGTCCCCCCTTTCCCTCCTTGTTTCCAGCATGTACAGATTTAGCTTCTTACACCTCTGCTTGTATGTCTTCCCCTGCATACCCTGCACCATCTTTGTTGCCCTTCTCTGAACCCTCTCTAGTGCATCTGTGTCCTTGTAGCAGTGTGGTCTTCAGAACTGAACCACATACTCTTAACTGCAGCCTCACCATGGCTTTGTAGAGGGGCACTATAACCTCCCTCCTTCTGCTAGTAATGCCCCTGCCTATGCATGCCAGCATTCCATTGGCCCTTCCCGCTGCCCACTACATTGGAAACCTACCTTAAGGTTTGAAGAGACTTTGATCCCTGGATCCCTTTCCTGTTCTGATTCTTTGACCCCCAGTGTGTACCCTGCTTTTGTGTTTTTCCTCCCTGGGTGCATCACAGTGCACTTCCTGGGATTTAAACTCAGTTGCCATTTTCTGCCCCACTCCTCGAGCATCTTGTGGTCCCTCTTCATGTCTTCCACCCCCCTCTGGGGTGTCCACCCTATTACAGATTTTTGTATCATCGGCAAATAGGCACACCCTCCCACTCAAACCCTCCGCAATATCATATCACTAATGTAGATTTTGAAGAGAAGAGGACCCAAAACTGACCCCTGTGGCACTCCACTCCTCACCCTTGCCATCTCGGAGTGCACCCCATTAAGCGCTACCCTCTGAGTTCTCCGTACTAGGCAGGCCTACACCCAGCCTGCTATTTTCCCTCCCAACCCCATGCTTTCCATCTTGCTCACCAACCTCCTATAAGGGATGGTGTCAAAGGCCTTGCTGAAGTCCAGATAGGCCACGTCCACTGCCCATCCCTGGTCAATTACCTCAGTCGCCCAATCAGAGAACTCAATTAGGTTGGTCTGGCATGACTTCCTCTTGGTTTAGTTTAGTTTATTGTTCTAGGAATTACTACCTTTGAGCGAGAGGCTCTTTTACAAAGGTTCCACGTCAATTAGGTACGGTACAAAAGGTTACATAGATAATACAACAATTTGTGTTGTGTCAAGAGCAAGAAAACATATACAAATACATATCAAATCATTTGTGCAAAAGGACATGAGATATCAATAATCACATTATTATTACAAGAAAGAGGTCATGCCAGATTAGGAGAAACAAATAGGGAAAAAGTCCAGAACAGAGACGGTAAGTGAAAGGTGTGGGGAGCAGACAATAGCAGGAGACAAGGTTTCCCAAACATGTCTTTGTCAAATAACGGGACAGGGTGGTTAGTGAGAAAATAGGAGGTTTAATCAAGGCAGTCACAGGAGCTGGAGGTGGCAAGGTGAGAGAAAAGCCTTGATTTGAAAATACCTAGAGAGGTGGAGGCAGTAATATGAGTGCTGAGGCATTTAGCCAGCTGGGGCACGATAGGGAAATGATCTTTGTCCCTGAGAAGTCCGGCATCGGGGACTTGGAGAAGCTGGTGTTCTGATCTTCTGGTAAAACGGGTGCTAGCCTGGGCATAACAGGTCTTGGATACAGGGTGGAGTGAGGCCCAGAGTGGATTTTTTCGCCATCAGGCAGGTAAGGTACTTTATCCGGTTTGAGAGTTGCTACCAACCTGAGTCAGCATAGAGTTCACATGTGGGTACGCTGGTGTGCACCAGTGAGCAAACCGACAGGCCTTATTTAGGGATGTTGTAATGCGACTAATGCTGTAGTAGTGGCAGATCCGTATATAACTAAGCCATAATCAACGACTGAGATGATAGAGGATTGGATGGCAGTCCTCAGTGCAGAATGGGTAAGAAGCTGTCGGTTCCGATACAGAATCCCAATTCGCTGATTAATAGTTTTTGCTGTACTATCAATGTGAGTTGCAAAGGTTAGGCCTTGATAAAAGTTGATTGCAAGATATTTGAAAATTGGCACTTGTTCAAGGGTATTTCCTAGGTATATATTAATGGTGAGTGGGACTTGCAGTTTCTTGTTTTGCAGGTTAGAGAAGAGCATGGATTTAGTTTTTTTGTGGTTTAGAACCAGCTTATGTTCAAGGAACCACATCTCAACTTTGGAAAAAGCATGCTGAAGGTTGAGGCATAAGAGGTTCGGATCTTTATGAGTGGCAAGAATCACGGCATCGTCGGCATAGAGGATTATTTGTTCAGGGCAGGATTTGGGGAGGGAGTTTAGGAAAAGGCTGAAAAGGAGGGGGCCCAGGATGGATCCCTGGGGAACTCCTGAGCAAACCAGTTTTGAGTCTGAGAGAACTCCAGCTACTTTTACAGATTGAGAGCGCTGAGCAAGGTAATTTTTTACCCAGTCACCAGGACCCTGCGAGAGCCCTAGGGATAGTAGTTGTTTGATAAGTAGGCCATGGTGAACTGTATCAAATGCCTTGGTTAAGTCAATGTAGACTGCTCCAATTAGGTTTCCTTGTCCATGACATTGTGGATTGCTCCTGAGAATTCAAGTAGGGCAGTCATGTGCTGTGCCCTTTCCTAAATCCATGCTGCTGAGTGCATAGGATGTTGTGCTTTTCCAGGTAGTCTGAAAGTTGGTCTGCCACCAAGCCGCTTCAAGGGCCTTAGAGAGATGGTAGTATTGATATCGGGCGACAGTTACTAGGCAGTGACTTATCACCACTTTTGTGCACCGGAGGACAACTGCAGCTTTCCATTTCCTAGGGAACTGGCTGTAGCAGAGGAGAGATTGAACATTTTTGTGAGGGGAGCAGTACTTCCTCCAGAGTGAGGACAGAAGTTTAAGGTCAATAATGTCGCTGCTTGCTCGGGACTTAGAAATGGCCTTCTTTATATATTTATAGACTTCATGTGTGTTTACTAGTTTGAAATGGAAGGATGGTTTGGTTGAGAGGCAGTAGTAGAAGTAGAAATTGAGGGTCAGCATCAGTGAAGAAATCAGATGAGAGGACACCACTAAGGTCCGTGAAGGTATCATTTAGGTGTTTGCAATGATCTCTGGGTCTAATGTGGTGGTTCATCCACATTCATTATTGTAGAGGATTTGGACTGCTGACCTATGATATTTTTATGTTGTCCTAGAAGGATTTCCTTCCCCCAGGAGTTGGAGAGGGCATTCTTGAAGTAGGAGCTCTTCATCAGCGGATCTGTTTAGTACAGTGGTTACGAGCCTGTTTATACTTTTGAATGTCTGACAGAGTGCCAGTAGCTTCTTGCAGTGGCCCAGAGGTGATCCTTACTTTTGAGTTGTGCCAATAGCTTCGCTGTGAGCTAGGGATTTGTGAGTGCTTTGATTTTATGCTTTTACTGTTGCATAGGTGTCACAGGCAGTGTTGAAAGTAGAAATAAAGCAATCAAGGGCTAGGTCAACATCTTGAGTTTTGTAAATCAAGGACCAGTCTATCTGCCTAAGACAGGTCTTGAGATGAATAAGGTTGCCATAAGGTAGGACTCTGCTATAGTTGGTTTTTGGAGGCGGCCTTCGAAACTTATTTGTCCAGGTATATATTATTGGAGAGTGATCACTGAGCGAGTCAGGGAGAACACTTACATTGGTTATACGGGTAGGGTGGCTGGTAAGGGCGGTTGGTAAAGCCATGCTGTCCGTTGTCCAGCAAGCCATACTCCTCCAGGTAATTCACCACCCTCTCCTTGATTAATGCTTCCATTACTTTCTCCCACCACAAACGTGAGGCTGACTGAGTGGTAGTTTTCCTTCAGCTCCCTGCCACCTCCCTTGTGCAAGGGCACTATGTCAGCCCTTCTCCAGTCCTCTGGCATCCTCCCTATAACCAGGAACAGGTTGAAGAGCCTTGTCAAGGGTGCAGTCAGCTCCTCCCTCAATTCCTTAATCACTCTGGGGTACAATTCATCAGGCCCCATTGTCTTGTCCACCCATAGTCTATCCAGCTCAGCCCTGATCCTATCCACAGTGAATGGGCTCTGATCCGCCTATTTGCCCTCCTTCCCCTCAGGTGCTAGCATCAGACCCCTGCCTTCCACCTCCTCCATAAACACTGAGCTAAAATACTCATTTAGTGCCTCTGCCTTTTCGTAGTCCTGCTCCAAGTTTATCCCTCCTTCCCATCAGTCTAGAAATCCCCTGCCCGCTCTTTTCCTCTCCCTCACATATCTAAAAAAAATGTTTATCCCCCCAGCCCTTTTGGCTGTTTTCTCCTCAGTGGCTGCTTTTGAAAATGCAAGCCATGATTCTGGGCATGTGCAGTAGTGCAGCACCAATTTTTTACAGACTCATTCATGATCAAGTGTACCATTCAATTTGGCACCCTACATCACTGTGGACACACAGGAGCATCAGTTGACAGGACTTAAGGTCTGGTCAACCAGAATGTGTTTTTAGCCAAAATAATTAGTAAATATAAAATTTCTGCAGATCTATGGACATGTTTGAATTTTGTGGGCACAGTATTTATAGAAAGGGGCACAGATAATATATATATATAGGTTTGCTGGCAAAGGCACCTAGCTTCACCCGAGCTCTTTTCCTCTAGGTTTGCCTGTAAGGACAGAGCAAGGAACAACATTATCAGAGCAAGGAAAAAGATTAAGGCTTCTTTTTGCTAGGCAGATTTACTGTATGTTACTATTTTCTTTTGTGCTCACAGGTTTTGTTACTGGTTTTTGCTTACATTTTACTGCCTTTTTTTTTAACTCTTTTTCTCACCAGCTTTTTAACTCTCTCGGGCTTGCTCGCTTGGCTGTCCGCCCCTAACTGCCCACCTGAACCCGTCCTTACGACACTCGCATCAGTATCAGAATCTCCACCTTACCTCCCGGCCCCAGAGGAGCAAGTCGAAGATCCCCAAGGGGTAGAGTCGGAATTCGTGGCTGCCCTTGGGCGTGTGGAGCATCCGCCCCTGGAGGTCGCTGTCGCCTCACCTGGTAGGCTGGAGTTTTTCTTGCTTTATGCCCTCAATCCCCCCCCCAGAGCTCTGACATGCAATGGCGTCAGGGGATACTTGTCACAACTCTTGTCCCACTATGTGTTGCCCTAGTGTGCGCAGTACCTCTGGTCTCCACTAGGGGCTGCTGCAGTGCGGGGCAAGCCTGGATCCCACCCCCAGGGAGAGGAGGGCTGTCCTTTGGATGCTCAATCCTCTCTCTCCCCTGCTGACCCCAGGCGGCCCAGGCTCGTTCCCGAACCCAGGTCGCTGGTGTGGCGCGAGGTGTGCATCCAGCACCTCAACCCTCAGCGCCACCAGGCCGACTACATTTTACTGCTTTATTGTTCTATGATTCAAATTGCTGTTGCAGAGTATTCTTTCTGCTGCATTATTACTGTTTTGTGCTTACAAATTACTGCTGTAATCTTCTCTGATTCAAATTGTTGCTTACAAGTTTTGTTACTCTTTTAGTGCTTTATCTTTCTCTGAAGTAAAGTGTTTTCTGCAAGGTATATCTTCTGTGAAATTGTTACAGGTGGTGCTTACAGGTTTTGTGACTTTTTTTATCTATCATTAGGCTAAGCAAAATTACTGTTTGCTACTATTTTATTTTATTTTTTGCTGAAATTCTTTTGTTTTGGTCTTAAAGGTGTTGTAGTGTCATTCTCACACTGAAGGAGCTAATTGCTTTCCTTCCACAGCTCTTCCAGGGGATTAGGAGTGAAACTGGGGGGTGGAGCTGACAATGTTTTAGTAACTTCCAACAGAGGGAAGAGTTAAAAGGTCAGATTAGTTGGTGTTTTTGAGGTGCAAGACTAAGTTTTCTGGCAAAGGTACCTAGCTTTGCCTGAGCTTTTTTCTTCTAGGTCTGCTTCTAAGGACAGAGCAAGGAACAACATTATCAGAGCAAGGAAAAGGATTAAGGATTCTTTTGGCTAAGCAGATTTACTGTGTGTTATTTTATTTTGTTCTCACAGGTTTCGTTACTGTTTTTTTGCTTACATGTTAGTGCTTTATTGTTCTCTGATTCAAATTGCTGTTGCAGGGTATACTGTCTGCTGCATTATTACAGAGTGTGCTTACAGGTTTCTTACTGTTTTGTGGTTACAGATTACTGCTGTAATCTTCTCTAATTCAAACTGATTTTTTGCATGGTATATCTTCTGTTAAAGTGTTCTGCAGGTTGTGCTTACAGGTTTTGTTACTTTTTTGCTGCTTTATTTTTCTCTGTAACAAAGTGTTTTATGCAGGGTATATCTTCTGTAAAGCTGTTACAGATGGTGCTTATAGGTTTTACAGTTTTTATCTATCATTAGGCTAAGCTTTCAGGGCTAATTAGAAGAGCATATACAAGATACAGACTGAGGGATTGCGACTGCATTTGTTGGTGGTTGATTGTTTCTGCTCTTACCTCCTTGTTTCTTTCGTCCGTGGTTCTCATTTTCAGCAGGGGAGGGTCCCAACCACCCACTCCCATCCCCAACCACTTACCTCCTTGTTTCATTCATCCATGGCTCTTCTTTTTTGGCAGGGGATGGGCCCAACCACTCACCCCCATCCCCAACCACCCCATGCTACACTCCTTTTATAGAGTAGCACAGTTGTGACATTTCCTGTAGCAAAGCAGGAAAGGGAGGATCAGAAAGGGTATCCACACAGTGACCTCACTTACAGGGACACAATTAATTTACCTTGTTATAAAAGTTACAAAAAACAAGCAAACAAAAAATCTTTTGCTTTTGTAATCCCCCTGCAAATGGGGGTTCCCAAAAGACTTCCAGGAGCTTGCTTGAATGCTCCAAGCCTGAATGGTGTTTGGCATTTAAGCCATTTATCAGTGAGTGTTTTTAGAGCCTCTGGTACTGTCTCTTTAAGAGCTGTCTGCTTGCAGACATAATTAGTTTGTATGGGGGACTGTGTGCTTCTCTGAGTACCACTGAGCTGCTGCCAATTCACTTCATTTTGCAGTCACTAGGAGTGCAAAGGGAACCTATCTGAAAGATGTAACTGTTTGCCAGAAATTATTTAGAGTAATAATGAAATTACAGTTTGTCTAACCTGCTTTCTTGCAGTCAGAACTGTGTCTGCTAGTTCCCCATTCTAGTTTTGAACTGCTGAACTGGACCAATCAGTGTGGGGTAAGCTAGCTGTAAAATGGTGCCTGGACGAATCAGAACTTGACTCATAATCTGAGCCAGCCACAAGAGGATTGTATGGGCAGTGACTTGGGAGATGTAGTTTAGACTTCAGTGCCTTTTTGGACCACAGCAGCAGTCTATTGTGAGTGACAGCCAATCCAGTCAAGAACTGGGAGGAACTCAAAGGAAGTGCCCGGTTTTGTCGGTTGGAGTTTCAGTTGAGCTTTGGCAGTGAAGAAGGAAGGAGCCCTGTGCTTTTTCAGTGTGCAGTTTTAGTCAAAAACGTGTGTAAGGCCCAGAGTTCGGTCTGCAGCTTGTGTAACAGCTTGTTAGGACTGAATCCGTCCTGTGAAAAGAATCAAAGGATCTCTGAAGAGTAGAAACCAGGCTCACCCTGTAGAAGACTGGAGGAATTGCTGAAAATTGCACTCGGTCTGTCAGGAACTGAATCTGCTGTGTGTCTCCCGGTATTGTGCAGTAATTGCGATCGGATACAGATGCAGCCTGCCTGGTATAGTGCTTTCTTTTTATGGATGTGTGAAGAGGTTTGTGTACCTCAAGTGAGCCCTGCTGACATTGAAGGACCCTATCTTATTTGGAGGTCGTGAGTACTAATTCAGGGTCGCTCCCTGTTGAATTGCCACATTAAATCCAAATGGAATTACTGTACTGCTGACTGTTTAATTCTCCTTTTCTCTGTGTGAAAGGGCCCTACCAGCTGCCACGGTTTGGACTAGCCACTAGGGCTTGGGTACCCAGGACAGTAACTGATAGGGATAGGCCTGTGCACAGAGCCATAGGTAGATTATTAGAGTGATAAGCTAATTAACCTGATTTCCTGTCCTTGTTATATCCCCTAAATAAATCAGAGCTGCTTGTTTCAGCAAAGTTATACTGCCTGAGGTATTTGTCTATGTTAAAGTACTGTACTGTGATTGTTGCACTGTATCTCATTTCACAGGAGGTCCCAGTGCCGGAACCAGACCTGGGGTAAGTGTATACTGTGAAGGTAATTCTGATATATTGTGTGGCCACTAGTGGGAAGAAAGGGGGTTGCAGTGTCCCAGAGGGCTGTGACCAAGTTAGTTTAACTATTGCAAACCCTGACCTCTGGGTGGAGGCACCCGCCATTGGATCCAGGCCCCTCAACCTGTTAGTGGCAAATCAGGCAGGGGTAGTAGCCCCTGGGATAGCGCCATCTAGGGGTTACACTTTCATTTTCCTTCTAATTACTCGGACCAGGTTATAAACTCGGTAACTCAACTGGAATGGATATTATTAACTGCAGGTACTGCGGGACAAACACTTTTCAAAAGGGCAGTTATACAGGATTTAGGATGCTGTCCTACCTGCTGGACCATCAGAGATCTAAGGGCTCAGCTCCGGGCAGCATGGGCAGAGATTGCATGCCTCAAATCGCATATTCAGGAGGAAAGATACTACAAGAACCACCTGCCATTTCCCCAGCATCCAACTGAAGCACCTCGACCACAGAGGGTAGTTGGTCTGCAAGGCTGGCAGGTGGTTAGAAGGGGAAAATCGGGTGCCCCATCACTCAGTGCTCACCAACCTATTACCTCCACAAACCATACAAAAACTACAAACAGGTATCTTCCTCCATCTCTGAAATCAATCAAAGGGGCAGAGGGTACTGCAGAGCAGAACACTGCAGCACAGGAGCTAATGCTACAAAACTTGCCCAAAAATAGGGACCAAAACAATGATCATAGGAGACTCCATGATTCTGGGAGTTTATTTATTTTATTTATTATGATTTCAGAGACACCTTTGAGCCAAGGCTCATTTACAAAGGTTCCACGTCAACAACAAGAGAACAAGATACAGTCAGATAGCAAATAAGGAATAAAACACAATAAGAGCAGCCAGAGGCATTGTCAGGTACAATAGCAAGTACACATCGAGTCTTATGTTCTATAAAATTGCAAGCGAGTCACAGGCTTGTAGTGGGGGTGGGGAATAGGCAAAGGAGAACAGTAGGCAAGAGTAACAGGGTTGAGGTGGAGGGGATGGGGAGAGCAGCACATATAACTTTGTCAGGTGTTGGGGACGGACAAGGGAAAAGAAGGGGGAGAAATAGTGGGGACATTAGGGGAGACACAGAAGGGGGAGGGTGTACTTGTCTAGTTATGAGAAGCAGTCACAGGAGTCTATGGAGACAAGGTGTTGACATAAACTGCATTTAAAGGCACCAACGGTTGTGTCATTGATAACTTCTTGGGGAGTGAATTGTACCAGGAAGAGGCTCTGGATTTGAAAGAGCGTTGACCTTGGGAGGTTCAGCAATTAGGGATGAAGAAGGTAAGATTTTCCGGGCTCCTGGTTAGGCGGGGACCACAATGAGGGGCCAGCATCATCTGGACTCCTGGTGGTAGGAGATCCAACATGATCATTTTGGCCAAGTTGCAGGTCTGGTACATAATTTTGCCAGATAGTTAGAGCCAGCTTGCTTGATCATAGACGTTGCAGGTGTGTGAATGTTGGGGGTTGAAATCAGGAGGTGGCAGGCCTTATTTAGGACTATGGCAATACATCGAAGAGCAGTGTCTGTGGCAGACCTGTAGATCACTAGCCCATAATCAATTACTGAGATAACGGAGTTCTGGATAGCAATACTGAGAGCTTCGGCCGTGGTGCAGCCCCTGTGTCTATAGAGCAGTCCAATGTGGGTATTTGTGATTTTAGTAATGTTATCGATATGTTCAGAGTAAGCTAGCATGCAGTTGAGGGTCACCCCCATATATTTGAATTGATGAACCTGATCGAGTATTGTCCCATTACTGTTTGTGATGGAGAGACCTCAGTTTTTGAATTTGCTGTGTGAGCCATGAAACAACACTGATTTTGTTTTTTTGTAGTTAAGAATGAGTCTATGAATTTTAAACCACAAGTCCACTTCTGAAAAACTTGATTGCAGCTGTGACTGAAGAATGGTTGGCTCCGGGGTGGGAGGTAAAGACGACAGCATTGTCTGTGTAAAGTAGGATTTTGTCAGTGCAGGAGGAAGAGAGACTATTTAGAAAAATACCAAAGAGCATAGGACCCAAGATGGAACCTTGGGGGACTCCAGAGTGGACCAGGAAGGAGGTTGAGAGGGATACACCAATTCTGACCTGTTGGGTTCGACCACTAAGGTAGCTGTGGAACCAATGGGTTGTGTCAATTGAAAGTCCTAGGTGACAAAGTTGTTCACTCAGTAAGGAGTGATTGATGGTATCGAATGTCTTTGTCAAATCGATGAAGGTGGCGCCATTAAGTTGTCCTAGGTCCAGGGCATTGTAGATATATGAGGTGAAAATTAGGAGAGCTGTGGTGGTGCTGTGCCCCTTGTGAAAACCATGCTGTTCTGTACATAGCAGATTGTAGCTTGCAAGGTATTCAGCAAGCTGGTCTGCAACTATTCTCTCTAGAGCTTTGAGGGGGGGGGAGAGAATGGAGATGGGTCTGTAGTTGCTAGTAATGGTTTTATCGCCACTTTTGTGGAATGGTGTCACCACAGCAGATTTCCATTTTGGGGGGAACTGTGAGAGCATGAGAGACCAGTTGAGGATTTTGGTGAGTGGGGTAAGGACTTCGTCAATGGTGAGGGAAAGGAGTTTCAGATCTAGGAAATCACCACTAGATCTAGACTTCCCGAGCACTTAAAGAAGATGCTTTTTGGTTTGGGCCTTGGTGATGGTTTTGACGTAGAACTGTGGGTTCCCCAGGTGTAGAGTAAGTTTTGTCAGCTTTTAGTGTGTCAGGTACCGGATCAAAGAAGACTGGGGGTAGCACATAACTAGGGTCAGTAAAGGCTGCATTAAAAGCATTTGCAATGGTGATTTGGTCCGAGGTGATGTTGCCATTTAGGTTGATCATAGAGGGTGGTACTTTGGAGTCTTTCCTTGACAGTTCACTAAGGCTGGCCCAGAACTTCTTTCCATCCTTCCAAGTGTTGTATAGAGCGCTCCTGTAGTACCTGGCCTTCTCACTGTGAATTAGTCTTGTACAGGCATTTCTTGCTGCTTTGAAGGCTTGAATATCAGCCTGGGTTCCAGTCAATTTAGCACGATACCAGAGATGATCCCAGGACTTCATTTGCTCAAGAAGATCTTTGTTGATCCATGGATTAACACCCTTAATCTTACGTTTCCTGAAAGGAGCATGTGAATCAGAAGCAAAGTTAAAACTATAGATAAAGTAATCTAGAGCAGCGTCCATGTCTGGTGCTGAGTCTATTGGTGTCCAGTCGAGTTCTCGTAGTAGGTTTTTAAGAGATCCAAGGTGTCCAGGCATTAGTTTTCTGCTGTTGATAGTTTTAGGAGAAGGCTTTATGAATTTGCTAGTCCAGGAGCATAGGACTGGAGAATGGTCACTTATACAGTCGGGGAGAACTACATTATTTGTGCTATTATCAGGGCAGTTAGTGAGAACCCAGTCCAGAAGTGTTGTGCTCCCAGTTCTGTAGTTGACACGGGTGGGTGACTGGACCATTTGGGAAAAGTTTGCCGCTGTCAGGGCATCCTTACATTTGTTTGCACTTGGTAAGGACCAATTGACATTGAAATACCCAAGTAGAATTGTTTCTGAGTTCTGATCAATGGAGTGGATGAGGTCCAATATGGAGAGTAGTCCTTGGTTGGTACATTTGGGAGGTATGTAGACTGATTCCACTGTCAGGATTTTGTTGTGTGCCCCAAGACTAATTTTTGTGGCAAGGACCTGGACGTCATTCTCAGGGTGAGGCATAGTGAAGACATGTCCCTTAAGAGAGTCTTTTAGGTAGAGGGCACAGCCTCCATCTTTCTTGGAATGCCTGTCTTGCCTGAAGACCGTATATCCTGGAATTGTTGTCGCTGTGTCTGGGGTTTTGGGGGATAGTGAAGTCTCAATTACTGATAATATACAGTATCAGGGTTGTGGTGTGTGATCCAGGCTGTGAGGGAATCAAGTTTATTGAGGAGGCTGCAGATATTGATAGTGGCCAGCTGGAGTGTCCCTGTCCTGTCAGTGCCTCTGGGATCACACTGAGGGGGGGTCAGGGTTAGGGTGGACATTGCCTGAGATGAGCAGCAGTAACAGAATTAGGCATTTTAGGAGAGCTTTGAGGTAGATTCTATGTGGCCGTAGTGTTCGGGTTTTAGAAATTCCTCTCACTGAGTGCAAAGGGCAGGAACTTGTTAAGAGGAGGGAGGTGCTAAGGAGTATGGGAACATGGGTTATTGGTGGTAATAACAACCAGAGGTGAAGAGGTCTGGGATTTAACTTCTGGACATGAGACAGTAGGTAGCGGCTAGTGATGGTCCACAGGGTAGATAGTGGATATCCAGTGGAGAATTCTGAGGACCAGAGGGGTAATAATTCACTAGCCATACCAGAATTATTGATTAGTGTGAGGATAATGAGAAGGCTCAGTACTGGGTATGTGGTTCCCATTTTATGTATGGGGTGGGGGGCAGCCAGGCTGTGCACAACACAGCTGGTGTGGCCCCTTTAAGAGGAGGGAAGCGATAGGACAGAAAAAGCAAATGGGAGTGAATAGGAGGATAGGGGTAGTTGATACCTACCTCCAGCCGGGGGTAATTGTCAGATGTCTCCCAGGTACATCAGCATGGAGAGACACTGACCACATTGCTAAAATCGTGTAGGAAGCAGGAGAAAACATCGAAGTCCTGTACACATAGGGACTAATGATCTCGCCAGCTGGTCAGTTGTGGAGACCAAGGAACACCTGACTAGTCTGGGAGACAAACTGTCATCCATTTCATCCGGCATCTCCTTCTCTGAGATCCTGCTGGTCTGGGAGAGGCGGCCAGATGGACAGAAGGTCAGAGAAGGGGAGATAGGGGAACTAAAAACATGGCTCAAGGGCTGGTGCCAGGAAAAAGGACACAAATTTATAGGTAACCGGCAAAAGTTTTGGAAGCTAAAGTTCTTTAAATTTGATGGACTGCATGTGACTAAGGAGGGAGTCAGTGCACAGGAGCAGAAGTTTGATGTCTATGCAGAATATTTAAACTAGCAAATGGGGAGAGGGGTGCAGTACCCAATACATCGAATGGGAAGAACACCCCTCCCCCCTCAGCTACTGATCAAATGAGTTCAGCATGTTTGTAGTTCATTTTATGGCGTCACCAGGTGGAAAAGGTCAGGCCCCCATACGACACTCGGGGACACCAGACCTCGCCCAACAACTAATGCACCGAAATATGGCCAATGGAAAATCATGAACACAAATGCTCGCAGTCTGGGAAACAAGATCCCAGACCTGGGACAACAATGACAGAGGCTAAACTGGACATAGTAGCCATTAGCCAGTCATGGTTCACCAGTAACCATACTTGGGCGACTTCAGTACCCAGCTATGTACTGTTCAGAAGAGACCGAGATGCAACAAGGGGGGGTGGAATGGCCCTTTATGTCAATGAAAATATCGAAGCTACAGAAATTCAGAATACACATAAGGAGCCAGAAGAACTGTGGGTCACCCTGAAAACAGGAAATGGGACAGCAATACAAACTGGGATTGTCTACAGGCTTCCAGACCAGGGGGAGGACACAGACACATTACTGTTAGAAGAAACAAAAAACATGACAGCTAAAGGGGAGGTTCTGATAATGGGAGACTTCAACATGCCAGATACAGATTGGTCAATGCCAGCAGGAACATCCGCCAGAACTAGACACATAGTGGATTCCCTGCAGGGGGAGGGCCTCAAACAGTTGGTACAACAACCCAGAGGACTATCCTCGATCTAGTATTGACTAACGGGAAATGGATCACAGATCTCCAGGTAGAAGGTCACCTGAGGGCCAGTGACCATCACATGGTATGATTCAATTTGGCCACTAGAACTAAATCATCCCATTCCAAGGCAAAAATATGGGACTTCAGAGGAGCTGACTTTGATAAGATGGCCAACAGAGTTAAGCTAGCCCTGGCAAGAAGAAATATATGTGAAGGGGTACAGGGAAAGTGGGCAAGCATTAAGGCTGCAATACTTGAAGCAACATCCCATTGTGTTAGGGAGAAAAGCAAGAGCAAAAGAAGGAGGAAACCACTTTGGTTCTCAAAAACAGTAGCAGAAAAGGTCAGAACCAAAAGGCTGGCCTTCAGGAAATATAAGGGAATGCAGCGGGGTAAAGATAGGGAGGCATACCAGACTTCCCTAAAGGAAGCAGAGAAGGCAGTAAGGCAAGCAAAGACCCAAACTGAGGAAACACTAGCACAAACAGTAAAAGAAGGGGATAAGACTTTCTATAGATACATTAGTGAAAAGAGAAAGTCCAGAGGGAGTATTGCTAAGATCAAAGGGGATAAGGGGAAGTGTGCGGAGGAGGACCAAGGAAAAGCATCTATCCTAAATAGATACTTCTACTCAGTATTTACTGAGGAGAAGGTAGGCCAGGGCTCACAGTTCAGCACCATGGACACAGGGAGGGAGGTGTGCACAAGTTCCTTCACAAAACAAAGGATCCTACAAGAGCTTGCTAAGCTCAGGATGAACAAGGCAATAGGACCTGATGGCATACATCCCAGGGTACTAAAGGAGCTAAGGGAGGAACTAGCAGAGCCATTAGCAGAACTGTTTAGTCTCTGAGCACAGGAGAGGTCCCAGAAGACTGGAGAAGGGCTCATGTGATCCTGCTCCACAAGAGTGGCAGCAGGGAGGAGGCAGGGAACTACAGACCAGTCAGTCTTACCTCAGTAGTAGGCAAGATTATTGAGGCACTCCTTCAGGAAAGGATAGTGCAACACCAGGAATCCATAGGAGCACAGGATCCAAGACAGCATGGGTTTACAAAAGGAAGGTCCTGTCAAACTAATCTCATAGATTTCTTTGACTGGGTAACCAGAGTGGTGGCCCAAGGGGGAGCAGTTGGTGTTGCCTACCTTGACTTCAGCAAAGATTTTGATACTGTTCCACAGAGAAGCTTGATTAATAAGCTGGGTAGGCTCAGGGTGGGTCAGAGGTTGGTCAATTGGGTGGCAAACTGGTTGGCAGACAGAAAACAGAGAGTGGTGGTAAACGGTATACAGTCAGAAGAGATGCAAGTCACAAGTGGGGTATCTCAGGGATCAGTCCTGGGGCCATTCCTCTTCAATATCTTCATCAGTGACATTGCAGATAGACCAGAGGGTAAGGTCTGCCTGTTTGTAGATGACACCAAGATCTGCAACAGAGTAGATGATCCAGATGGGGTGGGCAGAATGAGAACAGATATGGAAAATTTGGCAAAATGGTTGAAAGAGTGGCAACTGGGGTTTAAAGCAAAGAAGTGCAAGATCATGCACTAGGGAAGAGAAACCCTGAAGTTACCTATAGGTTGGGAGGGGAGTTGCTGGTAATAACAAGGGAAGAAAGAGACTTTGGCATCATCATCATCACAGATGACCTGAAATCATCCAAGCAGACCACTAAAGCAGCAGGTAAGGGTCGAGGGATGTTGGGATGTATTAGTAGGAGTATCACAAGTAGTAACAGGGAAGTAATAATCTCTCTTTACAAGACACTGGTTAGACCCCATCTGGAGTACTGCGTGCAGTACTGGAGGCCGCACCTGCACAAGGACATTAACAAAATGGAGACCGTCCAGAGAAGGGCAGCTAAATTGGTACAGGGCCTGCATCAGAAAACATATGAGGACAGATTAATGGAGCTCAATATGTATACCCTAGAGCAAAGGAGGGAGAGAGGTGATATGATTGAAACATTCAAACATCTTAAGGGCATTAACAAGGTGAAAGAGTCTAATGTTTCAATATAAGAAAAATAACAGGACAAGAGGACACAGCATGAGATTAGAGGTAGGCCAATTAAGGGATAATGTGAGGATGCTCTTTTTCACAGAAAGGGTGGTGGATGCATGGAACGGCCTACCTCAGGAAATGGTGGATATGAATACAGTGCAGGGCTTCAAACAGGCATGGGATAGGCATAAGGGAGCAATACAGATGAGTATGAATAGCTAGGCCATTGACAGAGTAAAGGCCCATGGCACATTCATGAGGTGGAAAAAATGGTCAGACTGGATGGGCCTTGCGGTCCTTATTTGCCGTCAACTTCTATGTTTCTGTGTAACATGAACACTCTTGAAGTCATAAAAAATCTGACAGTGTCCCTTCAAGTACTTAGCTGCTCATAACTAAAGCTATAGTTTCAAGCCAAACTGTAGCTCTGGCTGTCCCATGATCTACTCTGCTTTCATTATAACGACTGAACTGATAAACAGTTTGATCATTAATGCTTTTTAACAGATTGATAATTATTGCTTGTTCTGCTACAAGTATATGGTGTATAACTGTATCTCATAAACTGTTACTGTCCATCTTGTGAGTACCTGGCTATCTAGAGCCCTGCCCACAACTGCTGACTGTCAGACAGGCCCAGGTAGGCAGTGAATTAAGAGAACCCAGTCTTACTGCCCAGCACTGCAAGCCCTGCTACTCCCCACAAGGTGCATAAAACTCCCTGCCCACCACTCAGGAGGCTCAAAGTGACAAACATGCTGCTACTGATCTCCTGTATCATCATCTCTAATGCCACCTCCCAACCACCCCCATTTCAAAACCCAGGTTCTCACTTCTCAGATATCCATCCAGATCTTTTGCACTTCAGCTGGCTTTGTCTGCAGTCACTGACGAGGCAAATCTACCTTCACCCTAATCTCTCCTCCACCACTCAACCACTTCCCAGGAAAACTCCACCACAGTGTATGGAGCTTTTCATCAAACTGCTGCTCCTTCTGGGTGGAGACGTAGAGCCCCATAACGAAGAATATGGTCGAAGCGCTGGGGCTTGAGTCAGAGAGACAGGAGTTCTCTGTTTGCACTTTATGCATTGGCATAATATAAAAAATCTCACCATATTTATGTTTGTGCCATCTGTGTTGTTATTTTGCATACACAGCGTTTTTCTGGAGTGCTTGGATATTCCTGTTTATGTTCTTACCGCATATACCACATTTCAGGGTTGGCCGCCCTGGTCCCAACAACAAGGTTATTTTTCGCTTGAGCACACTGTATCCTAAACTAGTTAGCTTCTTATCATACCGCTGCTCCTTGTGAGTGGGGAATCAGACATAGAGGCCAACCCAACCCCATACCCCAACACCAGCAGTGGATCTCTCCTCACACCCAAGGGTCTTAAAATCTGCCACGTTAATATCAGGAGCATACTCCCCAAGACTGACTTGATCAAAACTTGGGTAACCCTGAACCAACCAAACTTTCTAATAAACTAGCCCCCCCCCCCCCACACACACACACCAAATCTTCTGAATCTCCTCCTCGGTCAACGATATCCCTGGATACATATCCCACAGGCAAGACTGCTCCAAGTATGGAGGATGTGTTCATATCTATGCAGCATGCCCCCAGAGCTTCTCCAGCACTAACCGAGAAGCCATCCCAAAATCATGTGAGCTAATTTTAGGGGTCTTTACCCACCCTCACTTCATCCCAATGCAGATAACAGGTGTCAACTGCACACCAGGCAAATCTTCCAACATGGTCACTGATATACTCCAGAAAGTTCTGGACTGCCTTTCCCAAGGCGAGCATATTGTGCCAGGAGACTTTAACATTGACTGGTCAGCTGGCACCAAGCTCCCTTCACACAGCAACTTTCATCTCAAGGTCAAAGCCCTGAATTTGCAGCAACTAATCTCAGCACCCACACTCTTCAGCATGATAGACTGGGTGCTGGTATTCCACCCACAAAGAATCCTGTCCTCTGACACTTTGCCAGACATTTTCAGTGACTACTGTATGGCAGTATCAGTGGCTCAGTAGGTAGCACACTTGCCTCTGAGGCGAGGAGATCAGAGGGCTGTGGGTTCAGTTCCCACATCTGGCACTTGGGTTAATATCCCAGTACTGACACTGTAGTGCAGCATGAGCGGGGTGCTGCACTTCTGAGGTGCTGCCTTTCGAATGATATGTTAAACCGAGGTCCCATCTGCCTGGATTGGTGGCAGTTCAGGCGGATGTTAAAGATCCTATGGCACTTATCGAAAACAGTAGGGGAAAATTTTATTGAAAAAGAGACTAAACATGTCATAACAAAATGATTTAAACGAAACCACATACTGTATACAACAAAAAATTAACATAAACAACAGATCAAGGTATATAAATGTTATAACTAAAATATATCTGACTAATCATCCAATTTTATCTTTCATAAAAGGAATGGCTAGCCATCTTAATTTTCCACACAGTTACTGGCATATATTGTTGTTCAAATTGACACTGTTTCCAAATTTCAGTTTCAATAATTCGTACAGCTGTCCCTGGGTCCTGGAATATCTGTTGTAATATAAATTTACATCTCACTTGCCATAGGATAAACTTAAAGGACAGTACTAAGTGTACCATACTAGGTGGTAAATCTAAATCTACTGTACTAAAACCTCCCACCACTTCAGCTTATGAAAGGGTCCCCCAATGGGGTTGATTCCAGACTTTTGCCAACAATCCTCAAATTTCTTGCACAAATGGACAGTGAATCAAAAAATGTAACATAGGTTCTTCTTGTTCCATACAGCCTTGCCTTGGACACATTCTTTCTTCACATTTTTTATGCTTAGCATTCCCTTTTACACTTAAACGACCATGTGCACTTAACCAGGTTACATCCCATAGCCTTGGCAGAATGCCTGGATCTTTCAAGGTGTCCAATAATTTTGGAATATATTTGGAATCTACTCCCTTGAATTCTACCTTTTTTAATTCAATTCCTTGCTGTATTGTGTTATACAATATTTTATTTGTGGAGGAGGCTAGTATGGGTATTTTCAATATCCACATTTTCAATTTCCCCAGGGCTGGCCTATAAAATACACATTTAGTCTTGACTTGGGCATTCACTACTCCCTGTTCTCCCCATTTTTGATATATAGACCTTAACCAGTGTTCAGCAAATGGAACCCATACTGCTGCTTGAGGTTTGGACAAATCTAATAAATGATGTCGAAAAAATGTAGTAAAGAAAAATACTATAGGATTCAGTAGATTCAATCCACCTTTATCTATTGGAAGATACAAGACATCTGTCCTAATTGGATTCAACCGACTACCCCTTATAGTCTGGAATACTAGACCTACTGTAAAAGGTATGTTTCTAACATCCTAGGCAGTGGGTAGACTGAACTAATAGATAAAAAGATTGGAATGAGATAGGTTTTGACCACCATCACTTTCTTCTTTTTTGTTTGGTTCCAAGACTTCCAAATAAATACTTTAGTAGAAGCCTCTTCTAACTTAATGTTCCAGTTTAACATACTATTATCCTCTTTCCCAAACCAAACCCCTAAATATTTGAATGGGTTGTGTGAAACTACAATGTCATGCCAGGATTGTTTTTCTGGTGATGACCTTCCCAAGGGATAAATTACACTTTTTATTTTATTCAAACCTGCTCCTGTAGCCTGGGAAATGTTATCAATCAAATTCAAGATTCTCTCTCCCGACTGTTCATCTGCTACAGTTACGCATATATCATCCGCATAGGCGGTGACATGTACCTCTTCTCCCTCTCTTTGCGGCCTTATGCCTCTAATATGTACGTCTTGCTGTATTAGACGTAACATTGGGTCCAAACAGGACATGTATAGCAGCGGACTTAGTGGACATCCCTGATGTACTCCCCTAGAGACATTAATGTATGTTCCTAGGTGTCCATTTACCATGGGAATTACGCATGCATGATTATACAGTATAGTTATCCATTGTATAACATTCCCTGAAATACCATAAGCCTTAAGAACCTGAGCTATAAATGAACGTGGAACTCTATCGAAGGTTTTCTCCTGGTCTAATGACATTATATATCCCTTAAGTTGCTCCTCCTTACCCTGCTCTACTAATTCTCTAATTAACAGTTAATTATGCTGTATAGACCCATTTGGTACCGTACATGTTTGGGCTGATGTAATTAGGTATGATGTTAGGGGCAATAGCCTAAAATGTAGTATTTTCATTAATATTTTATAATCTGAATTTAATAGATTCAGTGATCTCCAGTTATCAAGAATGGTTTTATCACCTTTTTTATGAACCATTATTTGTACTGCTATACAGAAATGAAAATCTACTTGTAAGGTTAATAATACCCTGTTAAAGACAACTACTAGAAATTGTGCTATCAACTCTTTAAATGTGTGATAGAATTCCGCTGGTAAACCATCTATACCTGGGGCTGTATGTTTTATAAGACATTCAATTGCTTGTTCTATTTCAAAAATAGATATAGGCTTTCCGAGTGCTAACAAGTCAGGAGGTACAGAGGGTATTTCGAGGGATGATAAGAGTATCTTTTAACCTTCCGTCTTCAATTAATGCTGCAGTATACATATTTTCCAAATATTTTGACACTGTATCTAGAATACTTGGATCATCCTGAACTACAAAACCAGTATTGGTTGTGAGAGAGTTCATAAAACGGGCATTTATCCTCTGAGAACAGCTTTTAAAGGCATCCTCAAAGCCTGTTTTCCCAGGAGTACATATTTTATGTTCATGCCGCATGGCTACAGCTCTGTTACACTGCAAAGCAAACATTGCTTTTTTCACATTCAAGGCCTCTGTTGTTAAGGGCAGGTGGTAAAGGTTAATACCTGAATATAGGTTGCTCAACTGCATACGTAACTTCAGATATTGTTTAAATTGATCCTGACTTTCTATTGTGGAGTACTTCTGAAAAAGTCTCCTTAATCCTGCTTTCGTGATTTCCCACCACAAACTCATGTCTTTTGTCAGCTCAGCTACTGGCATTCAGGCTCTAAGGAATTCCGTAATCTGACCCTGTAGCTTCTTCTCTGGTAAAACTGCTGTATTTAGTTTCCAATACCCCCTCCCATACATCGGACCATTAATGGTGCCTCAGGAAACCAGTAAGATAACATGGTCTGAAATCTCTAAAGGAATCAGCATGTCTTTTTCCACTCCAATATTAGATTTTGTAAAAATAAAGGCTATCCTGGTTGATAGGGTACCTCAAAAATATGTATGCCCTCCTTTCTTATGGACTGATCTATAGGTATCCAGTAATTGTCTTTGGGATAATATTGTGAGGAGTGAGTTTGTGTCACAATATAGTTTAGTTGTTTTTGCACCTCTATCTCCTATATCCACTACACAATTAAAGTCCCCCCCCACCATATTACTAATGTTGTGGTCATTAAAAAGGGTTTAATTAAACCAAACAATTCTGTCCATCCTTTTTTGGTAAGAGGGGCATATACATTTATCAGTCTCCACCCTACTTCCTCATAAGTAAAATCTACCATTAATACTCTCCCCAATGAAACCTCTACCAGTCTTGAAATTCTAAATGTATCCCCTTTAAACAGTATACCTACCCCTTCACAAATATCCATACCAAAGGAAAAAAAGGACGGTCCCCAACACCACAGTTGCTGTGCAGTTCTAACCAAGGAGTTTGTATTTAACCTTGTATCCTGTAAAAGACAAATATCACATTCTAAATATTATAAGACTGTGAGGGCTACCAATCTTCTCTTAGCATTTTTAATACTATTTACATTGATGGTAGCTATCCTCAACTGGGGGGTAAAGTTTGTCATCATCCAATTTATTTTAAAAAACTACTTCAGTGTGGCTTCTTTACTCTGGTACTTCTACGAACTCTTGTTTTAACCCTAGATCCACTAACAGCCACGTTGCACTTGTCCTGAAACTCACCATCTGTGTCAGAAGAAGAAGGAGGGGCTAAGGAAGAGGCATCTGAATCCCCTCCTTGTTCTGATTCCTGAGAGTGGAGCAGCAAAAGCTCATATTTATTTGAGAATGTTATATCATCATTCTTTTCTAAATTCGTTTTGGCTACCTTAGAGCTAGGTTTAGTTTGTTTCAGACTCCTTTTTTTTTGCCACACTTTTGGCCCGGGGAGGGGGCATCTCAAGTGGATTGTGATCCTTCGCTACAGGGGACTTCTCCTTAATCAGCTGGGGAGTCTGAACATCTATGGTATCTGGCCCTTCTGATAATATGGCAGAGGGTTCCTCATGGTTTTCCATTAATACGGGTGGGGAAGGGGGAGGGGGTGGGGTTGTTCTGTACTGGGTTCTGGGGGAAGGATTTTTTGGGGCTGAGCTTTTCTTTTAGACATTTCCCTTTTCTGTGCTTCTTGAGTGATAACATCCTAACTCTTCCTATCCATTCGGTTGTGTGTAGCCCATGGGCAGGATCTGTATGTATGTCCTGATTCCAGGCACAAATTACATTTCAACTCTGCCTGACACTCTGAACTATGGTGACCGAACTCCAAGCAGAGATTACACCTCAACCTATCACACGTGGAGCCCAAATAAGTGAGGGCTCCACATTTAAAACATGCCTTTGGTTGACCAGGATAAAAACAATGCCCCCTTTCATTTCCTAAGAATATACTATTTGGCAAGTGAACTGGGCCTAGGCTGTTATTCCTTAAGCACACTTTAAAAACCCACCCTCCATTCCATATGGATTCCTCGTCAAAAATGGGGAAGGGGAAACCAATCACTTCACATTTCTTTTGTAACCGGTATATAATATCATGAACTGGAACTGATTCATTTCGAAACAATACAGTTACTGACTTAATAGTTGGTTTTGTTAAAGGTATCACTCTAAAAAGCATCCACAATTCAGTATATTTAAGTGTATCTAGTTTTGTCCAAAAACGATCTAGGCCCTGTGGAGTAGCAAAACTCACATCATAAAACATAGATCCTGAAACATGTATAAGAGCATGTACTTCATTTGAAAAGAGACCCATAGAACTTTTTAACAATGTTCTCCCCACGTACACATGATCTGGAGTCAAATCTAGGCCCCCCTGTACTCCAAACGGACAGCATTTCTCCGTTGTAAAGGTGGGGGGGAACCTGAAAAAGGATTCCCATGCAGCTTTTACCAGTTGGGGAAAGTCATGTAGTGGTCCTGTCTGCTGTAATGTTTTTTCAACTGCATCACCCCATTCTGTATGCACAGTGACTGAGCTTTCTGACTCAGAAGATGAAGAATCTGGGTGAGCTGTACTGCGTTCTGCAAGTCTCTTTTGCACTGCAGGTTCTAAAATTTCTTGAGACTCCTGCTGTGCCCCTGCTGTCTCTAATCCAGTCGGTGAGTCTGTAGAGACAGGCTGTCATCCAGATATTGGGCTGTGGGCTGGGTCAGGGACCCCGACGCCCGCTTCTCCTTACTTCCACCCTGCACCTAGCAGTAAACGCTCTAGCGAAGATAACGAGCGTTTGCTCATGGGTAGGGAAGGGTTGTCATCTGTTCTACCCTTTCTTAGGCTAAAGTTCAAGTTTTGTATTCCTTCTGGTTGAACTATATGAGAGGAAGGAGTACTCACAGACTCTGGTGGCAGCTCTGATGGAGAAACAGAAAAAACTGTTCTAGGGACATGGATATGTTGTTCATCCACACTTATTGGCAGGTTCCTTGCCGCTTTAAATCTTGCCGGAAGGTCTTCAAGCTGGCTCCTCCCACCCACCCGGGTGGTAAAACTCTAGGCTCCGCCCCATGACGCCAGATCTTCCTTACCGCTTGGAAGCTCAGGTTCCCTCCTTAGCGCGTGCGATTAAGACTGGTTCCTAATTCTTGAAAAGTTCAAAATTAAAAGTTTTTTGCTAAAGACTGGTCTTCTCCTCACGTGCGATCGGACAAATCGACTCCTGGTTTGGAGGGTGCCCTTGCGGGCAGAAGATGTCTAGGACGGATCCGCACTCCACGTGCGTCTACTGCCTGGGCCCTTGAGCACGACCCGCGAGCCTGCGACTTTGCTCTTCCTTCTTGACCTCGTCCTTGAAGACCATGCTGCCCGATTACAACTGGGCGCCCGAGAAAAGAATTCCACGGTGAAATCTAAAGAGGCCCGATTGGCGGTGTCCACATAGGCTTCGGCCGGATCAGCTAGACAGATGATCGTGACTCAAGAGGAGGCAAAGTGGCCGCCTTACCTCGGCTGTGGCATTTGTCCCGCTCTCTCGGTGCCTCGCACTCGGCTTCTTTTAAGGAGCTTTGTCTGACCCTCTCGACCAAAGGTGAGGGTCCAACTTCTTCGGGACCTTTTTCCAGGTCCAAATAGAGCAAAAGTAAGTCTCTCCGTCGATGCTCTTGGGAGCGGGAAAGATCCCCTTCCCCTTGTCGACAGTCGACTTTGGTCGACCCCTCAGCTTCGGCCACTGGCTTCACGGTGTCCCCGTCAGGCCAGTTGACCGAGACTCCTGTCGACGCGGTCGAGATTTTTCTTGACCCGTTAGACGGGCTGTCGGCTGGAGAAGCTGAGATTCCCCTCTCCCCGGTTCCCCCGGTGGGAGTTGAGGATCCCGTCGGCTCGTCTGTGCCTCCGGTTCTGGAGCCTTCGGTGGGATCGTCCGAGCCGAGGGGAGTGCCGATTTCCGACACTTCTCCTCGCCTCCCTCGGCCCAGTCGAGACTCTCGGTCTCAGTCTCGGACATCCTCGCAATCCAACCGATCCCGCCACCTTAGGCAGTCTTGGTCTCGGCACCGCGGCAAGCGGCACCGCCGCTCTTCCTCGGACGAGGGGAGGCTTCGGCGCAAGTTGCATCAGAGGTACGAGAACTTATGGCAACAGTCCTTTGACCGGGAATAAGCCACCAGTCGCCTTCCCGGCCATTAAGTGGCTGTCACGAGCAGCCAAACAACCCCTCGTTGTAGTCGAGGAGCCTGTTCTCAGGCCGGTTGGCCAATTCCAGCTGCCCCACCGATTCTGGTGGAACCTCCACCTCCACAGCCTATTAGTTGAGGTTCCGACCAAAAATTCTCGGTCGGCTTTGGGTTTGCCCCATAGGCTGTCTGTCACCCTCACTCCCGATAAACCTTGGCAGGTGGAGGGTGGCTCAGGGCGAGCAGCTCTTTGAGGACTCTTCTGAGTCCAATGATGGTTCTCCTCTTCTCCAAGCGCATGGACTTGAGTCCTCAGGAGGGGCAGTCAATGGATGATGCCTACGTCCTTCTTAGGGTTGCTTTGACTCATCTCGAGTCCACGGGATGAGCTCGAACCCGCTTAAACAGGCCAGGTATCCTCAAGGAGATTCTGGACCGAGGATTCTCCTACGGAGGCCTTCCGTGGCCGAAGCCATAGTGGTCCGGCCTTGGAACTTTGAGCGTCCTGCTTCCTGCCCTCGCCTTGGCCAGGTTGGCCAGGAAGTATCGCGGTCCCGGTTCCCTGTCGGGTTTTCAGAACACCCTCGGCGGAGGGGTTGGTTACCGACAGCGTTTTCTGGGCGTGCGGGCATGGGGATGTGGACAAACCTCCCGAAGGAATCAAGAGTGGATTATGCCGGTGAAAGTCTATGCTGTGTCCTCTCTCGGCCTTCGTCAGGCCAGTTCGGCCGTCCTCATGGCACATTTTTCTCACACCCTGTTGGGCTCCCTGGATGAGGTTGTCCCTCATCTTCTCGCAGATCTGCAGACTACGGCCAGGCAGGTGTGGGACCAGGGCAGGGCAGTGGCTAAACAGCAGCTTCAGACTGTGTTAGACATCGGGGACTCATGTGCCAGGTCTGTGGCGGCCGCAGTGGCCATGCGTCGTCAGGCTTGGCTGAGGATATCCACCTTTACCTCGGATACCGGCACTGGTTGGCGGATGTTCCCTTTGGGACTGACCTCTTGACCCTGGGGTGGAAGGTCACCTGCAGAGGATCGAGAAATCCAATGCTACCTTGGACTCTGTCTCTTCCGCCAGAAGGACAAAGGCCGCAAGCCACAGCCTAAGCCCTTTCGCTCTTCTGCACTCATGCGCCTGGCCCAGCAACGCCAGGGCCAGCAGGCTCGACCTTGGTATCCCAAGCCCAAGCCGTCGGCTTCCTCCAACAGGAAGCAGGGAGGTAAAGGCCCAGGAGGTCCCTCGGCCGGTTCCTCCTCCAAGCCTGCCCAGTGACGGGCTGAGGGGTGTCGCCCCCATCCCTGTCACCTCACCCTGGTTCCCCCCATGGGGGGACGGCTCAGACACTACCTTTCTGCCTGGTCCGCTGTTTCCACGGACAGGTGGGTACTGGAGGTGGTGGGAAAAGGCCTACCTCTGGAATTCGAGCAGGCCCCGCCCTTCAGAGCCGTCGCACCTCGGGGGCCTCGGGGTCCGCAGCCTCACTGGCGGCTCGCTGAGCCGACATCGCTCTCCTCCTCCAAAAGGAGGTGATCACAGAGGTAGAGGACCCCTTCAGACCAAGGGTTCGTGTCCAGGTATTTTCTGGTTCCGAACGGATGGGGGCTGGCACCCCATTCTCTGACCTACAACGACCTGAACAAGTTCCTAAGGTCTCGAACCTTCAGGATGGTCACTCGGCACAGATAATACCATCTCTGGAACACGGTGTGGTTCTGCTCTCTGGACCTACAGGACGCGTTTCTTTCACATCCCTATCCATCCGCCACATCGGAGATCCTCCGCTTCAGCGGAGGGATCCTCTTCGAGTTCGAGCCATGCCCTTGGTATCTCCAGCTCCCAGGGTCTTCACCAAATGCATGGCAGTGGTGACAGCATTCCTCAGGCGCCGAGGGGTCGGGTGTACTCTTACCTGGACGATTGGCTGATAGCAGCCCTCCAGATGGGAGGTGGAGCAGTCAGAAGATCTGGCCTCCAGGTTTGCTCTCAATCGGCCTTCTCATCGACGAGGCCAAGTCAGAACTCGAGCCAAAGCAGGTGATCCTGTTCATCGGGGCAGAGCTCGACTCTCTTCGAGCCAGAGCACGGCTCCCGGCGGACAGGGCCGAGGTTCTTACCTCCTTTGCCCAATCATTTCTGGTTGGGCACTCGCGCCCTGCCCAGGACTTCCTGCGCCTTCTGGGTCTCATGGCGGCCTGTACTAGCGTGGTCCGTTGGGCCCACTGGCACATGCGCCCCCTTCAGTGGGGACTGGCCAGCCAGTGGTCACAATGCTGCGATCCTTTGGACCAGCTAGTGATAGTGGCCCGGGAGATGTGGAATGCTCTCCAGTGGTGGACTGTTCCATTTCATCTGCAGGAGGGCATCCCATTTGTCCGCTCCGAGCCGACGGTCTCTCTATCGACCGACGCCTCTCTGATGGGTTGGGGTGCCCATCTGGGGGAACACCGAGTGCACGGCCTCTGGTCCCCACGGGAGTCCCGATGCCACATCAACCTGCTGGAGCTCTGAGCGGTCTGCCTAGCTCTCACCGCCTTTGCTCCGTTTCTCCGGGGTCAAGTGGTCCGAGTCCAGACGGACAATACCACGACTATGTACTACCTGAACTGCCAGGGCGGGACGTGCTCCATGCTTCTATGCAAGGAAGCTCTCCGCATTTGGTCACTTCTGCGCAGCTCTTGGAGGCAGATCTCCTGAGCATTCATGTGGCAGGAGCCTCCAACACCCTGGCCGATGCCCTGAGCCGATAGGGGCTGCATCTCACAGTGGTCTCTCCTGCCGGTGGTAGTGCAAGATCTGTTCTCCCACTGGGGCACACCCACGTGGACCTGTTTGCCTCCAGGAGACACGGGCTGAGGCTGTTTCATGCCTGCCCCTCAGCAGGGCTCGCTGCAGGGGGATGCCTTCCCGAGGCTGTGACCCCGGCCTCTTCTATGCCTTTCCCCATTTCCTTGATTCTACAAGGTGCTTCTCAAGCAAGGAGGGACAAGGTGCAGGTGATCCTGATAGCCCCAGACTGGCCCCGCCAGTTCTGGTACCCAGATCTCCTCAGCCTCAGCTCCAGGCTCCGAGGCAGCTTCCAGCTCGCCCGACATACTGTCAGTCAATCAGGGGAAGGTGTTCCATCCGGACCTTCAATCCCTGCACCTGACGGCCTGGTTCCTGAGCGGCTAGAGTTCCAGGCCTTGGGTCTTTCCGACGAGGTCCTCAATGTGGTTGAGGCGTCCCGTAAGGAGTCGACCAGAAAATGCTACGCCTTCAAATGGAAGAGATTCTCCATTTGGTGTCAGGGCAAGGGCCTGGACCCTTCCTCCTGTTCTGTGGCAAGCATTTTGGACTATTTATGGTCCCTTTCTAGTCAAGGACTTGGAGTCGACGACCCTAAGGTGCACCTGGCAGCCATCTCTCTGCTTGAGCGGGCCGGGAAGCAGTCGATAACACAAGGAAAGGTGGTCGGTGCTTTTCAAAGGCCTTGATCACATTTCCTCCGGTCAGAACCTCCACCTCCCGGGATCTACTGCTGGTACCAGTAAAGCCTGCGGGCGTTTATTCGAACCAATGCACAGGTGTGAACTTTCTCACCCGTCGTGGAAGACCGCCTTCTGAGGCTATCACGCCAGCCAGAAGGATGGGAGAGCTCCAGGCGCTTTGCATCGAAGTCTCCTTACCTGGTCTCCACAGGGACAGGTTGTCCTGCGCCCCCACCCGAAATTCCTTCCGAAGGTGCTGTCGGAGTTTCACCTTAACCAGATGCTGACTCTGCCGGTATTCTACCCCAATCACACCTCGGAGGCCGAATATAGGCTCCATACTCTGGACTAGAAGGGCGCTCGCTTATTATAAGGAGCGCACGGTTGAAATTCGGGGAGAGGTTCGCCAGCTGTTTGTCACCTACGCTGAAGCCACATCTGGCAGACCTGCAGCCAAGTGGATGATAGGCAGGTGGGTCACTCCTGCATAGATCGGCTGCTATAAGTTGGGGCATGGGGCCTCCCAGAGGATAAGGCTCATTCTACCCGTCATACTGCTGCATCAGTGGCTGCTTCAGGGACATCCCTATCCAGGAAATCTGCAGGGCTGCTACCTGGAAGTCAGCACACACCTTATTACCCATTACCACATCGACCTTGAGTCATGCCAGGATGCTGGTTTTGGGGCCTCGTTCTCCAGTCCTTATTTCCCAAGTAAGTATTGGGGTGTGCGCTTGCCTCCCTCCTCCGGAGAACTGCTAGGAGTCTGCCAATAAGTGTGGATGAACAACATATCCATGTCCCTAGAAATACAGGTTACTCACCTGTAACAGGAGTTCTAGGAATGGTATATGTTGTTCATCCACATGACCCACCCGACCTCCCCGGCTTCGACGTACACCCTGAGCTTCCAGCGGGTCAGATCTGGCGTCATGGGGCGGAGCCGAGAGTTTTACCACCCGGGTGGGTAGGAGGAGCCAGCTTGAAGACCTTCCGGCAAGATTTAAAGCGGCAAGGAACTTGCCAATAAGTGTGGATGAACAACATATACCATTCCTAGAACTCCTGTTACAGGTGAGTAACCTGTATTTATGTCTGGCCGAGACTCAGTTGTCAGTTTCGGCGTTTCAAAAGCTGACTCTGTCAAAACACTACTTTTAGATGGTGGTGCGTCATCCAGCTGACTCATGCTGCACTCTAATTGATTTCCTTTAGCCACCTCTCTCACCTGCTCTTCCTGAATTAACCTGGCAGCATCACGTAGAAGGTCTGCATCAATACTGCCACTCTGTACCTCTACAGTTCTGGAAATCGCCTCACCCGGCAATACATTTTCCGTAAGGATTGCATCAGCTTGCAGACATGATGTTTTATTCTGTTGTAGAATGGTCTCCAGCCACACTGCATCTGGTCCAAACAGACCTGTTGGTGCACATAGTGTCGTTGAGATAGGTTCTGCCATAAATTCCTCCATTTCTGTGCAATTCTGTATCACATCATTTGTCTCCCATGCTGCACCTGAGGGCAGGGAGACCTGCTCTCCCCCAGATACACCACCAGAATGAGCTTCCATCATGTCGGCCTCCATGGTAGCAATGCCCCCACTGCAAGAGTAGGGGAATTTCCACGGTGTCCTGGCCAAATTTTCCTCATTCACTAAAAATTCCACCAACAGCTTAATCTGGTTCAAGGTCAGTTGGCATTCATCTGTATCCCCCCCAGCCCTGGGGCGTGCCTGAAAATAGGCAGGATTTGTCTAGTGCACTTACCCGGTCAACAAAAACTAAATAAAATATTGTGTGCAGCAAATTAAATCCACCCAAACTCCCAAAATAACCTATGCAAGTTAATGTAAACCATTCTGCCCTTACAGTTTCACTAAGGATACCCTGGCTCCAATTGGTCCCTTGTCCTGTCAGCTCTTGATCCAGACGAGGCATTGGCATACTTTTCCTATACATTTTCATAAACAAATATTGATTGGTGTGGTTGCCATGCCGGCCATGATTTTTGTTTGACCCAAAATACATAAATTACCGGAAAATCCTCCTGGCAGACGAGTTGTGGCCAGCATTGGAACCCTTACAGAACCCCTTTCAAAACTGGTCGATTCTTACATTCGACCTTTGGTCCCAGGAATTCCTTCTCATTTAAAAGATTCTAGATATGTCCTTAGACTCTTGGAAGATTTGATTATACCTTAAGACTATCTCCTTGCCACCCTTGATGTGGAAGCATTATATACGCATATTCAACATGAGGGTGGCGTAGAGGCACTCCATCATTTTTGGAAGTCAGTAGTGAATATGAGCTTCAGTTTGTGAATTTTCTGTTAAAATATACTGAAAATGGTATTAACATGCAACTATTTTGTTTTCTTGAAAAAATATTACCTACAGACTCGGGGAACCATGATGGGCACATCTCTTGCTCCAAGCTACGTGAATCTGTACCTGAGTTTCTGGGAACAACAAGTAATACTAAACCAGAATGTGAACCCCTTCTTCAACAAATTGTGTTATATCAATGGCACATAAATGATTTATTGTTGACTTGGAGGGATCAGTCAAGGAGTGCTATCAATTTAAAATCTACTTAGAAAAGTCTAATTCAGATCTTAGGTTTGCTATTAAAGTTGACAGAAAAAGTGCTGATTATTTAGATTTTGTTCATTTTCAAGGAAATAAAGGCAGGTTATATATATACTTATACAGGAAACAAATGGATAGAAATTCACTACATTTAGCTTCCACTTCCCATCCAGTACATACTATGTAATGTTCTGCGGAGTTCGTTTTTATGACTCCGAAGGAACTGTTCTACTGATGATTTGTATGACACTACAGCAGGAGATATTTTTAGTATGGGGGTACAGCCAACACACAGTGGGGCAGTGGTGTAATTATAGGGAAGGACGGGGGCACAAGTCCCCCCAACAATTCAGATTGTCACTTTTGTCACCCCAACATTCAGCCCCTTACTTTTACTGCTGCCTGCTGGTGGGCTGGGAGGGACTCGGGGGGCCTGCAAGGGAAGGGGGGGTGAGTTTCAGTGGTGGGTCAGAGCAAAAAAGCAGGCACCATCCACACTGCATGGTAGGGGCAGCAGGCAAAGCAAGTGCATCTTTGGGAGAGAGAGTGCTGCGAGACAGTGCAACGTAGCCTAGTTTAGACAGAGCGGGGGGACGGGTACCCAGCGCTACACAAGCTGGCCTGGCCAGAACTGGGAGGAGCAGGAGTGAATGCAGTAGGGAGGGAGGAATTGATGGCCTGCACCCAGAAGTAGTGTTAATGTGTGCAAATACAGACACATCAGGATGAGAGAGTGGGAGACTGCTGGCGTCAGGAAAGAACTGTGGTGCTTGTGGCGTGCTTCATTTCCCCTCCTCCTCCTTCTCCTGTCCTGTGCCTTTTTTACTTAAAAATGAATGCTGTCACCACTGCCGAGGAGCTTGAGTCAGAGTCAGAGGAGTCCAGGAATCGGATGAATCTAACAGAAATGAGGCACCTGAGTGTGGGTCGGGGTCAGGGGATATTGCTATGCTGCTGTACCACTTGCTTGTAAGTTAACTTACTTGAAATGGTTCTTGCAACTGAACTAAGAGGGTGGCAGGAGGTTACTGTTGGTGGGGGTCAGGGGGTGAGTGAATGGATCTGCCTTGCTTCGTGGATGGGAGCGGGGGCACATCATCATGCCGCAGGGGGTATGCACTCCACAGCAGATGAGGTGGTGGGAGGGAATTCCAATTTGCACAGGGCAGTTTTCTCAACTGACAGGGCCACATGCTGTTGGCCACTGATTGATTTGGTGCTAGTCAGGGAGTGCCCAGGAAGCCTGCTGCAGTCTGCGATGCATTCCTTCTTCCTTGCTACTGTAGTGTCTACCAGTGCCCAGCACAGCACAACCAGTTCTAGCCTTTCAGCTTGAGCTAACATAGATCTGGTCTGCAAGAGGGTCAAGGGTAGGTGATATTTATGTTTATTGGTGGTCTGCTGTGCTATGTTGGTCATGTCTACAGTGTCTGATTTAAAATGCTGTGTAGTGTCTCTGCTGTGTACCACCTAACTACGTCTGCTTTGGTAGTGGCTACTGACCGAGGGTGGAGTGGGTGGTTATATGGTTAACCTAACATGCAACTCTAGTCTCATTCAGCAAGTGTTTTCTGTGTTACCAAAGTTAAAGTAATTAAAAAAAATTCAAACCTAGTTGTAGGTTGTTGGATGAACAGTGTGTAGTGGTGTCACTGGTGTGGACAGTTGGAGGGCTTGAAAGGCAGGGGGCTATTTATTTTTATTGTCATTTTATTAAAAAAATAAATAAATACCCAGTGTAACTGTCCCTCTGTTCTTAATATGTTTAAAGCAGCAGTACCCGCTTTAAACACAATAAGTAGGAGCAGTCAGCCAGCGTCAGCACTAGGGGGTTTAAAACACTGCTTGAATTGGACCCATTGGTGTAAACAATTTGATCTAAAGAAGAACCATATGGGTCAAAACATAATCAACATCAAAACAGATGTGAGAAAGAAGTAAGTGCCTCAGCTGGGACTTGAAACCAGGCCACCTGGAATACCATTCCAATTGCGCTAACCAGCTGCACCGCTGAGACAACTGGAACTGGGTTGTCCCCGAGCACATTACTCCTCAAATACACAACCCAATGGCAACACAGATATTTATTTGTAACAATCACACAGGCATGCGGTGTGCATATTTATGGAACACATACAAACAGAGGTGAGAAAGAAGTTAGTACCTCAGCTGGGACTTGAACCCAGGCCGCCAAGAATACCGTTCCACTTGCGCTAACCAGCTGCACCACTGAGACAACTGGAACCTGGGCTGTCCCCGAGCACATTACTCCTTCTCAAATACACAACCCAATGGCAACATAATAAGTAGGAGCAGCCAGCCAGTGTCAGCACTAGGGGGTTTAAAACATGGCTTGAATTGGACCCACTGGTGTAAAAAAATTAGGTCTAAGGAAGGTCTGACTCATATGGGTCAAAACATAATCAACATCAAATTCCGAACAGTTCCATGCTCCCTTTTAATAGATATTGTTATAGAGTAGGTGAATGAATTTGGACCCATGGCATAGGAAAGGGGGTTAATTTCTGGGCAGGATGCAACTTTTGCCCTACTGGTGTATGTTAGTGCTGCCCCTGCAGCCAGCCAGACCATGTAATTTTTTCTGCTTTTCAACTGGCAATAATATTAAGGAGGAGGCTGGAGCGGGCGAGCAGATACATTGTAATTTATTTTATTGTTGCTTTTTGAACACGAGGGCCCCATGCATGAAGGGGCATAAAGAGCCAAGGGCACGTACTCCCACCTGCAAAGCCCACACCTGCAGACAGCTGCGCAGCTGGCGTGCATTCCTACACTGTTGGCCACCTGTTCATGCCCCCCCGCACAGGGTCGCGTGAGGTGACCGGGGGTGGAGTAGATGACCGGGGGGGGCATTCAATCGGATGCCCATCCCAGGTCCAGGAGTGGATCCCTTGCATGGAGGTGTGGGCCTGGGTCCGTGACTATGGACCGCAGACATCCAGACCCACACAGTCAGTCCCCTTGGCACAGCAAACTCCCTTGGCCGAGCCCATGTAGGCAGGCACCCGCCAAGTGCACAGATGATCCCCAGTGGAAGAACCCCCGTCCCAGTCCTGTATGCGGCCCCCCACACACACACATCCATGCCCTGACCAGATGTAGTTGCCCCCCCACACATCAGGGACCCATCCCCAAGGTAGATCTCCCCCCAACATGAGCCCTGGCATGTCTGGCACGACTTGCACACCCACAACCCCCAGCCCTCGATCCTGACTTCATCGACCCTCATTGGCTGTGTCTCCCCCTCAACTCCCGCAGCATTGACAACATCCCCACATACCTGCAAGTTAGTGCCATGGTACCGGATGGCCGACTCCACAGCCCTCCTCAAACCCTCTTGGCCGCCGGCCTTCCAAGTGCTGCTGGGAGCGTGCCCCTATAAATGAGCAGCACGTTCCCAGAATCACTTGGATGGCTGGTGGCCGAGGGGTGTGCAGTGGGCTGTGCCGCTGGTCATCTGGAGCTGCGGCACTGACCGTCAGGTACGGGGATGGGGGTGGTGGTGCTGTCAGTGCTGTGGGGGTGGGAAGGCCAATGGCCACAGCTGTGGGTGCTGGGGACACGGTGTGGGAGGGCGGGGATGTGCAGCCATTGCAGGCACCACTCGGTGTTGGGGGGGGGTTATGCCTGGCACTACGGGGTCAGGGCAGCCGTGCCGGGGGGGTTGTCCGGCACTACCAGACAGGGACACGGCAGCTCTACTGTGTATGGGCACTTGCCCGTTCAGCTGCCCCAGCCCTTGCCATCTACCTAGTGGACTGCAGTGGCACGGTGGATGGCTTCCCAGTTCCACCATGACCAGTGGAGCATGTCCATGGGGGTGTGTAGCGTGTTACAGCAGGGTCCCCCTGCCATAACCTGCGCCCTCCTCTGCACCCCTGTGTGCTGCAGTATGTGCCTTTGTGAATGGCATGTAGTGCAGGCATGCCCCCCCACCTGCCCTCTGTCTGCCCCAGCACATAGCTCTCTGTGTGGCCAGGGGATCAGGTGCGTACCTATCTTGTGCAACCCTTATGAATGCCGTGGGTCCACCGTTCCGTGGCATGCATGCATAGCGAAGTCTACGCACCCGGATTCCACAGCACATAGGCTTCATGCAAAGGTCCAATAATTGTAAGGAGCAGCCACACTGTATAATTTCTTCATTATATCAACAATAAACAAACTAGCCCAGGCCCTACTTTTGCAAGCCCCTATGCACCACACTCTGTTCATCTACTCACCTACATAGTTTGTTTTACAAAACAAGGGGCCTGGTATTCAAGAATGGGTAAAGTGGGTGCAGAGTTTTGCACTGCTGTTGCCCATTGCCCACAACCCTGAGGATGCTGTATTCAGTCGGGTAGCACAATGACTAAATAAGCCGAGTAGTGCTGCCCCAACATGGATTCCCTCACTGCAAGGAACGATGCCACCAGACACATTAAAATTGGAAGCTCCTGGTGGGATATTCAGACAGGCCAAGATGCAAATGAGCTCATTGGGCATGCAGGGTGCTAAAGGGCCAGTTGCATGCCCTTTATGGGCACATTGGCACTAGAAGTGGCAGCAGGTTTGCATTCTCATGACAGGCTCCACCCCACCCCGATTGCCTGAACCCACATGTATTAGCTTTCAAAGGTATGCTGATCGAAATAATGGTATTTTTCCATAGATAATTTACTTTCTGGTGGGTTGTGCAGCACTTGTGATCCAAGGCTGGTTGAGAGTGAGGTTGTCCCCCCCCCAACCTTTACACCAGAATTACTCCTCTGGGGGACGCTGAGATGTGGGCAAGAAGCCACAACAGGATGGATCTTTTGTAGCCTAGAGAAGATATAATGAGAAGTCAGTCTGGAACTGATACAAGCAAGGTCTGCAGCAAAGAACTGAAGGTTAACACACAAAAAAAAAAGGCATACTATGTAGGCCCGTCGGCCTTTATCAGCTGTCACATTCTATGTTTCTATGTAGAGTCAGAATTTGAACAGGCTCACTTTTATTACAACTTATACGCTACAGTTATAGCTTAGTATTCTATTACAACTCCTCTGTTTTTCTCCTATTTGTCTAATTCTCATGTAATCGCTCTTAAATGCCTAATGATAAGGCCTCTGTAACCACGGAATATGTGTATTGTCTTCTTGTCCACCCTGACATGGAACCTTTGTAAAAGAGCTCACGCTAAAGGTCTTTACGAAATACTAATTCAATAAAATTAATTAAATAAATAAATAAACAGTACCATGCAGTGTGTGAGATCTTGAGAAAGAATTGGCATATCATACAAGCTGACCCAGTATCACATAAATGTATGTTTGATCCGCCATTGTGTCTATAGACATGCTCAGAATTTAGTTGATGTGCTGACTCACTTCCTTCAGCCAGTTGCAACAGAGGCTGAGAGTTCACAAACTACAATTCTGAAACTTTCCCCACCAGAAGGTTGCTGCCAGTGTGACAATGTATTTAAACATATCAAAAAAACCAAGTAAGAGATTATTTAATTGAGCACCCCATCCCAGAGGCTCTAAGCACTGTACAAGTAGGTAGGAAATGCATATCACAATAAATAAACATAAAACAAATGAGATAGTACAGTTAAAATCCAGATTTAAATAAGATTTTTAAAGCAGGTTCCTATCTTAACTCTAGATAATCTGGAAATGCTTTCCTAAAAAGATGCACCTTTAAGCCCAGCTTAAAAGCCTCTACTGATGGGGTCTTCCTCAAAGATTTTGGTAGCGAGTTCCACAATACTGGGCCTGCTACCTCAAACAACCGCTCACCAGAGGACTTAAGGCAGGCCCTGGTAACTGCGTGGAGGCCTTTGGTAGAGGAGAGAAGCGAGCGCATCGGACAGGTTGGAATCAGAAGTTTTTTCAGGTAGCTAGGGCTCGATCCATTTAGAGCCTTATAGGTGAGCAAGCACACCTTGAAGGTAGTTTTCCACCTAACCGGCAGCCAGTGCAGTTCGTGCAGAATCAGTGTCACATGACAGGGCCTCGAAAGGTTTGTCATGGCCTGACTGCCATGTTCTGCACTAGCTGTAATCGCTGAAGAACCCCTCCAGTGGCTCCGGGGTACAAAGCGTTGTAGTAATTGAGCCGCAATGTCATGAATGCATGCACCAGTGAGAGAAGGTCATCAGGCAGAATCAAGGCTTTAATCCAGGCAACATTCCTCAAGTGGTAATACCACTCCTGACAATGGATGACACCTGGGCTTCAAGTATCAATCCATCGTCGAGGATGACACCCACGTGTTTCACCTTGGTGGATGTTGCCCCTCTGGCCAAGAAATAATCCTGTTCCCATCCCAGCAGCATCCACATTATGCCAACGACCAGCCTCAATCACTAGCACCTCTGTCTTGTCAGGATTGAGTCTCAGCCAGCTAGAGGACATCCAGTCCTGAATCTCAGCCAGACATTTACTGAGCACCTCCATGCTGCCTCTAATCCCAGGTGTAAATGACATGTACAGCTGGGTGTCATCTGCATAGCAGTGAAAACTCAAGCTGTACCATCTAATGATTTCACCCAGGGGAAGCATGTACACTGCGAACAACATAAGTGACAGGATTGAACCCTGGGGAACTCCATAAGGCAGGGGCTTTGGGCAGGATTAAAAATGTTCCCATCGCCACTCTCTGCTTCCTGCCTGTGAGAAAAGACTCAAACCAGTTGATGAAGGTACTGGTGAATCCACAGAGCCCCCTAAGGTGATCCAATAGCACTACGTGGTCCACAGTTTCAAATGTTGAAGACAGATTGAGGAGGACAAAAACTGACCGCTCCCCTCTATCCCTCGCCCTGAGGAGATCATTTTGTACCCTGACTAACGCCATTTCAGTGCTATGTCTTGACGTAAACCAAGACTGGAATTCGCTTCCTCCATCAGTAAGGGATGCCCCTTCAGTTGAGGCATTCAAAGCCCGCCTCAAGACCTTTTTATTCATCCAGGCATTCCCAGACACTGTTCTTTAGACAATGTCTTGAGAAATTCGTATTCGGCATTTGAAAAATTCTTGCTGACAACTTAGACTCTCATTTTAGTTTTGGATTTTAGTAGTTATTGGAATGTTTATATTTTATTTATTGTGTTTTAATTTGGTGCTTGATTGTATGGTGCCCAGAGCCTCTGGGACTGGGCACCCGAAAAATCAAATTTGCCTTGCCCTGCCTTGCCAGACTGGAATGGCTCATGGATGTCATAAGCTACAAGGTGTGCTTTGAGCTGCAGAGCCACCACTTTCTCAATAACCTTACCCAGAAATGGGAGGTTAGAGATAGATCTATAATATGCCAAGATGTCAGGGTCGAGAAATGATTTCCTTAGGAGGGGTCTCACCAGCGCCTCTTTCAAGGCATCAGGAAGACATCCCTCCAAAAGAGAACACCAGATAAAATCAGTGAACACTGGACCAACGGATGCAACACATCCCATTAGGAGACGAGTTGGGCCTGGGGTCAGTTCACAATAGGTGGGCCACAGTTTCAAAATCACCTCACAATCCTCAGCCACCCAAGTGGCCTGAACTCACGTCAGACAATAGGATTTGCCTCTAGACAAACACAACTCACCACCGTGGGGCTGGAATTGCCCTGTTGGGGAGATCTCAGCCCTGATGGACACCCTGTTAGAGAAAAAGTGAGCAAACTCCTTACACTGAGCAACTGAAATTGCTTTTTTCAGCTGCAGACAGGAAGGATGGAGAAGCCTGTCTACAACACTAAAAAGCAGAGATGGTCTGTTTCTCTCTGCAGCAATTTCTCCAGACAGGAACTCTGCCTTCTTACAGTTGATTGCACTTTGATATTCACCATAGTGAATTCTCAAAGCCAGTTTGCCTTCCTCAGACTGAGACTTCTGCCAGCAATGCTCCAACCTCTGACCCCTGGTCTTCATCTCCTTGAGAGCCCCATCAAACCACATGGCTCCCAGGTGAGAAGACCTGGGTCAAACATGGACCAGTGCAACGGAGTCGAGCACCTTGGAAACAGCCCCATTATAGACTGCAACCATCTTGCACACACCTATCACACATGCAGCACTCACACCGGATAGCTCCATAACCACCATCAGTCTCTCTGGGGACAACCCCTTCAAAGGGCGGTAACGGACCATCTCCATGGGGGAAGGACTAGCAGGGGGACCCCAAATGAAAAAATCACCGTGCAGTGATACAACCAAATGACTGGATGGATCCTGAGGTCAAAGACCTCAAGCCCCAGTAAGAACACTAAATCCAAGGTGTGGCCATGGCTGTGGGTAGCAGAAGCAGCCACTTGTGCAAGGCCTAGTGAAGTCATCGACTGGAGGAAGTTGTAACCAAAATGTGAATGTTTTTCATTGATCCAGGCATTGAAGTCACCAAGAATCAACCATCTGGATGACTCCAACACCTTCTTGGCGATGAAGTCCACAACTTCCTGAAGACATTCCGCCTTGTGCCCCAGGGGCCGGTATACAAGGAGGATTTTGTACCCTGCACCTGTACCACCACACACGACCACATATTCAAATGATGAAGTGGTACCCACTAGGTGCATGGAAAAGTTTAGGTCAGATCTAAAGCGGATGGCTACACCCTCTCCCCTGTGTTCCCTCCTTGGGCAGTGCACTACAGAAAACCCAGGCAGGACAGACGCCTCCAGTACTGGCCCTGCATCATCCCCCAGCCAGGTCTCCTTAATGCAAGCCAGATCAACCGAGGAAATCAAATCCGCAATAATTGCCGTCTTGTTCCTAATCTATTTGACATTGCATAGAACTGCCCGAAGGGGATCATTGGAGACTGCTGACCCAATGGTTACCTGCCCACTTGGTCTGGTGGGAACCCTGGGGATGGGTACCAAACAGGTCTGGCCTCTCTCCAGGTCCCATTTAATCCCAGGGTGCCTCCTGGTCCTGACCACGCTGATGCTACTCACTCCTGCAGTACCTGCAGCATCCCACTGCCTACCATGATGCCCTCTCCCAATCCTGGCCTCCCTACAGTACCTCAAAGCTGTAGATGACAAAGGGAGGTCAGTGAAAGGACAGAGGTCATGTGACAGGGGCACCAAATAAGTAATCCATGGGATTCTGGAGCTGAGGCACATCTTAACTGCTGCATACATGGTTTGAAGTCATCTTTGATAAAATCACCAAATAAATACCCTCCCAACCAAATCAATAAACAATAAATATCCTTTTCACACCCCAAACCCAACAAAATAAATTAAAATAAATAAAATAAAATGACACAAAACACTAAATTAAATAAAATAACCAACAATCATTCCACTGTATACCCAGCCCTTCTGTACCCTTAACATACAATATTAGCAAACAATAAATTACAAAATAAAATAACTCAGTTTAAACTACTAGGAGAATCCGACAACAAGGTGCTGTGGAGGACTGTAGTTCAAGAATTCAACTCCTGTTAAGGAACAGTGTCCAGAATATTACTGTAGATAAATGTTTCTAAATGAATTTCCAAAATAAAAGCTCAACAATCTCTAGCAGGACTTTACAATTCCTCAGTAATGCTGCCAGCGATGCTGAAGAAGTGATGAATCAGTAAGAAGACGGTACTCTCTCTACTGTATTCCAAGATGCATGTGCAGATTATAAACTGCTAAAGCCAGAGGAAATATACAAACAGAGGAATTTCTGAGCCAGTTTTCCTTTTTTCACCCTCAGCACTGCTTTCACCAGTGCTGGGGTAACAAGTTAGACAGCAGTCTTAGAATTAACATATGAAGGGTTCTTACCCTAGGGTCTAGGACGCAGGTGGCGTCTCAGAAACTCAGCACTGCTCTCACCAGTGTTGATCCAATTACTGACAGAATTAGAAAACAGTCAGTAAAATATGGACAGCTTCCTTCGACCAAGTCCCTCCAAGTCCAGCTCACCACTCAGCTAACTGTGCAGCTGAAATACGGCCACCTCAGCCACCAGTCTTTCACGCCTGCTGAATCAGCTCCAGCCACGGGCTTCGCAGACTGAAACCAGTCCAGATGGTAGCAGTTCTTCTGAACAGTCAAGGAACTCTTCCCCGTGAAATGTGAATTCACTATCTTCAACAGCTCTCCCTCCAACAACTTCCCACACTATTGGGAGATGTGGAGCAGCAAACGTCAAGACTGCTGCTGCAGGCTCTTCGGTCCTCTGCTCTCAAAATTACTTCTCCACAGCACTCTGGCGATCCTCCCTAAAAATAAAAAAAAACACTAAATCCTAACGCTGTCTCACTGCCCAGCCCTTCCTGCAAATTATGCCCTACTCCTTAGTACTAACTAAAATAATATTTAAAACTTGGCTAATAGCCAACTCTGGATGCAGCAAGCAAGGTCTTTGTACATCCAACAATGGGAAAGGAATATCTGATTAGGAACCTGATTACGTTTGACATCAGTAGTGTGATGTAACCCCTAGGTGGTGCTATCCCATGGGCTACTACCCCTGCCTACTTGGCTAGTAGCAGGTTATGCAGCCTAGGTTCTGCAATGGGTGCCTCCACCTGGAGGTCAGGGTTGGTAGTGGTCAAACTAACCTGGGCACAGCCTTCTGGGACACTGTAACCCCCCTCTTTCCCATCTAGTGGCCTGAGCAATATATGATAATCACTTTCACAGTACCCCTTGTACACCACACAAGTACCCACACTGTTTGCACTTACCACCAGGGCTGGTCCCTCTTGCTCGATTCTGGGGACCCCCTGTAAAACAAGGTTATGCACAGCAAATAGCAACAGTACAGTACTCTTGGCACAAACTGGAACCTCAGTCAGGTTAAATGCAGAAAACGTCAGATCTGATTTATTCAGGGGACTTGAACAAGGAAGGGGCATAATCAGGTTGATTGGCTTAAAGGCTATAGTAATCAAACAGTTATGCATGCACTTTAAGTCCCCACACAGTGACACCTCTGGGTACCCAGGTAGGGAGACAATGAGCTAGCCAGGAACGTTGCAGCTGGTTGGGGCCCTGTGATGGAAGAAAACAACATGCACGACACACACTATTTGTAGTCTGGAGCCGGAGGGCTCAGTTCGTGAAAGAAAAAGCAACCAGACAATCAGATGACAACACTTTAGATTTAGCTGTTGTTACAGGGAGCTACCCTGATGTTTACTCACGATACCCAATACTGGACACAGGCAGGACAAAATCGAGACTGCAGGTTGTTGAGCTGGAGTGCCCGGAGAAGCGGGGCCCACACGAATCACCGAGGCGTCATTCCTGTTCAAGTGTTGAGCAGAGGGCTGATCCCCAGGCAGGTCCCTTGGCAATGGCTTTCTCTGTGCAGCGGGTAGTTGGGCTGGGCCAGTGTGGCAAGGCCCAGGCCCAATGGAGATGATTTTGGATTCAGTCCGTGGGGCTGGATGCAGCTTCCAACAAGCAGAATACAGTCCAAACCACAGTGGGGAACCAAATTACGACCCACTAGCAGCACAAAGCACATTTACACATAAGGAAATTCTAATGCAGCTTCCAGCAAGCAGAACACAATTCAGACCACAGTGGGGAAACAAATCACGACCCACTATAAGCACGCAACACATTCACATGTAAGGAAATTCCACTGTACCAGGCAAAAGGCTCTCCGGTCGCAGTTACAGAGTCTCTGCACACTCCGGGAGTTCAGAAGTGACTGGAAGTCCAGACAGGGCGATCGCATTCAGCAAATCTTCTGTCTTCTTCAGGTAGGAGCCTGGTCACAATTCAGTGGCTTACTTCACTCTCCAAGTTCGGATTCAGTCCAAAAAAGGCACAAGTTCCCTCTCAGGGACAGCAGACAGGCATGCAGGCCAAAATGCAGGCCTTTCCACAGTTCTCCCTCATGAATCTATGCCAGGGCTGCTGCTTGAATCATTCAAGCTGTCATCTCTTCACTTCTCAACTCAGAACTGAAACTAGCTGCAAGCAGCTTGGGAATTTCCCCAAGATCCAAAAGGTACGGTTGGCTGATCTGTCTGTCAGTCACAACAAGGGCTCCCCCTCCAGGTTATTTTAGTTGCCAAAAGCCCAAAACTACAATTCCTACAAGTTTTGGCCCCACCAAGCCCCTGTAAGCAGGTCCCGTTTTAGAGTCCCAAATGTACTGATTGGCCCATTCTGACAGTCCCGGGCAAGTTGGTGGAGATAAACAGAACAGTCCTTGCTGCAAAGAAGGCAGGTTAGAACAAACTGCAATATTATTACTACTCTAACAAATGATCAGCAAACAAGCACATCTTCTAACAGAGCTCCCTTTTAGATTAATTAAGACTGCAATCCAGGCAGCTCTTAAAGAGACAGTACACAGAGGCTATACAGGCACTCTTTGGCAAAACATTTAACCTACTAAAACGTAGAACACCAGCCTGACAGTGAGCATTTAGGCAAGCTCAAGTAATACTTTTCGGGAACCCCCCCTTTATAGGGAGGTTACAGTGGGTTTATTTAGCCCAATGGCAGTGTGGAGCTATTTTCATCAGCAAAACAATTCAAACTTTTAAATTTAGAATCGTGGAGCATACATGAGAAATAAGAGTAAGTGATACAACAGATATATTAGCAGCACATAGCAAGTTTACCAGATATGGGGACACATGGAGCTTTACAGGGATTAAACTGGTCCCTATAGGGCCTTGGGGAGGTAACATAAATGATCTCTTAGAAGAGAAGCATTTTGGGGACCGGCCCATTGGTGCAGTGGTTGGCATTCCACTTGCGATGCTGGCGACCCGGGTTTGGGAACGGACTCGGGTTGTCAGAGAGCCGGCCGGGGGGGAGAAGGATTGAGCATCCATAGGACTGCTCTCCTTCTCTGGGAGGGAGGGGGGTAGTACGTCCGGCGTACGAGCAGCTCCCAACGGAGGCTGGATTCATCGCAATGTCCCGATGCCAACAAGTTTTTGGGGCGGGGCGGATGCTGGACATCATTGCACGTCCCCGCCCTGCTTACAGCGGGAGAAAAACGCTGCAGGATTACTTCCATGGCACCCTTCTCTCCAAGCCCCAATTAGCCTCTGGTGTCAGTGTTCCCCCCAACCAGATAATTGTAGTGTGGAGCTGGTGGGAAGGCAGCTCTGCAACCCCGCCCTCTTGGGGGTAAGCCAGAGGTGACAGGGGAAGGAACCTGGTGATTGCCGGAGGTGGGAGACAAGAGGGGCTATGACTAAGGGCTGAAATTACCGGCGATCCAGTGGCAACACAAAGCATACTAAATAAAAAAAAAAAAAAAAAAAGAGAGAAGCATTTTGGATATTTAAGTTAAGGGAATATTGTACCCCAAGTTTGACTGGAAGGTTTGTAATAACACTGTTTTTATAGTAAGCCACATAGTTAATATCAAAGTTATTGGCGAACGTTCTTGAAGTCTAGCTGAAACTGTATTTAGTGAGGCTGGTTCAAATAGGAGGTGCATAATGGTATACAAAACTACAAGGCTAGAGTTAAAAAGTCAAGGAGGTGCTGGAAGCCAGGCTAGTAAAAGAAGCTGTGAGCAATACCAAATCCTTATTCCAATGTATAAATTGAAGGAGGAAGGTGAAGGAGGGGATTGGGCCCTTGAAAACAACTGAACAGCAGGAGGAACCTGTGAGAGAGTCAGGACTGATGGCTGAGATGTTGAATGAATACTTTGCTTCAGAGCTCACCAAGAGGCCCTGAGGAAGGGAAGGAGGGTGCTCACTGTGAGGGCCCTTGGCATCAGGAGTAGACACTATGCAATTTTCCCTGGTAAGTGACTACCTAGTAAAGATTAAGCCCAGTAAATACCTAGGGGCAGACAAGACACACTCCGGGATCATGGTGGAGCTAAGGGAATAACTGATGTGGCCTCTTGCAGTGAAACTTCATGAGAAGTAGTAGTATACTTTTATTCATAATCAACGAAAGGGAGTAACTCAGTTGAGCAAAGCTCATTTGCAATGAGGTTCCAGGAGGCATTCATACAGTTTCCATACATATACAATAGCATCATACGCGAGTAATCACAAATGCAATACTAACAAGGTAAAATACAGATATAACATATACATAGTATGTGATATAATTCATATGCATTCATGAACATAAACAGTAAAACTAAGTATTTCCCCTTGAGCAACATGGTAATATGCTCTGGCCCTGTTCTGTGAACCATCTTTTTAATTTATCTTTAGTAATCCTAGAGTTGACACCTCCTAATTCTACCGGCAGTAAGTTTCATGCAGTTGCTCCCCTATAAAGGGCTGTTTCCTCCCCACTTAAAGGTCTCAGTCAATAACTTGATACTGAATGCCCTGTGCTGAGCGTAAACAAGATTTGAGTTTGTCCAGACAGGTATAGTGCCAGAAAACTGAAAAGTGACCAGTCTGTTTCCAGTTTTCAAGAGGGCCAAGGTTGGACCCAAGCAAATACAAGATGAGCAGCTTGACATCAGTGTTAGGAGTCGTGTATGTCATTATCAAGGACAGAATGAAGGGGCACTTGGTTGAGGCCACAGTTCTTGCCTCTCTGAGCATGGCTCATGCCAAATTAACTTGCTAACCTTCTTTGAGGGGTGACTAGGAAGAGGGATGGGCAGGGCCATAAACATAGTCATCCTTTGGCTTTAGTAAGGCTTTGACACTGTGGTGCATGACAAGCTTGTGGGCAACAAAGCTGTATACATGAGGCATTCTCAAGGTGGCTTATTAACTGGCTTGGGAGCAGGAAGCAGAGGGTTGTGCTGGACAGACACCACTTCCTTGGAGAGATGGGTACTTAGTGATATGCCTTATGGAACAGTACTGCTGTTCAGCATTGTCATCAACAATCTGGGAACTGGAGATTTCTATCAGGATGCTTAAGTTTGCTGATGACATTAAGGGTGGTGGACTACCTTGAGAATGCAGACAAACTTCAGGAGGACCTGAACAAGCCGGATGATTGGTCAGACTCCTGCAGTCTCGTATTCGGTGTAACCAAATTAAAAAGTGTTGCACTTGGGGAGGAAACACAAAAGTATGTCCCACACATTGTGCAGCGCTCCTCCTGCTATAGTGGTGATGGAAAAATGACCTTGGGGGTGTAATAGACAAGGGGCTGAAGAATGGCTAGCATTGGGTGGCTGATATCAAGAAGGCTTGTGGAATTCTGGGGTGCATCAAAAGGGCATGACCCGCAGAGCATGGGATGTAGTCCTGCCACATTACAGGGTCCTGGTCAAGCTCCACATGGAGTACTGTGTACAGTTCTGGGCTTCTCAGTACAAACATTAGATCAAGCCAGTTGAGCAGGTGCAATGCAGGGCCATCAAACTAATTAGCGGTATGGGGGACAAGCTATCAGGAGATGTTGATGACCCTTGATATGTCCACATTGGGGAGGAGGTGACTGAGAGGAACTGATCTCAGTGCTGCATACTCAAGAGTATCAACAAGACTGAACAAACAGAAAAGTTTGATTTGGTTCCCTGGTGCCCTAAAGCTTGGAGCTGGTAAGTTCAAGGGTAACACTACAAGGCACTTCTTCTCCCAAAGGGCTGTGAACCCAAGAACCAGCCTACCAGAAGTGGACATGAAGACAGTAGAAGCCTTCAAGTCAAGTGTGGACAAACTTCTGCTTTTAAAGGGACTCAAAGGATACCTTAATTAGTACAGGCTTGCACATCATACTTGTTCATCCCTAGTGGTGTAACTAGTTTAAAGTTTGTGAGGGGAAGTGGAAAGGTCAGCTAAATGTCCAGAATTTTCAGCAAAATATTAAACAAAAAAGTCTGTGGTCTGGAGGATGCCTAGACCCCTAAAATCTGTTGGGTTTTGGATGCATTCTGTGCCTTTTGAAATTGCTTGATAAGTATTTGACTGCTTGCAGCTCCCACAAAATAAAGAGCTTTAGCCCCTCTCCTTCATGTTAAGGATGTCCCTGCTTGCAGTACGAATCAGTCTGCTCAGGCTGTAGACCCTTTATTACAATGATAGAGGCAGTATGGTCTAGCAGCTAGGGGACAAGCTTAGGACTGGGAACCAGAAGACACAGGTGAGCAAAGGGCAAGGCTAACAGGATGCTTGGTTGCATAGGGAGGGGGATGAGCAGTAGAAGCCAGGAGGTGAGTGTCCCTTTGTACAGGACACTGGAGCGACCACACCTAGAATACTGCACAAGGCACTGCAGTCCACACCTGAGGAGAGACTGCAACAAGGTGGAAGCAACACAGCACAGGGCAACCAAGATGGTTCACAGACTAGGGGGCAAAATACATGAGGAGAGGCTGCAGGACTTGAACATGTATACCCTTGAAAAAAGAGAGGAAAAGAGATGACGATGAAAACATACAAGTACATGCACAGCATAAATAAGGTGGACCCTAAGGTACTTTTCTCCTTGAACTCAATACAGGGATGAGGGGGGACTCATGTAAACTTGCTGGGGAAGATTCAGAGGGGATCTCTGCAAGCATCTTTTCATGAAAAGAAAGGGTGGACAAGTGGAACAAGCTGCCAGAGTGCTGCAAGCCAAATCAGTGAGCAGCGTCAAGCATAGATGGGACAAGCATATGGGATTAGTTAGAAAAGGGAGACTGGAACAGGGGGGTGCAGGAACTAAATACAAAACAGGGTAGTATGGTAGCATGGGTAGACTGGATGGGCCAATCGGCCTTTTTCTGTCGTCATTTTCAATGTATCTATGTAGAATCAAGTTCACAGCCTTCCATATCCTTATACTTAATGTGTGACTCTGTGCAAGTCACTTACACTCCCAATCCAACCATCCAGCCATAAGAATGGTTAAAAGCAGCAAGCACTTACTAAAAATGAAATATTGCATTTCAGCACAACAGTCCTAGGTAAAAATACTGTAGTTAAATAAAAGCTACTTAAAGTTTTTGTGAGGGTTCTCCGTTCTTCTTGAGCTTAGCATTGGTGATTAGTGAGCGCATGAGGGTGCTGCTAAGGCCAAAAGCTGAACTGAATATGCTGCCGATGTAAGCTGAATGTCAGCGATGCATACTGTCTGCACCTGCATTGGCAAGTGATTGAGGGAGTGGCAAGGTGCAAAACACCTTTAATTTCAGCTGTATGGTTGACAGTGCCATGGTCCATACTCCAGAACTTGCTGGCTACAAGGCGACTGAAGTACTGGAGAGTGGCAGGCAGTGCTTGAGCATGGGGGGCTGTAGGCGACTACAGGGACACAAAAGCAGATACTGAGAAGAGAGTGAGTGAGAATTTGGGGGGTGCAGCACAGGGAAGAAAATGGTATACAAAACCCAATTAGGTGTTCACCTTTTCCACGTTAGAGTGCTCTGTTCCATCTGAGATGTGGCACTGTCTGCCTGTGTCATCATGCTGAGTTCCCACATCTGCAGCTTATATTCATCTTGTTAAGAGAATAGCAAGGAGAAAGAGTTCCAGATATCATCAAAATCTTCAACAAAATACATTCAGATAAGCAGCACCCTGCAAAGCTTGGTAGCTGGAGCGAGCAACTCAACTTCATATGACTCCACTCAAGCCAAGCTTGCATCTGACTTGTCCAACCATGACCTCCCCATGGAAAATCAAAAATCCATATCCAGTCATCACTTACATAGAAACATACAAGTTGTCGGCAGATAAGGGCCATTTGGCCCACCCAGTCTGCCCTAAAATCCCTACCTATAGTACCACTGGAGACACTACTTGGACTTTGGCTTATAATCCCCCCCCCCTTACTTCTAAGATTCCCTTGTGTCTATCCCATGCATTCTTAAATCCTGTGACCATTCTAGCCCCCCCACGACTTCCTCTGGGAGGCTGTTCCAGGTGCCCACTACCCTCTCAGTGAAGAAGTACTTCTTCACATTTCCTCTCAGCCTTCCCCCCTCCAGTTTCGTATTGTGACCCCTTGTCTTTTAGTATCTTTTCCTTTTGAAAATGCTCCCATCCTGTACTTTGTTTATTCCTGTGAGGTACTTGAATGTTTCTAGCATGTCCCCCATTCCCTCCCTTCTTGTAGAGAGACATATTTTAAATCTTTTCGCCTTTCTTCATGGGACTTCTGATGCAGGCCCCGCACCGTTTTGGTTGCCCTTCTCTGAACTTCCTATGTCTTGTCCACGTCTTTTTGGAGATCCGGCATCCAGAACTGAACACCATATTCCAAATGAGGTCTCACCAATGACTTGTACAGTGGCATCACCTATTTTCTTCTGCTGGTGATACCTCTCCCCATGCACCCCAGCATCCCGCTGGCTTTCCTCACAGCCTTGGCACATTGTTTGGCCACCTTCAGGTCATCAGATATGATTACCCCCAGATCTCATTCCTGTTTGGTGATTGACAAAAATTCCTCACCCATCATGTAATCCACCTCTGGGTTTCTGTGCCCCAAGTGCATAATTTTGCACTTCTTCATATTGAAACTCAGCTGCCACACTCTGGACCACTCCTCCAGTTTAGCTAGGTTCTTTCTCATTCTATCCACCCCTTCTGGAGTGTCTACCCTACTGCAGATCTTAGTGTCATCTGCAAAGAGGCATACCTTCCTGTCCAACCCCTCTGCAATGTCACTAATGAAGATATTTATTTATTTAGAAACATATCGGAATTACAAACCTTTGAGTCAGAGACTCCTTTACAAAGGCTCCAGCACTGATCCCTGTGGTATCCCGCTGGTCGCCCTCCCTTCCTCTGGTTTAGCTGAGTTTACCATCACCCTCTGCATTCTATCCCTCAACCAATTTGCAACCCAGTCCACCACCTTATGATATAGTCCCAGGCTGCCCAGCTTGTTGACAAGCCTCTTATGAAGAATGGTGTTTAATGCCTTGCTGAAGTCCAGGTAGGCCACTTCCCCCCCCACCCTGATCCACTTCCCTGGTCAGCCAGTCAAAGAAATCTATCAGATTTGTTTGACATGATTTTCCTGATGTGAATCTGTGTTGCCTCAGATCTTGTGCTCCGCTGCTTTCAAGGTACTCCACTATCCTTTCTTTTAGTAGTGATTCCATAATTTTTCCCACCACTGAGGTCAGGCTGACAGGTCTATAGTTACTAGACTCCTCTCTGCTCCCACTTTTATGGAGCGGGACTACATCTGCCCTTCTCCAGTCCTCCGGAACAACTCCCGTATCCAGTGACTTGTTAAACAGGGCAGCCAGTGGTGCTGCTAGCACCTCCCTTAACTCTTTTAATATCCTAAGGTGTATTTTGTCTGGTCCCATCAGCTTGTCCACTCTCAGTTTTGTGAGTTCCTTTAGGACTCTCTCCTCTGTAAATGGACTGGTGTCCACCTCCCTTCCTATCTTGTTTCTTAGCTGTGGTCCTTCCCCTTCCCCTTCTCTGTGAAAACCGAACAGAAATATCTGTTCAGGATTGATGCTTTTTCCTGGTCTCCTTCCATGCCCTCTCCTGCCCCCCTTTTAGCCTCACAACCCCCCCCCCCACCTGGTCTTCCTCCTTTCGCTAATTGGAAAGCTTTAGCCTGTTGTTCAGTGGGGGGGTAGCTCTTCCCCATTCTCTACATAAGCAGCAGACCGCCTCCTGCTCTGCATAGAGTGTTTAGGTAGTGCTGCGTGGTGGTTGGCTGTGCCCCCCCCCCCACATTTTGTTCTCTGCTCTGGCTCTGTCCCTTCCTTGTGTTGCTTCCCCTTTGTTGTGCTGCTTGCGTTCGTCTCCCTTCCCTCCCTGGCCCTCTGTGCTGTACCTTTTTCTCCTTGTTTCTTTGGGTCTTTTCCCCTTGTTCTGCTGCCACGCAGCTCCACGTGCCCTCTGGATGCTCCAGTTCCCTCGATGCCACCGCTTCCCACTCTCATGCCTGGATCTTCTTCCAGCTTACAGCTTGGCCTCCTCCCCCTGCTGTTCCTTTCCTGGGTTACCGCCCATGCTCTTTCATGGCTCCACCTCAACTGTACACTGTGGCTCACTTCCCAGTATTGTCACACTGGGCTAGCAGCTGGAGTGGTCTTCAGTCTACCTGTAGGACATGTCGAGACCTGCAATCCACCAGGACACCGTAACATACCATTCATATCAGAGCATCCCAGCGTGCTTGCTTCACCAGGATCCCTTCCACTGCACTCCTATGGCGTCTGCTGCTAGCCACAGCGAATGAAATAATACTGTACGAGAACAACATGAAACTTTTACGCAACAGTGTTACCTGCAAGAAACATTTACAGCTGGAAAATATTGTAATGGCTCAGTTGTACAAAAGGTTTTTCTTGTAATGAACCAGTCTATTTGCTCTGGTCGCTATGCTGTCAGGAAAGGCTCGGTATTTTACTTGACTGAATGCTACTCCTATCTGAGAGAACTTTGATGCCCTTTGAAGTTTGCAAACAGACTAATGTCGCGGGATATAATTATTGCACCAATTCCTGAACCATTCAGCAGGAACCAACTAGCGCATCTCATTCCCTTCCTAGGATTCTACTTTAACATGCTTTTACCTAACCTTAAGATTACCACTTCAGCCCATCTCATTCGGGCGTTGTATTGCAGTCCAGCCAGCCCTGGCATGGCTTGGTAATGTTGTGAGTAATGCGTTAGTTTCCAGGAATCTGTCTGCCATGCTAGCTTTCAGAGTTAATATCCAGGATCATATGACCAGACTTCCACTATTCCATATTCCTTACTTTCAGCAGCTTTACGTGCACGGATAACTTTGGTCATACCTGACCTTGTGGTCCCCTTCCCATACTACCATGCCCCAAGAGGACCCTTCTCATATCCCAACTGCTTCTACTCCCGCATTCAGCTCCTGGAGTGTTCCCCTCCTTTCCTCAAACCATTTGTTATCCGCAACCAAGAAGGCTATTCTTTAAAGTTTGATATCACTATATTAATTGCAGATGGTTCCTTGAATCTCACACCCTTCCACGGCAAAGCCGAACCATGTGGGGTCTCGTCTTCCCAATCTTGTACTGCTCATGATATGGTGATGGCGGACCACGTGGGGTCCCGCCATCTCTATTGCACACTACTCGATGGAAGGAAATGCATTACTCAGATATGGCGATGGCGGACCACGTGGGGTCTCGCCATCCCTATCAGGCTCTATTGCTTCCATGGTGAAGGCGAACCACGTGGGGTCTCGCCTTCCCATTCATGCTCTCCCAGCAATATGGCGATAGTAGACCACATGGGATCCCACTATCCCTATCCTGCACTACTCCATGGGGCAAAGGGTCCCGTCTTTCATTTCTTGCACAGTGTCTGCTACATGATGATGGATTATACAGGGTCCGCCTTCCCACTCACTAGCTGCTCCAAGGGTTTCAACTCAATGCTCCTTCAAGTCCCCATACAGCAGATTGATTGACGTTGGGTCGTCCTTCCTTGAGAACATGCTTCAGTTCAACAGTCAGCGGAGTCCTGAATCTGTTCCTTATTCAGCCTATTTACGGCGATGGTGGACCACGTGGGGTCCCGCCATCCCATACCTCTATCCCCGTGAAAAGGCCCTGCCATAGCTTAACTATTTCTGTTCTCTTCAAAGTGTACATACATGGGGGTTCCGCCTCCCTTACCTTGGACTGCAACTCATTCTGGCTCCTGAGGGTACCCCATGCCACCTTTATTGTTCCTTCAGTGGTGATGGCTAACCATGTGGGGTCCTGCCATCCCTTTTCTACACGTCCCTCAACACTCTTCCCCTTATTCCTTATCTCCCAGTCCAACTTCTGTGCCCTTTGCTTCCCTCCAAATTACCAACAGGACATTGTTGATGGACTTATCTCGGGCCTGGTTTTAATCAGCGATTCAAGTCATGCAAGTATCTCCGCGAACCCCTGGTGGTCATCTTCATCATCCCTCCAGAGTATTTCTCCTCTACAGGAGGCTATCCTCTACAAAAATGGAATTCTTCTTGTACTATGGCAGACCCTACAGGGTCTCGCATCCCAGTATTGTCCACATGAGACTAAGTCGCTCATTCATGACTTCTTCATTCATCAGGACTCCATGCAAATATCATTCCCTAGCTAGCCTACCTCTAAGCCTACTATCAGCTTCACAGGTTAACACCTAACATCCATGGCAATGGCGAACCGCATGGTGTCTCACCATCCCATTTACACATGCCCCACGACAGGCCTTATCTGGTACTTTCTCATTTCAATCAGCTTCAGTGACTAGTCCTCTATGTCCTGCATCCCGTACTGCTGCAATAGCAGACCATGTGGGCTCCCATCATTTCCACAAAGGCTATCACCTTCCTATTCTTGGATTAAGCTCATACTACAATGAAAGTCAACCTGCTGCAGGTTCCAGCCATCCCAACAAACAGTTTCCACTATGCCACTCTATCTAGTATCCAAAGGCTGAGCTATGGATCTACAGCAGTCCTCTCAGATTTGGATTAACCACTATTCCAGCATCCGGTCATTATTCTGGTTGGACATTCCATCTGTTCGAACCTTCATCTGCAACATTGACCCCTTGCTCATCCCGACCATGAACTGGATTTTACCAGCTACACCAGACCGCACTCCTGGGCATAACTATACCTAAACCTAGTGCATTTAGTACTATTCTCTTCTTAGTATGCCCAGGGGGACGGGCAGATCAGTAGCCATGGGTTCTCGGAGGTTTCTTCCTAAGGGTTTTTTCTCTCCTGCATGCTATGGACCACACTCTCTGGAGTTGGAGGAGGTAATTAATTTCGCTACTTCTTTTTGGGCCTTAAGTCTACACCTACCCACTATTCTACCCAGGGTGGGATGCAGAGAAGCGCCAAAGCTCACATTATGAACACCAAGCATACCGGTCAGCTCATAAGTATACACAAGCACTAAGCTATTTGCCACACATTGAACATACCTATAGAAGGTTTTGTCCCCCTTCTTCACTTCGTTTGCTATTTTTTTCCTCTGTTTGGGCTTTTGCACTTCTGACCACCTTACCTGCCTCCCTTTGATTCTCTATATATACGCTGCACTGTCCACTTCTTTCTGTGTTTCTTTATATTTCCTGAATGCCAATTTGTTTGCCCTTACTTTCCCTGCCTCTTTTCTTTTGAGAACCATAGTGGTTTTCTTTTTCTTTTGCCCTTGTATGTCACCTCCAATATGGCCCCCTTTAGTTGGTCCCTCTGTTCCCCAACTTCCCTGCATTTAACCCCCTCTGCTAGTGCGTCCTTGAGACATACCCCCATTCTAGTGGGCTGCTGTCCTGAAGTCCAGGACTCTCACTTTTGTGTGGCTTGACCATGTCACATTACTCATATTGAACCACACTGTGCAATGGTCACTGGACCCCAGGTGTTCACCCACCCTGACATCTGTGATTCTGTCCCCGTTGGTTAGTACCAGGTCCAAAATTGCTCCCTCCTGGGTTGGCTCAAGCACTAGCTACTTCAAGCATGCTTCTTGCAGGGAGTCCAGGATGTCCCTGCCCCTGGCTGTGGAAGCCGCTGGTAGACTCCAATCAACCTTTGGCAGATTGAAGTTACCTACCAGCAGCACCTCCCCTTTAGCTGCCATCATATGGATGGCTTCCAATAGCTCCCTGTCCATTTTCTCCCCTTGAGCTGGGGGTCTGTAGATTACACCTGTTCAAATGGCTGTGCCATTTCCTGTCCTCAGGGGACCCACAGTGCCTCTGCCTCCCCCTGCATTCCTTGCACCCCGTGGCCTTTATACCCTCCTTGATGTAAAGAGCCACCCCCCTCCCTTTTTTACCCACTCTGTCTCTCCTGAATAAAGTATAACCTGATATAGCTACTTCCTAGTCATGGTTCCCATTATACCATGTCTAGGTAATAGTGACAATGTCCAGGTCATCCTGTGCCATCAAGGCCTCCAGCTTTGGGATTTTATTTCCCAGGCTACAGGCGTTCACACACATGGCCCTCCATTTTCTGCAATCCCCTCTCCAACCCTCCCTTTGTTCCCCTTGTGCTTGCTTTCCTCTCCCCTTTTGCCGTATCCAGTCTTCCCTGGCAATTTTGTAATGTTATGGTCTTCCATGTTAGCTGCATTTTCCTGTGGGGGTTGGTAGTGTGATTTATCCGGCTTCCTTCCTCCACCCCTAGTGGCTAGTTTAAATGCTTGCCAATGAAGCATCTAAACCATTCAGTGAGGACATCGGTCCCCTTTCTGGAAGGATGCAGGCTGTCACCCTTGTACATGTCTGCATTCTTCCAGGTGGGTCCCCAGTCCCCAGTGAAGCTGAAATCCTGCTGTCTGAACCAGTTCTCCAACCAAGTGCTGAAGTCCGTTGTGCAGAGGTCCCTAGCCTCCCCCTTGCCTTGGACAGGCAACACCTCCGAGAAGGTCATGGAGCTTGGTATCTGTCCAAGGCACCTCCCCAGCTCTCTGAACTCTTCCTGCACCTTTCCTATCTCTGCCTTGTCCCCAGCCTGGTCATTTGTCCCCAGGTGGACAATGACATCCAGCTTCCCCCTCCTCGCTACCACCCTAGCGATCCTCCGGATCCTCCTTCCATCCCTCCCAGCTGTGCCTCCTGGTAGGCACAATACCTCCCTCTCCTTCTCACTACCTGTCTCCAACTCCACATCCTGAACTATGGAGTCCCCCACCAGGAGTAGCTTCCTCCCCTGTGGGGTCCTCTACCATCCCCCCTTAGGGCTCCATTCTGGAGGTCCTGCTCATCCTCCCTGGATGCAACTTCAGGTGACCCTGTGGGGCCTTTCTGCTCCTCCAGCACAGCAAAAGTGTTCTTCAGTTGCACTGACTGGGGGACATGCCTCTGACCCACCTCCCTTACCCTCCCAGAGCCCACCGTAGTCCAGCCATTCCTCCTGTTGGGCAATCTTTGAGGTAATGGGTGCGGATATGGTGGTCTTTGGGTGGGGGAAGTGGCTCCCCGAATCCTGGCCATCGCGGCCCGGAGACTGGTAACCACTGCCCTCAGTCCAGAGAGGTGCTTGCAGATAGGGCAGCACTGCAGCATCCAGAAGGTCCTCCTGAAGACTGCCGCCCCATAGCCACTGAACTGCACCACTCCCAGCATCTTCTCTTTCTGTGCTGTCTGCTGCTACTCTGATTGCTTTAAAGGGTACCCCTCTCCTGGAAACTACTGTGCCCACTATCCCTTGTACTGCTTAATGTAGTAATTACCCCCTAGCCTTTACACCTACTCTGAGTCCTGTCCCCCAATGTGTTTTTTTTTTTTCTCCTCCTCCCTCTCTTCTGTTCTCTTATCTACTGTGTCTCCTCCCTCTCTTGAAGGAGAGCTCTGCACACTTCAAGGGTGTCAATCACAAGAATTCAGTTCTTACCTTGGGTAGCTGTGGCTGTTACCTCCTTTCCCTGCTTCAGTTCAGGAAGTGGCAAAATGCCTTCTGGGTGTGCCGCTATAAAGATACGGGAGCATACATTTTTTTCTTAATTATATGGCAGGCACTGGCAACAAGCAAAAAGTTTCAATATGCATAATACCATTGGGGGACAAACTACCCCTCACTCTTAGCTACTCTACTGTTCATCCCAGTATTTGAAGCAGGGGTTGCAGACAATGGACCTAGAGTCCCAATCTCATATGACCATGTTACTAGTTTATTTTCAGTTTTTATGTCCTCTTATCTTTATTCCTGAGAATATCTGCATGAAAACAGAATCTTTGTATCACAGACTTCCTCTGCCCTCCTACATTTCCCTCTGTTCAAATCATAATTCTGTTTTTGACATCACAATATGTCGCTGTGGAATTGATGACAAGCACGATTATTTATTGCAGAAACAATGTTAAAACAGTAGTATTTGTTAGTCAAAAAAAGTCTTCATATAGTCTTGTTGCTGTGGAAGATGAAAGGGACCCGAGGGACATAACAGACAAGGGGCATGGCTGCTATCAAGAAAGCTGGAAGAATGTTGGGGTGAATTAAAACGGGGGTGACCAGCAGAGTAGGGGAGGTAATTTTACTACTTTACAAGTCCCTTGTTGGGTCCCAGCTGGAGTACTGTAGTACAATTTAGGGTTCCCCAATACAGAAAGAACATTGAGGCAGTAGAGGGTGCAAGGAAAGACCACTAAAATGATCAGGGGTACGAAGGAGAAATGCAATGAGGAGAAACTGGAGACCCCAGAGAAAAGGAGGCTGAGGGGGATGTGATCTTAGTCTTCCACATACTGAAGGGTACTACCTGGGTCTCACAGGTGGAGATGTTTGTTTTGATGTGTTGCAGCAGGATGAGGTGACACACCCTGAAACTCAAAGGTGGTACATTCAGGGGTAAGCAGAAACATGGTAGTTGGGGTTCAATGCCAAGAAGTGCAAGGTTCTGCATTTCAGAGCCAGGAACCAGGGGAGGGATTATCACTCGAATGGGGTACAGTTGGGGAGCTCCACAGAGTAGAAGGACCTAGGAGTGATCATTACGGGGAGCATGGACAACTCTGCTCAGTGCAGAAAGATGGCAGCAAAAGCCAACAAAATGCTGGGGTATATTGCAAGAGAGATCTCCTCCAGAAGGAGGGAGGTTATCCTGCTCCTGTATAGGTCATTGGTCAGGCCCCACCTGGAGTGCTGCATGCAGTATTGGTGCCTAGTCCTGAGGAAGGACATCAGCTTGTTGGAAGGGGTGCAACAAAGAGCCACAAAGATGATCCAGGGATTAGAGAGCAAGTCCTACGAGGACAGGCTGGGATTGTTGAATATGTATTCATTGGAGGAGAGGAGGGATGGGGGATATGATCAAGACCTTTAAGTATCTGACGACGATGAACAAGACCAACACAGAAGGGATTTTCCAGATGAGAAGCGGGAGGGACATGAGAGGGCATGGACTGAGACTGGAGGGAGGAAGATTCAGGAGGGAGATGAGGAGACATTTTTTTATTGACAGAGTGGTGGACAAATGGAACACCTTACTAGAAGACTTAGTGTCCTGCAAGACATGGGCAGTTTCAAGAGGGGTTGGGACAGGGTAAGGGGAAGGAATACTTTTATTTTATTTATTTATTTTTATTTATTTATTTAGTTGTTTAACCAGGTATAGCACACTAAGCTGAAAGCTTTTTTACAGGAGCGACCTGGGAGCACAAGGAGGTTAAGTGACTTGCTCAGGGTCACACAGTATGCAAGTGGAAGCTGTGGGATTCAAACCCAGGTCTGGTCTGCTGGATGTCACCAAATTTGCAGCTCAGAGCCTTAGACCACTGCGCTATACTGCCTCCTAGGCATACTAGGAGGAGAGGGTGGGAGGGGTAGCTGCGAGATGATGTGCTAGCTGCACACTCGAGCAGACTCGATGTACCTGGAGGCCTGCTTCTTCTGGCAATTTTGTATGTTCACAAGCCATTGTGAACATAAAAAATGAAGGAAAGGGGGTGGGGTAGCCAGGGTAACTAAGGTGCTGACATGCAAATGAACTGCTGACTATACAGGGTGCCTCACTGGCACCCTCACTTTTGGTTGTAAGGCACAGTGACCCTGACCCAGGTTCAGCTTTTGGAAACAGGAGGTCATTGGCTTGCAAAATGAAATAAAAGTTCTGTTGAGAGAACAGGACAGGCAATGTTGGTTTCATTACAAGGGAGGAAAGGGCCACAAAGATGATCCAGCAGGGTGGACCGATATGGGACTGAAAATTACATCAGGGAATTAAGAGATCTGGCTCAAAAAACAAGGTGCCTGACCATACTATCTCTATCCCTGGTTACACCCTAGCCAGACAAGACAGGACTAGGAGAGGAGGAGTGGTGATGTAGATCTCCTCCCTGCAATTCGCTGTCACCCTCCCCACCTCCTCCCCAGCTAACTACAAGGCTCTAGTTATTCGTCTTTCCCTGCCTTTTTCTATTCCAGTTTTTGTTGCAGGTATTTACTGTCATCCCAGTCTTCCTCCCACGGTTGCTACTGAACTTATTACCTCTATCACTGCCCTTACTCAAAAAGGTGAGCTGTTCATACTGGGCGATTTCAATATCAACTGGCTATCACCTTCACAAGCCAAGGCTCGGAACTACATAAGCTCCCAGAATTTAACCCAGCTCATCAAAGAACCCACCCGACTAAATAACAAAACCCCAAACCACACCTTGATTGACTGGGCCCTCATAACTCACCCACATCGCATCATTGATGCTGGTATTCTACCTGACGCTCTAAGTGATCATCACTTGATATTCCTAGTCAGAAAGGTCCACAGGCTCAAATCTCCTACAAATATATATATATATTTTCTTTATTTTCTTCTTTTTGCCCCTACCACTCCCATCGGGTTCTGCTCTGGTCACAGACCCCTTTCGCCTCCTTCTTCGGTTATGCCTGCATCCCCCAGTTATCCCTGGCCCCCAGGAGGCCGGGGCTGTGGCACAGCGGCATCGACCCCTATATTGGGGCTGCGGTACATGTATCTGGTGGAGATCAGCTCCGGAGGCTAATCAAGGCGCATGGGGGCAGAGCATCATGTAGACGCCGAGGTTCGGGAGTTTTTCCCCCCTTTAAGCAGGACGGGGACGTGCAATGATGACCTGCGTCTGCCCCATCCTGACGGTCTGAGTGTCAATGTGGTGCGGCTATCCAGCCTCCGCTAGGTGCCGCTCACGCGCTGAACGCTGCCCTGCCCTCCCCTCAGAGAAGGAGAGCTGTCCTAGGGATGCTCAGTCCTTCTCCCTCCAGCCAGCCCTCCAGCGACCCGGGTCCATTCCCGAACACAGGTCGCCACGTCGCAAGCAGAAATCCAACCACTGCACCAACGGGCCAACATCGCCTCCAAATATAATTCTTACCCACTCCTATAAATCCCTCAACATCACCCCCCTTCTCCATGACATAGCTAACACTGACTGGTCCCCGATAACCATGACTCCCCTAGTGGATGCTGCCCTAGCCTACTTTAAAGACAAATTTCTCTCCACCTGGAACCATTACGCCCCTTTAAGAAGTACCCGAATATGTGGGAATCACATGCCATGGATCATTCCTGAACTCCTGGGCTGCCTTCCAGCACATGATCAGGCATGGAGAAAGCAGAAGACTACCAAATTACCTAGTGATTTTACATCTTATCGCAAACTTCATAACGCCTGCACCAAAGCAGTTAGGTTAGCTAAAGAAAAGTACTTCAACTCTACGTTCCACAACAATCTAAATTCCCCGTCTAAATTTTGGAAAGTGGTGTATGCCCTCTTCTCTCCCCCTCCTCTCCCCCTCCCACCCCCTCTCCAGTCCTCAGAATAAACAACTCCCTCATTGCGAACCACGCTTCAGTGGCTGAGGATTTCAACTCCTACTTTACTTCATGTGCCTCCACCCTATTAGCCTCTCCACCTCCCTCCCCCAGCTCGGCACCTTTGTACAAAAGCACTAATCCCGACCAAACAAATTCACCAGATTCCCCTACTTTCTCATTTTCCTTGACCTCTCCTAAGGACATTCTCACTGCTCTGTTGTCCATCAACCCATCCAAAGGCAGCTCTCCTGATGAACTTGACCCTAAGCTCCTCTTCCTCTCTACCCATGTGATTGCCCACCCAATTGCCAAACTACTGAACCTCTCCATCTTGATAGCTGAGGTCCCTATGCCTTGGAAGCATGCAGCGGTTCTCCCACTCCCTAAGGGAGGTGACCCCACGTCACCTGGAAATTATTGTCCCATCTCCCTGCTCCCTACCCTTGCTAAACTACAGGAACACTTTGTTCTCTTTCAAATCCCCTTCTTTCTCTCAGATTCCAACTTCTTCACCTCGTTCCAATCTGGATTTAGGAAAAACCACTCTACCACCACCTCCTTTCTCAGGCTCACTGATACCATTCTCACTGGAATGGACAATGGCTAGATCGCCTCCACCATCTTTGTTGACCTTGTAAAGGTTTTCGACACGGTCTCCCACACTCTGCTACTCCAATCCCGCTCTGCAGCAGGTCTTTCGCAAGCTGCTACCAACTGGTTCAAAGCCTACCATACTGGAAGAACACAGTCAGTAAGAATTGCTAACTCCAACTCCCTCTCACACCAAATACATACCGGTGTGCCTCAGGGTTCTGTTCTGGGCCCCCTCCTGTTCTCTATTTTCCATTGTCATATTGTTCCTCCTTCCACATCCATATGTATGCAGATGATACCGTCTTGTTTGCCGCTGCAAAATCTCCCTCTGATGTGGAAGCCACACTCCAGCTTGACTTCAACAAGATTCAACACTGGCTTGCCTCACATCAACTTTCCTTGGATGCCAAGAAAACAGTCTCCATGTCCTTCGGCAAGAGGCAGAGACTAGCTCAGCTCCCCGTTCTGCCCTCTTTCCACACCCTGGATGGGACTCAACTTAAGGATACCTCCTCATTCAGATACCTTGGGGTTTGGCTGGACCAACATCTCAATTTCTTTGGTCACATTGATGCTATCCTGAAAAAACTGTGCCCCAAGCTTGGCGCCCTTTACAGAAATCATAATTGCATCCCTCTTACGTCCAGGCGTGAGATTGTCCAGAACATGATTCTCCCTATTATTGACTACTGTGGTGTAGTCTACAATGTTGCTCCCAAATCCACTTTATCCAGATTGGACACCCCTTTTCAGCTGCTTCTGCCGCTTCGCTCTTGACTCTCCAGTGCATACTCATCACTGCATTCTCTATCACTCACTCTCCTTCCCTTCACTCACAGACCGGCAACTCTCTAACTGTGCCAAACTTGTTTCTAGATTCTGGCTTGGTTCTCTACCTAAATATCTGTCCCTCTCCCTCATTTCCCTCCAGCCTCCTGTGCATTCCTTAAGGTCTGCCAACTCACGGACCCTTGCTGTCCCTTGATGCTCCACATAGGCAGGTCAGTCCACCTTCAAATACCACTTCCCCAAAATCTGGAACACCCTCCCTCCTCAAATTCAGCACTCGTCTTCCCTCCATTCCATCTCCACCACACTCCAAAACTTCCTCTCCTCAAACTGTACCTGTTTCCCGCAAACCTAATGCTGACCCCCTTCTCTCCTATGCTTCTCCTTGCCTGTTAAGTCTTCAACCTTCGTAATGCTGCATTTATAGTTGTATTATTCCTGCACTAATAATCATGACAAATTATTGGTAAGTGAATTTACTTGTTAAGCACTGCATTGCTACTATGCTGTATTGCCTGTAGTTCATCACCATTCTTACCGTTCTACACTGTTCGGTCTATTTGTGTATTTTTGTATCTTGTGTATGTAGACTCCCATGTACCCTTCTCCCCAGGTCGCACCGGGAGATGAGCAACTTGTTGTTCAGTGTGCCTTCCTGGTGAAACATTTTCAATAAATAAATAAAAAATAAATAAATAAATAGAGCCTCAAGGTACAGGCGTGGGAGAAGACTATGGCTATAGCACCAGTGGGCTGGGGCACTGAATATAGCATAGCAATATGCCATTGGCACTGTGACATGTACAGAAGCCTGTGCCTGCCACATCCAACCATGTTAGCTGGTAGAAACCCTGTTTGTGCCACCTAATGTCAATTGTTGGAACAAATGGACTCCTATCATCTGGAAGTTATACTGGATTCTAATTTATCTTATTTGCAGCATGTACTGTAGATGACCTAGCTAAATCAATAAATAAAAAAATTGATGTTCTGTTTCGTAATACATCTAATCTAATCATAGAAGCTTGTACACACATTATTTTGTCTTGTATTGTTCCAACAAGTGTGTATGGGTTAGTGGTATACGCCTCAGCTGGTAAGACTGCATTGCACAGGGTTGAAATACTTTTGAATGGAGCCTGCAGATTTGTTTGTAATTTATCTATGAACTGTCATACTTGCAGTTTGTATTCTATTGCAAATTTGCCAACTCTTAATCACCGCATAGATTATTTACTTGCTTGTTGGGTCTGGAAGAGGTATTATGGCAGTGTACCTCAGAATTTAAGTCAGCTAGTTAAAAGGGGCACTAGAAGTTCTATTGCTACTAGAGCAACTATGAGGTTAGTGTTGAAATTGCCACATTGTAAGAAAAAGGTAAGCCAAGACTCTTTTTATTGCAGATTAGGCTGCCTCTGGAATTCATTACCTTATGAAAGTACTAGCACTGATTGTTGTTCGCTATTTACACAGATCTTGAAGAAACACTTGAATAGGCTGTACACTTCCACATGCTATGTCTGAGCTGTATCTATCTGTGTAAATTGTCTGTATATGTGCCTGTTTATGTACAGCCACCTATGAAAATGGGCAATTTTGTCCACAGGCCTTCATTTTAAAATCAAAATTGGATTGAATTGAAAAATGAATGTCTGCAAGATACATTAGCATAGTTAAGCTGGGTGACACTGCTTGCCAGCTTTGTGCATAGCCACAAGGTGTGGTGGGCCCAAGATTGTGCCACCAGACCTTGTGACTGTGTATCGGGCCCTAGAAATCCTGGGGCTAGATTCACAAAAAGTCACAAAGCATAGTGCAGAAGTTTACGTTGCGCTTTACATTTGCCCAGGTGTTTAAGGTTGCTATTCTCAGTTGGATAGCACCTTATGCTATCCAACTGAGAACAGGGCCAGGTTGAGTCAGCGCTAATCCCACTACTGCTACTGCCAGCTCCACTAGTGCCACCCCGACATGTATCCAGGAGTATGGTTCCACAATGAATAGCGCAGGTACGCTATTTCCAATCACAATTGCAGCCATGTAAATGAGCCCATTGGGCATGCAAGGTGTTATGTGGCCATGTGAATGCACATTATGGGCCCATTTACATAGGCTGTGCCAGTGTTTAGTGCACCCCCCAGCTCCTGCCCTATAGGCAGCCTTGTGTCCCTGGTGCTAGTGTTCTCCCTGCTCCCCCGGGCCCGAATTAAAAAATACACTTTAGCTGGTGCTAGTGTCCCACCCCCACCCCCACCGATCTCCAACACAAAATGAAATGTATATTTTCCCTGGTGCTAGTGGTCTCCCCTCCCCCCCACCAATGGCTGACCTGAAATGAAACATATATTTTCCCTGGTGCTAGTGACTCCCCACCAATCGGCAGCCCGATATCAACATACATCTTTCCCTGGTGTCCAATGGTCCCCCCACCTGATGCCCTCCAAGTATGAAAGAAATATATTCCCTAGTGTCCAGTGATCCTTCCCCCCACCTGATGCCAGCCCCCTGTGAAATAAATGTATTTCCTGGTGGCTGGTGGGCCCTTCCACCACCGATCCGATGCCAGTTGTCACCTAGTGTTATCCCTGGTGGCTAGAGGCCCCCCCCCACCCTTGCCCAATATCACCGAGTGTTATTCCTAGTGGCAAGTGATCCCTCCCCATCTGATCCCATGCCTGATGTCACTGAGTGTTATCTCTGGTGTCCAGTGGTCCCAACCCCACCTGATCCCCTGCCCAATGTCACTGAGTGTTATCCCTGGTGGTTAGAGATACCTCACCCCACCACATCCCCTGCCAAATGTCACTGAGTGTTATTCCTGGTGGCTAGTGGTCCCTACCCCCACCCAATGCCATGCCTGATGTCACTGAGTGTTATCCTTGGTGTCCAGTGATCCTTCCCCCACCGATCCCCTGCCCGATGTCACCGAGTGTTATCCCTGATGTCCAGTGGTCCCTCTCCTACTTGATCCCCTGCCCAATGTCACCAAGGGTTATCTCTGGAGGTTAGCAGTCCCTTTCCCCACATGATCCCCTGCCCAATGTCACTGAGTGTTATCCCTGGTGGCTAGCAGTCCCTCCAACCGCCCAGTCCTCTGCCAGATGTCACTGAGTGTTATCCCTGCTGGATAGCAGTCCCTCCCCTCACCCGATCTCCTACCTGAAAGTCACCGAGTATTATTCTTGGTGGCTAGTAGTCCCTCCCCCCACCCAATCCCCTGCCCGATGTCACTAAGTGCTATCCCTGGTGGCTAGTGGTCCCTCCCCTCAACCAATCCCACATCCAATGTCAGCGAGTGTTATACCTGGTGTCCAGTGGTCCCTCCTTCACCTGATCCCCTGTCTGATGTCACCAAATGTTATCTCTGGTGGTTATCGGTCCCTCCTCCCTACCCAATCCCATGCCTGAAGTCACCGAGTGTTATCCCTGGTGGCTAGCAGTCCCTTCCCCACCCGATTGACAGCCCCATCACCATCACCCCAAGCCCTGGTGTCCATTGTTTCCCCTCACCAATTGTTGGCCCACCAGCACAATAGATGCCCCTGGAAGGTAATGGTCCCACCCCACTTCTGATCACCAGCCCAACCCATGTGAGGGCCTGTGGCTAGTTGCAGTGGGCTTCCCCCACCCAATCCCAGGGCTAACCATGATATGCCCACTTCCTGGTGTAGTGTGCCCCCCACCCTCCCATTGGCAGTCTGACCTCCAACCACTCCTGTCCCTGGTGGTAGTGGTCCCCCTCCAACAAAGAACAGTCAGCCTGCAGTAGCAGACTGCCACATGAAGTGGCCTGCCTGGCAGGTTCCCCCATCAGTCCGTGTACAGTACCAGCACCCACACCCCTGCCCTCTAGTACAAACCTCCCCCTAACCCGACGATCTTCGGTCCCATCAGTGCAGCTGCAACCAGCCCCCTGCAAAGGCGTTTGAAGCAGTCCCCTGCAAAGGAGTTCGGACCGGGGTGTGAAGCACTGTCACACATGAAAGGCAGCTGTAGGTGGTGACAGGAACCCACCCCCCCGCTCCCTCCATGTACCTTTCGTATACTCACATTGCCTCCCTGGTGTCTAGTGTTTCCTATTTGCCTTGGGGTTGTCAACCCTAATACTCACCCCCATTCTCATATACTGTACCCATCTCAGCTTATTTACTGATGGAATGGGGTGAACATAGGGCTGACAACCCCAAGGCACAACCCATGCTTGATTTGGGAAGATGCAAGAGAGATGAAACTGTAATGGTTTTTCCTTTTGCTGCCTACAGGGTTGGGGTGGGGAGTTCAGGTTGGAAACCCTAATGCCCCATTTCCTGACTTTTTTGGCATTAAGCCACTCTAACTGGTGCTTTAATGTAGTTTTTGCAAAGAATATTATACAGTTTTATGCTGAATAAAGAAGGCTGCTGATTTAAGATGATGTTCTGATTCAAGTACAGAGCATCAGGAAATCCAGAGTTAGGGTTCTCAGATCAATAACTCTAACTGCACCTGTTCTGCCAAATACTGCAGGTAGGGTTGCTTTATCAAACCATATGTTACCTAACTAACTATGGAAGCATAGTACATTGCTTACATTCATAATGGGCCCTATTCACAAAGAGGTGCAGAGCTGGCACGGGATGGCGCACCCCCCAGGAGATCCATGCGGGGACTGTATTCACGAAGCAGCGGTCCCCACCCGACTCCCTTCCACGTCCCCGCCCCCAGTGTGGAGGTTCACAGGGGTGAGGTTGCAGACCTGGGTCAGCAGCCAATCAGTTGCCCTACCCGGCACTGCAGTGGATCACTTGTGTCGGTATGGTGCCGTGTTGTAGGGGGCACGCAGAGCGCCAGTCATGCTGTCGGTGGGGCATTTACTGGCCACCTGGCCCCGGCCCAACCACTGTCCCCCAACACCAGTGGCACCATCCTGAGCAGGTCCGATGACCCCCCCACCTGCACTAGCGGTTCCGGTGGCGGTATCTGGAGGGGGCACTTATCTGTTATGGCTGCCCTTCAGATGCATAGCTGCTGGCCCCCACATTTGGCACGCCACACTTTTGTGAATGGTGCGGAGTGACGGCATGCCACTGAGGGGGTGCAGTGGGCGTGAATGGGTGCGGGTTGGCTAAGCACCCAAGTTATGCATTGTATAGCCACCCTGGCCTGTTCATGAATAGGGCCCAATAAGAGCAGTTAAGGATGTTGGCCAAGAATGCTAACTTTGATTTCCTCTTTTTTTACAGTACCTTAGCATGGTTTTTGCAATAAATTCCCAACTTTTAAAAATGCCCTCCCTGAAAATGATTGGTCTTGCACCAGGAGTTCATTCCCAGTGCTAGTCTATAACTCCCTTGCCCTGTCCCATTCCAAGAACTCCATCACTCATGTGCCAAGTACTCTCTGATGTACTATGACACCCCTTCCCTCTCCCTGTCCCATTTCAAGTACTCCCTGGTGTCCAGTTGCACCTTTCCCTTGTGTCACATGCCAAACACTTTCTGGTGTCCAGTGACACCCCCCCCCTCTCTTTCCCCCTCATCCAGGCGTAGTACTCTTTGGTGTCTAGTGACACCCCTATCTGTCCAGTGCCAAGTGTTCCCTGGTGTCTATTGGTACCCCTCACTCCCACTGCACCCCTGTCTCAAGGTGGCAAATTGCATAATCCTCCTCTCACCTCTTCAGCTGTCCACCACCTGAACAAAATACTACAAAGCAGGATATAAGTGACAGGCCTGGTTATTAATATTGAGTCTTTCGTTTCTATCAGTTTGTTGTATTTAGTTCAGATGGTGGTTGACTAAGGAAGGGAGAACAGGGTTGCGCTAATCATTATCTGGAGGGGACTGACACAGGGGTGAGGGGTGCCACTAGACACCAGGAAGTACTTAGCTAAAAAAGAAAATGAGCACACAAGGTAGCATCTGCTTCACAAATTTACTTCCTTCACTGTACAAAAGCTACAACTACATAAAGTGCAAAGTGCAAAAATGAGTGCAAATAGTAAGATAAACCTATGATGGCTGTACTCTAGCCATGGACCAGGAACTCACCCTCTATGTATTGGCGTAAATACAGGCCTTCTTTAGGAGCAGAGTTAACCTGGAATCTACTGCCTTATTTGCAGTCATACTCTCTATATGGGACCTATTCACGAAGGCCATCCACTATGTGCAAAACTGTCATAAAAGTGGGTGCGCAGCTGTGCACTGCATAGCCAATTCAAAATACATGGTATGCCCAACACAGCCTGATATGCCCCCAGGAGTCTGTGGCAATGACAGAGGAGGCATGCAGCTACACGTAGGGGTGGGACAGAGCCAGCACAAGACGACAGGAATGCCTCTTGAGCTCACCATATATGTAATGCGGAACTGCAACGTGCCAGCGATACACAAAGTGCAGAAGAGAGGTGTCCATGAAGAATGGCAGCAGCAACTGCGTGCCTGAGGAGCGTGTGGGGACAACCACCATGCACCCAACAGATACTGCTGGTGGATGTGGTACTGGCAGGGGTGGTGGCGGGAGGAGACAGCAGTCCCTGAACTTCAGGGGGGCACAGGTGCTGTTTGGGCAGAGGTCATTGGGCACCCCGACCCAGGCTAAGGCCCACATATTGCTGGACCTGCAGGTGGCAATCAACACTGATGGACCAGAGGCATGCACACTGGTGGCCATCAAGCACAAGTGGCATGACCTCCTGTCCCAGGTGAAGGGATGGCTGAGCAGGGCATGGCAGTCATAGGGCACCACTGGAGATAGACCACCACCCCCTGACCCACCACTGATGCCCATTGAGCAGCAGGTGGTGGACGCCATCAGTGATGTCCTCATGGATGGCGAGCCAGACAGGCTGGACAGCTTGCAAGGTAAGCACTATGTGGGGCTGCACAGAGCACAACCACAGTACCGTTGTACAGCAACAGTCACTGACCACCTGTCATGCTCCACCCCACAGTGCAGGATGAAGACAGTGCCGGAGAGGGATCGTCTGGCATCAGAGGATGAGGAGAGCTGCCAAGGGCAGGTGGTGAAGGTGGGTAATGGCAGTAACACAGGGCATGACACTGCCCATGATGGACATGCAGGCATACTAACCGATATCCCCTCATCCCCCACACAGGGACGCAGCGGCACCGAACTGGGATCACGCAGGAGGATGACACCCAGCAGTCTACCACACCCGAAGACCACCACAGTGGGGCCTGAGGATGGACCCAGAGCGGCAGCTTCAGTAGGATGGAAGCAGCCTTGGTACAGCCCAGCACACACAGGCAACTGATGATGGGGAGACATAGGAGAGCAGCGCTGGGGCAGAGCAGCCATCATCTGGACTGGACTGCAGCAGCGAGGACATCTCCATTCACCTCAAGGACAGCTGTGCTGCACTGCAACCATGGGCACATCAGCCCCTGCAACACCGCCCGACACACAGGAGTAGAACATGGGTACCTCCGTAGGCCCCCCCGACAAGGTGCCGCAGACAGGGTGCCTGCGGCTTCCTCCTTGCCAGCTAGCACCACAACCTCTGCGGGCTGGAGCGAGACCACCTGCAGGTGACCAGGGAGTGCACGGAGGCTGTGCACCACCACACAGAGGTCATGATGGGGTCCGTGCAGGTGCAGGAGAGGCTCACTGAAGGCATGGTCATGGGCATGAAGGCACAGGAGCAGATGGCAGAGGCGGTGGCTGCAAGGGACATGCACAGGAATGCCTGGCTGATGAGGTGGCCATGGGGGCACAGGCACAGGAGTGAACTGCAGACGGCCTCCTGACCATAGCCGCCCACCTTGCCACCCAACAGGGACAGCCTGACCCCGTGCCCATGGAACCACAGGTGAGGTGTGACAGTGCCAGGCAGCGCCCCCAACCCACAGTGGGTGGCATTGGGCCAGAACCTGGAATGAGCACAGTGACATGTTCGTACCATGTACAGGCATCACAGGGGGCTGCACATCCAGCGGGCATGGCACGCAGCACGACAGCAGATAGAAGGGTGCGCAGCCACGGTGGGCACCAACCAAGGCCAGAGACACAGTAAGGTGGTGTGCATCACACACACACACACACACACACACACACACACACACACACACACACACACACACCTCGGACGTGACCGCCATGGACACACCACCACCAACCCCCCCCACCACCACCACAGCACACATGCTGGTCAAAAATGACACTCCATGGACCAGCACTGTGACACACACACACACACACACACACACACACACACACACACACACACACACTGCAGCATGCACATGGTGTATGTACATGCAACGATGTGCCCTCGGTGTGGCCCATGGCACACAACTCACACACGCCATGCATGGCAGACTGCGTCTGCAGGGTGCATGCTGGTGGCACGTCATGTCTGCAGCCACACCATGGCCTGCGCACCATGCACATGCTGGCTCAGTCTGGCACACTTATGATTACCAGCATGCATGCTGCCTTACCTGCCGAATGTGCCATGGTCCACGTGATGGTACACAGTCTGTGCCGCCATTCATCCTGTTGCTTGATTGCCCCTTGGCAGCACCCTGGTACCCTCCCCAGGTGGTGCTGATCCATGTGGTTGCTGTGGTGGTTCCTTGCCGTCCTTCTCTGGGTGTACATCGGGGGGGTTCTGGCACCATGTGGTGCATGCAGATGTTGTGCAGCATGGCACAGGCAGTGAACACTCTGCACACCATCCCCGGTGCAAGCATCATTGCCACCTGTGGGGTCCAGGTATCCAAAATGCATCGTCATCATTCCTACGGTGTGTTCCATGATGCTGCACACCCGTATATGTGCTGCATTGTATGCCTGTTCAGCATGGTTCCATGGAGCCAGGTACAGTGTCAAGAGTGTCGTCCTCAGGGGGTACCCACTGTCACCTGTGTAAGTGGAGTGGAACAGATACATTAGTGATGCTTGAGCAAATGTGCAGCCAATGTATCTGCACCTGGCTCACCCAACAGCCAGCCGTAGACCTCTGGTTGCTGGTCCAAATGGTGCCTCAGGCCGCTGTTCTCGTAGATGTATGAGTCATGGCATGACCCTGGGTACCCTGCCAGGACATTGGTCAGAATGCCTGTGGCATCGCAGATGACCTGACAGTTAATGCTGTGGAACCCCTTACGGTTCCTTTAAGCCTCCTCACTGTAAGACAGGGTGAGGATGGGCACATGCATGCGGTCAATCGCACCAACCATGTTTGGCATGCCATTCATCTCCAGGAATGCACCGTTGACAGCCCTGAGCCCTGCCTCATCTGTGGGGAACATGATGTGCCTCTCCTGGTGCCTCACCAGGGCATCGGTCACCTGGTGCAGTGCCCGTGACATGGACGACTGACTCACCCCTGTCACATCGCCCATCACCCTCTGGAAGGTGCCTGTGGCATAGTAGTACAGGGCACACAGCACCTTTATCTCTACAGACATGGCCATGGAGCGCTCGGTGGCCGGTCAGATTGTATCCTCCACCAGGCCACAGATGTATCGTAGCATGCCGTGGTCAACCCAGTACCACTGTAGGATGTTGGTGGGGTGCAGCATCTGGGCAACAAATTGTGGCCTGAATGCCTGGTGATGGTGCCTCGGTCTGCCACGGCACTCAGCATTGGCCTCCTCAAGGAGGACCATGTGTTGTAGTGCCCCAGGGCAGATCACAATGCCAATACGTAAACTGCTCTTAGCATTCACACTGTGGCATTGCACATCCACACGTATGTGCCATGCATGCAATGTGGCATGTTGCATGTGCCTTTAATGGCGTGGCGTGCCCATATGGTGTGGGTGTGCCTGCCACAGCTCGCTATTATAGCTGTGGATATGATGGTGACAGCAGCTCCACCCATACTGGCTGGGGAGGTCTGTGGCAGGCTCGCCCTGCATTAATGTCTGTTTTAGGTGGCGGAGGCCATCTACCAGGACAGGATGCCAGTGGGAGACATATGGGAGGTGATTGAGAAGAAGCAAGTAGGTTCTGCAGCTGGTACTCGTGGCCGTGTGTTGTGTGTGTGTTATGTCGGGTGGGTTGGGGCCTGTGCCATGGGCGAGTCTGCTAAACATGTTCCCTGTGTTTCATTGCAGGGGATCTGGCGTCAGAAGGTGGTGCTGGTCCTGGAGCACTGTATGGTGGGTGTGCCCAGCCCTGCACATGTGGTGACCCCGCAGCGGCACCTGCCGCATGACCTGCCATGGCAGTTTGAGCAGTGGAGCAGCACAGAGGACTATGTATATAGGGATTACCAGGGAGACCTTTGGGCCATCCACACACCCTCAAAGGTAGGTGGCCCTTGGCCATGTGTGAGTGTGTGGCATTGCTGTGGCAGGGACTGTTGCAGGTTACTGGGTCACTGACATCGGTCCCCTCTGTCTGCTCTTGTCTGTGGCACTATCAAGTGGCTTGTCCTCGAGGAGCGAGAGAGAGTTAACAGACTCCACCCCCCCAGGAGCTGACCCCATCCACCAGCCCAGAGGTGCCTATGGAGGAGGACTTGGATTGAGGCAGAGGCTCATCCATGAAACCAATCCCCCCCCCTTTGCTCTATTGCTATTACTGCCCTTTACGGGTTTTATTCAGGTTTTTGTATCCTGCTGCATCTGTGTGTCTCATTATTCACCCTGGCACAGTGTGCACGGGCGGCCATCTTTGTGTGTGTGTGTGGGGGGGCTGTGTATTCTACATGCTTCTGTGATTGGGTCTTGTGGCATGCATGGCGTGTGTGTCTGCATGTTTGCCACCATATGCCATGCTGTGCATCCAGTTATGGTGGCGCCTGCTGGGTGGCATATGTGCCATGCTGGGGTAGGTCATAAAGCCCATATTGTCGTACGTGCGGTGGTCACACGTGGCAGGTGGCTGGCATGTGTGTTGGCATTGCCGATGTGCCCTGCATCGCTGCAGGCATGGCCGGCATGTGGTGCCACTGTGGGCATTGCTGTACCCCCTCCAGCTTGCTTCACTGTCCACTCCTGCCATGTGTGCAACCCATAGGCTGTTTATGGCTGCCTCCAGAACACGTATCGCGTATGCGGGGATCCGGCGTGCCTTTCTGATGTCACATGGGTTGAGCATGCACGTTCAGAGTCCCACACATATGGCGTACGTGGGAATGCCCCTGCACAGCTGTGTATCCACTATGGCATACATGTTTGCATGGTGGCTCTGCACATGGCCCTGCATGTGTGTCGTGCATGCCGCGCGGGTCTTACACACCATGCATAGGGCCGCATAGCCATTATGAATAGTGCCCTATATGCATAGTCTCATTATGAGATATGTAATAAATATGATCGTGAAAAAATAGGGCAGATGTTATTTAAAAGTGCCAAAGTTAATAGTGCTTATCAAAAATAAATACAACATATACATCTTCCAACAACATAAAGAATATAGTTATAAAAACATAAACCCTGCGATTTAAGAGAACAAACAAGCAGAAACCCTAATATCCAGACATAATTATAAAATTCCACTCCCATCATTGGAATAATACATTAAAAACAATCTTATCATTATTTATACAACTTAATAACAAGCATTTGTCAATGCCGAATGTTTGCTTGCTGGTATTAGCATTGGAAATGCAGGAGTTAGACAGATGCAGAGTAGGAATGGCAGTGAAGTATTGAACTTCACACCAACCCCACCTCCAACCTGCAGAGACGGGCGGGCATTGGGGTATGTGTTTGGGTTGTCGCCCATAATGTTCATGCCATTTCACCTCACTCTATCCTGCAGATACCGACAAGTGTTGAGGTGTGCCTTGTGGTGTTCGACTTTACAGTCACCCCACTCCATAAGGACATACACTGAAACTGGTGCAATATGGGAGAATGGGGTGAACTCTGGGACCGAAGAGTCCAAGGCACACCTCGATGCCTGTCATTGGCTGCAGGGTGGGGGTTGGGGGGGGATGGAATTAGCATTACAGTTGGGAATCCCAAGGCACACCCCTGATGCCTATCAGTCTGTACAGGGTGGGACATTATGGTTAGAAACCCTAGGGTTAGAATCCCTCTGTACAGACAGTTGGTGAGACCCCACCTGGAATACTGTGTGCAGTTCTGGAGACCCCCATCTCCGCAAAGACATAGACAGAGTGGAGGCTGTCCAGAGGAGGGCAACCAAAATGGTGCAGGGTCTGCACCAGAAGACATACGAAGAAAGACTAAAGGAGCTTAATATGTATACCCTTGAGGAAAGAAGGGAGAAAGGGGACATGATAGAAACTTTCAAGTACCTTAAGGTAATCAACAAAGTCCAAGAGAGTAGCATCTTTCAGAAAAAGAGATGTGCAAGAAGAAGTGGGCACAATTTGAAGATAGAGGGGGGATGGCTTAGAGGTAATGTGAGGAAGTATTTTTTCACGGAGGTGGTTGTGGATGCATGGAACAGCCTCCCTGAGGAGGTTGTGGAGTTAAGAACAGTGGGGGAATTCAAGAATGCATGGGACAGACATAAGGCAGTCCAAGTGGGGGGTAGGAGGAAGTAAGCTGTTGGTTAACTAGGATCTGCTGCTTATCTGTTAGGTAGGAAAATGGGCAGACTAGGTGGGCCAAGCGGTCCTTATCTGCCATCAAATTCTATGTTTCTATGTAACGCTCCAGGCGTTTGTTGGTATTTGCACTACAGATTTTCAACATGGCCTTTTTGTGACCCCCACCTATGAAAGCATTTGGGACCTCTTCTCATGAACAGTGGCACTGTGATTTTGTCGATGTGTCCCAAACTTTGAGTTCCCACCAGCGACCGTGCCATTGTGCGTCAGATGTACGAAAACACAGATTGGGCAGGATGTGAAGAATGACAGCTGCACCATTCATAGGAGGTGTGAAGAGATGGCAATGTTGAAAATCTGTAGTGAAAATATTAAAAATGCTTGAACTTCCAAGTGTACGTGGAAACTGCGCAACGCATGCACATAACACAGTCATTTAGTGGAATTATTTCACCAAATTTTCAACATAGGCATTTTGTGATCTCTGCTCATGAACACTGTCACTATGATTTTCTTAATCTGTCCCGAACATTGATTTCCCGCAGCAACTGCGTTATTCTGCGCCAGATGTGTAAATGCATATTTCAGGCAGGATGTGAAAAATGACAGCTGTACTGTTCATAAGGAGGCCTGAAAAAATGCCAGTGTTGAAAATCTGGAGTGAAAGTACTACAAATTTGTGAAGTTACGAGGGTACATGGAAACTGCAAAACGCATGCTTGTAACACAGTTATTTTTATGGACGTTTGTCACAAAATTTTCAACATAGGCATTTTAGGTCCTCTGCTCATGAACAGAGTCACTGTGGTTTTACATATGAACATACAAACATACGAATCTGCAAGCAGAACAGACCAATTGGTCTATCTAAGTCTGCCCAATTGTGCAGCCAACATCCTAGATTGCAGCTGCCCCAGCCTCCTCCCCCTCAGTTCCTCCCCCGCTTGTCCCAACCCCTGCCTCCTGACTCTTCCTCTTGCTTTATCCCATGCCTTCTTAAAGCTATTGACTATCCTACATGTTACCACCCCCTCTGGCAGTGCATTTCAACTAGACACCACCCTCTCAGTGAAGTAATGCCTCCTCATTTCCCTCTTGAAACATTCCGCTTCCAACCTTAGTCCATGCCCCCTCGTCTGTCTTCCACTCCTCAGTTTAAACACCCCCTTGGTGCTAGGTTTATTTACCCCCTCAGGTATTTAAATGCTTCAGTCATATCAACCATGCCTCCTCTCCTCCAGTGTGTACGTGTTCAGCTGCTTCAGCCTAACTTCATATTCCTTTCCTTCCATCCCCTTTAGCATTTTTGTTGCCCTCCTTTGCACCCCTTCCAGTAACTTTATATCTCTCCTCAGGTATGGCCTCCAGTACTGCACACAGTACTCCAGGTGCAGCCTGACCAATGATCTGTAAAAAGATAGGATCACATCCCTGTATCTTGATGAGAACTCCCTTGCGATGCACCCCAGCATCCTGTTTGCCTTCACTGCTGCTCTCCTGCACTGGGCTGAATTGTTCATGCTCCCAGTTACCAACACCCTTCTCCTCCTCTGTGATCCCCAACCTCATCCCCCAACCAATAGACACTCTTCTGGTTCTTAGCCCCGAAGTGCATCACCTTACACTTCTTTGCGTTGAATCCTAGCTGCCACTCCACCAACCATGTCTCTAGTTTGGTTAGGTACCCCTGCAGTTTTTCCCATCCGTCCTCTTTGTCTACCACTACCCCCAATTTGGTATCATCTGCGAACAGACTAACCCTGCTCCCCATTCCGTGTGCTATATCAGAGATAAAGGGCCCACATAGCAACGGGCCCAGCACTGACCCCTGCAGCACTCCACTTGTCACTGCTCTAGGTGCCGAGAGCACCCAACCCACCAGCACTCTCTGACCTCCTGTAACCAGTTCTCTATCCATTTAGTCAGCTTTTTCCCAGCCCACTGCCATCAGCTTCCCTCCCAGTCTCCCATGAGGCACTGTATCAAGACCTTACTGAAGTCCAAGTGCAGGACATGTACCGCATGTCCCCTGTCCAACTCCCTTGTCACCCAGTCATAATACTCTTATTAGGTTGGTTTGACAAGACCTCCCCTGAGACGAACCTGTGTTGCCAGCTATCTTGGACACCATTACTCTCTAGGAATGCCACCAGCCTCTGCTTCAGTATCGCCTCCATAAGCTTACCCACTATGGACGTGAGACTGACCATCCGATAATTTCCTGGCTGCTCCCTAGGCCCACTCTTGTGTATGGGCACCACATGGGCCACCCTCCAGTCCTGGGGCACACACCCCACGTTTTCAGGGAGGTGGTGAAGAGATCTGCCAGAGGCTCAGCCAGCAGCTCCCCCATCTCCCTCAGCAGCCTGGGGTGGATGCCATCGGGGCCTGGAGCCTTGTCCACCCTTACTGCCCTCAGCCCCTCTAGCACCCTACTTCCTGTGATCACTTTGTCCATCACCTTCTTCCCCCCTTTCCCCACCACCCCAGCCCATGCTGTTAGTGGACCATCCCTCTCCTTAGTGAAAATGGAGCAGAAGTACTCATTTAGAATTTCTGCTTGATCCTCTCCCTTTTCCAACCAATCTTCTCCCCACTTTATCCTCACAATATGTTTCTTGCACTTCCTCTTTTCCCTGACATACCTAAAAAAGTCCTTTTCCCATCCCTTTATGCCCTGTGCTAGCCTTAATTCCCTGGAGGCCTTAGCTTTTTTCACCCACATGGCTACCTCCTTTGACCAACTCCTGTAAACCTCCTTATCCTCTCCCTTCCCTGTTCTCCTGTACTTCCAGTGTGCAGCCCTCTATGCCCTCACCCCTTGCAGCACTTTCTTGTTCAGCCAGCATGGTTTCTTGGCTCTGCTCTTCTTACTCCTGGCCCTGGTGCAGGCTACTGTGGCCTCTGTTAGCCCAGTCTTTATGACTCCCCACTTTTGTTCTGCATCCATCCCTGGCCTTATATCCTGGAGTCTCCCTCGCAGTATTGCTCCCATCCTCCCAAAGTGCACGCTACTAAAGTCCACCACCTTAGTGCCTGTGCCTCCTATCTCCCTGCCCAGTGCAAGAACGAGTCACACTGTTTTGTGGTCGCTACCCGCTAGTGGGTTCTCCACCCTTACCTCCCTCACCGTCTCCACATTTGCCAGTACTAGGTCCAGAGTGCTACCAAACCTTGTAGGCCCACTTACCAATTTTGTCAGAAGGCCATCCTGGAATGCATCAAGGAGCACCTGCTCCCTGGTACTGCTAGTGGCCGGGGTGCTCCAGTCAACCCCTGGTAGGTTAAAATCCCCCACTATCACTACACTCTCCCTTCTACACACCCTCCTTATCTGCTCTGCCAACTCCCCAGCCTGTTCCCCAGATTGAGCTGGTGGTCTGTACACCACTCTCAGCCTCAGCTTTCTACCCTTTGAGTCTAGGAGCTGCACCCAAAGTGCCTCTGTCCTCTCCTCTTCTCCCTCGCCTCTTATGCATTTGATCCCTTCCCTCACATAGAATACAACCCCCCCCCTTCCAACCCACCAGTCCCTGCTGTATATCCTGTATCCCGGGACTGCCAAGTCCCAATCATGGTACTCTGTGGCCCAAGTCTCTGTCACTGCAGCAGTGTCCACCTTCCCCTTTGAAAGAAGCGCCTGAAGCTCTGCAATTTTGTTCCCCAGGCTTCTTGCATTGAGAGAGACTACCTTCCACCTGTACCCCTCCTTCTCCTCACACTTCTCCTTGGCCTGTGACCTCCTGCCAGTAGTGCACACCCTTTCTCCTCGTTATTCTTACCGGGTGGTGGTGCCTTCTGTATTACACTCAGACCACTCTGCCCGCCCCCTCCCAGGGTTACTATGCCTCCGCCTTTACCTATATCTAGGGGGGTTAGCTCATTAGGCTCCCTTGTCCAGACCTTTCTACCAACCTTAGTCTTTTGGCCACCCCCCCACTAGTTTAAATCCACCTTAGTAGAGATATGCCCCTCTAATCCCACCTTTAATACTCCTCCCTGCTCAAGTGTAGCCTGTCCCCCGCATACAAGTCACTATTCCCCAGACCCTACCCCAGTTAGTCATTAACCCATAATTTTGGTGTAACCCAATCCCTCAGCCACTCGTTGAACTCCCTCAATCCTACCCTTCTCCCAATGCTTGCACATGGTACGGGAGTACCTCCAAGAGTCTCTCTCCCCCACCCCTCACACTGCCTACAGCTCCTAGAACCTCCCCTCACTACTTCCACAGTCTCCCCCGCCAAGTCGTTTGTACCTACATGCAACAGTAAATGAGGTTTCTTCCTCCCCCTCGCTGCACATTTGAGCAGTGCTTGCCCTGTCCCTCCTGCAGTCAACCCGGGGATAGCTTCAACACAAATACGGCTGTGCCTTTCCCCTCTTCCACCCCATCTCACCCCTTTCAGTATAGAATCCACCAGGATGAGTACCCCCCATCCCTTACCTCCTTTCCCTTCTAATGCCCCTTCCACCACCCCAGTATTCGTTCTTCCCTGCCCCTTACCTCCGCCAGCTGTACCCTCTCTGACTTCTGTATCTGCACTACATACTTCCGCCTCGCCCCTTGTCTCTGCCTTATTCTTCCCATCCCCATTGAACCCCTTCCCAGCCTGACTACTTCCTACTGGGCTTCCCATGTCGACCTCCCCTCCTCCCCTGCTGATTTCCAACCCCTCTCCTATCCCCGTTGTTGTCGATCTAGAGCCCCCATTCCCTTCGACTCCGATTGTGATGCCCCTCCCATCCTTCCTCCTTCACATCTCTCCTCCAGTCACCCCTCCTTCCTTACTAGCCCCCTTCTACCCTTTCATCCTCACTATCTCTTCCCCTACCTGTTGCCATCCCTCTCATGCCCTGCTTCTTCTCCCCCACTTCAGTATGTTCCTGCTCCCCCTCTCTCTTCCATAGCAGAGGCTCGAATCTATTCCTAGTTGATACCACTCCTACATCTCTTCCCCTTATCAGATCCTCCCTCCTACTTGTTCATCTACCTGCCCCCCCGGTCCCACCCCTGGTCCCTCCTACCTGCAGCCATCAGCTCTCTCCCTAGTACTCCTCATGGTCTCTTCCTCCCCAATCAGGAGCCCCTCCTCACTTCAGGCACCCCTCCTTCTCCTCTCTGATACTGGGGTTGGTTTCAGTCCCTAGTTGTTCTTCCCCCACCCCTTGCCATCCCTATCCCCCCAGCCAGGATGCCTACCATACTCAGCTGCCCTGCCATAGACTCCTCCCTAACCTCCACAGTTCCTCCTGCAAACTAGCCAGTTGTCTACAGATCATACACCCCCCATCCTCCAAGCCCAGTCCAGGATCATGTCAGACCCACATCCTGTACACCTCAACACCCTTCCAAAGATGCCCGCCCTATTGACATGCGGCACCTGCCCCATTTTGGCCACCATCTTATGTTACGGGCTCTTACTCCCAGTTTCTGTACCCTACTACAACTGTTAGGACCTTATTTACTCAAATTCCTGTTCCCCCCACACTAGTCCCCCTACTGCCCCCTTGCTGACCGGGTTAATTCAGTCTTAAATCTCATCCGTTAGATACTGTATTACTGCAGCAATCCTAAAGCCTCCTTGTCCGTTTTTTACCCCTCAACTACCATACATTTTGTTCTCAGCTCTCATAGTTTCACTTAGCCCAGTTAAAAATCCTATTGCACTCCAAGTATTACTCAGCTCAGTTAGAGAAAAAAAACAAATAAATATGCATTATTACAGTATAGCTCAGTACTTAGTTCAGTTAGAGAAATAAACAGAACAACTAAATCTGTATTATTACAGCAATCCTAAAAGTATCCAATCATTGCTTTGTCTCCACCCCAGGACCACATAGGACCCTGGGCAGTTGGGTGGGCAACTCTAAAGTCCCGACAGAGCTCTGTTGAGCTCGCTCACTCCCCCTCTCTCACTCGCTCATTCTGTTTCTCCTGGCGCAGCAGGCTGCCCTTTTGTACTGGGCTCCTGCCTGCGTTGGCACCTTTTTCTGCCCACAAAGAAATCTGCAACAGTCCCAACAAAGCTCCGTTGAGCTCACTCACTCCCCTCTCTCACTTGCTACTTCTGTTTCTCCTGGCGCTGCAGGCTGCCCTTTTGTACTGGGCTCCTGCCTGCGTTGGTGCCTTTTTCTGTCCACAAAGAAGTCCGCAGCAGTCCCGACAGAGATCCGTTGAGCTCGCTCACTCCCCCTCTCTCACTCACTCGTTCTGTTTCTCCCAGTGCTGCAGGCTGCCCTTTTGTACTGGGCTCCTGCCTGCATTGGCGCCTTTTTCTGCCCACAAAGAAATCCGCAGCAGTCCCGACAGAGCTCTGTTGAGCTCGTTCACTCCCCCCCACTTGCTCATTCTGTTTCTCCCAGCGCTGCAGGCTGCCCTTTTGTACTGGGCTTCTACCTGCATTGGTGCCTTTTTCTGCCCACACAGATATCTGCAGCAGTCCCAACAGAGCTCCAATGAGCTCACTCACTCCTACTCTCTCTCTCGCTTGTTCTTAATCTGTCCCAAACACTGATTTCCCTCAGCGACTGTGCTAATATGCACCAGAAGTGCAAAAACACATTTCGGCCAGGATGTGAAAAAATGGCAGTGTTGAAAATCTGGCATGAAAATATTGCAAATTTGCGAAGTTACAAGGGTGCGTGGAAACTGCGCAACGCACACTTGTAAGACAATAATTTTATGGACTTTCATCACCAGATTTTCAACATAGGCATTTTAGGACCTCTGCTCATGAACAGTGTCACTGTCATTTTCTTAATCTGTCCCAAAAACTGATTTCCCACAGCAACTGCGCTATTCTGCGCTGGAAGTGCGAAAACACATTTTGGCCAGGATGTGTAAAATGACAGCTGTACTGTTCATAAGGAGGTAATGGAAATGGCAATGTTGAAAATCTGGGTAAAATATTACAAGTCGGCAGTTACAAGCATGCGTGGAAATTTCATAGCCTTGCAGCTCATAAAAGTCATTTTAGGGTTTTTCACCACCTCATGAACATTGACACTGTTGTTTTGTTAATCGGTCCGAAAGGTGATTCCGCGCAGTGACCACGAAATCACTTTTGGGACCAAATAATGCCATGACAGTGATTGAATTCATGAGGAGGATCCCAATAACCCCATGTTGAAAATTTGGTGCAAAATTCCCAAAATGCCTGAAATATGCACCAAAGTTAAAAACCCTATTTGTGCCATTATACAGCTTGCGGCATTTCTTTAGTTCACGGTCGGCTTTGAAGAGTGCAGACGTGTCCCGGTCCACCGAAGATCGTCGTGCCAGGCTCTGGAAGTAAGTATGGGTGGGGGTGTGATGAGGTGGGGTACGCAGAGGGTGGGTGAGGGTTGGGGTAGGGGCACCGGACACGTTGAGGAACCGTTTTCTTGTTTTACAAGTAAACAAAAAAAAGACAATGTGGCTCAGTTTTCTTCTTTCGCATGGGTGTTTGGTACACTGGGGTGGGCTCCCAGTGTGCCACCTGCATTAGTGGGGAGGGGGACCAAAGCCGATGGGGATTGGGCCCCCCGTTGGCATAGAAATGGTTGGGGGGCACATGATGCAGAGGGGGATTGGGCACCTCCGGCACACGACAGAAAGTGGGGGGTGGGGACATTATGCTGACAGGAGTGGGCTCACCCATCAGCAAATTGAACTGGGAAGGGGACTGAAGCCAGCGAGGATTAGGCCCCCTCGTTGGCAAGAAGAACTGTTTGGGGGGGCACATGTTGCCGAGGGGAATTGAGTACCCCCTCGGCACACAACAAATTGGTGGGGTACATTATGCCAGTGGGGAGTGGGCTCCCCCGTAGGCAAATGAATTAGGTGTTGGCATGCTGACATCAGTGCCGCCATGTTCACAAATGTTACACCAGGCAAAGTACTGCCCTGCAATAATGGGTCTCTCCCTCATTGCAGCGGAATTGCTGATGCTGCAATGATGAGACAGCCCCTCATTGCAGCAGCCAAATCATTTCAAGTTGGTGGCACTTGTGCAGAACCAACGTCATCAGGACACTGGGCCTGCATTGGGTGTACACCGCCAAGCCGACAAATGCAGTGCTGGCATTGGCCACCACACTGCCGCGCCTCCACAACCCGCTTCTCTCCTAAGCTGCTGCATAATGTTTCTTGCTCATGCGTACAAGCAAACATAAAAATTTAAAGGACAATATTTAATTGTTACAGAAGTTCAATCTCATCTGAATTCAGTCTAATTTGAAGTATTCTGCTGACAGACTCTCAGTTACTAAGGATCCACGGCATCCATTCTTGTGATGCCTGTGCCTATGACTAGAAGGAAGACTGGTTATCTTTTAATTTTTAAACTCATCTTTATTGCAGATATATATCGTACCTCTCACAGAGGCGAGCAGGGAAGGTATACAGGACTAGTTATCTTATAAGAAAGATAGCAGGTTCAAAATCATTACACAATGTAAAAATTAGTACACATGAGCAGAACATGACTCTAGTTCAAAAACTGGATATTATAGGTTGCACATTTCCTTGATGCAGTATCATAAAGTAAAAAAGAAATAAAAATTGAATATGAAAATAAATTGTATTGAATATGAAAATAAATATAAATGATCAGGAGAATGACATGACAAACTCTATCCATTCAAGAACTGTTATTTATAATCATTCTTGATTCTCTTCAAAAATAGCACAATTTTTCAGATCACTTTTAATGATCTGGAACACCATATTCAAGTGGTCATGTTTAGTTTCAGTACCAAATGTCTTGTGATCAAAAATGTGCTAAATTGTTATTACTGCTCAGTATGACATTGGCTCATATGACCACCTCTTAATAAAAGTGATGATAACAAAGAGGGAATAAAAGGAAGGTGAGGGGAAGGGGAAGGAGGGAAGAACAATTAAACACAGTTGCAATATGCTACAGATAGGGATCTCAGAATCAGTAAAGATAAATATATGACCTACTGTATAATAAAACGACAAAAATAATATCTAACAGTCTTTTTGTAAGCAAACTCCGTTGCGCATCACCAGTATAAGCTGTCAAGTTCTAACCCCATTACTTGCTTCCTTAAGCTGACATTTTACAATCAGTTTTAATATTCTCATTATATCAACATCTTAAAGATATACAATTTGATGAATGTACTAAAATATAAACAGCGCTGTGTGTATCAGTTTCAGCATACTATATATCAGTAATGCGTCTGATGCAAAAAGAGGCAAATACTGATGATTTTCACTCCCCGTAGGACAAAATTGCATCTTTTTCACTTGCCAGATATCAGTTTCACAAAAATAAAGTGACGTCTTAAACCTCATTTAATCCTGATAGCGCTAAAATATTAACGGGAAATATCTCTTCTTTATAATTCGGTTAACCTGTCACCATTCCTACCTATATATTCCAAAGCCATGTATTTAAAGGTTGCTGGATCCTTATTATGTACCTACTCGAAATGGACCCCAATTAACTTTGTTTCTCCTTACATGTTCTTGTAGTCTCTCTTTCAGCTACCTGGTGGTCCTGCCCACATACATTTTTGGGCAGGAGCACCAGGCAACATATATGACATAAGGGGTATGGCAAAACTGGGAATTGTTGTACCTTCATCTTAATGTCATGCAGTCCCCCACAGACTCTCTTACTTTGAACTGCATATTTGCAAGTGATGCAGTGTTTACATGGAACAAATTTAACTGGTTTATTTGAGAGTCAGGCTTCTTGTCTCTTTTCTGTTAGAAAGTGATTATTTGCCACAAAATCCCCACATTCTGGGATCTGGAATATGAGAACTGAAGAGCCCCCTCCCCCCCAGAGCTGGATCACACCTTTACAAATCCTAATGTTTTCCAATGATCTCCTTGACCTCCTTACTCAATGGGTTGTATTTCTGGTCACAAAAGTAAGTGGAGGTTCTTTGCTCTTACCTTTGGAATCAAATGGACGTCTCTCTCAGTGTCTCTGGCTTGAATATATGCAGCTTTTATGGTTTTTTTGAGAACCCCCTGTTTTGAGATCTAAATTTTAGATTTGAGGCCTGTGTCTCAAATTTTTCTTTGGTGGAACAATTCCTCCTAATGCAGAGGAAATACCCCACTGGGATGCTCTGAACAAGGCTTCTTGGATGTGCACTTTCAGCATGCAGAAGTGCATTAACTGCTGTCTCCTTATGTAATGCTTTGTTTCCATTTGCACAACTGCAAGCTTATATGCAGAAAATTTAACATCCAGAAAATCTGCTGTAGCTCGTGACACCTTGTATGTGAAAGAAAGGTTAAAATGGTTGATATTCATCCATTCCACAAATCCATTGCTAATTCCTCTGCACCAGGCCATATGATGGTATCATGAGGAGGTTAAGGGCACTGAGCTGGAGACCTGAGTTTGAATCTCATCAGCCTCCACTTGCATACTGTGTGACCTTGAGCAAGTCACTTAAGTTCCTTGTGCTCCCGAGTCGCACCTAGAAACAAGCTCAGGCTTAGCGTGCCTTTCCTGGTTAAGCAATGTTCCCTTCCCATCCCCTTCCTGTATGACAAAGATGTCATCAATATAGCAGTGCCATCTAACCCCCTGGTATGGATTGTTTTCAAAATTAAAAATAACTTGTTCCTTTCACTGTGCCAAATAGAGATTGGCATGGGGGGGGGGGGCATAGTGGCCTTCATAGCTGTACCTCTTACTTGTCTATAACAAACGGAATAAAAAAAAAAAAAATTATGGTGTGAAATAAAATTGATGCCCTGGAGCAGGAAGTTAGATGGCACCACTGGTACACTACCTTGTTGTAGTAGTAGTAGTAGTAATTTTATTAATTTAGCACTCAATCCCAGAGGCTGTGGGTGCTATACACCATAACAATAGAATATCAAAACAAATGAAACATAATGCAGAAACATAATTAAAACAGCTATTAGCTGTTGCAAGGGAGAAAGGAATTGTTTCTCCGGGGTCGGGATCACTACATTAACTCCCTCTCAGGAGCAGAAACTACCCTACTGAGACAGGGAATACTGTAAAAAAACTGGAATCTCTTCTGCATCGTGTCTGGAGGTGAAGGGACCGCTGCAGACATACCTGGCCGTTGGGTTTCTGTGTCCTCTCACTGATTGGAACACAGCTTAACTAGTGTAGGAATGGACTGGAATAACTATGTTGGGAACATCACAGATGCGTTTATTTAAGTGCATGTTTTTGGTTTAGTTGGGGGGTACGTTGTTATTTATTTTGGTTAAGCAAGTATTAGTTGTATTTTGAATGTTATAAATTATTTAAGTTGCAGAACTGACTTTTAACTGGTACATACAAGATTGCATTTAACTGCTGTGTTTTCTCTGTATATTATATATACTTATGTCACTAGTCTTTTTTTCACTATGTGTACTATCTTTAAAATTCAATAAAAAACAAAAACTACAACATAAAGTGCAAATCAGCAGTAAGGGTACCTTAGATACTAAAACCATTGATATTAAATCAAATCAAAATCTTGACTGAAGAGGTGGGTCTTTAGGCCCCGCTTAAAAGCCTCCACCAAAGGAACCTCCCTCAGGAACCGGGGAAATTAGTTCCTCTGGGCTGGACCAGCTAACCCAAATGTGCAGTCGCCCGATGTCTTAAATCTGGCCTTGGGAACTGCTAGGAGGCTTCCCTCAGAGGAGCAGAAAGGGTGAGCTCGGCAGTAAAGAGACAGGAGCTCATTCAGATAGCTGTGCCCAGTCTGTGTAGGGCTTTATAGATCAGCAAGCTGACCTTGAAGGAGATTCACCACTTCGCCTGACCAGCAGCCAGTGCAGGTCATACAGGACCAAGGTTACATGACATGACCTTAGAAGGCCCATCAGCACCTGGATACTGTGTTCTGCACCAGCTATAGGCATTGTAGGACCCTTCCACTTACCCCCAGATAAAGAGCGTTACAATAGTCAAGCTTGGAGGTCACAAAGGTGTGCACAAGAATGGGCAGGTGTTCTGGCAGGATCAAGGCTTTAATCCAGGAGATGTTATGAAGATGATAAAAGCCATTCTGGACTACGGATAACACCTGAGCCTCAAATGTCAGTCTTTCATCCAGAATGACATCCAGATTCTTTACCTTGGTAGAAGTCACCAGACTAGAGGAACCAAGTACCAGACTGGTCCTCTGCACTGTTGCTGCCACACCCTACTATCGACCAGGCTCAATTACTAGTACTTCTATCTTGTCCAGGTTGAGCTGCAGACAGCTAGAGGGCATCCAGTCCTAGATCTTGACCAGACATAAATTCAGTACATCGACCATGCCAGGCATCCTGCATGCAAATGACAGGTACAGCTCAGTATCATCTGCATAGTGGCGAAAACCCAGTCTTTGCTATCTGATGATATTGCCCAAGGCAGGATGTATACTGCAAACAACACAGGTGAGAGAATCAAACCCTGATGTACACCACAGAGCAGGGGCCCCGGGAGTAAGGAAAAACTTCCCATCACTGACCTCTGCATCCTGCCACTGGAGCAGGGCTCAAACCAGCTGATGTCCCTACCAGTGAGTCCACAGTACTCCCTGAGATGATCCAACAACAACCTGTGGTCCACAGTATCAAATGCTGATGAGAGATCAAGCAGAACAAGAATTGACCAGTCCCTTCTATCTCTGGCCCTGAGGAGGTCATATGCACTCTGACCAGTGTGGTCTCAGTACTGTGCCTGGATCTAAATCTGGACTGGAGTGTCTCATAGATGTTAAAAGTTGTGAGGTGGGCTTCCAGCTGCACAACCACTTCTCCTCAATATCATTTAAAAAAAAAAGGAAGGTTAGAGACCAATATGAAACTTGCCAAGCAGTTTGGTTCCAAAGATGTTTTTTTACAGAATGGGTCTCCCCAGTGCATCTTTCCATGCGCTCGGAAAGGACCATTCCAAAAGGGAACACTGGACTATCTTAGTAAACACTGGACCCAAAAATCCAACATAACTCACTAGGAGGCATGTCAGACCTGAGTTCAGTTCACAGTAAGTGGGTCACAGCTCAGAAATCACACCACACCAGGCAGGGGGAGTGCTCCTTGAGGCAACCCGGTCTACACTGCTGAGCTGCAACAGTCCAATTGTGGTTACCCAGTCCTGATCAAAGACACCCTGTCAGAGAAGAACTGAGCAAACTCTTCACACCAGGCAGATGAAAATGCTTCTTGCAGTTGGAGACAGGCAGGATGTAACAACCTGTTCACCAGCTGAAAGAGTTGAGCCAGTCTGTTCTTCCCCACTGCACTCTCCCTGGACAGAAATGCTGTCTTCTTACAGGAGATTGCCTTCTGTTACTCTCCATAGTGAGTTCTCAAAGCCATTCTGTCTTGATCTGTCTTGGATTTCCACCAGTGATACTCTAATCTGCAACTCAAAGCCTTCGTCCCCTAAGCTCCCCATCAAACCACGGGGATGTTAAGCGAGAAGATCTGGGTCATACATGAACTGGTTCAACAGTATTGAGGGCTGAGGCAATAGCTTTATTATAGGCTACTACCGCTTACTCCAATTCTGTCCCACATGCAGCCATCACACCCATGAGGTCTAATGTTGCCTGCAGTCCTGTTGGGAACAACCCCTTTAAAGGGTGACAGAGGACCATGTTTACAGGACAACTTTTGGGGGTGCCGAATGAGAACTTCACAGTGCAGTGATCTGACCAACTGACCAGATCAAACTCAAGATTATTTATCTCAAGCTCCAGTGAGAATACTAGGTACAAGGTGTGACCATATTGGTGGGTTGCAGTAGTAACCACTTGTGCAAGGCCCAGTGTTAACATCAGCTGGAGGAAATCTTGATCAAATTGTGAGAGTTCATTGTTGACCCAGGCACTGAAGTTACCCAGAATCAACCATCTCTTTGACTCCAACACCCTCTCGATAATGAAGTCTGCAATTTCCTGCAGGAAATACCTCTCGCGCCCCGGAGGCTGGTACAAAGGAAAGATCCTACAACCTGCACCTGGACACCCACAGGTGACCACGCATCTCCCTCTGTCAAATTTTGCCCCAGGGCATCTCCTGGTCTTCACTACCCTTAAAATGCCCTCCTTAGAACCCACGTATCGCATACCATCCTACCCCCTCAGAATGTCCACCTCCATACAGTGTCTTTATGCCACTGCTGATGGGGGGGGCATCCGAGAGGCAGATGTCTAGCAGCTGGGACAGGGAGTAACTGAGCCTGAGGGGCTCAAGAACCACATACATTATCCCATTGGTCAACAAAAAAAACCTTGCTAACCAGCAACACCAACATTTAAAATACCCCCTTAAGGCTGGCCCAGTGGCACTGAGGACTGAGGTGCTGGATGCCACCACCTCACGCTACATCAGTAATCTGGGTTTGGGAACAAGCCTGGGTCTTCAGGGGTCAGCTGGGGGGGAGGGAAGGAGTTGGACTGAGCAGCTGTAAGCAGCTGTCCTGTCCTGGGAAGGGGCTTCATCACTCCTGTCACACAGTTGCCCCCGGGTAGAGGCCTGAGGTTAGTGCAGGCGGACAGCAGCAAGAATAGGGAGGATGCTATGGACTGTGATGCACACATGCCTCCACACGTGCATGAGTGACCACAGCAGGGAGGGGAGAAATAAGAGCATCCCCAGTGATGGGGTCACAAGTCCAGAAGCGAGCCCTCCAAAGGAAAGGGCCAGAGTCAACCACCTACCGGCTCCCGGAAATACCAGGGCATAAAATGTAGATAAAAAAAATACCCCCTTAAAAAGAGTCCACACCATGCACAGAAACTCTCACTACCCTACACCTAAGCCCTTATCCATGCACACCAGCAATCACTCTATCTAATACAATAATAAATACATACTCACCCACCCAATCCAACAAACATACAATAACCTACACTAGTTACTAACCAATCATATTACACCCCCCCCACCAACCCTCCCACCACAAAATAAAGAACGAAATAAAAATACACTCAAAATTCAAATTAAGAGGAGCATCCACTGGGTGCATTAAGTTAAGGTGCAAATTGCAACTAGCAGAAAGTCCAGTATAAGCTCAGCATTTAAAGATCATGTGCTACCATTTTTACGTATTTTTTATAAAAGCTTGAAAAGCTGAAATTCAAGTCCCTGTGTCATGATCAGTGTTTCCTGACAATTTCATGCTGTTTGTTTTGGTAGTTTTCTTTAAATCAGCATTTGATAACTTGCTCTACAGTGGCTGAAAACAGTGAAGTTATTTCTGTCCTCTCAGTCAAACTTGGAATGCGATGACATCATTTTGGAGTAGCTTGCTGTTTCAGATTCTCAATCAGAGCAGCGGTTTGTAGAGTTAATGGTTTGCTGAGCTCTCAAGGTTTCTTACAAACCCAGTTTCTGGTTTGTGTTTAGGTAGATCAGCTTAAAATAGATCATTCTCCTCCTCTAAAAAGCTGATCATTTCAGTTTGAGTGCAGAACTGAAGAAGTGAAAATCTTTCTCTGTGAGAAATCAGCTTGTCTGTATCACATCTCTCGGCTCTTTCCAATCAAAACTCTGATTTTTTTCTAACTATTTAACACAGGGCTATTTAATGAATATAAAATTTATCTCAATTTTGTTCATTCACAGAAACAGTTTATCTTTGATGTACAGTAGCCTTCATAAATACATTCTTGTAAGAGCATTTTTTTATGTCAGATTGACAAACAGTACATTTGCTTAAAATACTGTAGCAGAGTGTGACAGGCACCTGTCTGAACTCACAAATTTCAGTTCTTTGGTGCTTTCTGTGTGAAAATACATCATGTATGTGTATAACTAGAAACACTATGTGGCATCCCAATGCACCGTGTCTCTGACCCACAGCTGAGACAGCTGCAGTTTACTGCCACCTGTCCCAGCCCCACAAGCCCCCTGCTTTCTGCTCCACATTCAAGGCTACTGCATCCAGCTGCCCACTGTCTTCTCCCACACAGTCAGAGATTGTGCACCCTGCTGCCTCCATCCCCTGCCTAAAGAATCAGGGCTGCTGCACCTTGCAGTCCCCTGCCCAAACAGTTCAGTTGCTGCACCCTGCTGCCCTCTCTCCCCCACCTTCACAGTTAGAGAAGCTGCACCTGTTGCCCCCTGCTCCTGTCTCCACAGTCAGGGCTGCTGTGCTGTACTAAGCCCTAGAATGCCAGGTTCTCTGCCTCCACAGCTGGGGCTGCTGTACCATGCTGCCCTAGCCACCAGAGGTGGGGCTTTTGCTACACCCTGCTACCTACATCCATTACCCCAAATGGTCAGGACTGCTGCACCACCTGTACCCCATCTCACAGTTAGAGCTGCTGCACCCTGATGTCTCCTCTGTTCTGCATCACAGTTGAGACTTCTGCATCATGCTGTCCTCTATCCCATGTTGCATGCCTCCACAGTTGAAGTTGCACCCTGCTGTCCCCCTGCCGCCAGAGTCAGATCCGTTGCTACACCCTGCTACCCACACCCCTTGTTACAAACAAGCATGGCTGCTGCACCCTGTCCCACAGTTTGGGCTGCTGTATCCTGATGCCACCTCTATCCCCTGGTTGAACATTCAGGGCTGCTGCACCCTGCTGCCCTATGTCCCCACCCCCACAGTCAAGGCCACAGCACCCTGTTGCTCCCTGTTCCTATCTCCATAGTCAGGGCTGCTGTGCTGTGCTACACCTTAGAGTCTCATGCCACTTGCATACACAGTTGGGGCTGCTCAACTCTGCTACGCACTTCCATTGCCCCACATGGGATGGGGTGCTGCACAGTGTGCACCCTGTGCTATTGTCAGGGCTGCTCTACCCTGATGCCCGCCTGTGTCCTGCCCCACAGTCAAGGCTTCTGTACCATTATGTACTTTGTCCCCTGCCACCATTGTGCTCTGCTGCACCACAGAGCCCCTTGCCTCCACAGACAGGGGACAGGGTGAAGCTAATGCCCTTACTCTTGTGCAGCACCCTTCCTGAACAATTGTGGTTGCTGCTCCCTGCTACCCCCTCTCTCTCTCTCTCTCTCTGTCTCTCTCTTTCTCTCTCACCCTCACAGTCAGGGACACTGCACTTGTTGCCCCCGTTCCTGTCTCAGCAGGGTGTAGCAAAGGATCGGATTCTGGTGGCAGGGGGACAGCAGTGTGCAACTGCCTCAACTGTGGAGGCATGCAACAGGGTGCAGCAAATGCCCTGAATCTTGTTGCAAGTGGCAGCATGGCACAGCAGCCCTAACTGCAGAGGTATGGGCTCTGGGGCACAGCAGGCCAGAGGAACCCCAACTATGTAGAAAGGAGCAGGGTGCAGCAGCCCTGTCTGTGGTGACAGGATAGAAGACAGCATGGTGTAGAAGCCTCAACTGTTGGGCAAGACACAAGGGGCATCAGGGTACAGCAGTTCTGACTGTGAGATGAGATACATGTGGTGCAGCAGCCATGACCATTTGGGGCAATGGAAGTGGGTAGCAGGGTGCAGCAAAGGCCCCACCTCTAGAGGCTAGGGCAGCATGGTGCAGCAGCCCCAGCTGTGGAGGCAGGGAACCTGGCACTCTAGAGCTTAACACAGCACAGCAGTCCTGACTGTGGAGACAGGAACAGGGGGCACCAGGTGCAGCATCCCTAACTGTGAGGGTGAGGGAAAGAGGGTAGCAGGGTGCAGCAACTCCAATTGTTTGGGAAGGGGGCAGCAGGGTGCAGTAGTCCTGATTCTTTAGGCAGGGGATGGAGGCAGCAATGTGCACAATTCCTGACTGTGTGGGAGAATACAGTGGGCAGCAGGGTGCAGCAGCCTCAAATGTGGAACAGAAGGCAGGGGGCTTATGGGGCAGGGTGGTGGTGGTGGCAGTAGACTGCAGCTGCCTCAACTGTGGGGCAGAGACACGGTGCATCAGGTTGCCACATAGTGTTTTTAGTTATTCACATGCGTGATGTATTTTCACACAGAAACCACCAAAGAACTGAAATTTGTGAATTCTGACAGTACATGTACTTGAAATGCTGTAGCAGTATGCGGCAAGCACCTGTTTGTCAATCTGACATGAAAAGAAAAATGTTCTTACATACATCAAAGACAAACTTTCTGTGAATGAACAAAATTTAGATTTTATATTCATTAAACAGCTATGTATTATATAGTTAGAAAAAATGAGGTTTGATTAGAAAGAACAGAGCTATGATACAGACAAGTGGACTTATCACAGAAAAAGTTTTCCACTACTTTCATTCAGATTGAAACTGAAATGATCAGCTTTTTAAAGGAGGAGAATGATATATTTTAAGCAGATCTATCTAAATACAAACCAGAGACTGGGTTTGTAAGAAACATGGAGAGCTCAGCAAACCATAAACTACTCTACACAGTAGGAACCTGAAAAAGCAAACTACTCCAAAATGATGTCATCGCTCTCTAAGCTTGACTGAGAGGACAGAAATAACTCCACTGTTTTTAGCCACTGTAGAGCAAGTTAACAAATGCTGATTTAAAGAAAATCACAAAACCAAACAGTATGAAATTTTCAGGAAACACTAATTATGACACAAGGACTCGAATTTCAGCTTTTTAAGCTTTTATTAAAAATACGTGATCTTTAACAATAGTGGATCTAGGATTTTAGAATTGAGAGGCAGTGGGTGGGTCTTAGGGGCGGGGTTTGTATGCAAATATTCTGGAAGGTTTTGAAATCCTTTGTATAATTGTCTAGCAAAACAACAGCACTGCTGTGGTTGTAAACACAGTACATGAAAGCATTAAATTAAAGCACCAAAACTTAATGCTGTACCGGTCCTCTCTAAAAATAATAAAGCTAGCTCCTTTCAAAATAAAATGCTTAATAGCCAAAAGGCTGAAATGATGAGGAATACTGGTATGTAATGAACATATATCTATCACCTGAAAAAGATATTCCTTTTACCAAACAATATCATTCATTTACTTCAAAATGTCCATCTTGTCTCATAGATAGGCTGGTGTCTAAAATATGCTCTCTTTTAGAAAAAAAATCAGCATATTTTGATGCATTTTCAGACACCGGGCCTATCCCCAAGACAGTGGGCCTCCCTGGAGGGTTAGTTAGGGACTTAGTGTATTTTTGGGAGTAGGTAACACGGTAGCCTGTGACATGGGTGCCTGAATTAAGGCGCTTCCCAAAATGGCAACGCAATGTGGGTGAAAGCCCGAATGACAAGGGGGGGGTTAGGACAACCGGATGTGGTGGGTGGGCGTTGCAGCGACAGGATGTTATATGTACAAGTGGGGAGGGGCCGCGAGCATAGTGAGCATGGGCTGGGAGGGAGCTGAGGGGATGTAGGGGTGGTGCTGTGGTCAGCTGCCGAGCTGTGGCGGGATTGGCCTCTGCTTGCGACGTGGGGTTCCGGTTCGGTCTGGGTCTGGGCGCTACTGCATTTTTATTGCGTCTGGCCTGAAACTTGTATTTTTGCTTTCACCGCATGCACCCCTGGAGTTGAGAATCCTTTAGTAGGGGGTGCGGGGCGGGGAAGGTGCAGCCCCCCCACAGAAAGCGAAAGAACTGAGTCCTTGGCACCATTCCTCCATGCACCAAGGATGTCAGGGTGGCAAAATTGTTTTCACCACCTTGATGTCGTGATAACGCGGGTCGCCGTTCGGAGCTCACCGTTATCACATAGAACCGGTAGTACTTAGCATGGGATAGAAAGGGTACCATTTGACAAAAGAGAATTATTTGGGGAGGTTGGTCAGGGGAAGTGTGAATGAACTGGGAACCAGTGGGGCAGAAAGAGGGTTCTGTGGTGCTTTTTCTGGGGTCAGACGGGGGAGCAGAAGGGATCCAGAAAAAGGGGGATGTGGTAGGGTGAGAGGGGGAGCAGGGAGGGTTATTTGATCTTTTAATTGAGGTGAGGGTAATGGACTGCTGCAACGGGAGAAGGGCTATTACTACAGACCATATCACAGATGGTAAAGGGCAGAAAGAGGCTAGGGAGCCCATGAGTTCTGCATCCCAACTATTTCAGTGGTAACACTTTAGATTCTGGCTCCCCATCACATACTTGTCTAATCTACATTTAAAAACTGCTTTAGAGGGCCTGATAATTATTTCCACTGGTAGTTCATGCCACAGACTAATGATCCGTTGAGGAAAAAATAACTTTCTGTTACCTGTTTTGAAAGGTTTCCTTTTAATTTGTAAAGGATAACCACGGGTCCCTTCATAGTGTGGTTCGTAGTCAGTGTTTGTGCCACTAGAATGAGATCCTGCATGATGTATAGCATCATCATCTCCCTCCTGATTTTTCTAGTATATAAAGGTATCATCTTAAGTTCCCAGAGTCTATCCTCATATGCGTGATCAGTTAATCCTTTGAGTATCATAGTGGTCTTTCCCTGTATCTGCGCAATCATGTCCGTCTCTCCTTGTTTATATGGGGCCCAGAACTGTAAACTGTAGTCTAGTAATTGGCATACATAGGCATGATATAATGGCACTAAGATTTGAGTGCTTTGTTTTTTTTATAGATTTTTTTAATTGACTACCATACCCTATTTGCTTTTGCAACCACAGATAGATACTGTTCTCTTACACTCATGTCCTCGCTGACCAGTGCTCCAAGATCTCTTTCAAGTCTGGTCAGCTTGATAGGGGTGCCCTGAAAGGTGTACAGGTGCTTTATATTTTTATTTGCCATATAGAGTACTACACATTCATCATGGATATACCGCATGCCCCATTTTTTTTTGCCCATAACCCTATTTGGTCCAATTATATTTGTCAAGCTTATCAGCGAGTAATTTGCTGGATCAGATCGATTATCTTTTTTAAAAAGTAGGGACTGCAAGTGCCATTTTCCAGTCAGATGGAATATTATTTTCTTCTATTGTTTTTTCTTCAGAGATAATAAACAGTGGCTTTAGTAACCGGATTAGCCATTATTTGAAGCATTTTTCCCATTATTTTATTAGGCCATGGTGCAAAACTTGTTCATAATGATTTTATTTTTTCCCATAATTTTTTCTTTAGTGAGTTCTCAGTCATTTTGAAATATGGTACAATCTATATCAAAGACCATCTGTTTATCTGTTTTTGCAAAGATTGAACTAAAATACCTATTAAACATCTCTGCCATAGCTGCTGGTGAGCTCACTTCAGATGTCCTGATTATAAGTGGGCCAATTACATTTTCCGTTTTCTTTAATGGATTTATATAGCTATACAGTTTTTTTTTTTACATTTGAACCATCTGCATTTGATGCAAGGTCCCTTTTCATCTTTTTTGGGGCTTTCTTGATTAAGCGTTTTGTTAACCTTTGTTAAGGTTTGTATGCATCCCAAGTTTTTGGTCTGTTGTCTGTTTTGTGTTTCTGAAATAGTTTATTCCTTTTATTTATAGCTACATCTGTTTTTCTCATAAGCCATTTAGGTCTGTGGACCTTCTTATTATATATTTTAATTATAGGAATGTGTTTATTGCATGGTTCCAGAATGCAGTGCTTAAATTTGAGCCATGAAGCTTCTAAGCCTATATCATTTAACTCAGTTTTACCTGGGCAACCATTTTCTATCAAGGTTAAGCAATGGAAAGGTCGGACTTCAAAAAGCCTCTCCAGGCGGTAAAGAGTTTTAAACAGAATTGCCCAGTTAATTTTAATTAGTGTTTCATTTATGGCCTCTGTGTTTGCTTTACTATATACTGTATATGTATTTCTGTAGTTCCTGGGTCTGGTACCATCAGTGGAGAAAAGCACATTATAATCACCACTTTTACCCAATTGGTGGGGGAGACGATGACTTTAGAGCTGGTCATTTGTACATCTAGTGTCATTAGAACTAAATCCAAAATGTTTTCTCCTCCAGTTGGAGATTTTGCAGCCTGAGTCAGGTTACACTAAGTTGCTAGTTCTAAAATGATTTTTAATTAATTAATTTTATTTTAGCAATTAATTCTGAAGGGATCAGGTTGGGAGGGGAGAGCTGAGAGGGACTGGGCACCAGTGGGACTAGGAAAAGGTTTTTTAATTGCATGGGGGGCGTAGTTGTTTGATGGCACTGGGGATGGGCTTCTGGTGTTAGACACACAGTGAAGCTCACCAGGGTGAAGCCCAGTGTCAGTTTCCTACATAACAAAAGAGACTAACTGCCACTGAAATTGTTTAGTTTCCTGCAGTAACTACTGCAGAATTGGGTTTCATTTTGATGGGCTTCACTGTATGTTTCACAGGAAATGGTGTTATTTGCTGGTACCAATGATGCGCTGCTAGAGGAGGACATGTTCTTGGGGGAGGTCAATCTAAAAGACAAAGAACCTCAACGTGAAATCAGTGAGACAATACCCAGGAAGAGGATTAGACATTTATTTATGTAGTTAGTTTTTGTTGACTGGGAAAGAGGGACTAGACAATTCTGTCTATTTTCAGCCTCATCACAGGGGAGGGGGTGATACAGATGGATACCAGCTGACACTGAATCAGATTAAGCCATCAGAGGTATTTTTAGTGAATGAGGAAACATTTTCCAGTACACCAGGGAGATCCCCCTACTCTTTGGAGGGGCACTGTGTACTGGGTACAATGGCCAGTCCTGAGAGGCTGCCTGAGAGGACAGAGGTCAGAAAGGAAATGGACACAGAGATGGCTGGAAAGCACCAAGAAGTGGCTGGCCAGCAAAACATCTTGCAGAATCTACCAGAAATGACCTCAGGAACAAATGTTTCAGCAGAAGCAGATATCGAGATGGAAGTGGTTAGCGATCTGGTATTTCAAGCCTCAGAACAACAGCTAACATAAGAATTACAGCGGAAGAAAGACAAGCTCATGGCTCAAATGATAGCAATTGAAGCCACTTACTGAGAAGAAAAATCCAAACTAGAAGATGAAAAAAAAATGAAAGAGGCAATCAGAGACATCTCCTAGTGTTCGAGACAGCAAATCTACAAAAGTTTTTATTTTTGGAACCCAGAATAACCCAAATACCACAACACAGATGCCAGTATATCCTGGCACTTCTTCTTCATCCATTGCAGATGCCTGGAACCCCGACAACGTGCTACAAAACGCCGGCAGGACAAAGACTGCATTAGGGGCTTGGATTCCCGATCCTGCTGTTCCACTACTGGGCTCAGAACCCGCACTTGTGGCAACATCTACCATCACCTCCACTGAGCTTTCTGGACCCCAAGTAGCTGCTCCATTGTAAACCATAATGGCACCACCAGACTCACAGAACAATATTGACTCACAAAACACAAGTATCTCCTTTTCATCTATGGAGAATGTAAACAAAGTATTTTTTGAAGCTCTGACTGAGGCTATGCCACCTAGTGAATTAAATAATGCTGAGCAAGATACTGCAACAGCAGAGTTGCCTACTGGCCCAACTACACAAACTACTCCATCTATTACTTATGCAAAAACCACTAGAACAGGCAAAACAAAGGCATGCAGTAAGGCTACAATATCTGGGGGCCTAGAGCTTCCCCTTGGCAGGTTTTTCGTAGGCAGACAGTTATTGAAACAAGATGTGGGCTTTTCCTCAGCAGAAGTATATGTATTGATTCATGCCCTGGGGGAATCCACCTTCAATATCAGCTTTCATTTAGCTCATCTTTTAGACATATTCTGGACATTATATACACCTAATAAACAGACCCCATTGTGGGTACCCTTCCAAGCAATACCTCTTACAAAGCCAACTTTTAAACTGGTTACAATACTATTCCAAAACAAAGGTGTCAATGTTTCAGACATTGTATTCTTGCTGGGGAAAAAATGTGAAGTACAGGGTACACCAGACCCAACTGTGGATGAAGAGGGATTCGGGACAGGAGGGTGGAAGGTCAGAATCAAATTGTTTCAAGAATACTCAGGTATTAACCACCTGCCTAATTGTTTCTATTTAGGCAGGGACAAAGGAATCCTGTTTTATCAGGGGCAGCCATGCTGCTGCTATAAATGTGCATCTCATTGCCACATTAGCAATTCCTGCAAAATCCTGAAATCTCTACAGTGTGGCGCTATGGGCCATTCAGGCTTTAACTGCATCTCTACACCCTATGCCATCTGTGTGATGAGGGGGGCATTCCTTCCGAACTTCTCCACGGGCAGCCCATAATACAGGTAACATAGATTTTGCTGTACAAGATTTCTACATAAATAAAGCTACTAGGCAAGCAGACGAGCCTGCCACAACAGAGAGGCCCAGACCTCCCACTGTAGTACCTGAGCCACTCCCGTCACAGACTCGAGCTGTAGTATCTGGCACTTCTGGAACACCTGCAGCTCTACATGCAGTGCAAGAAGAACTCCTGGTTTCTCGTTTAACTCATACTGCAAATAATATCACTACTCCATCAGAGGAGGCTACACCAGAAGGGGAAATGCCCCCCCCCCCCAAATCCTGAGGATCTTCCCTTCCAGACTGTCCAAAAAGGGAAATCAAAAAAGGTCAGGACCAAACCCGCTCCTGATGATTCTATTCCCTTGTACAATAAGTTGAGATGGAACTGGATTCCGATGCTACCTCAGGTCATTCCTCTCAAACAGATGGACTTTCAGAAGGAGAGGAACAAGAGTACCAACCAAAAGTGGACCCTAAGAAAAAAAGAATGGGAACCAGATCAGCATTGGGGAAAAAAATCCCTGAAGAACTTTTTAACTTATTATAGCCTCCCTGAATGTCAATAGTTTAAAGTCTGATAGAAAACGAAAATCTACTAAGATGATATGAGTACTAGGGGATTTGACGTATAAGGACAGACTTTAGGAGCTCTGCCTGTTTTCATTGGAGGAGAGGAGAGACAGGGGGGACATGATTGAGGTCTTCAAGTACCTCAAGGGAATAAATAGGGTAAACATGGAGGGGATCTTTAGACTAAAGCAGGGAGGTATCACCAGAGGGCATGGTTTGAAGTTGGAAGGTGGAAGGGTGAGGGGGGAAAAGAGGAGGAGGTTTTTCACTGAGAGGGTGGTGGACCCTTGGAATGCACTGCCTGGTGAGCTGGTTCAGAGATCCACAGTGGAGGGCTTCAAAAGAGAGTGGGACAGATACAGAAAGTGGATGTATCAGATGATGGCCCGGCCCAGGGTGGTGGGGATGGATGATAGGGGTTTCTGGAACACAAGGAGGGGAGTGCCTCGGCACCCAACTAGTGATCTGAGGTTCGAGCAGACTCGCTAGACCGTAAGACCTAATCTGTTGGCAATTAGTATGTTAGTATGTACTTATGTGTATTTTATTATTTGTCCCTATGATATTGTTTCAGGATACCTGTCTGTCAACAGTGACTGACATACAAAATGCTAGTGCTGCATAGCTTTGGGGTTTGACCCATTGGTCCATTGGAGAAGATGCATGTAGTGGGGTGGGTATCTGCATCAATAACCCAGCTATTAAATTTACCAGAACCATTGATATTTTTCCTGGGCAAGCACTCTTGCTAGATGTTTCTTGTGACACTAAGATTTTAGGATAATTAATGTATATGCCCCCAAAATAAAGTAGAGCGCATTGAACTTTTGTGCCTTATGCAACCTTATTTATACATCTCTAGGGCCATATTGATGGGAGGTGATTTTAACTGTAGTAGATTTAAATGTCAGAGGCCTAAAAACTGGGAAAAAAAATTTGTGACGTAGCCTTTTTTTTGTACTTTTTATTTATGAAATTATCACAATACAGAAAGCAACATGCACATATCAGCAATAAGTACACTTGCAGCAACATTAGGTGGAGAGCAAAACAATGTCTGTTCAAAGTCTCAACCAAGTGCCTCCCACCCACCAAAGATATATAGGAGTAAATTTACAGAGATAATATGCTCTTAGGAAATTATGCTCTCACCTCAGGATAGTAATAAAAAAAGATCACTGCACTGAGCTTCTCTTCCCCTCGCAGAACTGCGTATTACATTGGGGGGAGAACATATGCAAATGGGGCTCTAATAAAATATACAGACTGTCTGGGCTCAGTTAAGTTAATGCTTAATCCTGCACTTACAGGCACCTCCAAGGGACTGTGCAGGAAACAGAAGAGAACAACAGGAGACCTCTAAGTTCACAAACTGAGCTGTGCATTCAGCACACCAAATAAAACTCAGTCCCAATGCAATGAGTCAACAGTTAGACAGGCAGGCAAGGGTTTGAAAATGTATTTATTTATGTATTAAATTTTGGTGACCGTGTTAGCCCACTGAGCCCCGGAGGTCCCTTTTTCAGGGACGACCGGGATTACATAGTGCAAGAGAATAATAGTGTGACAGCGCCAATTCAGGTTACACTTATAACAACAACACAGTTATAATGGCAATATAGGAACATCACAGTGCAGCTGGAATAAGTAGGTTGTTCAACAGTAATAATAAGTGTATATATTATTGAAGTTTAACACTGGAGGATGGTAGGACTTGGTTAGTCATTTCTCACTGGGGTCCTTTCAGGAGCCGGTGCAACGGCAAGAGCTGGCTTCTGCCAGGTGGATCTTAAGCCTAGTGTGGAAGGTTTTGATAGAGGGAGCCTTCTGCACCCCAGGGTGGAGTGGTTCCACAGGGTGTGAGTGGTGTGAGCAAAGGACACACCACCCACCTTGGTTCTAACCCTGGGTACATCCAGGAGAGTTTGGCCTGTTGTTCAGAGGAGCTGGGGATTGGTCTTTAGAGCAACGAGCCCAGAGAGGCTGGGGGGGGGGCGGCCGACTAACTTGTAGGCTAGGCCGAGCAGTGGGTACTGTAGGTGAGCATCCAGTGAAGGCCAGTTTAACAGGGACAGGGAGTCACAGTGGTGATCCCTAGGGTTGGTCTGGGAGGTGAAGTGAGCCACCTTGTTGTAAAGTACCTGAAGTCTGTTCCTCTCCAGCTTCCCCAGTCTTTGCACAACTGGGGCAGCATATGTGAGTGTTGAGAGGAGGACGCTGGTGGCAATAGAGATCCTAGCTTTGGGAATGAGCTGGTCTTTCAGATGGTAGAGGGTGCCTGTTTCCCATGTAAGGATTTGGTGGCTAAGTCCACGTGATTCTTCGGTGTGAGACCCTAGTCCAGGGTAAGGCCGAGGTATTTCAGAGAAGGCAGTACTTCTAGACAGTTGCCAGTCGAGGATGTAAGTTGTAGGTGCAGTGTTCTATCATGACCAAGGGATCTAGGGCCAAACATCATTGCCTTAGTTTTGTCCATATTGAGGACCATCCTGTTCTCAATGAACCAATGCTCAAGTGACTGGATAAAACAAAACACTTATGATTAAACAAGCGTGCCTGCCATCAACGGTATCACTGAAGCATCCTCGGGTAGCACACAGTAGAAAATAATCCTGGGTCCCAGTGAATCAACCCTGCAGAGTAAGGGAATCAGCCACAGTCCCACTGTAGTCATTCTGGTTCCCCATCTGAATTCTGGTCTAGAGCCTCTGACTCCAATTGAGGCAACAATTTGTCCGAAAAATTAACTGCAGCCTCCAGGTCGGTGAACACATGTACTTTTTGTAGATGAGTAACTTGCAACCGAGCTGGAAAAGGCATTTGCGTCTTCACCCTCTTAGCCAACAGAGCCTTCTAACAGTTTGCAGCTTCTTTTTATAATCCCGTGTGTGCAATGATAGGTCCGGGAAAAAGCCAAGGTGACTACCTTCCCAAACAATTTCACCCTTACTGCGTGCAGCTTGCAGCAAGGGAATTCTGGCTTCTGTGGTTGACAGTGTCACGATTGCTGTTGAAGATCATTCTGAGGAACGGACACGGGGCTTAGGGCACAAAGAAATAGTGAAGGCCTGCACCACCTGGACTCCCATATCCCTTGGTTAAAGGCCCAAGTCATCAAAGATTAGTCTATCCACCACTGATAACAACTTGGTACGGTTGGCAAACTGAGACGGGAATCCCACAATGCGGACATTCCTCTTTTGTTGAACATTTTCAAGAGTCTCTGCTTTAGCCTGGAGGAAGTTCACATCATGGATCAGGGCTACACTGACATCAGTCAGCGACTGCAGACTGATTAGCTGAAATTTTAGTATCCGTGTAACCCCCCTGCAAATGGGGGTTCCCAAAAGACTTCCAGGAGCTTGCTTGAATGCTCCAAGCCTGAATGGTGTTTGGCATTTAAGCCATTTATCAGTGAGTGTTTTTAGAGCCTCTGGTACTGTCTCTTTAAGAGCTGTCTGCTTGCAGACATAATTAGTTTGTATGGGGGGACTGTGTGCTTCTCTGAGTACCACTTGAGCTGCTGCCAATTCACTTCATTTTGCAGTCACTAGAGTGCAAAGGAACCTATCTGAAAGATGTAATTGTTTGCCAGAAATTATTTAGAGTAATAATGAAATTACAGTTTGTCTAACCTGCTTTCTTTGCAGTCAGAACTGTGTCTGCTAGTTCCCATTCTAGTTTTGAACTGCTGAACTGGACCAATCAGTGTGGGGTAAGCTAGCTCTAAAATGGTGCCTTGGGCGAATCAGAACTTGGACTCATAATCTGAGCCAGCCACAAGAGGATTGTATAGGCAGTGACTCTGGGAGATGTAGTTTAGACTTCAGTGCCTTTTGGACCAACAGCAGCAGTCTATTGTGAGTGACAGCCAATCCAGTCAAGAACTGGGAGGAACTCAAAGGAAGTGCCCGGTTTGTCGGTTGGAGTTTCAGTTGAGCTTTGGCAGTGAAGAAGGAAGGAGCCCTGTGCTTTTCAGTGTGCAGTTTAGTCAAAAAGCGTGTTAAGGCCCAGAGTTCGGTCTGCAGCTTGTTAGGACTGAATCCGTCCTGTGAAAAGAATCAAAGGATCTCTGAAGAGTAGAAACCAGGCTCACCCTGTAGAAGACTGGGGATGCTGAAAATTGCACTCCGGTCTGTCCGGGAACTGAATCTGCTGTGTGTTCTCCCGGGTGTGCAGTAATTACGATCGGGATACAGATGCAGCCTGCCTGTATAGTGCTTTCTTTTATATGGATGTGTGAAGAGGTTTGTGTGCCTCAAGTGGGCCCTGCTGACATTGAAGGACCCTATCTTATTTGGAGGTCGTGAGTACTAATTCAGGGTCGCTCCCTGTTGAATTGCCACATTAAATCCAAATGGAATTACTGTACTGCTGACTGTTTAATTCTCCTTTTCTCTGTGTGAAAGGGCCCCTACCAGCTACTGCCAGGTTTGGACTAGCCACTAGGGCTTGGGTACCCAGGGACAGTAAATGATAGGGATAGGCCTGTGCACAGAGCCATAGGTGATTATTAGAGTGATAAGCTAATTAACCTGATTTCCCTGTCCTTGTTATATCCCCTAAATAAATCAGAGCTGCTTGTTTCAGCAAAGTTATACTGCCTGAGGTATTTGTCTATGTTAAAGTACTGTACTGTGATTGTTGCACTGTATCTCATTTCACAGGAGGTCCCAGTGCGGAACCAGACCTGGGGTAAGTGTATACTGTGAAGGTAATTCTGATATATCATGTGGGCCACTAGTGGGAAGAAAGGGGGGTTGCAGTGTCCCAGAGGGCTGTGACCAAGTTAGTTTAACTATTGCAAACCCTGACCTCTGGGTGGAGGCACCCGCCATTGGATCCAGGCCCCTCAACCTGTTAGTGGCAAATCAGGCAGGGGTAGTAGCCCCCGGGATAGCGCCATCTAGGGGTTACATCCAAATCCGTGAGCTTCTGGTCCATAGTGGCTAGTCTTTTATTTGTTTCATTTCCCGTTTCCTGCAGTTTTGAAAGGATTGGCAAAATCCATGTTACGTCCGAGTTTGATGCCAGAGTTTGGCCTCCCTGTTTGGATGATGCACTAGTCCTAGGAGAACTAAAATAGGTATCAAACCTGAGGCAACAGGTTGGTGATATTTTTTTGGTCCCATAATGATCCACAGATATTCAATAATCAGATAGTTCAGCAAAAACAGGCCAACTCGTCACTTAAACGGTACAACACTTTTAAGTTTATAAAGTACAATATGAAGCCCAAAGAAAAGATGTCCACCCTGTTGGATACTCCACAGCACCCCCTGACGCAGCATTTTTAAACAAATTGTTTGCACAAACTAAACTTACTGATGTTTTCCATCCGTATCATAATAAACCACAGCACATGTATTTTCGGGGCAAGATAGCCACTAGGATAGACTACTGATTTCTATCCCCATACCTTACAGTCACCTTCACCTCAATTTTGTCCATAGCCACTTCAGGTCATTGCCTTTTACAGATCAGAAGCTCTCTCTCCCCGGATATCACTATAGGGAAGGGCTACTGGAGATTAAATACCACCCTATTAGAGGATACAACCATTTTACAAGGTCTACTAGACATCCTAGAAGCAAGGAAATCATTTTTTTATGCATAACTCCCCAGTAGAGTGGTGGGAACAAAGTAAGATAGATTTCACCTCTTTCCTTAAGTTAGTTGGTTAACTAATAGGCCACTACAAAACCTCTAAATATGAGGAGCTACAAAAAATGAAAATTATGTACGTACCGTAATTCTTGATCTTCTTTGACGAAATCTCCACCACTCTTTCACACTAATGGGACTACGCCAGAGATGCTAGGACCCAACAGGAGCCAAAAATCTTCAGGAGGGCTGGCACTGAGGTAGGACTGCACATGCGTGGTGCCGTATAGGCTATCTCGGCGTCGACCCTCCAACCCCCTCAGTACCTTTTTTACCAAGGAGGTGCAACGTAAACTAATCTAGAAAACTACCCTAACCCAGATATAAGAGAAGGGCCAACTCAACAGTGTCTTCACAGCCCAGCCAACGAGGGAGTGAAGACCAAAAACAGGTTGCGTGACCTCGGAGGATGGTGGGTGGGCATGTGAATGAGTGGTGGAGACTTCGTCCAAGAAGATCAAGAATTATGGTAGGTACGTAATTTTCATATCTTCCTGGACTAAAAGCCTCCACCACTCATTCACACTAATGGGAGAGTACCAAGTTAAAAACAATCCCCCGAGAAGGGGGCAGGAGAAAGGAGCTCACTTAGGACAGAAGTCCATTAAGGATTGTCCTGCCAAAGAAGGGATGCTGTCTGGCATGGATATCCAGGGCATAGTGCTTCATGAAAGTGTGCACAGAGCTCCAAGTGGCTGCGCTGCAGATGTCTGCAATGGGTACATTCTGAATCTCTGCCAAGGATGCTGCAATTGCTGCGATAGAGTGGGCGTACACCCTGCCTTCTAGTTTGACCTATGCCATCGAGTAGCAATGTCGAAGACACGCTACCAGCCAGGCTAAAATGCATCTGATGGCCACAGGCTGACCCAGCTGGGCCATGCTGAATGAGATAAAGAGTTGCTTGGATTTGCAATCTCTTTCATTTTGTCAGTGTGGAACTGCAAAACCCTTATCACATCCAGAGTGTGGAAGTTACGCACCCCTTCATTCTGGAAATTTGCAAAGTAGGTCGGCAGGACCAAGGGCTGGTTCAGATGGAATTCTGAGACTACTTTGGGAAGGAATTTAGTGTGAGTCCTGAGAACCACCTTGTCCTTGTGAAATACTGTGTACTGGGGTCTGTGACCAGGGTATGCATTTTAGACACCCTGCGAGCAGAGGTAATGGCCACAAGGAAGGCTGCCTTCCAGGTCAGAAACTTTGCTAGTGGCTCAAATGTTGCTAGAGGCTCAAAGAGTTTACAGGTGACCATGTCTGGCACAAGATTGATATCCCATGTGGCTACTGGTCTCCTGACTGGTGGTCTAGTGTGTAGGATACCTTTAAGGCATCTCTTAACTAAGGGTAAGTGAGCCACTGACATAATGTGTATAGGCTCGTAGTAGACTGAAATTTAGCAAAAGTGCACCTTTACTGTCAAGCATTCCAGTCCTGCATTCGATAGGTCTAGAAGGTACTCTAACACCTTGTTTGGCGAGCAAGCAAAGGGGTCCAGGGCAGACTTTGCACACCAAATGGAAAATCATTTTCACTTCACCATGTAAGTCTTCCTAGTGGATGGCTTACATGCTGCTAGAAGGATGTCTGAGATTCTCCAAGAGATGTTGAACCTACTCACTTCTGTCTCCTCAGGAGTCAGGCATGGAGATAAAGGATCACAGGTTGGGATGGACCACTGGACCCTGTGTCAGGAGGTCCATCCAATAGGGAAGTTGTCTCAGAGAAACCTCTGATAATCCATTGATTAACAGAAACCATATCTGATGAGGCCAGTATGGGGTGATGAGAATCATGCTGCCCCCTGTGCCTCTAACTTCAGCAGCACCCTCCGAATTAAGGGAACAGGAGGAAATGCGTACAGAAAGCGTCTTGTCCACCGCAGTCTGAATACATCCTGACAGAAAGTGCCAGGTTCTGGATTTCTGGAGCAGACTAGAGGCAGTTTTGCACTGAGTGGGGACACAAAAAGGTCCAGGTCTGGAGTGCCCCACTCTTCTAATAGCGATTGCACGATGTTTGAGTCAAGAGAACTCTCATGTGGATCTGCCTCCGTTCTACTGAGGTGATTGGCCAGATTGTGCTGGATTCCTGGCAGGTAGACCACCTGGATCAGGGCTTCACACTCGAGACACCATTCCCACACACTCATGGCTTCTCTGCATAGAGGGTAAGCATGTGCTCCACCCTCTTTGTTGATGTAGCACATCACCGCCTTGTTGTCCATCTGATGGAGAATTACTTTGTGACAGAGGACATCCTTCAGAGCTCGGACAGCGTACAAGACAGCTCTCATCTCCAGGACATTTATGTGCAGCTGGGACTTGTCCTGACTGCACAGGCCCTGGGTGTGGAGGTCCTGACAGTGAGCTCCCCAACCAGTCAGAGATGCATCCATGGTGATGGTGATCTATGTCTCCAGTGGAGCAAAGGGAAAACCTTGGAGAAGGTTGTCCTCCTGAGTCCACCACATGAGTGACCTTGCTAGAGGCTCTGTCGCCTTGTTGTGGAAGGATTGCAAATGCATGGTCAGAGACCACTGAGTGCTGAGCATCCATTCTGTGGTTCTCATGTGCAAGCAGGCCAGGGCACTGTGAACATGAACAGTGCCATGAGACCTAGCATGCACTGCATCGAGAGAGCCCAGACTGAGTTGTTCTCCTTGATGAAGAGAGCCATCTGGAGAATGTCATTTCTCCTGTCCTCTGGGAGGAAGGCTCTTGTCTTGGAGGTGTCCAGAAGAGTTCAAATGAAGAGAAGTTGTTGGGAGGGTTGAAGCTGCGATTTTCCAGGTTCAGGAGAACACCCATGGATGTGAGGAATTTGGAAGCCATGGAAACTGATTCCCATGTCCCTTGTGTGGAGGAGCTCGCAAGGAGCCAATCGTCCAGGTACGGGTACACCTGAATTCCGAGTTATCTGAGATGCACCGTGAGTACTCCAAAGCACTTTGTAAAGACTTGTGGTGCTGAGGAGAGCCCAAAGGGCAGGATTCTGAACTGGTAGTGTTGACCGAGAGCCACAAAGCGTAGGTACTTGTGATGGTTTGGGTGTACTGGGACGTGCTGGTAGGCATCCTGCATGTCCAGAGACACCAGCCAATCATTTTGATGAATCAGAGGCAGGAGCATTCCCAGTGATATCATGTTGAATTTCTCTTTGAACAGGTATTTGTTTAACTTCCTTAGGTCTAGAATAGGGTGTATACCGCCTGTTTTCTCTGGAACTAGAAAGTAGTGAGACTAGAAACCTGTGTCCTGTTCTGCTTGCAGAGCCACATCTACTGTCCTGTTTTTCAGAAAGCCCTGAATATTGGAAGCAAGGAGGTATGACTTGAGCGGTAGACAGCTTGGGCTGTCATTTGGGTGGACGATCAGGAGGGGTCTCCAAAAAATTTAGAGAGTATCTCTCTCGAATTATCCTGAGGACCCATTTGTCCATTGTGATGGACTTCCACTGGTTGTAAAACTGAGTCAGACGCCCCCCCTACTGTTGAAGAGGAGTCTCCCTCAGGCAATTGAGGTGGAACATGGGCCGGGTCTTCAGAGGGTGGCACTGGGTGCCTTCGGGGTCTGTGTCTTCTGTTGCATTTTCTTTTGTGGCTGAGAGGTTTGGTTCTTGTTAAAAGCCCCTTAGCCTTTACCACGAAAGGACTGTCGGTTATCAAATTGCTGGCAGTTTCCACCTTGCTGAGGGATGGCAGGGGCCGATCTGGCCATCTTAACAGCAGTCCTGGTTTTCTGAGTGGCCTCCAGTGCCTGCTCCACCTGTGGGCCAAACAGATAAACACTATCAAATGGAAAATTCGTGACTCTCTGCTGAGCATCATTAGTGAATCCCGAATTCCTTTGCCATGAGTGCCTCCAGGTGCAGATCCCGGCTGCTGCTGCTCTAGAGGCGGTATCAAAGGCATCCATAGCAGCCTTAAGCTGTTGATTGTTGGACTCAATGCCCTTAGTGATGGTCTGAAGAAGCTCTGAGTTAACGTCTGACTCCGGAAGAGACTCCACTGTTTCTTTGAGCGACTAACAGAGGATATACTCATATTGAGAGAAATAGCCCATATTACTAGCAATATGCATGCCCAGGGTAGCAGTAGCGAATGCCCGCTTTCCCAGAGTGTCTGTTTTGTGGGATTCTTTATTCATTGGATGAGCCATGGATTCCTGGGGAAGCACGGCTTTGTCATTCTCTGCCAGAACCACTAGGGCATCTGCAAAGGCTTGAGCAGCAAGGATTGGCCTATCCTTAGGGTGAGCGTGCTTCCTGTCTATGGACTTAGCCACAGAAGGAATGAGCGCCGGTCTGTCCCACACCATTTGTGAAAGAGTCTCAAAAGAGGGTTGCAATGGTGGTGTTAGTTCCACAGGATTTTCAGGAACATACAGATACTGAAGGTGCAAAAGCTTTCCAGGATCCACCTCAGAAGTCTGAAGAGAGAGGGTGGAATTCATATTCTTCAGTAGAGACTTAAAAGAGAGGTCCTCAACCACAGGCTCTGCTGAAGTGGAGGGCTTTCTTTCCACTCCAAAGAATGAATACTCATCCAGATCGTCCCCTAATCGTAGATCAGGATCAGACGCAACATAATCTCCCACTACCCCAGAAGGGATAGTATAGATAGAAAAAAGGAGGAAGAAGAGAGGAGGTGCCGCTCCCTGAATTGGAGTTAAAAACCCCAGCATCCAAGTTAGCGCTGGTGCCAAAAATGGCGCCAGTGTCATGTGTGGCAGTGGCGGTGCTGCAATTGATGCCGGCCGAGTACCTGGGGTCCTGAAACCCCACACCGGGACACCCAAAGCCAGAGACCTGAAAGTATGAAGAGGAGTAGAAGGAGAAAGCAGTACCTGTGTTGGCCCCTGTGCCACAGCCATGTGAAGAGGAAAGGCACAAGGGAGCAGCATCGACGGCACTGAAGGTGTCGTGTGACCAGGCTGACCCAACCACTCAGTCTGCAGGCCCATGGCCCCGAGATCTGGTCCATAGGCAAGGGCAGTCAGGACAACCTTCACACCTGCTACTCCATAAGAGCAGCCCAATGATTAAACTGCTCACCAGAAGATCTCCCAGGGGCTGGGGAGGGACTCCAGAGCCGGGGACTGTGGCTTCTAGGGGACTGTGGCCGAAGGCAACCCCAACAGTGCTGGGGTTGGCCTGCTATCCCCTGCTACTGATGATCTCTGTGCAGATGTATCAGAGGGCAACCTTGAGTGGTACTGCTTCTTCTTCGACCGGTGGGAGGAAGAAGAGCTCGAAGCCAAGCGGTGCTGAGTTCCCAATCTTGATTGGGAATGGGCCCGCTTCATTTTGTGCTTTCATCAGGACCGCTCTTCCTCCTGAGTACCGGACTGCCCACGATCATACCCCCTCTCCGAACAGGGAGGCGGACAGGACCCAGCCCTGCTGCTAAAACAGTTTTCAAGCAAAGTTTCCTTAGCATCACTGGCACCGTTCGTGGTCGACTCCATCAATGGCAGGCTAAAGAAGACATCTTTTCTTCGTTGCTTCACTTGAAACGAAATTTAAAACTTTCTTTTTAAATAAATAAATACATATTATAAAAGACTAAATGAAATACTGAATGACTATGCTGCTGTCATATAGATGTCATCACTGAAGCACACTTGACTGCGGGAAACAAGAAACTGAGGTGGTTGGAGGGCTGATGCAGAGATAGCCTTTACGGTGTAAGACAGCCTCACAGCACCACGCATGCGTGGTCCTACCTCTGAGTCAGCCCTTCTGAATATTTTTGGCTCCCACTGAGTCCTAGCACTTCCGGTGTAGTCCCAATAGTGTGAATGAGTGGTGGAGACTTTTAGTCCAGGAAGATCAGCTGTATAAACTGTTTTCTTTACAGTCTGAGACTACACAGATTTTTCAACACATAAAATAAGAGATGGCATCTCGTCAATATGACAGGTCCAAATCTTTGGAATTGGAAAAAAGATTTGGAACACAGGGATCGCAATTCCAAGCAAACCCATAAGCGAGTTGTTTAATAAGAACTAACAAAAAAACTATTACCTCCCTCAAGACATCACAAGGAGGAAGAGTAATGAGTAATATAAACATCCTACAAGAAATAGAACAGCATATTACCACCCTTTTTGGTATACCTCATTAAGGTTCTGACAAAACCACGGAATGGCTTCAAGGCTGTAACCTACCACAACTGTCATCTACTGATAAAACAGTATTAACAGTTCCCATCACAACTCAGGAATTAGCTGCAGTAATTGCTCAACTGACAACAGGGATGGCCCCTGGAGTGGATGGGCCACCTCATGGGTTTTATAAAAAAAAAATCTTTCCACATATCTTACAGGAACTTACTACTCTTTATAACTATATGCTTTCTTATGAACAATTACCCACTGACATGTACTTTGGGTTACTCTTATCTCCGGTTTTGTGCAGTAGAATAAGAACAGCTAACAAATTAGAGATCTATTTCATTATTAAATTCTGATTTCAAAATATTAACAAAACTTTTAAGCAATAGACTTATTTCAGTTTTATCTTCACTCATCCATCCCACCCCAAGCTTGCTCCCTCTCTAGGAGGAAAATCTCAGACATTCTTACCTTGCTTAGAGAAATCTTAGGGAAGGGTAATAATGATGAATTGACTGGAGTTTTATTAAATCTCGACCAGACAAAGGCCTTTGATAGGGTCTCTCACAACTACCTACGGACTTACATGACAGCATATGGATTCCCCCAACAATTTATTTCCTGGGTACAACTATGTTACAAAGATGCCTCAGTGTCCCCATACATCAATGGTTGGGTAGGAAACCCATGTGCAGTTAAGACTGAGGTCCACCAAGGGTGCCCCCTCAGTCCTATCTTATATATTTGACCCTAGACCCCTTAATTCATAGGATACATATGGAACAGATGGCAATAGGACTTTTGACTTCTAGTCAAGACACAGACATCAAAACCCCTAGCTTATGCAGATGATCTGTGTCTAATCCTAGCTGGTTACAACTCAGGGTTCATGGTTAAGCCCATTTTGAGTTCCTTTTCTGAAATATCTGGGTCCCAGATCAATTTTTTTAACTCACATTTTTTTTAAAGATTTTTCAGGAGATGTACAAATACAATTAATCTTGAAAATGAAGTTACAGACAGTGTTAAATGTAAACACCATTTGGCACAATACAATCTACAGATACACTTCAGGCACTCCCAAGGTGGTCTGTTCCCAAGGACTACTAACAGTATTAATCTATACTTTCAATATATTAAAATCTATGGAATAACATCAGGTCTGTGGGCCATAATCCAGAGTAACCATTTGTTCCAGAAGCCCCTGCAGCGATTCACTTTAAAGATTAAGCTCAGCAGTCAATTTTTCAAAAAGTAAATTTGCTGTCATGCCAGGTTCGAGGAATGAGCCTGGGCTACGGAGTCGGGGGGAGAGAGGATTGAGCATCCGAGAACTGCTCTCTCTCCTCTCTTGGGGGAAGGGGACTAGTTGTCCCGCTCATTGACTGCCCTCTGGTGATAGCTAGAGGGCAGTATGGGTTGAGAGGCTTGTAGCAATGTCCTCACATCAGAAGGGAGGAGTGGAAGAAAATGGAAAATGCCTTGGGCGTCCACAGGACCTATAATGTTCCAATCATGCTGGCGAATCTGCCCCCCGTCACCAGATTTTATGTACCAGGGTGGCGGGGGTACACCAGCAACCCCCACCTGGCCCTGCCATGGAGGGGAAATCCGCAGGGGAACCTCGGGGATGGATGAGCTGGGGAATCGGACCGGAGGACGAACACTTCTGAGGGAGGGGTCATAGCCCCTGAGGAGTCTGAGGAGTAAAGGAGTAAAAATGAATAATTAAAAAAAAAGTAAATTTGCTGAATTACATCCTCCCATTCTGTCTGCATTGGGGATTCTTTCTGTAACCATATTCAAGTTATTACCTTTTTGGCTGCCAACATCATAATGGGCATCATTTTTTTAGTATGCAGATTCTGTATATGGTTGGGGAAGTGATGCAAAAGTGCAACCTGGGGGGACAAGTCTCCCACCTCCGGGAAAAGCTCAACAATGGCCCTCTCTATAGACTGCCAGAATGGCCGTATCACTGAGCAATCCCAAAAAATAAGTACATAGCCTGCATTCGATTCTCCACAATCTCTCCAACAGACTGTACCATGTAATAAGTCATATTTCCCTGTGATCTGCGGTGTTCTAAAATACCTAACTACACATTTCCAGCCATACTCTCTCCATATATATGAGGCCATCACCTGATGCTCTATCAAACAGACTGCCTATCAGTCTGTGTCAGACATTTCCAGTTTCAAGTCCTCTCCCCACTGTGTTTGTATTTGTTCAGTGGCTGGCTCCGACCCAACCTGGGTGGATTTGTAAATTAAGAAATAGTATGTTCTGGCATTTGTTTTTCTAAGGTTGTCACAATTATTTGAACTAGTGGGTGGGCCTCTGCATAAGACCACATCAGTCCAAACCATTGTTCAAAATAATGTCTGGCCTGTAAATATCTATAATAATCATGTTGCCTCAACTGATATGTTTGTCTCAACATCTGAAAGGACAGAAAGGATCCATTGTCATGAAATTTGTAGTTGTAGTTTAGGCCTCTTCTCTGCCAGAGTCCAAATGTGCAATCCATCAAAACTTGGCCAAAGTCAGATCTATGGCCAACATTTCCAAATATCTGGCCGTTAGTTTCATCTTTGGGGAACTTAAAAGGGTTCTCCAGGCCTTGATAACATATTTGGTGTATGCTGAAGAAATATCCCAAAACTTTCTAATCTAGTGGTTAGACATCTAAATAAAAATGTATGGATTTGGTCATGGTCTTCTTTAAGTTCCAGGTGCTTCCAGGGTTAATCTGATTGCTTATCTAACCAGTGTGACACATGAGAAGGCTGGGCTGCTTGGCAGTATCTCTCCAGATTGGGCAGAGCCAATCCTCCTTCTCCTTAGGGAGTTGCAGCAGTGTATACACCTTTCTTGGTTTCCCTCCCGCCCAAATAAATCTCAATATCAGCTTATCCCATTTCTTAAATTCGGATTTGTGTGGGAGTACCGGAATATTTTGGAATAAGAATAAAAACCTCGGGAGGATAGTCATCCGTATAAAATCTATTCTATGAGTCAATGAAAGGGGCAAATAAAAGCACCTGTCCAGGTCCTCTTGGACAACTGTTGTCAATGGGTCATAATTTGAAGTATACAACATTTTTAAGTCCTTGGGAATTATGATCCTGAGATATCTGATTTTTTTTACATTGCCATCGAAAGGGAAAAGTAGTCTGGGTGTCCAGTCGTGGTTTGTATCCAAAACAGAGTACCTCTGTCTTGGTAGTATTTAATTTATAGCCTACTAATTCTTCTATATCTGTTAATAAAGTAACTAATTCAGGAAGAGAGGATTCAGTATTTGTCATGTGAATTAATAAATCATTGGCATAAAATGCTGCTTTATGCTGTATCCCCTGATATGTCACTCTATTAATTTGTGGGTCCTCACTTATGGTCTGTGGCAATGGTTCTGTATACAGTGCAAATAATAAGGGGGAAAGGGGGCATCCCCGTCCAGTTCCTTGAAGTAGAGGGAAACGATCTGAGAATGTGCCATTCACCTTCACCACAGCTTGGGGGGGGGGTATAAAGTGTTTTAATTATCAGACAAAATTCTTTAGGGAAGTCACATTTCTCAGAGTGAACTGAAGAAAGTTCCAAGATACTCAGTCAAATGCTTTTTTCATATCCATACTTAATAGCAACATTGGGGTGGAGTCTTTTTGGATTTTTTCTAATAAGTAAAGTATACATTTTACATTATCCGAAGTGTACCTTTGGGATATAAAACCTGTTTGATCTTTATGGATGATGCTCGGAAATATTTTTTCAAGTCTCTTGGACACTATAGAAGCATAGTATTTATAGTTTTGGTTTAAAACTGATATTGGTCTATAGGATTCACTCTTTAACGGGTCTTTATCAGGTTTAAATATTGCTGATATATTGGCATATTGCCAGCTGGGGGGGGGGGGTGAAGTGTCTCCGTTATGAATATCCCTAAATAGGTTAGGGTCCAAGATCAATTTAACAAAAGTTCATTGTATACCAATAGGACCATATGAGTCTCAGCATTTGGACCTCATTTGAATCCTTATAATCTGTACAGAATGCAAGATTTTGAGCATCTACTTTGGACACCAGAATTTCAGCACAATTTAACTGGGAGTATATCATAAACATGGCCTTGGATAGAGTAGGCCAGTTGTACAGATGGAGAATGAGTAAAAAAAAAAAAGAGGATTTTTATGACAAAAACCTGCTTAGTTCCAATGTTTTTATATCTCAGTTATGTTTATCCCCTGCCAAAATTGCTGGAGACAAGACTATTGAGCTGTTTTTTCAATGAGTCTGGGGTGGCCGTTTGAACCCCATAAAGAGAGGGACTTTATTTTTAGATATAGCACCAGGAGGCCTAAAAATGGTGAATCCGGTGGTCTTTTTCCACAGTATATTTATATACTCAAATATTAAGCCTCTCATTTCTGGCAGCCTGGCATTATGGGTACCTTGGATTATGGACTATCTCTCTCACATACTAACAGCCTTGGGGACAACATTGGCAATTTCTAAACAAACACTTGTTTCCGACCTACCACAATATTTGCAAGATAGTATAAGTAAATTGAAACAGTGGCAAGTCCACAGACAGTCACTTACAACACGTGATAGGAAACAATTTTACTCTGCCATCCAGTCTAGGTATTATGTTGTACTCCCATGTTTTTCGGTGCATTCCAGTCAGGAACTAAAAGGTATTGCTAATATGTTGCAGGAGAAAAGGACCCCACCACAAATGTGGGATATTGTGTGGCTATGCACCCATGGGAAATTAAATGTAAAGAATAATTTAAAACACAAAGGAACAACAGAAAGATGTTGTCCAAGACATTCATACCCAGAAGTACTGGAAACCATGAATCATTTATGTTTTGAATGTCCTTTTATTTTAAACTTTTGGAGATTACTCAAAAACTGATGGAAACAATCCCGAGTATCTATGTACACCTGAGGTCTTATTTTTAGGAATTTTTCCAGGTAGTGATTTCCCCTACCATGTTTATTTATTTATCACCGTCTCGGATTACAACCTTTGAGCTAAGAGCTCATTTACAGAGGTTCCACGTCATGAGAAGACATTCAATAATGAACAGGCAATGATACAAACAGAAAAGTAGGAGATAACAGCTGTACAAATGTATACACTCATGATCAGAAGAGGTTAAAATGTAAACACATTAAGTGACTACATTGAATAACTATGGAATAATGTGAATTACACTTTTCAAATGAGATCCAGTAACAAGTGAGGAATTTGTGTGGATTCGGTGCAGGGAGCCAGGATCACTAATTACCTTTGTCGAAGGATGGGGGAGTGGAGGGAGGGGAGTAGGGCTGAAGGGTTAAGGAAGGAAGATAATGGGATAGGAGCAGAGAGGCTGAGGTTGGTTGAGTAGGGGGTGAGCAGGTTGAGGAGAGATAAAGGACAGAGCGACAGGCAGGATTACAAAAGTGGGTAGAGTCTGGGTTGTCGGGAGAAGAGGAAGGTGGCAGAAGGGGTAAGAAAGATGCAGGTGGGGGGAATAAAGTGCAGGAACAATCTGAGCCCAAAACCTAGGTGATGTAAAGTGCAGGTACAGTCAAGGCCAGATGCAGATCACTAGTACTTGATTATTTGGAGCGGGTGCACTTTTTTAGATTTGTGAGGTGGGAGTGGAGTTTAGATTTAAAAGGGTCCTAATTTGGTTTCTGTTAGTAGGTCTAATGGGAGGGAGTTGAGCCAGTATGGGACTTGGAATGCAAAGGATCGCTGCTCTTGAGAAGTTCTGTGAAAAGGTACCTTGTAGGGATTGTTTTGTGTCCCTCTAGTCAGCCTAGTAGGGGCAGCTGGGCTAAGCAAGGTCTGTACCCCAGGAGGGGCCTGGCCATGGGTAGCCTTTTTGGCCAGAAGACAGAGCTGGTAACAAATTCTGTTTTCCAGGTCTAGCCAACTCGTGAGTAAGTAAAGGTCACAGGTGTGGGTAAGGCATGGCACGCTCAGGACTAGCCTGCAGGCTTTATTAAGTGTTAAAGAAATTATTTTTAGGGTTGTGTCGGAGGCCGCACTGTAAATGATGAGCCCATAGTCTATTACAGAAAAGACAGAGCTATTTATGGTGTGTTTATGGGCATTTTCTGTGAGGCAGTGCCTATGTCTATACTAACATACTAAAATGCCAGCAGAATGGGCCTAACAGTCTTTCGTGTCTGCTTGTTTGATCAGCTCCCACCCTGGAAGCTGATCTTACTGCCCTCCGCCCTCTCTGGCTTCTCCCTTCCCAGTCCTGGATATTACTGCTGTACAGGACTTTGCTTCCAGAACCCTTCCCCTGTACCTGTCCCACCCCCTCTTGAACCCCTCCATTGTCTCTGCCTCCATCAGCCCCCTGAGCAGTGCATTCCATGGCTCCACCACCCTCTCAGTGAAGTAGCACCTCCTCCTTTTTCCCCTGAATCTCCCCCCCCGCTTCCACCCATGCCCTTTAGTTGCCCCCTTCCTTCGGAGTACCCTGACTGCTCCTCCCTTATTTAACCCCTTCATGTACCTGAAGACCTCTATCATGTCCCCCCAGTTCCTTCTCTCTTCCAATGTGTACATATTTAGCTCTTCAAGCCTCTCCCCATAGGTCTTGTCCCCCAAGCCCCAGATTATTTTGGTTGCCCTCCTCTGGACCCTCTCCAGGAGTTCAATGTCCTTCATTAAGTGTGGCCTCCAAAACTGCATGCAGTACTCGAGGTGCGGCCTCACCAAGCAGTTATACAGAGGGAGTATCACTTCCCTCCTTCTGGAGGTGATCCCCCTAGCAATGCATCCCACCATTCTGTTGGCCTTGGCCGCTGCCCTCCTACAAGTCTCAGAGTTGTTCATCTTGACATCCACCACCACCCCCAGGTCCCTCTCAACCATTGAGCCTTGTAGCATCCCCCCCATGGTGTACACTTGGCATGGATTTCTGGCTCCCAGATGCAGCACCTTGCATCTCCCTGCATTGAACCTCAGCTTCCACTTTCTAGACCACCTTTCCAAAGCCTCCAGGTCCCCCTGTAGGGCTACCCTCCCTTCCCCTCATCCACCACCACCCCGAGTTTTGAGTAATCCGCAAAGAGTCTCATCTCACTCCTGATACCCTTCCTTATGTCAGAGACATAGGCATTGAACAGGAGGGGCCCAAGGACTGATCCCTGAGGGAACCCACTAATGACCCTCCTTGGGGATGAGACTATCCCACCAACCATGACCCTCTGGGTCCGGTCCTGGAGCCAATTGCCTATCCATCTGATCATCTGGTTCCCCACCCCAATTTTTCCCAGCTTATTCAACAGGCCGCCGTGAGGAACAGAGTCAAGTGCCTTACTGAAGTCAAGATAGAGGACATCCACCGGTCTACCCAGGTCCAAGGCACTCATCACCCAGTCATAGAACAAGGTTTGTCTGACACAATTTCCCTGGGATGAATCCATGCTGTCTATCGTCCTGGCATCCCAACTTTCCAGGTCCCCCCAGCCTCTCCTTGACAATGCCCTCCATCACCTTGCCCACCACCAATGTCAGGCTGACGGGCCTGTAGTTCTCTGCCACCTTCCTTGATCCCCCCTTGTGGATAGGCACTATATGCGCCACCTTCCAGTCCTGGGGCACCCACCCTGTCCTCAGAAAGATGCTGAAAACCTCCACCAGGGGTTTCACAAGGACATCCGCCAGTTCCCTCCGTGCTCTGGGATGTAATTTATCTAGCCCCCGGTGCTTTCTCCATCTTAGAGACCTGAGGCTTCCTCGCCTCTCTGCTGTGATTTCCACCTCTGCTACCTCGTACCCCTGCTTTGCCTTCTCCCACCTCCTGCCAGTGATGGCCCCCGCTCTCCCCAGACCCGCTGATCAGCAAGGGTCCCCCCCTCCTCAGTTTCACCATCTTCTCCCATGTATGATGCAGCCCCCCCATTTTCCTTGATGAAAACTGAGGTGAAGTACTCATTTAGTACCTCAGCCTGCTCCCCCGGGTCTTGTGCCTATCCCTTTCCTGTTTTAATCCTGCTAATCTGCCCCTTCACCCTTCATTTTTCCCCAATGTATCTAAAGAACCCCTTGTTCCCTCTCCTAATTTCCCTGGCCAGTTGACCTAGTTTCCTATTTGCTGACCTGGCAACCTGGTCGCTATGTTGTGAGTATGATATAGAGCTGTCTAATGTAACCCCTAGATATTTGAAGGTTTGGACCATTTCAAGAATGTTTTGTTTGTTTTGAATGACTAGAGTGGACGACTTATGTCTGTTATGTGTAGAGGCAAACAGCATGGTTTTAGTTTTCTTTAGTTTAGCAATAACCGTGCATTAATGAAGCAGTCTTCAATGAGTTTGAAGTTACACTGCATACATTGTTCCAGGGTTACAAGGTCCTGATAACTAGTGAATAGTACAGCGTCATCGGCGTAAAGGAGAATTCTGTCTTGACACACTTGTGGGAGGGGATTTAAAAGGAGACTGAACAGCAGAGGGCCCAGGATGGATCCTTGGGGGACTCCTGTGCTAACGCAAAAGCTGTCGGAGAGTGTGTTGCCAATTTTTGCCTCTTGAACATGCCCAGAGAGGTAGCTATGAAACCAGTGCAGTGAGTTCAAGGACACGGCCGAGTCACCTAGCTGAGTTAGAAGGAGTTCGTGGTTGACCATATCGAAGACCTTAGTGAGGTTAATGAAAGTTGCCCCCACTGAGTGCCCCCAGTCAAGGGAGTCATGTATAAATCCCGTAAACGCGACCTGTGCTGTTGTGATGCTATGTAGTTTTCTAGAGTCATGTTGCTCCTTGCATTGTAATCAATGTTTGTCTAGGTGGTCAACTAGCTTATCATACATGATTCGCTCAAGGGCTTTAGAGTTTGGTGGCAGTATGGAAATAGGCCGGTAGTTAGTGTGAATTGTCCTTTCCTCGCTTTTGAAAACTGGGGTGGCTACCGTGGCTTTCCAGAGTTTAGGGAATTGCCTAGTGATAAGGGACAGGTTTAATATTCTCGTTAGAGGAGCCAGGATTACATCTAAGGTGAGAGAGATTACCTTCAGGTCAAGACTGTCACCGCTATACCTGGTTTTGCCTAGTACTTGTTACAGGTATTTTATTTTGCCTCAGATTTTGAGATTGTCCTGAGGTAGAATGGAGGGGCTGGGTTTGTTAGTGCTTTGATGGCTTAGTGGTCTAAAGCATCAGGTTTAAGGGGAAAATTTTAATGGGCAGACTAGGTGGGCCAAGTGGTCCTTATCTGCCATCAAAGTCTATGTTTCTGTGTTGAGGGTGGGGAACCTGTAGAACTTCCTTGGACCCAGCCAATTGGATTGAGGTAGTCAGAGGGAACCACACCACTGAGGTCTGTGAAGGCCTTATTGAAGGTATTTGCAGTAGTTACAGGATCCTGTGTTGTTATTCCATTTAGATTCAGCATAGTAGGGGCCATTTTATTTGATTTTCCAGTTAGGGCCTTTATATTAGCCCAGAACTTGTGTTAGTACCTTTAGAATTCTCATTGTGTGTTTTAAATACTGGATTTGGGAGGCAAGGTGCCGGCTGACTCTACAGCAAATAGAATGGGGCCCAGATCAAGTTTTATATTCCATTCTAGAAAGTATTTCTACTATCAGAAAAAATGAACATCGCCTATATTCACCAGCCCTTTACTCCGAATGGTGGAATGAACTTTCCTGGTTAACATAATGTGGAGAACAGGAATTAAGGAAGACTGTTCAGGTTTACCTTGCTAACACTGTTACTACAGCATTTACCCCTTTTGCCTTATGTTATGAAAGCAATAACACACATTGGAATGTTACCTTTATGATTTCATGACTGTGCCATTGTTGTTCCTTTATTTTTATAATTTTCGTTTGTTATGATGTAATAACAATTTTTATTGTTTCTGTATGTTTTCACATAATTTCTTTTGAATAAAAACACCCCTACTCTTGGCAGTAGGGGGAGCCCTAGACCGCATTTCCAAGATGGCAGTTGCCGCTGAAAATGGAGCAGAGGTTGCTCAGCATTTGGTGACTGGGGGATCTGCCTCCTCCCCAGTTGTGGTTTTCACAGAGATGTCTTATGAGGAACTGGGACTCTGAGAGCAAGCAGCAGGAGTCCGTAGTCAGGCTTTGATGACAGAGGTGGATCAGTACAATGCCGCAAGTCACTCTCCCCAGAAAACAGAGCTGCATTTGCAGCATGACTCGAGAAAGGTGGCCTTGTTGGATCAGCTTTGAGCGAAGGAGCTCTGCTACTAAGAGGAGGTACGTGCTTTGGTTTCTCCCCTCCATGAGGGGACAGACACTCAGTTGGCCACAGTGCCAAGTAATGCTTTTATTGAGACAATTACCACACAGGTTTCTGTCCTGAATGAACAGGTTGGTGCACCGGGGGGCTCATATGCCCTGGCACTTGCAGGATTGTGATGACAGGATAAATGGGAAGCCTTGGACTCCAGAAAGAGCCCTGGTGGCTGCTGGATGGAATTGAACTGATGCAGGGGCTTGGACCCCTGATGATATGGACCCGGAGGTCAGGAGATATCGGGCCTCACTGTCTTGCTCACCTGTGGCCCCCTCTAAGGCCCCCCTTCCTGATAGTCTCTTATGCTCCCCAGTGCTTCCAGCTGAGGGGACACTGGACTCCTCCTGAGTGGGTCTTGCCTGCAGTTCTTTATTTTCAATATGGCCTTGCTGGATGCCATGCCTTTGGCGCCTACCACATTGTCTGACTCACAGCCCCAGTTGCCTCCTGACCCCCTTGACCTTCTTGGAGCTGTTTTTCTTTCAACCCCAGCACATAAGAACAGTGCAGCTCCTCTTGGGAATGCTTCTAACACTTCGGAACATCCCCCGGTTGCACATGGTTTGGATTCTGTTGCTCCCCCCTGTCCTAGGAACAGCCTGTGCCCCCTTGTGCCAGGCCTAAACAGTTTTCTGATCTTGTCCAGGCTGGTGGGGAACTGGACCCTCACCAGAATGCGGTTCACTTGATCTACAAAGGGAATTTTGGATCATGTTCCGGACCAAGTATACATGGCTAGGAAGCTGTTCAAAGACTCTTGCTTGTTCTGAGCTTCGGGCATCTATGCCTTGATTAATGTGGGGGATTCCAACTATGACAACAGTTTCAAACTTACTGGTGAGCTTGAGAAATTTTGGGCTCATTATGAAGCGCATAAGGATACCCCATTGTGGACCCCTTTTCTAGCAGTACCGCTGACCAGACCAACTATCCGTATTGTTACAATTGTTTTCTGAAATGAGGGGGTTGACATCGCTGATATCTTAAGCTGGTTAAGGGAGCATTGTGAGGTCCTGGAACACCCAAAACCCCTGACAGACTCAGAACAGATCTGGACCTGGGGGGTGTTGAATCCGAGTTGAACTGATGCAATCTGATTTTGGTGTTTTGCATCTACCTTGTACCTTTTATCTGGGTAGGGACAGAGGCACTTTGTTTTATCAGGTACAGCCTAAGACCTGTTGTAAGTGTGGCTCCCTCACCCACTTCAGTAGTGCCTGCAACAGCATTCGCTGTAGCCATTGCCTAGTGTTTGGCCACCTGGCCAAGGATTGTCCTACTGGGTTCTGCTGTAATTTGTGCAACAGATGGGGCCATTCCCATGCAAAATGTCCCTGGGTGCCTCACAACAGGGGTCATCTATCTCTCTCTCTCTCTCTCTCTCAGGAAGACATTGTCACTTTGGCTCAACATCTGCGCTCACCCCAGAACCCAGCCTACGCACTTGTTTCAGCATTTCCTATTCCCTTGGAAGAGCCCACGCATGTATCCTTCCATCTGGCATATGTGCCCTATGGATTAATGGAGGAGCCCTCTGTCCCTCTGGCAGGTACAACTGATTCTGATGCTCAGTTGGGACCACCTCAACATGTCCCAGCCACTTCTTGGCACTAAGGAGGTGTTACCTACCTTTTCAGCATGCACCCCCTTTACCTTCACCAGTTATGCCCCCTCCACCCACCACAGATGATTTTGTCCTGGTTCCCCTCAAGGGGAAGAAACGGTGATCCAGGCATATCAGCTCCCCCCAGCTTCATAGGAAAAAGGGAGCAGCAGCATTAATCCACAAAAACGTATTCAGTGTTCTCACCAAACTGATAGCATGGGGAGGTACCGATATTGAGGACGAAGACTCAGAGGCATCCTCAGTTCCCTCATCACAAATAGATTATTCCTCTGACATGGAGCACACTCCGTTTGACCAGGAACCCCCCTCCCACTGGAGGACAGAAGGAGAACTAGGTCTCAGAATGTACTAATGTACTTAAAATGATTTTTATTATGCTCTTCCCTTTCTCTCTCTTTTCTTGATGGGATCCCTGCAGGTGGCTACTATAAATGTTAATAGCATGAAGAGTTAGGGTAAGATGCTGTTGACGTTCACATCCTTACAAGCTCTTACGGCTCATGTAATTTTCCTGGAAAACACAGGTATGAAAACAAGGTTTGAATTGACTTGGGTATCATGTCTGAACGAAGAGCCCCTCCTTTTGGTCAATAGGTGCAGATTGCTGTGATGGGGATCTTGTTTAATTCCTTGGACTTCCATGTTTCCAGACTAGTTGACATATTTTCAGATCATGCCCTACCTCTGGAAGTCACCATTTCACCAGGTCAGGCTTCGATTTATCACGGTGTATGCTCCACAGACAAAGGCTGATGGAGTGTCACTGTTTCAGTTAGTTCAACCTTTTTTGCATATTTCCCACTTGGTTATGTGGGGTGAGGACTTTAATTGTGGGTTGACCGGGGCCAATAGGAGTTTGCAGACAGATAAGTTTTTTTCTGACCCAAACTGCTTGAATTCAGTCCTTCAGACTGAAACATAGAAACATAAACTTTGACGGCAGATAAGGACCGCTTGGCCCACCTAGTCTGCCCATTTCCCTACCTAGAGGATAAGCTGCAGATCCTATTTAACCAACAGCCTATTTCCTCCTACCTTGTTCAATAAATGATATCCGGAGTCTTCTGTTTTAATATTGATTTCTTTTTATTTTCATTAACTTCACCCCTACGTTTCGCTCCTATGAGCTTGATCACGGGGCTTCATTACCATCTATTTTGAAAAACAAATACACACGTTGTTGAATTATAAATTTCAGCATTTCTGAATAAAGTAAATGAATATTCATTTCAAGTATCTACCTGTGCAAGACATTTCTATGTATTGGTTCACTTTGGAACTTCAGTATTCTTTCTAGAATAAATAAATAAACTGCAATATAATAATTGCTTAAACTCAAATTTGAAACGCTTTGTAACAGCAGACTTTGTCCCAATGTAACTTAAGTGAATACTTAAACTTTCCCCATATCTAGCATACCTCAAGAAATTAACAAACGTATGGTTTTTACACTTTCTATCTCTTTGGAAATCTCTAAATTCAAAAAAACAAATTTGATGTGAGCCATTAAACTTTTAAATGCAGAATGGTATTTCTAGAACAGTTTAAACTTCCACGCTAAATATTATGGCTCACCTTCTTAATCCGATATGATTATTCTTGCCATAACCTTCCAATTCCACAAAGTGAGTAAAACATTTACTTTTAGGTTTACTTCTAAACAGAGCCGTAATGGCGCTTGCCTATAGAAACGCTATAGCGTTATGATCTCTCTTTCGGCTGCTCAGCCTCTACAGCCTGAATTTCGCGTGGAGTGACTTTATCACTTCCAAACTCTTATGGATGCGAGAGTTGCCATACAACTGAACACATTTCCACTCAATATAGTGTAAAAACCATACATTTGATAATTTCTTGAGGTATAAAAATGTCTTGCGCAGGTAGATACTTGAAATGAATATTCATTTACTTTATTCAGAAAAGGTGAAATTTATAATTCAACAAAGTGTGTATTTGTTTTTCAAAATAGATGGTAATGAAGCCCCATGATCAAGCTCATAGGAGCGAAACGTAGAGGTGAAGAATGAAAATAAAAAGAAATCAATATTAAAACAGAAGACTCTGGATATCATTTATTGAACAAGATTTGGGAGCACCACAGCAGGAGTCAAAACAACACAGTATTGATCACCATTTCCCAGAATATTGTCGTTTTGTATATTTCCTCCTACCCCCCCACAAAAATTGCCTTATGTCTGTCCCATGCATTCTTGAATTCTCTCACAGTTTTTGACCCCACAACCCCCTCAGGAAGGCTGTTCCATGCGTCCACCACCCTCTCTGTGAAAAAATACTTCCTCACATTGCCCCTGAGCCGTCCCCCCTCTATCTTAAAATTGTGTCCCCTTGTTCTTGCACATCTCTTTTTCTGAAAGATGCTACCCTCTTGGACTTTGTTGAGTCCACTGAGGTACTTAAACGTTTCTATCATGTTCCCCCCTCTCCCTCCTTTCCTCAAGGGCATACATATTAAGCTCCTTTAGCCTCTCCTCATATGGCTTCTCTTGCAGACCCTGCACCATTTTAGTTGCCCTCCTCTGGACTGCTTCTATCCTGTCTATGTCCTTGCGGAGATGGGGTCTCCAGAACTGGACGCAGTACTCCAGATGGGGTCTCACCAACTGTCTATACAGGGGATAACAACTTCCTGTTTTCTGCTGATGATGGCTGTCCCTATACATCCCAGTATACCCCCAGCCCTCTCTACCGCCTTCTCACATTGCTTGCCAACCTTAAGGTCATCTGATATGATTACCCCCAGGTCCCTTTCCATTTTTGTTGTTGTTACTACCTCCCCCCCATTGTGTACTCTTCCCCTGGGTTGTTGTTTCCCAGGTGCATTACTTTGCACTTCTTTGCTTTAATTCAAGCTGCCATACTTCTGACCATTCCTCCAACCTTGCCAAGTCCCTCCTCATCCTTTCCACGCCTCCTTGTGTATCAACCCTGTTGCAGATCTTTGTGTCATCTGCAAAGACGCATACTTCTCCTTCCAGTCCCTCTGCAATGTCACTTATAAAGACATTAATAAGGACTGGACCCAGTACTGAACCCTGCGGTACCCCACTAGTAACCCCTCTTTCTTCAGAGTGGACTCCATTTACAATTACCTTCTGTGTCCTGTTGTTCAGCCAATGTTTTACCCAGGCTACCACCATGGGACCCACCCCAAGGCTGGTTAATTTGACTACTAATCTTTTGTGTGGGACTGTCAAATGCCTTGCTAAAGTCTAGGTAGGCCATGTCCACAGCCCTTCCCTGGTCTACTACTTTGGTCATCCAGTCAAAGAAATCAATTAGATTCATCTGACATGACCTTCCCACTGTGAACCCATGCTGCCTTGGGTCCTGTGCCCCACTGGCCTCTAGGTACTCCACAATTCTTTCCTTCAGAAGTCATTCCATCACTTTCCCTACCACAGAGATCAAACTGACCGATCTGTAGTTTCCTGCCTCTGTCTTGCTCCCACTTTTGTGAAGGGGAATCACATCAGCCTTCTTCCAGTCCTCAGGTACCACACTATCCTCCCATGATTTGTTATAAAGGGTAGTCAGTGGTGTCACTAGTTCTCTACTTAATTCTTTTAGAATTCTGGGGTGAATTCCATCAGGCCCCATTGCTTTGTCCACCTTCAGTTTTAGGAGTTCTTTCATAACCCTTTCTTCTGTGAAAGGATTGGGATCGACCCCCTTCAGAGAGCTTCTGTTAATTGGATTACGCACCTCCCCCACTTCCTCTTTTGTGAATACTGAACAGAAGTATTCATTCAGTATCCCTGCTTTTTCACTGTCACTCTCTGCCCACCCACCATCCATTCTATTCAGCCTCACTATCCCTCCCTTTGTCTTTCTATGCTCCCTGATATACCTATAAAATGTTTTATCCTCCTTCTTAACCGAGTTGGCTATCTTTTCCTCAGTTTGTGCCTTTGCTATTCTGACTACCCTCCCTGCTTCCTTCTGTCTTAACTGGTACAGTTCTCTGTCCTGTTCCTTCTGTGTTTCCTTATACATCCTAAATGCTATCTTTTTCTCCCTAACCTTCACTGCCACGTCTTTTGAGAACCATAGTGGCTTTTTATTTCATTTTGATTTGTTTATTTGCTTCACACAAAGGTTTGTTGCCTCTGTGATGGCAGTTTTGATATTTCCCCATCGTTGCTCCTCCCCTCCTTCTAGCCTGTTTGCTAGTGCTTTTCTAAGGCACTCCCATCTTGCTAAAGTCAGCCCTCCAGAAGTCCAGAACCCTCACTTTTGTATGGCTTGACTCTGTAGCTGAGTTTATCGTGAACCACACTGTTTGGTGGTCACTTGTTTCCAAATGGCTACCCACTTCTAGATCTGAGATCCTCTCACTGTCCCCATTTGAGAGTACGAGGTCTAAGATTGCTCCTTCATGAGTAGGTTCCAGAACTAGCTGTCTGAGGCATGCCACCTGAAGGGCATCAAGAATGGCCCTGCTTTTGGAAGTGACTGCAGCAAAGGTGCTCCAGTTAACATCTGGCATATTAAGGTCCCCCATCAACAGTATCTCCCCTTTCTCTGCCATCCTAAGTATGCCTTCTATCATATCCTTGTCCATTCCCTCCCCCTGACATGGGAGTGTGCGGATTGTGGTGCCATTTCCAGTCTCTAAGGTGACCCACAGTGCCTCCTCTCCTCCCTGTTTACTCTTTTGTTCAGTTGCTTTTATCCCTTCCCTTACATAGAGAGCTACTCCCCCCTTCTGCCCTCACTGTCTCTCCTGTAGGTTGTGTACCCTGGTATGTTAACATCCCAGTCATGGTTCTCTGTGTACCATGTTTCTGTGACTGCTACAATATCTAGGCATCCCTCTTCCATCAAGGCCACCAGTTCAGGGAGCTTGTTGCCCAGACTACGGGCGTTGGTACTCATTACTCTCCATTTCTTGATGGCCTTACCCCTTTTTGCCCCATCCCTGTCCTTATTGCATTTGTCAATTTCTCCATTTACCCCTGTGCTTCTCCCTATTGACATCTCTATGTTGGTATCTGCCTCACTTAGTACCCTATTTTTTGGGGGGGCTAGGATTTCCCTGCTCCTTTCCAGTGCCTCCCCCCTTGGCTACTTTAAATGCCTGCCAATTAAGTATTTAAACCTATCACCTAGGATCCTGGTTCCCCTCCTGGACAGATGCAGACCATCACACCAGTATAGGCCTGCATCCGTCCAGGTGGACCCCCAGTCCCCAGTGAAGCCAAATCCCTGAGCTCTGCACCAGTTTTTTAACCACTGATTGAATCCCATGGTGTGAAGCACCCTAGCCTCATCTGTGCCATAGATAGGCAGCGCCTCCGAGAAGGTTAACGTGTGTGCTATTTGTCTAAGGCCCCTCCCAATCTCCAGAAACGCTTCTTGCACTGTTCTGATCCCTTTCTTAGCCAGGTCATTTGTCCCTAGGTGGACAATGACATCCAGCTCCTTCCCCTGTGCAGCTACTCCTGTGATCTTGAGGATTCGCTCCTGTCCCTCCAAGCCATGGCGCCAGGCAGGCACCTTACCTCCCTCTCCCCTTCCTCCCACAGTTCTACCTTCCTAACAATGGAGTCACACACCAGGAGTTGTTTCCTTCCCTTGTGGGGTCCCATGCCACCCTCCTGTGGGTCTCCTTTGTGGAGGTTCCCAGCATCCTCCTTGGTCTCCACTGTGGGTTCCTCCATAGAGGAACCACACTTTTCCAGAATGGCATAGAAATTGTGGAGAGGTACAACTGGAGGGATGTGCCTCTGTTCCACCACCCTCACCCTCCCTGAGCCCACTGTGGTCCAACCGCTCCTCTTTTTTGGCAACCTCTGAGGCAATAGCAGTGACCTTGGTGGTCCCTGGGTGGGAGAGGAGGTCCCACAAATCCTGGCCAACTCAGCATGGAGATGAGCAACCTCCTCCCTCAGCCCAGAGAGGTGCCTGCAGATGGGACAACATTGCATCCTCCAGAATGTCTCCCGGAAGACTGCTGCTCCACAGCCACTGCACTGCACCACTCCCATCATGTCTTTTTTCTGGCCCCCTAACTGTTGTTTGGAACACTTACTCTTTCCTCTGTTAGTTTATTTATTTATTTTTTTCTTCCCCTGTAGACTTACTGCCTCTGTGCCCTTTTAGCTCCTGATCTTCCTGTTCTAAGACAAGAAGTTCCTGTATTTCTCAGTAGTCTCCTTACTTGCTCAGAGTCAGATCTCCACCAGCTGGGGGGGATGGAGAACTACTCTTGCCCTTCTAGGATGGTGAGTCTTTGGTGGCTCTGTGATCACTCACTTCCTGCTCCCAAACAGGAAGTTCCTGTTGTCAGTTAAATCCTGTGCCTATAAAAGTAGAACTGGTTTAGGGTGCGGGGAAGGGAAATATAGTCCCAGTAGAGAAGTTTTAGTTATACCTGTATCTCCTTCCTCCTGCTGTTCTGTCTGTTCTCTGACAGAAGCTATCTAGGGCAGTGCTTAAATCTGGTTTTAACCTGGCTCCTTCTAGCTAAGCCACTCCCCCTACTTTGGAAATCTTTCTACACTTAGTTAATTTCACAGATATCAATTCCCTTCTGACACCTGTAGCAAGCACCTAGATAAGTACACAGATAACAGATAACAATTTACTTCAACTGCCTTTGACAAACACACTAATTCTTTTATTTTTTACCCTAAATTGAAGGTCCCAGTACAAGATTTCTAGTTCTTAGTCCCAGTAGAGATGTTTTAGTTATACCAGTAGCTCCTTCCTTCTGGTGTTCTGTCTGTTCTCTCATCCCTGCATCCCTTACGGACATCTATAGAGCCCTGCACCCTTCTGGGAGAAGGCCGTATTTTCATGGAGCTTTGTCTACATGAATAGATTACTACTTTGTCTCACAACTAATGATGGTGGTAGCGGCACACACTAGAGGCACAGTATATTCTGACCATAAACTGCTGTCCTGTACCTTAACCTGGTCTGGTGCCCTGACACATGGTAAGGGTCTCTGGAGACTGAACCTGGCAATTCTGCAAGACCAACTTTTAATAGATAAATGAACATTTCTGTAGTCAGCTTATGCCTTGGTACAGTGTCTGTACGATACCCTGGCTGAGTGGTACACAGGCAGTAAGTTTGATTTCCAGTCATTATTTAAACGGTATTCTATTTCCAAGGTGACTGATGGTTATCGTCAGTATTTGTCCTGGAGGGAACAGATGCAGAGAGTATACTCTGCGGGCAAGCTCATGGGACAGGACTTTGGCCCTCAAATCTGCTCTCTGCAGGCAGAGATGAAAAAAATTGCAATATGACCGCATGCAATCCCTGCAACAAGAAATGTGTTTTGGCATGCAGTGCTCTTTCCAAACTTTTAGTCCCTTTAATGACTGCAGATGCAGAAGAGATAGTAGGTCCATGAGGTTGCTGTATGATAGTTCAGACAGGTTGTTCACATGGGACGTCTGGCTTCAGAGTTTACGAAGTCTACCTTTTCCTTGGCTCCCCACCCCCAGATAGTCGGATTGGTCTTTTCTATCCAGCCTGGCTTTCCCGATCTTGCCTGAGGCCGATGCTCAGTCCTCAGTGGACACCATTTCTGCAGCTGAGGTACTCGGGGGTATTTTCTTGCTCAGGTTGAACATGGCACCTGGCCCATATGGTCTGAGCCCTGAGTGTTATAAGTGTTTTAAGAAGACCTTGGCACCTGTGCTGGGCATGAGGCCTTTCTGTCAAAGTTAAAGAGGATATTACTGATCAAGACTTTCTTAGTGCCTATTTTCTTATTTGTTAGTTACATCTTCCCACCCCCCACCCCCAGTCGTGAGACTAGAATTTACAGTGTTTTCTTTAGAGCAGTTTTGGGGAACAGACTCAATTTGGTTAGGAGGGTTATCACATGTGATTAAGCAAAAGGGTGGGCTCAACATATTGAATCCCCATGTGTTTTTTTTTTTTTTTTTTTTTTCTCTACTAATATTTCCGTGATCATATGACAAGCCCCATCTCTTTGGGCCCCTACTGTACAGGAGTGGGTGGAGGTGTATCTCCCTGACTGGCAATCCACAGGTCTCTGGGTCATCCGTAAACCCACATTTGTACCTGCTTATATGATAGCTTCCAGAAGATTAAAAAAAATGGAAACCCTTATGGACCAGTATTAATGGCTACCCGGAAATCACTATATCAATTTATCTTGCTGGAACATTTCAACCCTGATTTTGCCTTTCCACAATGTCAGCCTTGAACACTGTACTTGGACAAATGAATTACCCCAGATTTTCCCCCCTTTGTCTAGGACCTGGTTTGGCTAAGTAGTCATAACAAGTTAGGAGTCCGCAATTCTCATAAGCATAAACCAGTTGTGGACCGTTATTGACTTAGGACTAGTTGTGGCCCTGTTTTGGAAACCCACGAGCGGCTGTCTTTGAAATGTCCTTATGCACATCAGTTTTGGTCTCACATCGCAGATCGCTGGAGTGACCCCCATTTCCTTTCCCTTACATATCATGAACTGGAACTGGGTATCTTTTCCCAAGAATGGGCCTCCCTTACTCCCTCCACTTTGCAAATTTTGCTGGCCTTATGTAAATATTACCTTTGGTAGGCACGGTGTTCATGGGGCCTCCAACAAAAGTTGGTTTCCCATCAAGAATTGTTTGTAAACATCCAGTTGGAATACTACAAGGTCTTTGATGGAGATACGTGGTCTTGCCCACGTCAGGAGTTCTATAGGTTACGGGACTCCTGTATTTCATGTCTGTGATTTTGTTCCTTTAGTTGTGCCCTTATGTGATTATTGTTCATTTTCTTGCTTCATACTTCTTAGTTTGTCTTGATTTTGCTTATTTTATTTTACTTTGCAGCTTGGTTCTATGCAGTAAAAGATATTGTTTGTTGTTGTTAATTTTCTTATACTTGTATTACCTTCCACTGTATACTTGTCTGTATAAGCTTGGTTTCTGATGCAACAAAAATTCCCCATCTCTTTTTGAGAGGTGCCATGGGATCTTTAATGTCCACCTGGACAACCACCAGAACAGGAAGACGGGACCGCGGTTTAACGTCTCTTCTGAAAGATGGCACCTCAGGAGTGCAGCAACCTCCTCATGTTGCACTACAGTGTCAGTATTGGGATTTAACTCAAGTACCTGGTGTGGGGATGGAACCCACAGCCTTTTGAACTTCTGGTCTCAGGCGAGTGTGCAGCCTGCTTAGCCACTGACACTAATACAGACAAAGGCAGGTGTAAGGGTTCCCAAAAGTCTTCCATGAGCTTGTCTGAATGCTCCAAGTCTGGGCGGTGTTCGGCGTTTAAGCTGTTTAAATGTGGTTCCAAGTGAGTGCTATTTGAGCCTCCATGTACTGTCTCTTTAAGAGCTGTCTGCTTGCAGACTTAATTAGTTTGTATGGGGGAACTGTGTATTTAATGCTCGAATCCCGCCCGAGCTGCGGAGTAATCGCTCTATTTTGCGGTTGCTGAAGTTGCAAAGGGAACCCATCTGAAAGCTATAATTGTTTGCCTGTAATCATTTAAAGCATTAGCAAAATTGTAGTTTGTCTAACCTGCCTTTATTGCAGCTGGACTCTGTGTGTGTTACCCCTCCATTTTGGACCTAAACTGCTGTGCTGGGCCAATTGGGTTAAGGGAACCCTAAAATGGAGCCTGTGGACGAATCAGAACTTGGACTCTTAATTTAAGCCAGCCACAAGGGGATTGTATGGGCAGTTGCTCTGGGAAATGTAGTTTTGACCTTGGCGCCTTTTTCCACCAACAGAGGGAGTCTTATTGTGAGTGACAGCCGAACCAGCTAACAGAATAGTGTGGAGCTAAAGGAAATGCCATGCTCTGTGACTGGAAAGATTAGATCAGTTGTGACAGTGAAAAGAGAAGGAGCTCTGTGCTTCTGTGTGTATAGTTTTGCGCAGGAAGCACGTGTGAGGCCCTGAGGTTCGGCCTGCAGCCGTTGCAAGTGCCAGATCAGACTGAATCTGACTTGTGAGGAGAAAGAAGGAGATCTGAAGAGTAGAAACCAGGCCCACCCTGTAGAAGACTGGAGAAATTGCTGAATTGCACTCGGTCTGTCAGGAACTGAAGTGCTGTGTGTTCTCCCGGGTATCTTGCAGTAATTGCGGTCGGGATCAAGGAGCAGCCTGCCTGGTATAGTACTTTCCTTTTACACATAAATGTGTGTAGTGCTTGTGGGAAATCGCTATTTCAAATCCCCTGTACAGTGAATTGTGTGCTGAAGCTGGAAGTAAACCCCAGCTGACTTCGGACTACATCCATTTGCTATCAACTGCAGTAGAGTCCAGTCACAAGGACCTTGTCCCCATGCCCTGTTCTTCTGGAAATCCAGAAGGACATTCTCCATCAGATCCTCAGCTTGGATGTTGTGAGTTACAGGTATTTCCCTGCAGCTTGTTTTCCAATCACAAGTGTGTCATATAATCCTTGTTGTTTCACTGCTTCATGGACTGAGCCCTCTGGCTCAGGATTACAATTGGGTGTTGTGCATATCTTTTTTCTACAGGGCCCTGCCAGCCAACCCCAGGCAATGGACCTGGCTAGCCCCACCCCCAACCTGGGTACCCAGAGTGTGACTTTTCAGACCCTGTGTTTGTGCACAGTACTGTGATTTAATGCCACTAATTAACCTGATTTCTCCCTCCCATTTTCCTGTCCCCTAAATAAATCAGATTTGTTGTTGTTATACTATATACTGTCTGTGGTGTAGGTACTTATGGAAACAGTATTGTGTTTTGCTGTGTATGTTGTTTAACCTTACTTTACAGGGGGTCCTCAGAGATATGCTGCAGAATCAGTCTTGAGGGTAAGTGGTATCTGTATGAGTGAACAGTGTGTATACGTGGGGTATTGGGGCTGTAACTCCGGCCACTAGAGGGAATAAAAGGGGGTCTCAGTGTCCCAGAGGGCTGTGACCAAACTAGTCTAACCACTACAAACCCTGACCTCTGGGTGGAGGCACCCACCATAGGACCCAGGCCCCTCAATCTGTCCGTAGTCAAACAGGCAGGGGTAGTAGACCTTGGGATAGTGCCACCTAGGGGTTACATAGGTTTCAAAAAAATACAAAAATGACATATACCCCAATAATGCAAAGCATCATGGAAAGTATATCCAAATCATCATGAAAGAATTTAGAGTGGTTCTGCTTTAAGCAGAAGTGTATGGCACCAAATGACCTCTCATTCAATCTACAAAGGCTGAAAACAGAAGACACTGACATGTTTCATCCTTCTTGGGAATCATCATTGTGCCTCATCTATATCTCAGCCCAGAGGGAGAAGAAACCAGCCCTATGATGCCCTTACAGGTTTTGATCATGGTGAGGCAAAAACAAGAACAACATACATTAGGGGAAGTGGTTTTTGCCAGTATCAGGATGAGCACCTTGTGCTAGACTTGTCATTTAGGAATGGTGGGGGATCACTTCCAGCACTGGAAATGAGCTTCTAGTTCCACACTTATGTTTTGGGAGGAACATGTTTTGCCCACACTGGAAATGGGCTCTCAGTGTCAGACCTGTCAAGGAGGGGGGTGTTGATTTGCAGCATCAGTGATGGGCTCCCAGTCACAAGCTTGTCAATCTGGGTAGGAATGGTTGTTCTATGCTGGAACTGGGCATGCAACAACTGTGCTGGGCTTCTCATTTGGTCATGGCCATGGTGGAGAGGTGCTATTGTTTGCCAGCAATGAACATGGGCTCCTGGTGCCAGATGTATTTTTTTAAAATTGGTGGGAGCATTGTCTGCAGTGTAGGCAGGCATCCTGTGCTGACACAGCCTGTTGTATTTGGACGGAGAGAAAGCTTAACAAAAAAACCTGTGTATGTTAGCATTATTAGCAACACATTCTCGATGACAGTATTATTAAAGGGGAATGTCCATATATGTGCCCCACACATTATGTAAGACCACGTCCACTTTGCACTTTTAGTGTTTGTGACATAGATGTGGCATATTGCTCATGAGACATACCTGTGACGTAGTTGGGAAATATTTCTGACGTCTTCATCTGGTGAGTAGAAAGCATCAAAGGAATGTTACAGGAGCAGGGCTAGGTTAAATTGTTTGCAATGGAGCTGTTGTCAGTTCAGGGCTATTACAAAGGACCACTGTGGTGAACATTAGGAGACCTTGCACTCATTCACCAAAAAAATATAGCAGAACTCCACAGAAATGTAGTATTCAAAATATTAATTTAATTACATTTCAGAAAGTGCATAAGCTCCAGGTGTAACCCAACCACTGCCTCCAAAAAAGACCCTGATGTGTTTCCTACCTGCTCAGGTACTTTCTCAAGGGGAATATAAGCTTAGTGAGTATGACATCATCTAATCATGTGATACATCATGCTACTTAAAGTGATAATACCAAATATAAAAAAAAAAATCTTTATAAAAATTCATCGAATAGATAAATACTAACTACTGTATACACACTACATATATGTAACTACACTAAACTGGAATATGCAGAAAGGTTTAAAAAGTTGCCAGTAACTAGTTGTCAAACCCCTCATCAATGGTACTTGGTTTGATTCCCACTACTCTGATTTCAAACAACAGCATTATATAAGGGTTATAATTTATGCTGTGATGTGCGTAGCTCCACAAAAAACAAAGTCCAAAAACTCTTTATGCCCATTCTTAATCAGAGGAAAATGTAGCTTCAATTCATTTGTGACAGGACTCTCTTTTTGGTGTACTGTATCTTTGCTCGAAGATGGGAATAGTCAGAATTGAACCAAGTACCACTGATGGGGGGGTTGACAACCAGTTACTGGCAACTTTTTTAATCTTTCTTTATATTTAGGTTCAGTGTAGTTAATGTATATTTAACTTGTATAGTTAGTACTTATCTATGGGATGCATTTTTAGAATTAATATATACAGAATATATATATATATATACAGTATATGTATATATATATATATATATATATATATTACATATATATATTTGGTATTATCGCGCTAAGTAGCTTATATATATCACATGATTAGATGATGTCATGCTCACTAGACTATTTAATCAACATACCTGAGAGTGCTTTTTATTTCCCTTGAGAAAGTACCTGGGCAGGTATGAAATGCATCGGGGTCTTTTTGTAGGCTGTGTTTGGATTACAGCTTGAGCTTGTGCACTTTCTGAAATGTAAGTAAATAAATATTTTGAATACTACATTTCTGTGAAGTTCAGCTATATTTTTGGGGTGAGTGAGTGCGAGGTCTCCTGATGTTTACTATATAGCTTTTCCTACTGTATCACATTGTCTCTGAGTGCCCCTCGACTAGCAGTTTTACCACTGTTGTGAGCAGATCTGTATCTGGATGACAGAACAGTAATGAGTTCTGAGTACCATCTCTCAACATGTTAATGAAGAAAGAACAGGACTGTGATTACTGGATAATATTCTGCCTTACAATGTGAATGGAATGTCTGCAGAAAACCATGTTTCTGTGGAGCTAAAAGCGGTGTCTTGTCCAAAACACAGACACAGTGGAGTTGTTGTGGGTAGTCTCAGATACACAACCATTGTCTGGAATTATGTTTACCAGATTCAGAACCTCTTTGGGATGCTTCTCATGTAAGAAGACAAAGGGGAGGCTGAGCCTTTTGACTGACATGATGATACATACTGATGGGCTGATACTGAGAGGAATACTGTGACCCCCCCCCCCCGAGTCCAGAATTCAGATTTCATTTGGCAAAGGAAGGTATCAGATGCTCACTGGCCAAGGGGACCCGGAGCAAAACTCTCACTCTCTCTGTCTGCAACTTAAAGTTTTGTGAGTGGAGTAACGTACCATAGGTCTTAGTTTGAGGCTAGTTTTTTTCTTTCTGCAGACTGTCTAAGCTGTTTTTGTTTTGCATTCCCAATTATTTTTTAACCCCTTTTGCATTTTACTGTATGTTCTGTAATTTCATAATGTAAATATTAAATACTTATATATTTAATATTCTTTCTGACTGTGCATTGTTGTTGGTACAGGTAAAATCCATTTTTCTGTAGCGCTCCACATTGTCAATGGGTAGTCATTACAACTTGATATTGTGCACCCCTGCTAGGGGGAAATGGCACAGCCCGAATGCTGAATCAGCCTAGAATACTGAGCATATGAGGATTCTGGACAGCAGCATCTCTTCAGTCTTTGCTATGCCATCAAAGGGGAAACATTTGACAAGTTTTTCTGAAGAAAAAATCAGCTTCTAGGTCTTGGTGTTATAATTCTGCATAGCAGGTTGGGGCCACCTGATGGCAGAGAGCACCCCTAAATTAAAAGCATACCTGTTAAGCTGCATCTTTCAAAGTGGCTAAGCTGCTCTCCCCATTTCCACTGCCGGTGCTTGGATTGGGGGCTACGGCTGCTGCATAACTCCGGGGTGTCTATTTAACAGGTCTCTGATTGTACAATTTTTTGCTGAGATTTTAGATCAGGAAGACCTCTGGGGGTTTCCCTCCATCTTTTGGTGTTGGTACTACCCCCAGTCTTATAGGGTCTCTTGGTGGTTTGCTATGCTTGGCAGGTCCTTTTTTGTGCTTTTTTGTTTATGCGGCCATTTCACTTTTAATTGGCTGTCTTGTTAAAAATGGGTTTCCTCTTTAATTTTCCTCAGCTCTTGCAAGTGTTTAAAAACAAAAAAAAAGTCACAGCCCACCCGCAGCGTGAGCGTTTTAGGCTATGACTGGATCAGAGTCCTTTTTTCCGATTTAGGGGCTTATCTTTTAGGCACCCCTTTTCTGTTCAGAGGCTTCCTAGCTTCAATGCATGTTTCGCGCACCTGTTTGTTGCACGTACCCCCTCTCAACGTGCTGACATCATGCTCAGCGTCGTGACATCACACACATGCACCTAGAGAGAGAGAGAGAGCACATGCTGGCACTTCTCCAGTGCTAGATGTGGAGGCTTTGTGTTTTCTGTACTGCTCAGCCCAACTGGCTGTTCGCGCAAAGTCTATTTGGCAGCCAGCTCAGTGGATAAGCATTTTTCTTTCAGTAGCTTGGCCTTTTCCCCCCACAATCAAACGCTGGGATCGCAGCAGTGGTACTACAGGTTTTAATATTTGCAAAACCTTGTTTTTCACTTAGGGGAAATGACAGGGCTGTTCTTCCTTTTTGGAACCATGGCTTGTAGGAGACCTCTGATTTTTAAAATATGTAAGACCCTCTTCTCTGGGTTTCTATTCCCCACATTGTGTTAATCAAACTAATATGCCTCTTATGGTTCTCCCCAGTTGGACCTCCGAGCTGGGGGGGGTTGCACCTGATGTACCAGTTGGCAGTGGCTTAGCAAAATTGCTTAAATCTTTCTTTTTGCTCTCAGGAGAGCTTTTGGGCACAGATTTTCCCCAGGACATCCCATCATACACACCCCATCCCAAACTGGGCCCCTCAGGTCAGGGGGAGCCCACACAGGTATTTCCAGGTGCACCAAAGCAGGACAGGGCTGCTAATATGGATCTGCAGGCAGCCCATTACCCTGACCATACAGAGGGTCAGGATCAGTGTATCAGAGATCTTGGGAAAAATCCTGACCCAGGAATCTACTTGCTAATGAGGAGGATGAACTTTCTTAGGAGGAGAAGGAAGGGGAGTGGAAGGAGCCGAAGAGGAGGATTCCTATCCCTCCCCTGTTTGATGCTAAGTCATTGTTCTATCTGATAACTGAGTTGTGTTGGACATTACAGCTCAAGGAAGTGCAATCCATGGAGGCACTGGATGTCAACCCTATCCCATCCATGTCCTCCTCTGCTCCAAAGTGATTTCCAAATTTTATTCACTGTGACCACATTATTGAACAGGAATGGGCAGGTGTGTGTGGACCAAAGAAAATATCTGCAAAAATCTAAGGTACAGTGTTTCCCATTTTCAGAAGGAAATACCTGCAAGTGGGAAACCCCTCCTCTGGCAGATAAGGTGGTTCATAATTCTGTCAGGCACACCACTATTCCTATTGGAGGGTCCTTGGGCTTAATAGATTCGCATGACAAGTGAATGGATGCTTCATTTAAATGAGCCTTCACCTCCAATGGCAAAAACTTCTGCACCTCCTATGCCTTCTTTATTGTTGCCAGAGCCTTAAACTTGTGGGTTATGACTCTGGGCTGCTTTGTTCCTGTAGATTCAGAGGGGGTGAGCATTTTGCAATTGGTATCCATGGCCACCACCTTCTTAGGGGATGCCACGGTGGAGGATTTGTGCATGTCAGCTCTCTCCACTTACCATATTGTGTCTGCTATGCGAGGAGTGTGGCTCCAAGATTGGGTCACTGATCAGGCTTCGAAGACCAAGCAAGTCTTAGAGAGACACTTGTTGTTTGATTCTGGCCTTGATGATATTTTGAAAGATATCCAGGATAAAAAGGGTTACCTTCCAGTGTCAAAGCAATGGCAAAAGGCCAGTTTAACTCCATAAGGTCAAGGAGGCTGCCGACAGAAGCAGTATCGAGGGTGTTTCATCCCTTTTGGAACTTCAGAAACCAGAGGAGCAAAGGAGCCTATTCTGGTTTCAAGAGCAATAGTAGCAGAGGAGCCCTTGCCTGAGGATGCAATGGAGGCTCAGGGTGAAAAATGGGCACCTCACAATGAGGGTACATGGGCCCATCTCTGCCTCCCTTTCCTTGGTGGAAGACTGCACAATTATTACACAAGATGGGCCCATATAACATCAGATGCTTGGGATTTGGAAATTTTGGCTTTGGGTAATGCAACAGACTTTTCAACAATTCCCTCAAAGGGGCCTTTTCTGCCATTCCTGGTTCCAAAAGGACCCAGTGAAGAGGAAAGCAGTATCACAGACCCTGGACCACCTCACTCAAATCAGGGTGATTGTTCCGGTGCCTCCCAGTGAGCAAGGCCATGGATTCTACTCAGTCTGTTTCATTGTTCCCAAGAAGTCTTGGGGGTTCAAACCTATTCTGGATCTGAAACACCTAAACAAGTTTGTTCGCCACATGAGTCCAACCTTCAAGATAGAGTCCCTGCATTTAATCATTCGAGCTGTCCAGCTGTGGGGATTATCTGGCTTCCTCGATCCGAGGGATGCCTATCTCCACATCCCCATCTGGCAGTCTAATCAGAGGTTCCTCAGGCTTGCTGTCCTGGGACAGCACTTCCAGTACAGGGTGCTCCCATTTGGACTGGCAACAGCCCCCAGAGTTTTCTTGAAGGTGCTCATAGTCCTGGTGGCTCAGCTCTGACAGGAGGGACATCATCTATCCCTACTTGGATGATTTACTCATTTGAGTGCCATCTGCACTATTGGCAAGGAAGTCAGTGATCAGGACTCTGGAGGTGTTGGAGTCCCATGGCTGGGTGGTGAATTGGAAGAAGAGCTCTCTCAAGCAGTCACAGACTGTTGGAGCACCCAGGAGCGGTGTTCCAGATGGACAAGGGGAAGGTCTTCCTCTTGCCAGCCAAGAAGGAAACCCTGTTGAGAGAGGTTCAATGGCTGAGGAGCCAATCATTGGATTCATCTACATAGAAACATAGAAGTTGACGACAGATAAGGACCACAAGGCCCATCCAGTCTACCCATTTCTTTTTCTACCTTATGAATGTGCCATTGGCCTTTGCTCTATAAATGGCCTATCTAGTCATACTCATCTGTATTGCTCCATTCTGCCTATCCCATGCCTGTTTGAAGCCCTGCACTGTATTTATATCCACCACTTCCTGAGGTAGGCCGTTCCAAGTATCCACTAACCTTTCTGTGAAAAAGAACTTCCTCACATTACCCCTTAATTGGCCTCCCTGTAGTCTCATATTGTATCCTCTTGTCCTGCTATTTTTCTTATATTGAAACATGTTAGACTATTTCACCTTGTTAATCTGTCCTCATGTTTTTCTGATGCAGTCCCTGCACCATTTTGATTGCCCTTCTTTGGACTGCCTCAATTTGGTTAATGTCCTTGTGAGGGTGTGGCTTTCAGTACTGCACGCAGTACTCCAGATGGGGCCGAACCAGTGTCTTGTAAAGAGGGATTATTACCTCCCTCTTATGACTTGTGATACCCCTACTAATACACCCCAACATCCCCTTAGCCTTACCTACTGCTTTAGTAGTCTGCTTGGATGATTTCAGGTCATCGGTGATGACGATGCCCAAGTCTCTTTCTTCTCTTGTGACTGCCAGCATCTCCCCTCCCAGCCTATAGGTGGCTTCAGGGTTTCTCTTCTCTATGTGTATGATCTTGCACTTCTTTGCATTAAACCCCAGTTGCCAGTCTTCCAGCTATTTTGCTAGTTTATCCAGATCTCTTCTCATTCTGCCCACCCCATCTGGATCATCTACTCTGTTGCAGATCTTGGTGTCCTCTGCAAACAGACCAACCTTACCCTCAGTCCATCTACAATGTCACTGATGAAGATATTGAAGAGGACTGGCCCCAGAACTGATCCCTGAGGTACCCCACTTGTGACTTGCATCTCTTCTGACTGTATACCTTTTATCACCACTCTGTTTTCTGCCCGTCAACCAGTTTGCCACCCAGTTGACCAACTACTGACCCACCCTGAGCCTACCCAGCTTATTTATCAATCTTCTATGTGGAACAGTGTTGAAAGCTTTGCTGAAGTCAAGGTAGGTGACATCAACTGCTCCCCCTTGGTCCACCACTCTGGTTACCCAGTCAAAGAAATCTATGAGATTAGTTTGACATGACCTTCCTTTTGTAAACCCATGCTGTCTTGGATCCTTTGCTCCTATACATTCCAGGTGTTGCACTATCCTTTCCTTAAGGAGCATCTCCATAATCTTGCCCACTACTGAGGTAAGACTGACTGGTCTATAGTTCCCTGCCTCCTTCCTGCTACCACTCTTGTGGAGCGGGATCACATGAGCACTTCTCCAGTTTTCTGGGACCTCTTCTGTGCTCAGAAACTTACTAAACAGTTCTGATAATGGCTCTGCTAGTTCCACCCTTAGCTCCTTTAGTACTCTGGGATGTATGCCATCAGGTCCGATTGCCTCGTCCACCCTGAGCTTATTGAGTTCTTGTAGGACCCTTTCTTTTGAGAAGGGACTAGTGCACACCTCCCTCCCTCCTGTGTCCATGGTGCTGAGCTGTGGGCCCTGCCCTACCTTCTCTTCAGTAAATACTGAGCAGAAGTATCTATTTAGGATAGATGCTTTCACATGGTCCTCCTCCTCACATGCCCCCTTATCCCCTTTGATCTTAGCAATACCCTCTCTGGACTTTCTCCTTTCACTAATTTATCTATAGAAAGTCTTGCCACCTTTTTGTACTGTTTGTGCTAGTGTTTCTTCAGTTTGGGCCTTTGCCTGCCTTCCCTGCTTCCCTTAGGGAAGTTTGGCATGTCTCCCTATCTTCATCCTGCTGCATCCCCTTATATTTCCTGAAGGCCAGCCTTTTGGCTCTGAACTTTTCTGCTACTGTTTTTGAGAACCTAAGTGGTTTTCTTCTTCTTTTGCACTTTCTTTTCTGTCTAACACAATGGGATGTTGCTACAAGTATTGCATCCTTAATGCTTGCCCACTTTACCTGTACCCCATCACCTGTATTTCTTTTGCCAGGGCTAGCTTAACTCTGTTGACCATCTTATCAAAATAATCTCCTCTGACGTCCCATAGTTTTGCCTTGGAATGGGATGATTTAGTTCTAGTGGCCAAATTGAACCATACCATGTGATGGTCACTGGCCACCAGGTGACCTTCTACCTGAGATCTGTGATCCTTTCCCTATTAGTCAGTACTAGATCTAGGATAGCTCTGTTTCTTGTGGGTTCTTGTACCAGTTGTTTGAGGCCCTCTCCCTGCAGGGAATCCACCATATGTCTAGTTCTGACAGATGTTCCTGCTGGTATCGACCAATTTGTATCTGGCATGTTGAAGTTTCTCATTATCAGAACCTCCCCTTTAGCTGTCATGTTTTGTATATCTTCTAACAGTAATGTGTCTATGTTCTTCCCCTGGTCTGGAGGCCTGTACACAACCCCAGTTCGTATGGCTGTCCCATTTCCTGTTTTCAGGGTGACCCACAGTTCTCCTGGCTCCTTATGTGCATTCTAAATTTGTGTAGCTTTTATATTTTCATTGACATCAAGGGCCACTCCACCCCCCCTTTTTGCACCTCGGTCTCTTCTGAACAGTACATAGCCAGGTACTGAAGTCTCCCAAGTGTGGTTACTGGTAAACCATGTCTCACTAATGGCTACTATGTCCAGTTTAGCCTCTGTCATTATTGACTGCAGGTCTGGGATCTTGTTTCCCAGACTGCAAGCATTTGTGTACATGATTTTCCATTGGCCAGATTTCAGTTTGTTAGTTGTTGGGCAAGGTCTGGCATTTCCCCTGTGTGGCATATGGGGAGCCGGACATTTTTCCTTACCTGGTGATGCAAATGAACAACAAACATGCTGAACTCCTGTTTCACCACTAGCTGAGGGGAAGGGGTATTCTTCCCATTCGACATATGAGGTGCTGCACCCCTCTCCCCTTTTGTTAGTTTAAATATTCTGTAAAGACGTCAAACTTCTGCCCCAATGCACTGACTCCATCCTTAGTCAGATGCAGTCCACCAAATTTAAAGAACTTTTGCTCCCAAAACTGTTGCCAGTTCCCTACAAATTTGTGTCCTTTTTCCTGGCACCAGTCCTTGAGCCACATGTTTAGCTCTCCTATCTCCCCTTTTCTGACCTTCCGTCCATCTGCCCCCCTCTTCCAGACTTGCAGGATCTCAGAGAAGGAGATGCTGGATGAAATGGATGATAGTTTGTCACCCAGCCTGGTCAGGTGTTCCTTGGTCTCCACAAGTGACCAGCTGGCGAGATCGTTAGTCCCTATGCGTACCAAGACGTCAGTGTTTTCTCCTGCTTACTGAACAATTTTAGCAATGTGGTCAGTGTCTCTCCACGCTGATGTACCTGGGAGACATCTGACCATTACCCTTGGCTGGAGATGGGTATCAACTCCCCAAATCATGGAGTCTCCTATGATTAGATGTTTTTTGGATTTCCTTTTTGCTTTTTTTGTTTTGGTTCCTGTTTTGGGTGAGTTTTGTTGTGCTAGCTCCTGTGCTGCAGTGTCCTGCTCTGCAATGTCCTCTGCCCCTTTGTCTGATTTCAGAGATAGAGGTAGATACCTGTTTGTAGTTTTTATATGGTTTGTGGAGGTGATATGCTGGGGAGCACCGAGTGATGGGGCACCTGATTTGCCCCTGCTAACCACTTGCTAACCTCCCAGACCAACTACCCTCTGTGGTCGAGGTGCTTCTGTTGGATGTTTGGGAAATGGTGGGCATTCTTATAATATGTTTCCTCTTGAATATGCAATTTGAGGTGCGCAGTCTCTGCCCATGCTACCTGGAGCTGAGCCCTTAGACCTCCAATGGCCCAGCATGTAGGGCAGTGTCCTAAATCCTGTAAAACTGCCCTTCTGAAAAGTGTTCCGCAGTACCTGCAGTTAATGTTATCCATTCCAGATACATTGCTGGGTTTATAACCTGGTCAGAGTAATTAGAAGGAAGAAAATGAAAGCAAAAGTTTTATTTTGTGTTTTGTTTGTTTGTTTTTGTATAACTTGTTATAACAAGTTAAATTACTAGTGCCGTTGTAAATGAGGTCACTGTGTGGATACCCCTCTGATCCGCGCCTTCCTTCTTTGCTACAGGAAATGTCATGACTGTGCTACCCTATAAAAGGAGTGTAGTGTGGGGTGGTTGGGGATGGGGGTGGGGGTGAGGGTGAGTGGCTGGGCCCTTCCCCTGCTGAAAAAGAAGAACCTCGGATGAAAGAAACAGGGAGGTAAAAGCAGAAACAATCAGCAAGCAACAAATGCAGTAGCCCTGAAAGCTTATCCTAATGATAGATACAACTGTAAAACCTGTAAAGCACCACCTGTAATAATTTCACAGAAAATATACCCTGTGAGAAACACTTTGCTACAGAGAAAAATAAAGCAATAACAGAAGATATACCTTGCAAAAGACAATTTGAATCAGAAGATTACAGCAGTAATCTGTAAGCACACACCTGTAGGCACACTCTGTAATAATACAGCAGAAGGTATGCCCAGCAACAACAATTGGAATCAGAGAAAAATAAAGCAATAAAATGTTAGCAATAAACATTAACAATCCCTGTGAGTACAAAATAAAAATAACAACACACAGTAAATCTGCCTAGCCAAAAGAAGTCTTAACTCATTCCTTCCTGATGACGCCATATGGCGTCATAAAAAAACATGCCCCTTTTTCCTGATGATGCCATATGGCGTCCTAAATCATTTGCTGTAGTGCCTGATGACGCCAATTGGCCATCATATCTTTCTCTTGGTGCAGCTCAAGCATTTGTTTACATTTGATGAATTGAGTTGTACCAGCTAATAGGGGACATCGTACCCTTACTGATTTTACCTAATATAATATGTGTTCCCATTGGCTATTTTTGAGAAAACAAGCCTTAATACATAAATAAATAAATTTACTATTTTTTGCATGTGCTGTATAAAATGTATTATGTTCATTCTGCCATTAGTTTGTATCGTAAAAACAAATAATTTTGTTTTAGTGTAACATGTTAAGCTGATCAGGTTTACACTATAATTAATTTCATAATTTATTTATTTATTTTTATTCGAGCAATCCAATTGGCGTCACCACTTTGGTGTATTTTTTGTCTTTTGGGGTATTTTTCTACAATAACATGTTGTCACTTATATCATGATTGTTATAACTATTAGTCCATTTATACCTATAAGTGAGCTGAATATTTCTGTATTTAAAAATCGAGCTCTGTGATTGGTCGGATTTTCTGACATCATCAATTCTGAATTTAACTGGTATAAAGGGATTGTCTTAGATGCAGGCACCATCCCCCTGATGAAGCCTTAGTTGTCGAAGCGCCAGGGAACCTGCACGCAGATCTTTTGTTGTGTCTTCCACTGTTCTATTCAATGTGTGTGCCTGAAACGTTAGACTAAATCCTTATTTAGCATTCAAGCAAGGACTCGTATTTTTTTACAACCATCACTGGAGGGAAAGTGGCTGTCTGGGCTCTGGAGTGTACAGTGATTTTTTTTTGTTTCAGTTAGGGTGACATCCTCACCTCACGCCCCCTAGCTCAGTAGTGCGTCACCATTTGGTCATATTGATCCTCACTGTTGCCATGCTTGCTCTATGCTTATTGTACATGTCACTATTTCCATTAACCAGTCAGAGCGCACGCTGGTGCAGGAAGAGCATGGTGACTAGAAACTTAGTTTCAAGATGGAGGTGCTGCTCTTTTCCTAAAATACTCACTTCATGTTGGTGCCAAAACCTCGATTTGTAATCTGTATTTACTTTATTTGTTTTTATTTTTATTTTTGATAAAAGTTTTCATAGTTGTTACTTTGTTCATTTTGGGATAATTTCTGGTCATCCTGTGTGATCACATCTTATGGATCCGGCTGGCATTCCTGATGGGAGAGAGTGTTTCTTGTGCATGTACTAGATGAGGTCACATGAATTCAGCACCTTTTGTTACTTTTTAAAGAGTTTATGTTCGGATTATGGCTATATTAAAATCTATGTGGCATGTTGCTCCCTGCGTTATGGATGATAAGTGGGTTAGGGTCAGTAGCATGTTTGTCTCATGCTCTGCACTTGAGTTTTCTCCCAATACACAGTTGCTGATTGTTTAAAATGAAAAATAATGGTGTTGCCTTCAACTTATCTGGCATCAGTCCAGCCCCAATCTCTGATACATTGTAAAGGCCAAATCAGTTTTGAATCCCTCCACAGTCACTGGTGTTGTCCATCGACTCGTATGATGTCAGTCCAGACTCAACCTCTGATGCACTGTAAAGTGTTCTTCAGGTTAAAATCCCTCCACAGCCACTTGTAAGATCTCGCTCCTTACCATGCATCAGTCAAGCCCCAAACTGTAGTGAACAGTGAAGTGCATTTCAGGTTCAGATCCCTCCCGAACTGATGGTGTTGTCCATCAACTTACCACGCATCAGTCCAGACCAATCCCATAATGCACTGTGAAGTGCATTTCATAGTTCAAAACCCTCCACATCCACTGGTGTAGTCCATCAGTTCATCCCCAATCTGTGATGCACTGTAAAGTATTCTTCAGGTTCAAATCCTCCACAGCCACTTGTAAGATCTGTCTCTTATCATGTGTCATTCGAGTCCCAAACTGTAGTGAATACTGGAGTGCATTTCAGGATCAGATCCCTCCACAGCTGATGGTGTTGTCCATTGACTTACCATGTATCAGTCCAGACCAATCCCATAATGCACTGTGAAGTTCATTTGATGTTCAAAACCTCTACATCCACTGGTGTAGCCCATCAATTCATATGACATCAGTTCAGCCCAATCTCTGATGCACCGTGAAAGTATTCTTCAGGCTCAAATCCCTCCACAGCCACTTGTAAAATCTATCTCCTTATCATGCATCCATCGAGCTCCAAACTGTAGTGAACAGTGAAGTGCATTCCAGGTTCAGATCCTCCACAGCCAATGGTGTTGTCCATTGACTGATCTGGTGTCAGTCCAGCCCCAACCTCTACTGCACTGTAAAGTGCTGTTCAGGTTCAAATCCCACCAGAGTCACTGATTTAGTCCATCTGTTCATCAGTCTTCAGTCCTACCTTTATCTCTGACAATCTGTGATGTGCATTACTGATATGGATCCCTCCTCAGTCACCATGGTGTAGTCCATTGTGCGATCAAGATTCATTCCAACACTACCCTCAGATGCACTGCAATGTTCTATTCAAGTTCGAATCGCTCCACAACCACTTTAGTCCCTTGTGGTCATAATGCTTCAGACCATCCCTTACCTCTGATGCACTGTGATGATCAGTGCCAGTGTATGACGTATACAGTCCATTCAAATGAAACATAGCACAAGTACACATGCACCAATGAGCATTACTCCATGGTGCAGGCACACCCACATTCCTTCCAACCCACACAGTGCGCCATACTGAATGTTGCAACATATTACATGTGTATGCAGGCAAACCATGTGACATAGCACAGAGTACACAACCTTTACAGATGTAATATATCACCCTGTATGTGTACCCACAATGTCTCTGCATGGCATATGGACACCATTACCAGGTGCAGGCAGCCCCACCTGCTTCCCTACAACTGAGTATACCCCAACGACGGGTGCCAATTCATGATGCAAAATGACTGCAGTGCCTATGAGCATCATTCCTTGGTACAGGCACACCCACCCCCTTCCCCATGACACAGTATACCCCAAATTACCAGTGCCTTTTCAGCAATTTCATCATCCTATACGTATACCCATAATGTATCTATAGTGTCTGTTAGCACCATTATTACAGGCATACAGCCCCTCTCATTTCCCCAGAACACATGAAGTGCATCTGAGCCTGTATTATGAATGCAGAACCCCCCCCCGCCACTAACACACAGTGCTTCATCATACAGTCATTCCCTCACCTTAAACCATCCATAATACAACCCCAAAAAATAAGCTATGCCAGGAAATTAAATACACGGATTTATGTAGCATGATGTTTACTGAAAGACTGCGAACCTTTACATGAACAGCATCATGCTTCACTTACAGTATGATAATGCAAACAGCACAAATAAAATACAGTTTCCAATACTTATCATGGGATTTTATTGCAAAAATAAAATAGTTTATTTCAATGAAGTTATATATTTTAACTACAGCAAATATGCTATTAATCATAGAGAGACCTCCAGCACTAACAAATGTCTCTATTTCCTGTGTCAGCTCACTGACCTACACTGGAAGTGTTCTTCCTGTTTACATCACTTGACCTCACAAAGCACTTCCTTCCTTCATCACTTCCTGATATGTCCTTCTAAGGTAATGTGTAAATATGTTCTTTCTAAACTAGGGGAAAAACAAAAAAATTGATAATCAGATTCATAAACTAAAATCAGTGGGTAGGAAGAATTGAACACTGCAAAATTCCAACCAGTGGAGTGGAACAAAAAACTCAAACTGTAATAGCAAGAGATTAAGATATTGATTTCTGACTAAAAAAATGGTAAAAACTAGCAAAATTTATGTTTAGACAATGACAGATGTTTATTGTATATTTTTAACAATTTTAATCAACAATTTTACAGAAATTTAATATTTTTGCATGACTAACAAAACAGAGCATAATTATATTTCGATAAAATCATCAGACTTTATTAAAATATGAAAACAACCTTACACAACAATAAATCCAGTTAAATAGACATTACCAAACCTCGCTCATTTTCAAAAACTTTTTGTCCTGAAAAACTTTTCTTTTTACAGTTTTAAAATTGGATGTATGGTTTTTAAGATATGTAGATTTAAGCACAGTGTGTTTGTATGAATGCTGCAGATCTAAAACCCCTTCAGGCACACAGGTGTTCTAGCAGCAGGCAGAGGGGACCTGAACATTCTAAGTGACAATAGGATAGAATGAGTTAATCCTTTTCCTTTTCATTCCTTAAGATTCTTTGCTCTGTCCTTTCAAGCAACCTAGAAGAAAAGAGCTCAGGTGAAGCTAGGTGCCTTGGCCAGCAAACCTAGTCTTCCATCTCACTGCCTTCTGCAAATTCTGGGCCTCATGATGGTGACAATAGAACTAGTTCTGTGGGCTCGCCTTCATATGTGGCCCTTGCAGATTGAGTTGCTGTCAGCCTGGGATCTGACCTCAGAGGATTATCAGACCAGGATCCCTATTTCACCACAACTGCATCAGTCTCTGAGTTGGTGGGTTTTGTTTGGAAAATCTGAGCAAAGGGTCTCCCTTGGAAGTCCCCCCAGAGTTGATTCTGACATCCAATGCTAGCCTGTTGGGTTGGGGGCAGTCCTGGACCACATTCCCATTCAGGGGACTTGGTCAGCACAGGAACAGCACCTACACATAAATGTTCTGGAGGTGAGGGCTGTGCACCTCACTCTCCTTCATTTTCAAAGCCAGGTGCAGTCAAAAACCATGAAAATAAGGACAGACAATACCATCATGGTTGCATACATAAACAATCAAGGGGGCACAAAGAGCAGGGAGATGCTGAAAGGAGTTACAGATTTCCTGCTGTGGGCAGAGGAGAATCTTCTCTCTCTGTCAGCATTTCACCTGGTGGGGGTGTTGAACATTCAAGCCGATTAGCTAAGCCACAAAACTGTCCATCCAGTGGAGTGGATGTTGAACCTGGAGGTGTTTGATTTTCTGTGTAAGAGGTCCGGTAATCCTCAGATCAACCTGTTCACCTCCAGCCACAGTGCTGAAGTTCAACGGTTCCTCAGCTGCTACCAGTGTCCACAGGCAGAGGCAGTGGACGCTCTGTCACAAGTGTAGAATTTCAGCAGAGCATATGCCTTCCCTTTTCTGCCACTCCTCCCCAAGGTCATACGCAAAATAAAGTACTCGAGAGGAAGCTTTCCTCTAATAGCTCCTGAATGGCCCAGAAGACCATGGTTCTTGGAGTTAGTGAACCTAGCTCAACACACACCATTTCGCCTTCCAGTATGGGGGGGGGCTTCTCTCACAGGGACCCATTCTGCATCCAGATCCAGGAGCAATGCAGCTTGTAGCCTGGCTCCTGAAAGGAAGAGACTCCTGACTCAGGGCTTCTCTAAGAGGGTGGTTGTGATGCTTGGCCAGCTGGTTATGATTATTGTATGATATTGGTATTATAAATAAATGGTCAGAGTATGAAATGTCAGTCTGTGAGATTTGGCCCTTTAAATTACAAGATGTCAGCAGCTGAAACCACAGAATGTAATTAAAACTGATAAGGGAACCAGTTAACTACCTTCCTTCCAGTAGGCATTTTATTACCTTTTATGACATGCTCAGGCTTTTGAAGTGGAAACAAAATCCAAAGTTTATGACGTCAGGAAAGAAAGGGTAATTTGGCTGTTCCTGTCAAGGTTAACACCTAAATGACAAATGCTAGGATTGCTAAGTTCAAAGGAAAAATGGTTAATTAAGGAGTATATATAGAAAATGTCTTTTTTCTTGTGATGTTACATTATTTAACATACCTCCTAGTAGGAAATCATGTTTGTAATTTTATATTCTAAAAGGAGGAGCTAGATGACTCACAGAAGGGGTGTGGAGACACATAGTTTAAACTGATACTTGTGTCTGAAATGTAGGTCATATTATTTTGGGACTCCAAGAGAAAAACAGTTCTATTATCTAACTAAAAGCACTTCCAGAAGTAATACCTTAGATAGCAAAAATCTAAATGTATTGTGGTAGGAGTTTTGCTTTGTAATTTTCCCTTGTTCTTTTATGTAATTGTGAGCTCTTTGATATATTATTTTGTGTTTACATTTTTTTCATATTTTTATCATCTTTTAGTAAAGAACCTTTTCTTTGAAAGACTGCCCGGGTGTCTGTCAGTTCTTTTTCCATGTGACGAATAGGTGGTTAAATCTGACAACTGTTCAACAGCTTGATTGTGTTACTAAGCTTAGTAAAATGCAAGAATACACCTAAGGTCTCTTATAGAGTTTTAAGGGTTCATTTTGGATACCTGGTTAGGTGCCCTTAGGTGAAAGATATATTGTATCCCCATTAAGAGAATATTATCTGAGCCTGTACATTTGGGTACGCTAGCATAAGGTTCAGTTTGAATTCCCCCAGAACTTGAGACTAAAGGTGATTCTGACCCAAAAGAAAACAGGAGGGTTATCCTGTCTGTTACCTGTTCACACTATTGCGCTCTGAGGTTGGCACTGTGGGAGCAGAGGGCCTGACCTGTGGAGTGCATTTGTGACAGATTTGGTTGGCAGTGTTGCGATAAATTTGGTAATACAGGCTTTACGGAAACTGTTCAGTGTGTCAGCTTAATACTGTACAGCTCACTTGCAAAATAAGGCAATGATTTATTTTTAAAAGAGAAAACAGAACAATATAATTTTGCTTACAGTCAAAGTTCCTACCTGTTTTCTTTTTTTTCAAAGTGCAAGTTAGAGTAGCTCTAGTTACGGAAGAAGATGGCTTCCAACTACAGTGAGCACACTACAGACTACCTGAAGCAGTTTTGCAAGGAGAGAGGAGTCCTGCATGAGGGGAGAGCCACAAAGCAGAACCTCATGGATGCTCTGACAGCCACTGTGCCCAGAGTATCGAGTCAGAGTCCGTGACTGTAAAGGACCAAACCTTGGGTGTGGAGGGGCCTGTGGCCAGTGCATTGTCCAGATCCAGTGAGGAGGACAGCAGGGCCAGTGCAAGCCAAGGGCCACAGCAGCAGGGGGATGTCACCAGCATTCTGGAGTCAGAAGCAATCATGCTGCAGCATGAGTTGTGCAGAATGGAGCTGGAGTTCCAGAGAGTGGCTGAGTGGGAATGGCGAGAGGCGGAGTGAGAGAAATGAGCTGCAGAGGAGAAGAGTGAGTGAGAATGGTGAGACATGGAGCAAGAAGAATTTGCCACAGAGGAGACGAAGGAGTGAGAACAGGGAGAAGCTGAACGTGAACAGCGAGAAGCTGGCCGTGAATAGCCTAAGCACCAGAGGTGACATGAACTGGAGAAGCTATGACTCCAACCACCAGAACCAGAGCAGGTAAGTGGCTTGAGTTTAACTGGAACTACAGGACTGGGTTACAAATAAAATTCCAAACTGATAGCTGAATTTAAAGAGAGGGAGGATATGGATGCCTTTTTTAAATTCCTTTGAAAAAGTTTGTATTCAGGCAAAGATTCCTAGAGGGTTCTGGAGCTTCCAGCTATCCCCACTACTTACCAGGAAAGCTCGGGATGCATTGGGTCAAATGGACAATGAGGACAGTAATGATTACAGCAAACTTAAAGCTGCACTTTTAAAAAGTTTGATTGAACTGCAGAAGCATACAGAGCTAAATTCCGTAAGCTCAGAAGAAGCCCTGACATGAGCTACAAGGAGCTGGCCATGAAACAACGTCAGTTTTTAAAATGTTGGTGGGAAGGAATTGAAGCAAACTCTGTAGCTAAAATTGAAAATGCTATATTGTTAGAGCAGTTTTTTGGGGCATGCCCAGCAGAGCTGAAAACCTGGCTGGAGGATCGAGATCCCAAAACAGTGCAAGAGGCTGCTGAACTCTTGGACCACTATGCCAAGAGCAGTCCTGCTCTGAGAACAAATGGGGCAGATGTGGCAGTACAGAAAGAGAAAAGCAGGCCTTCAGGGCAGCTAAAACCCTCACTGCCTCCACCAAAACCAGCTAGCCCCAGGTTTCAAAGAAAAGATTTTTCTGAGAAAAGAAATGAATGTTGGGTTTGGAAAGAAACCGGGCATATTGCTAGACAGTGTCCCAAAAGGATGAGCAATATGCAAAATGGGGCTAAGAAAGAAGTGGGCTGTTTGTGTGTCCCTGGAAACATGCCTGTGAACATGAGGGAACACATGCACCCAGTCACTGTGAATGGTGTACAGACACAAGGATTAAGAGACAAAGGGGCATCCCTGACATTGGTAAAAGGGGATCTGGTAGAGCCTGGTCAGCTTACACCCAATACATTTGTAACTGTAAAAGGGTTCACTGGAGAGAAGACAACATTGCCACTCACTAGTATTCTCCTAGACTATGGTGAAACAGGGGGAACTGTGCAACAGGTGGCTGTAGCCAAAACTTTAGCAGTTGATGTCATCCTTGGCAACAGTCTCAAACAAGGGATGGTGTGTACAGTTACCCATAGCCAAGCAGGAAGGGGAAATTGTAGTTCCCTGGACCCCATAGAAGCAACTGTGGAAACCACTGGGAGGCTGGTTCCCCAGCCTGTGTCTCCCGATATGGAGACTAATCAAAAGGGGGTAGTAAGTTCCCCAGTAGCAGTTAACCAAACAGCTATGGAGGGTTACTCTGAAGAAGGAGGGGTGACCCATTGTCAGAGGGTTAGGGATGACAGTGATTCGGAGTGCCCTGATGCTAGAACTAGGGACCCTAGTTTAGATACTGATGGGGACCTGTCCCCTGCCTTGGGAATGAGTAAGGAGTTTGCAGCTGCTCAGAAAAGTGACCCTAGTCTAGAGAAGCTGAGGGCTTGGGCAGACTCTGACAGAGCTCAGGGAGGTGATGGAAAACATAAAGTTTATTGGGAAAATGGACTGATGTATACTCAGGATGCTAAGACAGAGGGAGGGGTGATAGGCAGGCAGCTTGTCGTTCCTCAGGGGTACCATGAGCAGTTGCTCAAGATTGCACATGATATTCCCTTGTCTGGTCATCTGGGAATCGCATGCACTATGCAGCAGTTGGCCCAGAATTTCTATTGTCCCAGCTTCACCCAGCAGGTGAAGGAGTACTGCAGGTCTTGTCACCAGTGCCAAGAAATAGGGAAGGTGGGTTAGAAAACCCAAACTGCCCTAATTCCATTGCCCATAGTAGAGGAGCCATTCCAGAGGGTGGGAATGGATATTGTGGGGACCCCCAGCTCCTCTCGGAAGAGGTTCATCCTGACTGTGGTGGATTATGCTACCCAGTATCAAGAGGCAGTCAGTCACCCTATCATCACCAAGGACAGACAAAGTGGCAGATGCCTTACTTGGGATTTTCTCCCATGTTGGGTTTCTGCAGGAGGTTATCACCAATCGAGGGGGTTCCTTTATGTCAAACCTGATGAAATGTTTGTGGAAGAAGTGTGGGGTGGTGCAGAGATGCATGACACCATATCACCCGCAAGCCAATGGGTTTGTGGAAAGATTTAATGGTACCCTGAAGTCAGTGCTCCAAGTGTTTGCTGAACAGCATGGGAGGGACTGGAAGAAAGACCTTCCCCACTTGTTGTTTGCATACAGGGAGGTGCCCCAAGAGTTGACAGGGTTTTCCCCCTTTGAGCTCTTATATGAACGCTGGGTACATGAGCCCCTGGACTTGATCCAGGAGGACTGGGAAGGTAAGCACGCCATCCAGGGAACTCCCATAGTGGATTATGTCCTTAGGTTTAGAGAAAGGCTGAAGGAGCTTATGGGGACAGCCCAGAGCAACCTGGAAGCTGCCCAACAGAAACAAAAAGTGTGGAACAACCACAGAGCCAGAGCTCGCTCATACACGGTGGGTCAGGAAGTCATGGTCCTTATCCCGGTCTGGAAAGACAAGTTGCAGGCCGAGTGGGCAGGACCGTACAAAGTAGTCAGAAAGGTAAATGACATGAACTATGTCATAGAATTACCTGACAGAAGACATACAGAAAGAATGTACCAAGTCAACATGATGAAGCCATCTGCTAATATGGCTGACATGGTGTTTGCAGTGTGTGGTCCTGGGGAGGGGATGGACAAAAGAGACCCCCTTCTGGACTTGCTGAAAGAAAGTAAGCAGGAGTCCTCTGTGGAGGCAGTTAAATTGTCACCCCAGCTGGCCCCGGACAAGATCCAGGAAGTAAGGAAGGTTTTAGCAGACTTTGCCCCACTATTTACCGCCAAGCCTGGACTAACCCCTTTAGCGACACATGATGTAGAGACAGGGACACAGATGCCCATACGGTGGACAGCATATTGGGTATCAGAGGCTGTTCAAAAGGACATTAGGAGGGAAGTGGAGGAGATGCTGGATTTAGGGGTAATCCAGAGACCCCACAGCCCCTTGGTCTCACCCATCGTCCTTGTGCCCAAGCCAGGTGGCTCTACTCATTTCTGTGTGGACTGAATGCAGTCATGAAGTCAGATGCCCACCCAATGCCCCGGACAGATGAACTCCTGGACAAGTTGGGAGGGGTGACCTACCTTATGACTATTGACCTGACAAAGGGGTACTGGCAAGTAGAGTTGACTGACAGAGCTAGGGAGAGGTTGGCCTTCATCACTCTGATAGGCTTATTTGAATTTAAAGTAATGCCTTTCAGAATGAAGAACTCCCTAGCCACTTTCCAAAGGTTGGTGAACCAGGTGTTAAATGGTGCTGAGGAGTACGCCGTCTTTAGTGCCAGCTGGGAGGAACACCTGTCCCACCTTAGGGAAATGTTGGGCAGGACACAGAGGGCCAGGCTCACTGTCAAAGCTGAGAAGTGCCAGGTGGCCATGGCTGAAGTGGCATACCTCGGGCATGTTGTAGGCCGGGGACAGCTCTGTCCCAACCAAGTAAAAATAGAGGTGATTAAGACATGGCCCAGACCAGAGACACAGAAGCAAGTCAGGAGTTTTCTGGGGATAGCAGGGTATTATAGGAAATTTGTACCCAATTACAGTGCCCTGGCTGCTCCACTATCTGACCTGGTAAAGAAAAAGATGCCTAAGAAAATTACCTGGGAACCAGCCTGTGAAAAGGCCTTTACCAGACTGAAGGAGGCACTGTGCAGTGCTCCTGTATTGACGAGTCCTGACTATAGCAGACCCTTTCTAGTCCAGACTGATGCCTCAGACATGGATATTGGGGCAGTACTGAGTCAGACATCCAACCAAGGGAAAGATCACCCCGTAGTGTACCTAAGTAAAAAGTTACTTCCCAGGGAACAGGCGTACTCTACTGTGGAAAAAGAGCATCTTGCCTTAGTGTGGGCCATAAAGAAGTTAGAGACATACTTATACGGGCAGCATTTTGAGGTACAAACTGACCACAACCCCCTGTTTTGGCTGACACAAATGGGAACAACTAATGGTAGACTATTAAGATGCAGTCTTGCCTTGCAAGGGTATGACATGACAATCTTACATAGGGCTGGTGCAACCAATCAGAACACAGATGGCTTGTCACGTCTATATGAGGAGTGAACTGACTTAGGGAGTTCATCCCATGCAGAGGACAGAGCCCCAAAATTCCGTCTAGGTGGGGAGAATTTTGATGCTTGGCCAGCTGGTTATGATTATTGTATGATATTGGTATTATAAATAAATGGTCAGTGTATGAAATGTCAGTCTGTGAGATTTGGCCCTTTAAATTACAAGGTGTCAGCAGCTGAAACCACAGGATGTAAATAAAACTGATAAGGGAACCAGTTAATTAACTACCTTCCTTCCAATGGGCATTTTATTACCTTTATGACATGCTCAGGCTTTTGAAGTGGAAACAAAATCCAAAGTTTATGACATCAGGAAAGAAAGGGTAATTTGGCTGTTCCTATCAAGTTGACAAATGCTGGGATTGCTAAGTTCAAAGGAAAAATGGTTAATTAAGGAGTTACATATAGGAAATGTTTTTTTTTTCTGATGTTACATTATTTAACATATCTCCTGGTAGGAAATCATGTTTGTAATTTTATATTCTAAAAGGAGGAGCTAGATGACTCACAGAAGGGGTGTGGAGACACAGAGTTTAAACTGATACTTGTGTCTGAAATGTAGGTCATATTATTTTGGGGCTCCGAGAGAAAAACAGTGCTCTGATCTAACTAAAAGCACTTCCTGAGGTAATACCTTAGATAGCAAAAATCTAAATGTATTGTGGTAGGAGCTTTGCTTTGTAATTTTTCCTTGTTCTTTTATGTGATTGTGAGCTCTTTGATATATTGTCTGTGTTTACATTTGTTTAATATTTTTATCATCTTTTAGTAAAGAACCTTTTCTTTGAAAGATTGGCTGAGTGTCTGTCAGTTCTTTTTCCATGTGACATATAGGTGGTTAAATCTGACAACTGTTCAACAGCTTGATGGTGTTACTAAGCTTGGTAAACGGTATTGACAAGGCTGGAGGAATGGTCAAATGTATGGGTGCTTAGATTCAATGCTAAGAAATGCCAAGTAATGCACCTGGGAAACAAAAACCCTGGGGAAGAGTACACAATGGGGGGGGATGAGATACTAACAACAACAAAAATGGAAAGGGACCTGGGGGTAGTCATATCTGATGACATAAAGGTGGGCAAGCAATATGAGAGGGCAGTAAGGAGGGCTGAGGGGATAGTGGGATGCATAGGGAGAGGCATCATCAGTAGAAAACAGGAAGTTGTTATCACTCTGTACAGACAGCTGGTGAGACCCCATCTGGAGTACTGTATGCAGTTCTGGAGACCCAATCTCCGCAAAGACATAGATAGGATGGAGGCGATCCAGTGGAGGGCAACTAAGATGGTGAAGTGTCTGCACAAGAAGACATATGAAGAGAGACTTAAGGAGCTTAATATGTATAGCCTCGAGGAATGGAGGGAGAGGGGAGACATGATAGAAACTTTCAAGTACCTCAAGGGAATCAACAAAGTCCAAGAGGGTAACATCTTTCAGAAAAAGAGGTGTGCAAGAACAAGGGGGCACAATTTGAAGATTGAAGGGAGATGGCTCAGAGGTAATGTGAGGAAGTATTTTTTCATGGAGAGGGTTGTGGATACATGGAACAGCCTTCCTGAGGAGGTTGTGGAGTCAAAAACAGTGGTAGATTTCAAGAATGCGTGGGACAGTCTTAAGGCAATTCTAGTGGGTGAGGGTAGGAAAAAGTAGGCTGTTGGTTAACTAGGATCTCCAGTTTATCCATTAGGTAGGGAAATGGGCAGACTGGGTGAGCCAAGTGGTCCTTATCTGCCATCAAATTCTATGTTTCTATGTATGTTTCTAAGATCTCTTATAGAGTTTTAAGGGTTCATTTTGGATACCAGGTTAGGTGCCCTTAGGTGAAAGATATATTGCATCCCCCCGAAGAGAATATTATCTGAGCCTGTACATTTGGGTATGCTAGAATAAGGTTCACAGTTTGAATCCCACCAGAACCTGGAACTAACGGTGATTCTGACCCAAAAGAAGACAGGAGGGTTACCCTGTCTGTTACCTGTTCAAACTATTGCACTCTGAGGTTGGCACTGTGGGAGCAGAGGGCCTGACCTGTGGAGTGCGTTTGTGACAGATTTGGTTGGCAGCAGTGTGATACATTTGGTAACACAAGCTTTAACTGTTCAGTGTGTCAGCTTAATACTGTACAGCTCACTTGCAAAATAAGGCAGTGGTTTATTTTTAAAAGAGAAAACAGAACAATATCAGTTTGCTTACAGTCAAAGTTCCTACCTGTTTTATTTTTTTTTTTTCAAAGTGCAAGTTAGAGTAGCCGTAGTTAGGGAAGAATATGGCTTCCAACTGCAGTGAGCACACTACAGACTATCTGAAGCAGTTGTGCAAGGAGAGAGGAGTCCTACACGAGGGGAGAACCACAAAGCAGAAACTCATGGACGCTCTGATGGCTGCTGATGCCCAGAGTGTCGAGTCCCAGTCCGTGACTGTAAAGGACCAAACCTTGGGCGTGAAGAGGCCAGCGGCCAGTGCAGTGTCCTTAGCCGGTGAGGAGGACAGCAGGGTGAGTACAAACCAAGGGCCGCAGCAGCAGAGGAAGGTCACCAACATTCTGGAGCCAGAAGCAATCAGGCTGCAGAGTGAGTTACACAGAATGGAGCTGGAGTTCCACAGAGAGGCTGAGCGGGAACAGTGAGAAGCAAAGCGAGAGAAATGAGGTGCAGAGAAGAAGAGTGAGCAAGAACGGTGAGACGCGGAGTGAGAGAAATGAGCCACAGAGGAGACGAGGGAGCAAGAACAGGGAGAAGCTGAACGTGAACAGCGAGAGGCTGACCATGAAGAGTGTGAGCACCAGAGGCGACATGAACTGGAGAAGCTACGACTCCAACCACCAGCAGAGCAGGTAAGTGGCTTGGGTTTAACTGGAACTACAGGACTGGGTTACAAATTAAATTCCAAATTGATAGCTGAATTTAAAGTGGGGGAGGATATGGATGCCTTTTTAAATCCTTTGAAAAGGTTTGTATTCAGGCAAAGATTCCTAGAGGGTCCTGGCGCTTCCAGCTATCCCCACTATTTACCGGGAAGCTCGGGATGCATTGGGTCAAATGGACAGTGAGGACAGTAATGACTAAAGAAAGTTAAAGTTGCACTTTAAAAAAAGTTTGATTTAACCGCAGAAGCATACAGAGCTAAATTACGTAAGCTCAGAAGAAGCCCTGACATGAACTACGAGGAGCTAGGCACGAAATAACGTTAGTTTTTTAAAACGTTGGTGGGAAGGAATTGAAGCAAACTCTGTAGATAAAATTGAAAATACTATATTGTTAGAGCAGTTTTGGGGGGCATGCCCAGCAGAGCTGAAAACCTGGCTGGAGGACCGAGATCCCAAAACAGACAAGAGGCTGCTGAACTCTCGGACTGCTATGCCAAGAGCAGACCTGCTCTGAGAATGAATGGGGTGGGTGTGGCAGTGCAGAAATTGAAAAACGTGCCTTCAGGGCAGCTAAAACCCTCACTTCCTCCATCAAAATCAGCTAGCCCCAGGTTTCAAAGAAAAGATTTTTCTGAGAAAAGAAACGAATGTTGGGTTTGGAAAGAAACCGGGCATATTGCTAGACAGTGTCCCTAAAGAATGAGCAGTATGCAAAATGGGGCTTGGAAAGAAGTGGGTTGTTTGTGTGTCCCTGGAAGCATGCCAGTGAATATGAGGGAACACATGCACCCAGTCACTGTGAACGGTGTACAGACACAAGGGTTAAGAGACACAGGGGCATCCCTGACATTGGTAAAAGGGGATCTGGTAGAGTCTGGTCAGCTTATACCCAATAAATTTGTAACTGCACAAGGGTTCACTGGGGAGGAGACAACATTGCCACTCACTAGTGTTCTCCTAGACTGGGCTGAAACAGGGGGAACTATGCAACAGGTGGCTGGAGCCAAAACTTTAGCAGTTGATGTCATCCTTGGCAACAATCTCAAATGTCATGGTCTGTGCAGTTACTCATAGCCAAGAGGGAAGGGGAAATTGTAGTTGCCTGGACCCCATAGAAGCCACTGTGGAAGCCACTGGGAGGCTGGTTCCCCAGCCTGTGTCTCCTGATGTGGAGACTTATCAAAAGGGGGTAGAAATTGCCCCAGTAGCAGTTAACCAAACAGCTACAGAGGGTTACTCCGAAGAAGGAGGGGTGACCCATTGTCAGAGGGTTAGGGATGACAGTGATTCGGAGTGCCCTGATGCTAGAGCTAGGGACCCTAGTTTAGATACTGATGGGGACCTGTCCCCTGCATTGGGAATGTGTAAGGAGTTTGCAACTGCTTAGAAAAGTGACCCTAGTCCAGAGAAATTGAGGGGTTGGGCAGACTCTGACGGAGCGCAGGGAGGTGATGGAAAACATGAAGTTTATTGGGAAAATAGACTGATGGATACTCAGGATGCTAAGACAGAGGGAGGGGTGATAGGCAGGCAACTTGTTGTTCCACAGGCGTACCGTGAGCAGTTGCACAAGATTGCACACACTATTCCCTTGTCTGGTCATCTGGGAATTGCACGCACTATGCAGGGTTGGCCCAGAATTTCTATTGGCCCAACTTCACCCAGCAGGTGAAGGAGTATTGCAGATCTTGTCACCGGTGCCAAGAAATAGTGAAGGTTTGTAAGAAAACCCAAGCCTCCCCAATTCCATTGCCCATAGTGGAGGAGCCATTCCAGAGGGTGGGAATGGATATTGTGGGGCCTTTAAATACCCCCAGCTCTCTGGGAAGGGGTTCATCCTGACTGTGGTGGATTATGCCACCCTGTATCCAGAGGCAGTTGATCTATCCTCACTGAGGAAAAAGTGGCAGATGCCTTACTTGGGATTTTCTCCCGTGTTGGGTTTCTGCAGGAGGCAATCACCGATCGAGGGGGTTCCTTCATGTCAGACCTGATGAAATATTTGTCGGAGAAGATGGGGTGGTCCAGAGATGCACGACACCATATCACTCACAAGCCAATGGGCTTGTGGAAAGATTTAACAGTACCCTGAAGTCGATGCTGCAAGCGTTTGCTGAACAGCATGGGAGGGACTGGCAGAAAGACCTTCCCCACGTGTTGTTTGCATACAGGGAGGTGCCCCAAGAGTCAACAAGGTTTTCCCTCTTTCAGCTCTTATATAGACGCCGGGTACATGGGCCCCTAGACCTGATCCAGGAAGACTGGGAATGTAAGCACGCCACCCAGGGAACTCCCATAGTTGATTATGTCCTTAGGTTTAGGGAAAGGCTGAAGGAGCTTATGGGGGCAGCCCAGAGCAATCTGGCAGCTGCCCAACAGAAACAAAAAGTGTGGTACGACCACAGAGCCAGAGCTCACTCATACACAGTGGGTCAGGAAATCATGGTCCTTATCCCGGTCTGGAAAGACAAGCTGCAGACTGAGTGGGCAGGACTGTACAAAGTAGTCAGAAAGGTAAATGACATGAACTATATCATAGAATTACCTGACAGAAGACATACAGAAAGCATGTACCATGTCAACATGATGAAGCCATATGCTAATAGGGCTGACATGATGTTTGTAGTGTGTAGTCCTGGAGATGGGATAGACAAAGGAGACCCCCATCTGGACTTGCTGGAAGAAAGCAAGTGGTAGTCCTCTGTGGAGGCAGTTAAATTGTCACCCCAGCTGGCCCTGGACAAGATCCAGGAAGTAAGGGAGGTTTTAGCAGACTTTGCTCCACTGTTTAACGCCAATCCTGTACTAACCCCCCTAGCGACACATGATGTAGAGACAGGGACACAGATGCCCATACGGCGGACAGCATATCAGGTGTCAGAGGCTGTCCAAAAGGACATTAGGAGGGAGGGAGGTGGAGGAAATGCTGGATTTAGGGGTAATCCAGAGATCCCACAGCCCCTGGGCCTCACCCATAGTCCTTGTGCCCAAGCCAGATGGCTCTACTCATTTCTGTGTGGACTATCGTGGACTGAATGCAGTCATGAAGTCAGAAGCCCACCCGATGCCCCGGATGGATGAACTCCTGGACAAGTTGGGAGGGGGTGACCTACCTTATGACTATTGACCTGACAAAGGGGTACTGGCAGGTAGAGTAGACTGACAGAGCTAGGGAGAGGTTGGCCTTCATCACTCCGATAGGCTTATTTGAATTTAAAGTAATGCCTTTCAGAATGAAGAACTCCCTGGCCACTTTCCAAAGGTTGGTGAACCAGGTGTTAAATGGTGCTAAGGAGTACGCCATGGCATACCTGGATGACACTGCCATCTTTAGTGCCTGCTGGGAGGAACACCTGTCCCACCTTAGGGTAGTGCTGGGCAGGACACAGAGGGGCCGGGCTCACTATCAAACTGAGAAATGCCAGGGGCCGTGGCTGAAGTGGCATACCTTGAGCATGTTGTAGGCTGGGGACAGCTGTCCCAACCAAGTTTAAAATAGAGGTGATCAAGACATGGCCCAGACCAGAGACACAGAAACAGGTCAGGAGTTTGCTAGGGATAGCAGGGCACTATAGGAAACTTGTACCCAATCACAGTGCCCTGGCTGCTTCCCTATCTGACCTGGTAACGAAAAAGATGCCTAAGAAAATTACCTGGGAACTAGCCTGTGAAGAAGCCTTTACCAGACTGAAGGAGCCACTGTGTAGTGCTCCTGTATTGACAAGTCCTGACTATAGCAGGCCCTATATAGTCCAGACTGATGCCTCAGACATGCGTATTGGGGCAGTACTGAGTCAGACATCCAACCAAGGGAAAGAGCACCCTGTAGTGTACCTGAGTAAAACGTTACTTCCCAGGGAGCAGGCATACTCTTCTGTGGAAAAAGAGTGTCTTGCCATAGTGTGGGCCATAAAGAAGTTAGAGCCATACTTATACGGGCAGCATTTTCAGGTACAAACTGACCTCAACCCCCTGGTTTGGCTGACACAAATGGAAAAAACTAATGGCAGACTATTAAGATGGAGTCTTGCCTTGCAAGGGTATGACATGACAATCTTACATAGGGCTGGAGCAACCAATCAGAACACAGATGGCTTGTCGCATCTATATGAGGAGTGAACTGACTTAGGGAGCTCATCCCATGCAGGGGTTAGAGCCCCCAAATTCCGTCTAGGTGGGGAGGATTATGACGCTTGGCCAGCTGGTTATGATTATTGTATGATATTGGTATTATAAATAAATGGTCAGTGTATGAAATGTCAGTCTGTGAGATTTGGTCCTTTAAGTTACAAGGTGTCAGCAGCTGAAATAACAGGATGTAATTAAAACTGACAAGGGAACCAGTTAATTAACTACCTTCCTTCCAGTGGGCATTTTATTACCTTTATGACATGCTCAGGCTTTTGAAGTGGAAACAAAATCCAAAGTTTATGACGTCAGGAAAGAAAGGGTAATTTGGCTGTTCCTATCAAGTTTAACAGCTAAATGACAAATGCTGGGATTGCTAAGTTCAAAGGAAAAATGGTTAATTAAGGAGTTATATATAGGAAATGTCTTTTTTCTTCTGATGTTACATTATTTAACATACCTCCTGGTAGGAAATCATGTTTGTAATTTTATATTCTAAAAGGAGGAGCTAGATGACTCACAGAAGGGGTGTGGAGACACAGAGTTTAAACTGATACTTGTGTCTGAAATGTAAGTCATATTATTTTGGAACTTCGAGAGAAAAACAGTTCTCTGGCCTAACTAAAAGCACTTCCAGAGACAATACCTTAGACAGTAAAAATCTAAATGTATTGTGGTAGGAGTTTTGCTTTGTAATTTTCCCTTGTTCTTTTATGTGATTGTGAGCTCTTTGATATATTGTTCTGTGTTTACATTTTTTTCATATTTTTATCATCTTTTAGTAAGGAACTTTTTCTTTAAAAGGCTGCCTGGGTGTCTGTCAGTTCTTTTTGCATATGACATATAATTGGTTAAGTGTGACAACTGTTCAGCAGCTTGATGGTGTTACTAAGCTTGGTAAAAGGTAAGAATATACCTAAGGTCTCTTGTAGAGTTTTAAGGGTTCATTTTGGATACCTTGTTAGGTGCCCTTAGGCGAAATATATATTGCATCCCCCCCAAAGAGAATATTATCTGAGCCTATACATTTGGGTACGCTAGGATAAGGTTCACAGTTTGAAACCCCCCAGAACTTGAGACTAAATGTGATTTGGACCCAAAAGCAGACAGGAGGGTTACCCTGTATGTTACCTGTTCACACTATTGCACTCTGAGGTTGGCACTGTGGGAGCAGAGGGCCTGACCTGCAGAGTGCATTTGTGACAGGGACATATTCTGCATCCAAATCAAGGAGCAATGCAGCTTGCAGCCTGGCTCCTGAAAGGAAGAGGCTCCTGAATCAAGGCTTCTCTAAGAGGGTGGTGGACACCCTGATTGCTGCCAGGAAAAATTCCACATTGGCAGCTTATGCTCACATATGGACCACCTTTTTGGCTTGGGCAAGAAAAAAAATATTTGGCCTTCCAAAGCCATGGTTCTGCAGATTTGGGATTTCCTGCAGGAAGGAGTGGAAAAAGGTTTGACCTTGAGTACCCTGAAAGGTCAGGTGTTGGCCCTTGGAGCCTCCTTGGGTTTGTCCCTAGGGACTAACTGGGAGATTATTCATTTTCTGTGCGCTGTCAGCAGGAGTTGACCTCTGTTCTGATCCCCTGTTCCCCCATAGGACCCGAATCTGGTTCTGAATACTCTTTGTAAGGAGCCTTTCAAACCACTTTCATCAGTACCATTGGACGTGCTGTCTTACAAGGTGTGTTTCTTAGTTGCTATGTGCTCAGCCAGGAGGATTGATGAGCTCCAGCCTGTGTCCCAGAAAGAACCATTCCTTGTCATGCATACGGACAAGGTGGTGCTCAGAACAGTCTCGTCATTCATTCCAAAGGTCTCCATGGCCTTCTATGTGAACCAGAAAACCTATCTTCCATCCTTCTGTTCATTAACCTACTCATCCAAAGGAGACGGAGTGGCATAAGTTACTTTTGTTGTGGGCCATTAGCACATACCTTAGATGGACTGATGAGTTCTGGAAATCACATAAATTGTTTGTTCTTTTTGGAGGTGCCAAACAGGGACAAAAAGCCTCCAAGGCCACCCTAACTAGGTGGGTAAGGGTCTGCATTGCCGAGGCTTATGTCACAGAAAAGAAGAAGCCTCCAGCTCTCATCAAGGTTCTCTCCACCAGGGTTATGGCCACCTCCTGGGTGGAGAGGGATGAGGGGTCTCTTTTAGAGTTGTGCAAGGCAGCTACATGGTCCTCCATCCACACATTCACCAAGCACTACAGATTGGATGTTCAAAGCTCTGCTGCTGCTGTGGCCTTTGGTTGCAGAGTTTTGCAGGTGGCAATTAGCAGGTAAATTTCTTTCCTGTGTGTGGCTGACATATGGGACGTTATTCTCTCCCACCCTTTTTTTCTTGGGTACTGCTTTTTAGAACCCTGTTGTACTGACTACCCATTGACAATGTGGAGTGCTACAGAAAGAAGACATTTCTTCATACTTAGCATAATTTCCTTTTCTGTTAGCTCCAGTATTGTCAATGGGGCCCACTCGGAAGCCTCGCTCTTGCAGGAGAATATTGTCTGGTATGCCAGCACTGGAATATCTGTTGTCCTGTTATGAACTCTGATGGTAAGCCTGTATGGACATCCCTCTATAGTTTACTTGCTGCACTTGTGTTTATATAGATGTGAAAAAAAAACAGTTCCACATTAGGATGTTGGTTGCTAGCATGCAGATTTAACAGATTCATATTTGATGTTCACTAAGAGTGCCTCCTTTGTTGCAAGTGAATGCTTACACTGCATGTAGTCCTTTGCCTTTTAATAAGTCTGTTTTCAGTTGATTCAGTTCTGCAGGACCTTTCAAGACATAGACTTTTGGAAGATGAGCCTCGATCACTCACTTTTCGTCATCTGACGAGGTATGCCACTGTTTACTGTATTTTATTCTGGCTAGTATCCGATCTGTGTAGACAGCTGACTTATGTGTTTTTCATGTCATGTCAACTGGTATGATATTTATTTCCATATTTAGAGGCACTGCATGGACAGTAGTGACTGGAGAGGTGCTGCTGTCTAGAATCTTCATATGCCCAACATCCTTGGCTGATTGAGCCTTTGGGCTGTGCCATTTCCCTGAGTAGTTGTGCACAATACCCAGTTGTATTGACTGCCCATTGACAAAGTTGGAACTAACAGAAAAGGAAATTATGGTTAAGTATGAAGAAATTTCTTCTTTATTGAGAAATCTTGTGATCCACTACCAAAGAGCATGACTACCAATATAAAAGTAACCAGTATCTGATCATTTTGTTGGCCATTCTGAAAACAAAAAAGTGGCTAAATCTCCAACAGTTTTTAATACTTAGGTTTTCATGAAGTTGGTTTCTCAAACATCAGAAGAAAGATCAGGCACACATTTTCGAGTCTTGTAGAATCCTACTCCATCCAGAATCTCTGAACGTTTCAGCCTGATCCATTAATTAGCAACTGAATTAGATGTGAGCAAAAATTGGTGGGTTATATAGAAGATACCAGTGGTGTTTCTGTTAAGTCCATTTCGGAAGGATTTGGCTTCCAAAAATGGGGTAGAAACTTCCCAAACTTATGGGGACAAAGTATTTGACTTCTAAATGTGAAAAACGTAAAGTCATTGACTTCCAATTTTTCAGGCATGAAAATCAAATATGGTTGATTTTTCAAAAAAAAGGCTTATTTTACCAACAATATTTTATATAAACTTTAGTACTTTATCTCTTTAGGACTTTGACTCCCAGAATTTGGACATGGAAAGTAAATGGACTTCAAGAAAATGTGAATTACTCAAATTTTTGAAGCCATGGAAGTTCCTGACTTCAAATTAAAAAATAATTACTAAACCCCGGTTTACCAGCAAACTCTAGTAGTGGAATTATGACATCATTCCAATAATAACTTCAACAGAGGGAAAAGCAAGAGGATGAGATGAAGTCTGAAATACCATGACACAAAAGCCAGAATGACACTGAAAAGGTGAACGGGGGTGCCTATAGCAAAAAACAGACAGTCTAACCTGAAAGCATGAGGCACTCGCCCTCCACAGCCACACTGAGAAATGGTTCGATGCATATACTGTATGCAGTATAGAAGTCCAAGAGGGTAGCATCTTTCAGAAAAAGAGATGTGCAAGAACAAGGGGACACAATTTGAAGATGGGGGGGCTGTTCAGGGGCAATGTGAGGAAGTATTTTTTCACAGAGAGGGTGGTGTACACGTAGAACAGCCTTCCTGAGGAGGTTGTGGGGTCTAAAACTGTGGGAGAATTCAAGAATGCATGGGACAGACATAAGGCAATTTTTGTGGGGGCTAGGAAGAAATAGGCTGTTGGTTAACTAGGATCTGCAGCTTATCCTGTAGGTAGGGAAATGGGCAGACTAGGTGGGCCAAGCGGTCCTTATCTGCCGTAAAATTCTATGTCTCTAAAAGGCTTTCATTTATTCAAGTTTACATATAGAAGCCATCTGTGAAAAATGGTGCAAGCATTGTGAGTGGTGACAAGTGCCCCAATGTTTCATGTTTTTCGTTTATTCAAATTTATAAAACCCATCTGTGAAAAATGCTGCAAGCAGTGTGAATGGTGACTAACACCCAAATGTTTCATGCCTGCTGGTCTCTTGCACTAAAACATTCTTGAACTCCAGTGATGGAATAATGAATATTTGACAGTTTCTAAATTGCAATGCTACCCACATGGCTGTTGGCAGGCATACTCAGTGTATTTTGCTGAGTACAGGAAAATCTGGATAACATGAGCCTCACACCAGGACAATAAACACAAATAGATCCTGATGTACATGAAGACCTGTGTTTCCCCCTCCTTGGGTACTTTACTGTGAGTCTGTGAATAATCTTTGGAAGATGTGTGGGTGCTGAACTTAGAGTCCATGATTGTATGTGACCTGATCGGGTATGTATCGTAGTTTATTTATTTATTTAGCTTTTGTTTACCGGGTAAGTACACTAGACAAGTGTTATGCCTATTTTCAGGAACGACCCGGGAGAGTACAACATGAGGAACAACAGTCAAGGAGACATGGCAAAGAGAGTACAGTTTTTTGTCACAGTAAACAAACATGTGGGAAATACTGTACATCATTTGACGCTAGGGGAAACATACAGTAGTAAGCACATTTCAGATTATACACTCTAGACTAGCTAGTTCAGCTGACAGATATATACAGGTCATCATACATAGGAGTGGAGCATAGCTCAAGGACTGGATTGGTCATAATATAACTTATGACATTGTCGTATACACCCCCTAGGCTAGTTGGATCGCGGACAGGTATATACAGCTCATCACATTTTTCTAAATATGCACATGTTAGACAGAAACAGAAACACTTGGTAGTACAAGTTTCTACCAAGTGCCCAAGGTGCAATATGTCATGGTTAGCCTATGACCGTGGAGCAATAATGGGTGTAAAAATGCCCAAGGCTTTTTAGGCAGGAGTAGTCAGAAGTCATTGATACAGTGGGGAAAATATCTCCAGGAATTCAATGGAGACACCCTGGGAAGTTCAGACAAAACAATTTGACACTTTACTCTAGGGAGGTTTGGGGCAGTCACACTCTGATGCTAGTTTTAGGAAATCCCACAGGAATTTGAAAACTCAGATAGGAGGGCAGCTCAGATATCCACAGGTGGCAATTCCAGAGTCTGGGCGCACTTATGGCCAAAGCCCGATCCCCATGAGGGTCCAGGTAGGAGGGACTTTGAGCATCCCTGATGTGAGAGACCTAAGTTGGTAGGGGGTGGGATTCAGCTTAGGCAGAAGCCAGGCCAGCCCTTGGGGGTGCTAGTTCTGATCACTTTCCCAGAGAGGCATCCCAAACCAAAATCAAGGTATTTAGCTGGTGAGAGCCAGCAGAGTTTCTCATATAGCTCACAATGGTGGGTGAGTTGGGGGGCAGCCAAGGCAAACTGACAAATGTTATTGTAAGCAGTGTACCACCGGGTGAGATGTGTCTTTGGAGAGCGAGCAAATAGGTGCAGCCCATAGCTGAGGAGGGGAAGGAGCACACCCTTCACTAGGGCAAGCCTGGCTGCCGGTGTAAGGTTATACTTGGCCCTATAGGCCAGACCCAGTTGCAGTTTGCCGCCCTGCAGATGTTAAGGATATGATTACCCATGTCAAGTTGGGGGTCAAGTGTTACCCCCAGGTATTTGATGGAGCTCACTATGGGTAGTGAGGATCCATCTGCGCTGGAGATGTCTAAGCAGGCAGATGAGGCTTTGGTTTTAGCCATTGAGCCAAAGAGCATAGCCTGTGTCTTTTTCAGGGTCAGGACCAGCTTGTGACTAGTAACCCATGACAATACCCTGTTAAAGTCATCGGTCAGGTTCTGGTTTAGGGTAGTGGCATTCTTGGAGTGAGCCAGGATTACCAGATCATCTGCATACATGGTGGCGCTACAGCTGGTAGTAACCATGGGTAGTTGATTGATGAAGAGGGAGAAGAGGAGGGGGACCCAGTACTGAGCCTTGAGGCACTCTGGAGGTCACCGGTAGGGGCTCGGAGAGGACTTTATTGAAGCAGGTATGCTGCTTTCTGCCATGTAGATAACCCATTAGCCATTTCATGGCATGGGGGGAGAGGCCAAGTGACCACAACTATGCACCAAGCAGTTTGTGGTCAACAAGGGTCAAAGGCTTTGGACAGGTCGATAAATATTGCACCAGAGAGTTTGCTGTGGTCCATGGCTGTCTGGATACTTGATGTAACCGAGATTAAGGCTGTGGTGGTGCTGTGTCCCTTATGAAAGCCGTGCTGGGCTGGGGACAGAAGTTCATGAGAGTGGATATATTCCGAAAGCTGCTCAGCCGCTACCTTTTCAAGGAGCTTGCTAAGGGTTGGGAGAATGGAAATCGGTCAATAATTGTCAGGTAGTTTGGGATTTCCTTGCTTCAGTACAGGGACAATCCTCGCCTCTTCCAGATGTCTGGGATGGCCCCCAGACCAAGGGATAGGTTGAAGATAAAGGCTACTGGTGAGGCAATGTGTGCAGCACAAAGCTTAAGGAGTTTAGGCTCCAGGTTGTCTAGGCCAGGACTGGAGTACTGGGAGAGGCCAGCTAGGCATTTCTGCAAGTCCTGAACTGATACAGCCCTGAGGTGGAACATTTGATGAGGAGGGTGACCCTCCAGCAGAGTGGAGGGAAGGTGGTGGGACAGAGCCTCATCAGGTGAGAAGAGGGTTGTGAAGGCAGGAGGTCAGAGAAGTGATTATTTAGGGAGTTAGCAATAGTATGGGAATTATTGCAGGAGACTCTATTTATGACCATGTCCGTAACCCCCGGATGGGAGGATCCACTGACAAGGGATTTAATATCTCTCTAGAACCTCCTGGGATTATTGGCAGAGCTTAGTAGGGTGGACTTGCAGAAGTCACTCTTTGCTGCCCTGATGGCCTTTTTGCACTTGTTCCTGAGGTGTCTGTACCTTTGAAAAATCATGGGATCACTGGTACCTTTGGAACGAGCCCAACACTTATCTCTCTCCCGCATCTGGGCTAGGAGATTCCCATTTAACCAGAGGGTAGCGGACCCCCTCACCCTACGGGTGACCTTGGGAGCATGCTTGTCTTGCAAGGCCCCAAAGGTGGAGAGGAAGTAAGAGGTTGCTGCTGAGGGGTCAGTGGCACCATACACCCCAGACCAGTCAGTAACTCTTAGGTCTTCCAGGAACTCCTCAGTATCGAATCTAGAGTAGTTTCTGACATGCATAATTTTGTGTGGAATTTTGGGGTTGGGAATTTTCCATACACAGAAAACTGGTGAGTGGTCAGAGATGGAGTCAGATAATGTATCCGCTGATGAGATCCTGTCAGGACGGTTAGACATGATCCAGTCCAGTAAGGTGCTGGAAGATCTATTTGCTGTCTGCCTAGTTTGTTCCTGGATGAGCTGGGTCAGGGCAAGGTTAGCAACCAGAGGCTCAAACTGCTTAACATTACCACCATCCCAGTTAAGGTTTACATCCCTCAGGATTATGAGTTCGTTATCCCTGATTCTGGGACCAATTTTGTCCATGAGGTGAGTTAATCCAGGTAGCCCACCTCTTGGAGGATTATAGGTGCACACCAGGTGCAGTTTGTTTGCATCCCCAAGTAGCAGTAGCACATGTAGCAACTCACAGGGGGACACGTTTGAATCCTGGTGGGCAATTTCGGAGATTTTTAAGTGGCTCTTATGGTAGATTAGTATGCCACCCCCCCCTTGCCCCCAGCTCTGTCCAGTCGGGTGAATTCATACCCAGTTAGTTCACAAGCAGAGGCAGGGATAGAGGGTTTCAGCCAGGCCTCTATCACTCCTAGGATGTCGGGTTTGTAGAGTGCAACCCATGCCAATAGCTCATCACGATTAGGTAGCAGGCTCCTAATGTTAAGATGAGCTATTTTTAGCCCCTTACCCATGCCCCATATGGGAGGGATTTTGTGGGTCAGATTTAATGGGCCAGGGTTGGTTCAATATCACCGGCCAGTAGTAGTGCAAGTAGGAGGAGCCAGGGGAGATACCACCTCCTATGCACTTGACAACCTGGGAGTTTTTTAGCATGGGTACGCTTTACACTGCTTGTATACATAAGGCACCGAAGATCTAGACAGCAAGTAACACTGCAGTGCACTTCGGAGATCACAAGGATATTGGAGAAGGTGTAGTCAGGGACCTCGTAGGTGGACGACCATCCCCAGTTGTCACCCAGTGTTATTAAGGGGGAGGTGACCATATGCAACAAGGAGAGTCCCACTATAAGACCTACAAGGCCTATATCCCTGCGGATGACAGCCAGCACCCTCTCTACCTTTAATATTTGAGTATCCCTATCCTCACTAGATGAATGGGAGGGGAACCACTTCCACATCTTGGCTGGAGACATAGCACTAGCCTGTGAGATAATTATCAGTCAGCTAACAAGAACTGCTGTGAAGGAAGGAGAGATGGATGTACTAAGGCTGGAAGAAAGTTAGTGAGATTTGTTATTGGTATGTGCCAAGTAAATAAAATAAGGCCTGCACAGTGCAATTCAAGGCTACCAGCTATGGATGCAGTGGCTGGGGTTTATTTCTGGGAAGGAGTTCCTGCCCTCGCCCTTTGTAAGCACACTTACCACCTGTTGACAGTTATATGAGGACAGGGTTTAGACAGCCAACAACCAAGCAGTGCAAGTGGGGTTAGGATTGGTACAGTGATTTGTATAGAAAGACCAAGAATCCCTCTAGTGGCAGGTCTGTATAACCTGCTAATGGAAAACTAGCTCCCTGAGCTGGTGGCTTTGATGGAAGAGGGATTCCTGGATATCGTAGCAGTCACAGAAACATGGTACACAGAGAACCATGACTGGGATGTTAACATACCAGGGTACATAACCTACAGGAGAGACAGGCAGGGGAGAAGAGGGGGAGTAGGTAGCTCTCTATGTAAAAGAAGGGATAAAAGCAACTGAACAAAAGAGTAAACAGTGAGGAGAGAAGGCACTGTGGGTCACCTTGGAGACTGGAAAGGGCACCACAATCCGCACAGGGGTTGTGTACAGACCCCATGTCAGGGGAGGAATGGACAAGGATATGATAGAAGGCATTCTTAGAATGGCAGAGAAAGGGGAGATACTGTTGATGGGAGACCTGAATATGCCAGATGTTAGCTGAAGCACATTTGCTGCAACCACATCCAAGAGCAGGGCCATTCTTGATGCCCTACAGGTGGCAGGCCTCAGACAGCTAGTTTCGGAACCCACTCATGAGGGAGCAATCTTAGACCTCATACTCTCAAATGGGGGCAGTGAGAGGATCTCAGATCTAGAAGTGGGTTGCCATCTGGGAACAAGTGACCATCAAACAGTGTGGTTCACGCTAAACTCAGCTACAGAGTCAAGCCATACAAAACTGAGGGTACTGGACTTCAGGAGGGCTGACTTTGGCAAGATGGGAGAGTGCCTCAGAAAAGCACTAGCAAACAGGCTAGAAGGAGGTGTGGAGCAACAATGGGGAATCATCAAAACTGCCATCACAGAGGCAACAAGCCTTTGTGTGAAGCAAATAGACAAAACAAAAGAAAAAGCCACTATGGTTCTCAAAAGAGGTGGCTGTGAAAGTCAGGAAGAAAAATATAGCATTCTGGAAGTATAAGGAAACACAGAAGGAGCAGGACAGAGAGCTGTACCAGTTAAGGCAGAAGGAAGCAGGGAGGGAAGTCAGAATAGCAAAGGCCCAAACTGAGGAAAAGATAGCCAACTCGGTTAAGAAGGGGGATAAAACCTTTTATAGGTATATTAGCGAGCGTAGAAAGGCGGAGAGGGATAGTGAGGCTGAATAGAATGAGCGGTGGGTGGGCAGAGGGGACAGTGAAAAAGCAGGGATACTGAACGAATATTTCTGCTCAGTATTCACAAAAGAGGAGGGGGAAGTGCCTAATCCAATTAACAGAAGCACTCTTGATAGGGGTGTCGATCCCAGTCCTTTCACAGAAGAAAGGGTTCTGCAAGAACTCCTAAAACTGAAGGTGGACAAAGCAATGGGGCTTGATGGAATTCACCCCAGAATTCTAAAAGAATTAAGGGTGGAACTAGAGAAACCACTGGCTACTCTTTTTAATAAATCATGGGAGGATGGTGTGGTACCCGAGGACTGGAGGAAGGCTGATGTGATTCCCCTTCACAAAAATGGGACCAAGACAGAGGCAGGAAGCTACAGACCTGTCAGTTTGACCTCTGTGGTAGGGAAGGTGATGAAGTCACTTCTGAAGGAAAGAATAGTTGAGTACCTAGAGGCCAGTGGGGCACAGGACCCAAGGCAGCATGGGTTCACAGTGGGAAGGTCATGTCAGATGAATCTAATAGATTTCTTTGACTGGGTGACCAAAGTAGTAGACCAGGGAGGGGCTGTGGACATGGCCTACCTAGACTTTAGCAAGGCATTTGACACAGTCCCACACAAAAGATTAATAGTCAAATTAGCCAGCCTGGGAGTGGGTCCTAGGCTGATAGCCTGGGTAAAACATTGGCTGGACAACAGGACACAGAAGGTAATTGTAAATGGAGTCCACTCTGAAGAAAGAGGGGTTACTAGTGGGGTACCTCAGGGTTCAGTATTGGGTCCAGTCCTTTTTAATGTCTTCATAGGTGATATTGCAGAGGGACTGGAAGGAAAAGTATGCCTCTTTGCAGATGACACCACAAAGATCTGCAACAGGGTTGATACACAAGGAGGTGTGGAAAGGATGAGAAGGGACTTGGCAAGGTTGGAGGAACGGTTAAGTATGGCAGCTAGGATTCAATGCAAAGAAGTGCAAAATAATGCACCTGGAAACAAGAACCAGGGAAGAATACACAATGGGGGCAGGTAGTAACAACAACAAAAAGGAGAAGGGACCTGGGGTAATCATATCAGATGACTTTAAGGTTAGCAAGCAATGTGAGAAGGCATTAGGAAGGGCTGGGGGTATACTGGGATGCATAGGGAGAGGCATCACCAGCAGAAAACAGGAAGTTGTTACCCCTCTGTACAGACAGTTGGTGAGACCCCCTCTGGAGTACTGCGTCCAGTTCTGGGGACCCCATCTCTGCAATGACATAGACAGGATAGAGGCAGTCCAGAGGAGGGCAACTAAAGTGGTGCAGGGTCTGCAAGGGAAGCCGTATGAGGAGGGACTAAAGGAGCTTAATATGTATACCCTTGAGGAAAGAAGGGAGAGGGGGGACATGATAGAAACTTTTAAGTACCTCAGTGGAATCAACAAAGTCCAAGAGGGTAGCATCTTTCAGAAAAAGAGACATGCAAGAACAAGGGGACACAATTTAAAGATAGAAGGGGGGCAGTTCAGGGGCAATGTGAGGAAGTATTATTTCACAGAGAGGGTAGTGGATGCATGGAACAGCCTTCCTGAGGAGGTTGTGTGGTCTAAAACTGTGGGAGAATTCAAGAATGCATGGGACAGACATAAGGCAATTCTTGTGGGGGGTAGGAAGAAATAGGCTGTTGGTTAACTAGGATCTGCGGCCTATCCTGTAGGTAAGGAAATGGACAGACTAGATGGGCCAAGCGGTCCTTATCTGCCGTCAAAGTCTATGTTTCCATGTTTCTATGTTTCTAGTGATAGATCCATTCCTTTTTTAAAAAAAAATAAATTACCTATCTCTTTTTTCCTTAAGCTAAATCTTGTCCCCATCCTTTTTTCCTTTTTCTTTTTGACTGTATCAGCCAGAGTCTCCTGCTGATCTTGGTTTTTCTTCTGAAGCTTCCTCTAAGGGAGCTGAGACTTCAGATGGAATGTCAGAGACTCCTTCCATTTCTGTGTTCCCCACTGGAGCATAGAAAATTTGTTTTGTGTTGTTATAGGGTCATGCGATGGTAAGAGATCCTCTTTCTGCTTCCTTCCCTTGCCTTCCCCTACAACCTGAAACTCCTGCTCTGCTATGGGTGGGGATGGGGTGGTAGTATAGGTGCTGGAGTTTCTGATACATTCTCAGCATTTGAGGTGCTAGGCCCATTCTGATTCATGTTTTCCTCCCTAGCATGGTGTTCCCCTTGAGTACAGTCTCTGCCAGTTATTGTTTGTGGGGTAGGTACAAGACCTACCTCTCTATTTATGTCTTGTCTATTTGCCTTATTAATGAAAGAATCTTGTTCAGCATAACCATTGCCTGCTGCATTGTGAGTTGCCCAAGGGCAGGAAAGGTAAGAGTGTCCTCCTTCATCACACAAATGGCATAGTGGTGTAGCTATACAATGTGCCCCGTATGTCCTGTGGCCCTACGTTGTAGGCACTTAAGTACTTAACAGTCATTACTAATGTGCCTGTGTGAACCACATTTGTAACATGATCTAGGCTGCCCTTGATAAAACAAAATTCCCTTATCTTTACCTAGGCAAAAACAACTGGGCAGGTGTTTAATCCCCGAGTCATCTTGCCATAGTTTTACCTTTATCTTGCAGCCCTCCATCCAAAAACCTTCCTCATCTATGATGGGATCTGGTACCTCTTGAACTTCACATTTTTTCCTCAGCCAAAATAGTATGTCAGAGATATTGACCTCTTCATTTCTGAAAAGAATTGTGACTAATTTAAAAGTGGGGTTGGTTAGTTGTATAGCCTGCAATGGTGTCCATGAAGGTTTAACCTTATTTGTAGTGTATGAAGTCCAACATCTGTCTATCAATGCCATAGACTGAAAACTTACATCAAAAGTTGACTCACCTGGGGCATGAATCAAAGCATATACCTCTTTGGGCATGAAGCCCATATCTTGTTTCAACAGTTGTTTACCCACATAAAATCGGTCTGGTGGTAATTCAAGTCCCCCTAGGTATTGAAGGCGCACAGCATGCCTTCTTTTAGCTTGTTCTAAAGCTTTATTCAAAAGGCTGGCATATGTAACAGTTCTTACAGGCTGTTCTTTCTCCATCTGAGGTTGTGCTTGTGTTGGTGGTACCACTTCAGTTGATGCATTATAAAATACTTCACTAGTCTCCAAGGGTGAAAAAGAAATACCTGTAGAGTCCTGAGTCCCTGTGCTTGGAAGTTGTTTGTTGGAGGCCTCTTTCCTGGTCTCCTGTTCCATGCTGAGTGTTTGCTGTTCTGTGGAATGCTGAGGTTGTGTTTTAGGGGAACCAGGCAATGGAATATCTGAATCTGGTATCCAGCCCTTATTAATTTTCTTCCAACCCGCTTGTTGTAAAGCCAAATCTGGACTCGATTCCATGTTTTGAGAGTCACTCTGGAAGACTAGGTTTGTTGGCAAAGGCGCCTAGCTTCACCTGAGCTCTTTTCTTCTAGGTTTGCTTGTAAGGACAGAGCAAGGAACATTGACATTATCAGAGCAAGGAAAAAGATTAAGGCTTCTTTTGGCTAAGCAGGTTTACTGTGTGTTGTGCTCACAGGTTTTGTTACTGTTTTTAGCTTACATTTTAGTGCTTTATTGTTCTCTGATTCAAATTGCTATTGCAGGGTATACTTTCTGCTGCATTATTATGGGTGTGCCTACAGGTTTGTTACTGTTTTACGCTTACAGATTACTGCTGTAATCTTCTCTGATTCAACTTGTTTTTTGCAAGGTATGTCTTCTGTTAAAGTGTTCTGCAGGTTGTGCTTACAGGTGGTGTTACTTTTTTACTGCTTTATTTTTTCTCTGTAGCAAAGTGTTTTTTGCAGGGTATATCTTCTGTGAAATCGTTACAGGTGGTGCTTACAGGTTGTGTGACTTTTTTATCTATCATTAGGCTAAGCTTTCAGGGCTAATTACAGGAGCACATATGAGATACAGACAGAGGGATAGCAACTGCATTTGTTGTTGGTTGATTGTTTCTGCTCTTACTGCCTTGTTTCTTTTGTCCTTGATTCTTCTTTTTCAGCAGGGGAGGGGTCCATTCATCCTCTGCCATCCCTGACCACCCCATGCTACACTTCTTTTATAGAGCAGAACAATCATGACATTTCCTGTAGGAAAGCAAGAAGGGGAGGATCAGAGGGGAATTCACACAGTGACCTCACTTACAGTGGCACAATTAATTTAACTTGTTATAAAATGTTATACAAAAACAAACAAAACAAAACAAACAAAAAAATTGCTTTCATTTTCCTTCTAATTACTTGGACCTGGTTATAAACTCGGCAACTCAACTGGAATGCATATTATTAACTGCAGGTACTGTGGGACACTTTTCAATAGGGCAATTATACAGGATTTAGGACACTGTCCTACATGCTGGACCACCGGAGATCTAAGGGCTCAGCTCCGGGCAGCATGGGCAGAGATTGCGTGCCTCAAATCACATATTCAGGAGGAACTATATTACAAGAACTGCCCGCCATTTCCCCAACATCCTACTGAAGCGCCTGGACCGCAGAGTAGTTGGTCTGGGAGGTTGGCAGGTGGTTAGGAAGGGCAAATCAGGTGCCCCATCACTCAATGCTCACCAATGTATCACCTCCACAAACCATATAAAAACTACAAACAGGTATCTGCCTCTATCTCTGAAATCAAACAAAGGGGCAGAGGACACTGCAGAGCAGGATACTGCAGCACAGGAGCTAGCACAATAAAACTCATCCAAAACTGGGACCAAAACAAAAAAAGTAAAAAGGAAATCCAAAACACTTCTGATCATAGGAGACTCCATGATTTGGGGAGTTGATACCTACCTCCAGCAGGGGGTAATCATCAGATATCTCCCAGGTACAACAGCATGGAGAGACACTGACTGCATTGCTAAAATCGTGCATGAAGCAGGAGAAAACATTAACGTCCTGGTACACATGGGGACTAACAATCTTGCCAGCCTGTCAGTTGTGGAGCCCAAGGAACAGCCGACCAGGCTGGGAGACAAACTGTCATCCTTTTTGTCTGGCATCTCCTTCTCTGAGATCTTGCTGGTCTGGGAGAGGGAGGCAGATGGACGGAAGGTCAGAGAAAGGGAGATAGGGGAGCTAAACATGTGGATCAAGGGGTGGTGCCAGGAAAAAGGACACAAATTTGTAGATAACTGCCAACAGTTTTGAGAGTGAAAGTTCTTTAAATTCAATTAACTGCATCTGACTAAGGAGGGACTCAGTGCATTGGGGCAGAAGTTTGATGTCTTTGCAGAATATTTAAACTAGCAAATGGGGAGAGGGTGCAGCACCCAATACATTGAATGGGAAGGACACCCCTCCCCCCTCAGCTAGTGATCAAACAAGAGTTGAGTATGTTTGTAGTTCATTTGCATCACCAGGTAAGGAAAAAGGTCTGGCTCCCCATATGATGCACACGGGAAACACCAGACCTTGCCCAACAACTAACGCACCAAAATCTGCCAATGGGAAATCATGTACACAAATGCCCGCAGTCTGGGAAACAAGACCCCAGACCTGGAGGCAACAGTGACAGAGGCTAAACTAGTCATAGTGACCATTAGCGAGACATGGTTCACCAGTAACCACACTTGGGAGACTTCAATACCCAGCTATGTACTGTTCAGAAGAGGCCGAGGTGCAAAAAAGAGGGGGTGGGGGTGGAGTGGCCCTTTATGTCAATGAAAATATCAAAGCTACAGAAATTCAGAATATACATAAGGAGCCAGAAGAACTGTATGTCACCCTGGAAACAGGAAGTGGGACAACCACACGAACTGGGGTTGTCTACAGGCCTCCAGACCAGGAGGAGGACATAAACACATTACTGTTGGAAAACATACAGAACATGACAGCTAAAGGGGAGGTTCTGCTAATGGGAGACTTCAACATGCCAGATACAGATTGGTCAGTACCAGCAAGAACATCCACCAGAACTAGACACATAGTGAGTTCTCTGCAGGGGGAGGGCCTCAAACAATTGGTACAACAACCCACAAGACACAGGGCTATCCTGGATCTAGTACTGATTAATGGGAAGAGGATCACATATCTCTTGGTAGAAGGTTGCCTGGGGGCCAGTGACCATCACATGGTATGGTTCAATTTGGCCACTAGAACTAAATCATCCCATTCCAAGGCAAAAATATGGGACTTCAGAGGAGCTGACTTTGATAAGGTGGCCAACAGAGTTAAGCTAGCCCTGGCAAGATGAAATACAGGTGAGGGGGTACAGGCAAAGTGGGCAAGCATTAAGAATGCAATATTTGAAGTAACATCCCATTATGTTAGGGAGAAAAGCAAGAGCAAAAGAAGGAGGAAATCACTTTATTTTTATCACTACTGTACTCTATTTTTCTCACCTTGCAGCCACAGTCCTGCCATACATCCAGCCACCACTCCAGCCTTCACCTCCAACCCTGATGCTGACATACCCAGCTGGCATATGCAGCTACGACCATTGAGAGGGGCTTCCTTTCAGACCCTGCGCCGGCGAGATCACTACGGTGCGCCTGGTATCCAGAGCATCATCGACCAGTGAAAGCGGCCATCAAGCTGCCACGGACCATGCTGCTTTTCCCTTTTTTCTCCCAATGGGAGGATGGACGTGCAATGACGTCTGCACATTACGTGCAGGCATCTACCATGCTCCCCCCCACTACTGACCACCCGCACTACTGCAGTTCCTCCGGGCATCCCCAGGGACCGCCAGAGCATGGCGTGCACCCACCCCTTTCCCCAGGACTAGGAGAGCTGTCATCAGACGCTCGATCCTAGTCCTTCCCTGCCGACCCCCGATGACCCGGGAGGAAACCACTTTAATTCTCAAAAACAGTAGCAGAAAAGATCAGAGCCAAAAGATTGGCCTTCAGGAAATATAAGGGAATGCAGTGGGATGAAGTTAGGAAGGCATACCAAACTTCCCTAAGGGAAGCAGGGAAAGCAGTAAGTCAGGCAAAGGCCCAAACTGAGGAAACACTAACACGAACAGTAAAAGAAGGGGACAAGACTTTATATAGATACATTAGTGAAATGAGAAAGTCCAGAGTGGGTATTGCTAAGATCAAAGGGGATAAGGGGGAGTGTATGGAGGAGGACCAAGGAAAAGCATCTATCCTAAATAGATACTTCTGCTCAGTATTTACTGAGGAGAAGGTAGGGTGGGGCCCACAGCTCAGCACCATGGACACAGGGGGGGAAGGAGTTATGCACAAGTCCCTTCACAAAAGAAAGGGTCCTACAACAGCTCACTAAACTCAGAGTGGACAAGGCAATGGGACCTGATGGCATACATCCCAGGGTACTAAAGGAGCTAAAGGTGGAACTAGCAGAGCCATTAGCAAAACTGTTTAGTGAGTCTCTGAGCACAGTAGAGGTCCTTGAAAACTTGAGAAGGGCTCATGTGATCCTGCTCCACAAGAGTGGCAGCAGGGAGAAGGCAGGGAACTACAGACCAGTCAGTCTTACCTCGGTAGTGGGCAAGATTATGGAGGCATTCCTTAAGGAAAAAGATTGTACAACACCTGGAATCCATAGGAGCACAGGATCCAAGACAGCATGGATTTACAACAGGAAGGTCCTGTCAGTCTAATCACATAGATTTCTTTGACTGGGTAAACAGAGTGGTGGACCAAGGGGGTGCAGTTGATGTCTCCTACCTTGACTTCAGCAAAGCTTTCGATACTGTTCCACATAGAAGATTGATTAATAAGCTGGGTAGGCTCAGGGTGGGTCAGAGGTTAGTCAACTGGGTGGCAAAGTGGTTGGTGGGCAGAAAACAGAGAGTGGTGGTAAACGGTATACAGTCAGCAGAGATGCAGATCATAAGTGGGTACCTCAGGGATCAGTCCTGGGGCCAGTCCTCTGCAATATTTTCATCAGTGACATTGCAGATGGACTGGAGGGTAAGGTTTGTCTGTTTGCAGATGACACCAGGATCTGCAACAGAGTAGATGATTCAGATGGGGGTAGGCAGAATGTGAAGAGATCTGGAAAAACTGGCAAAATGGTCGGAAGAGTGGCAACTGGGGTTTAAAGCAAAGAAGTGCAAGATCATGCACATAGGGAAAAGAAACCTTGAAGCTACCTATAGGTTGGGAGGGGAGTTACTGACAATCACAAAGAAAGAAAGAGACTTGGGCATCATCATCACGGATGACCTGAAATCATCCAAGCAGACTACTAAAGCAGTAGGTAAGGCTACAGGGATGTTGGGGTGCATTAGTAGGGGTATCACAAGTCGTAATAGGGAGGTAATAATCCCTCTTTACAAGACACTGGTTAGGTCCCATCTGGAGTACTAAGTGCAGTACTGGAGGCCGCACCATCACACGGACATTAACAAAATGGAGGCAGTCCAGAGAAAGGCAACCAAAATGGTGCAGGGACTGCATCAGAAAACATTTGAGGACAGATTGAAGGAGCTCAATATGTATATCCTAGAGCAAAGGAGGGAGAGAGGTGATATGTTCGAAACATCAAACATCTTAAGGGCATTTACAAGGTGAAAGAGTCTATCATGTTTCAATATAATAGCAGGACAAGAGGACACAGCATGAGATTAGAAGGAGGCCGATTAAGGGGTAATGTGAGGAAGTTCTTTTTCTCAGAAAGGGTGGTGGATGCATGGAATGGCCTATTTCAGGAAGTGGTGGATATGAATACAGTGCAGGGCTTCAAACAGGTATAGGCTAGGCATAAAGGAGCACTACGGATGAGTATGAATAGATAGGCCATTGACAGAGTAAAGGCCTATGGCACATTCATAAGGTAGAAAAATGGGCAGACTGGATGGCCCTTGCGATCCTTGTCTACCATCAACTTCTATGTTTCCATGCTCTGGCCCAGCTCAGGAGGTCTAGTTTCACTATTTGTATTCTCTTGTGCTCCAAAGACAAAAAGTTTAGAGGACTTCCCTTTCCTGGTTTCTGGTGTGTTATTTGACAGTCTTTTTCTTTTCCTTTCATCTGCCAGATGTTCTTTCTCTAACTGGAACGCGTTATCTATCTCTGAGATTTTAGCTAGTAAAGCTTCTTTTTCCTGTCTATTTTTCTCCATTAAAACAGCTTCTTCTCCATCACTTTCCATATCATTAGTTTTGTCCACTGCAACATTTACCTGAGGTGTAACTGCCAAGTCTATATTTGTTGATAAATCCTGATTTGAGGGAAGATTTGGGGTGATTTGCTGGCCACTCACAGGTGAATGAATTCCAGCCATCCCAGGCAGTGCCTTCTCTTCTTCTGAGTCCTCCATTGCAGCAGGCAGCAGTTCCCCCTACTGGAAAGTAGAGGAATTTTACTGAAAATTGGTCTTCATTACAGTCAAATACAAAGTTTACAATACATGCAATAGGACAAAAACCATCATACAAGAAGGAAAAAAAGAACAAAAATAAGAATCCAATAATCAAATCCAGACACAAAAAAAGAAAGGCGAAATTATACATCTTTTTTTTTCCAAACGCTATTCCATCTTTATACAAACCAAGAATAACAATTAATCCATAAGTGCTTAGCCTTTTCAGGAGAAAAACGTATTTTATCTAACTGCATTGTCTTACTAATGGTTTTCTGGATGTTATTGAGAAGTTCTAAATGAGAAATGGTCCTTTGCTATAAAACACACACGCAATGGGCCAGCCAAATAAAATATCTAATAATGACAAGGACAATGTCTATTGTGCCAGAATGATATTTACCAATCAAACCACCCATAGACCCAAAGAGCAGTGTCTGGTAATCGAGGTTCAAAGAATGAAGTTCTTTCCAAGCCTCTGCAAGAAATTCCAAAAAGGCTTCATATACGTACAATCCAGAAACAGGTGCTGTTGTGTTTCTGTCTGTCCACAGTCATCCCTGGGGCAGTATCCTTCTGCTAACTGTATGTGTTTGTTATTGCCTTTAATACTTACTCTCCCATAATTACTTAACCATGTGCAGTCCCACTCAAAGGGGTAGATTCTTGGATTAGACAATGAGGGATAACTACTCGTTTCAGCATAGTTGGACAACAAGGGAAATTTATGTCAGACTGGCGTTCAAAACTTAAAATTAACTTATATATAGACTTTCTATCTAGTGTCTGAAGGTGAGTGGGAGTAAGACCCCATCTTATGGCCAATTTTGTACTATCAAACCCATACCGGGGGAGCATGGTGAGCCTGCTCAGAGGTCTAGGTCTCTTTTCTTCCCAAAAGGGAGGCAGGGTAGAACCATGCTTCAACCAGGTATCTCCAAGTGTGAGCCCCAGGTTTCAAGGTAAGATTAATGTTGTAAGACAGAAATAAGCCTAAATAAAGGCTACTGGGTGAATCATGCCTTCCCCTCCTTTAGTAATGGGAAGATATGTGAACTCGCTTTTAAGAGGATTCAGTCTAGATCCTCAAAAGGCCTGGGAAAAATATACTAAATAACCCTGTTATAACCCCCTGAGGGGGTGGGTAAACATAGCTTAAATACAAAAATATAGGGACTAGGAGAGTTTTAATCAGAACAACCTTTCTTTTTTTCAACAGCTGCTGTCCCTTCCACCTACCAAGTAATCTATTGGCCTGACTCATCCTTTTTTCCCCATTAAAAGTGGAAATGTCGCCAGCGCCAAACTCTATCCCCAAGATAGTTATAGGGTCCTTTGAAATTTGAACCCCGGCCAACTGCCCTGAGGGGGGTAGAGGGGTAGTCCCAAGGGTTACCCCTTTGCTTTTCTCTGTTTATTTTAGATCCTGACAGTTCAGAGTCCCTAAGTAATAATTCTAATAAGGTGTTAGTTGAAAAAGTAGGGGCTAAAGTTAAAACAAAATCATCAGCATAAGCCAATACTTTCAAAGGGGGGGATTTGGAATAATCACTATCCCCTCTAGATCTCTATTGATGAGTAGCATACAAATTAAAATGTCTATCCCAAAAGTGTATAAAACAGGACTTAGAGGGCACCCTTGTCATACCCCCTGCAAACTATAATTTTCCTACCATACCACTCATATACATTTGGCGAAATAGATGCCCCATAATACATATGCTGTATCTAGGACACGAAAGTGTCAGGAACACCAAAAGCTAACAAGGCAGAAAACAGAAATTTATGAGAAAGCCTATCAAAGGCTTTCTCCTGGTCCAGCCCTAGAACACCCCCCTGAAGTTGTTCAGACCCCCCCCCCTCTATAGAAGAACTCCCTCAAAAGTATAAGATTGTTATGTTGCCTCCTTCCTGGGAGGGCACATGACTGGGAGGAGCTAATAAGATATTGGGCTACACTGGTCAATCAGGCTAGTATTATTTCATTCAGAATTTTTAGATTTGTGTTGAGTAGGCTCAGGGGGCACCAATTACCAATAACATTTCTAGGCCCCTTTTTATATAACAAAACTAGTATGGCTTCCTGCATAGATGGAGCATATTTTGAGGATTTTAGTATATGATTAAACAGGATCACTAAGACAGGGGCTAAATCTTCTTGGAAGGTTTTATAAAACCCTGAACCCAGTCCATTGGATCCTGGGGCTGAATGGGTGGCCAGCTGAGTAATTGCCACTGATACTTCCTCCAGAGTCACCTCTAAAGTCAGTTTGTTTGCATCCAAGGCTGATAACTGAGGTAAGCCTAAAGATGCAAACAGCCCTTGGGGATCAAATTCCTGGGGGGGCGGGTGACCAGAAGAAACTTCTGTATAGGTTTCTACTATTTCTAAAATCTCCTGGGGAGCATGAACTGGTTGCCTAGATGGGGAAATAAGTTCAGTGATGAGTCTATTGTCCACCCTATAAGGGTCTAAAGATTTCTTTTGCACCTGGGTACCAAATCTAAGCTCTTGGGTAAGTGACATAGCATGATTATACTGAATTTCAGCCATTTGCTTTTTAGTGTTACTAATTACTGAACTATAATCATGTGAGGTTAACTCAGCTTGGGAAATGAGGTGTTGTAAATGATGACGTAACTGTAAATACTGTAAGCAGTCTTTATTTAACATAATGGGCCCTCTGCTGGAACAAACTCAGCCATGCCTTTTTAGTGTCCACCCACCAGTCTAAGATGTCATCATAAACTTCTAAAACTGAGAGCCTAGCTGCCCAGTCTTGCAACCAAATTTTCTTCATTCTGGGGTCGTCCAGTAAAAACTCATTCAGCCTCCATTTATTTTATTTTTTGCATCGGGGGCAGTTTCCCATGTGACCTGAATTCTAATACCTACATGATCAGAAAACTCACTTGGATGTGTGGAGATGTTCATAATATCCAACACAGGGGACGTAAATATAAAATCTATCCAGGTTTTCAAAGGGCCTCTAAAGTATGTGAAACGTCCTGACTGATGAAGTTTCCGATAAGCATCAATCAATCCTGCAGTATTGACAATTTGTTGTAAAGCTGAGGAATCACAGAATAATTTAGAGGTCTTTAAACCCCCATCTAATTTAGATAACCCACAATTAAAATCCCCAGCCAGACCAGAAGCCTGGATGCATGAAGTAAAGGCTGGACTTCTTCAAATAGAGCCACTCTCTGGGCCTTCATTTGAGGGTCATAAATAGCAATAAGATGGAACCTCTCGGTGAGAAAAGAAATATCAAGAAGCAGGGCTCTACCCGAGTGGTATCAACCAGTCTAGAGACGTTAAGGAGGGGGTTGGATAGGAGGATACCTACCCCGTCACAGGTATCAGTGCCTGTGGACCAAAAAGATGGACCAGAAGTCCAAGCTCTAGATGATTGCTGGAGTTCGAAGTGAGTTTTCAAACATGTGTCCTATAACCAGGTGATGTCGCTTAAGTTATGCAAAGAAAACAATGCCCCTACACGCTTTCTTTCAGTTTTAATATTTATTAAAATTAAGGGTAGTGATTGTTAGGCAGTGCATTTAAAATGATGTAGGAGGAAGGGGCATTAATACCACTAAAATAACAGATTAAGGTGTCTTAGAGGAACAACACTGCCTCATCCTTTTAGCTATAGAATCCCCCCCCCCACCCTCAGTGTCAGTTGTGGAAGTTATGGAAGATGTGTCAGTTCCTTCCTCCTCTGATTCACCCTCCATCCCCTTCGAAGTGAGAAGTACGTTCTTATTTTCCAGCTTCAATGGAGCAGTGGATGACTCTTGCCTAACCCCTGTCTCTTTGTTTGGGTAACGGCTTTCCCCTGCCTAGTTCGTTTCTTTTGGGTTACTGTTTTAAAGGGAGGCTCCTTCTTCCCTGGGGGGTGGTATTTCTGCCCCAGTCCCTTCAACACCTTCATTCTGCACAAGAGTCTCAGTCTCCCTACCTACAGATTCTGGTACTGGATCTGGGTCAATAGGCTGGGGGCTACAGACCTCGGGTCAGGAGGGTCTAGAGTCTGGGAAGGGGGGTTCAGCTTGTCCTAGAGTAGGATTGGACTGAGCATTATTTTGAACTGCAATATGTTTGGCTTGTTGGTGTTGGGCCATATTAATTAAACCTTCATGTGATGGGCAATCCACCCTGTTATGAGATGCCCATGGGCAGTATCCGTAGGCATGTCCTGTGCATTCACTAAGTTTGCATTTAAAAAAATTTAAATAGGAGGAAGTCAAGCGACCATATTCTAAACAATGGCTACAGCAGGAGGTATCACAGACTGAGCTCAGGTGTTCCCTAGAGCCACTTTTAAAGCAAGGCCTGGGCTGTCCACTGTAAAAAATAGAACCCCTGTCTTTCCCCCCAGTAAAAAGAACTAGGGAGATGAACTGGGCCTGTGTTGGTGGAAAACAGTTTTACTCTAACTTTCCAACCCCCATCCCATATTTGTTCGCTGTCAAGGGTGGGCGTAGGTTCCCCCAAAATCTCACACCTTTGCCTTAACCAAAAGAGGATGTCTTCTATGTTGACATTCTCATTTTTAAACATAACTGTGATGAGTTTAACAAGGGGCTTGGTCAGAGGAATGGCGTGAAAGGGGATCCACAACAGATTATTCTTGAAGGTGTGATATTGGGCCCCAAAACAGTCAAGACTGGAAACATTCTTGAAATTGACATTATAATTCCCTTTTCCCAGAGTAATCAGAGCAAAAATCTCAGAGGAGAAAAATTTCATAGAATTTTTTAGTAAATTCCTAGCCACATGGATTCTGTCTTGGGGGGTTTCTAACTCACCCTTATATAGCAATCTGACTTCATTGCATCTAGGGGTGGGATCACCCTTATTTGCAAACAGGTCAGAGAGGTTAAACATTGGGTTTAAAGAATGGCCATCCTGCTGATTATGTAGTAATTCTGGTCTAGGGCCCAGCCGTATAGGCACCTCATTTTCATGAGCTAAATTGGGGGGGAGCAAGCACAGGGAAAGACTCTACAATGGGAATATCAACTACAGTAGACCTACACATCATATTAGAATCAGCATTATTATTAGAAGAATTAGAAATGTTACCCCGGGGTGTGTTGGAGCTCTTATCAGGTGCAATGGTGGTGGCCACTGAAGCTGTGGAAGATGCAATCATCCTGCGGTAGGAAGAGTCCATCGGGTCAGGGGTCCATTGTCCGGTCTGCCCTTGGATTCAACCGGCATTCTCAAGTACGTGAACAGGGGACCAGTCCCCTGATCCAATGTCAGTGTTCTGGGTTATCAGGGGCTGAAGGGGAGGGGGAGCTCAGGTGCCCGAAAACTCCATTCCTTAGAGTTTTGCCTATTGGAGAATGAGAAAGTAGCCTCTTTGGTGCCTGAAGGTTCTGTTTGCAGTCTAGAGCTGTGGTGGGTTGTACAGGCCTGTCTCCTAGCCCCAATATGCTGTTTCACAGTTTTCCCTGTAGGAAGATCAACCGAGGAAAAGGACTCGGAGTGAGGTGACTGATGACACACGGATTTGACTCCGTTTTCACTGCCAGCCACATTCACAGCATTGCTCAGTCCTGTATCCAAAGCTGTAGGTGTAGGACAGGGCTCCACAAGTACTGTAGCAGACCATGACTCACCTGCACTATGAATCAGTGGTAGTCTGACAGTCGAGTCCTGGGTACTGACAGCTGCTTGTGTCGATATCTCCAGAAGTGCTGCATCCAGTTCCAGTACCTTGGAAAGGCATTTCTCTCTTTCTGCCCATAAAGCTTTAAGTCTTTTGGCATGGTGCACTTGCAAGGTCAAGGCCGAATCAACAATCTTCTGCTGCACAGAACAGATACCGGAGCTTAAGGTAGGTTCACTGGGCTCAAAAACAACAATATCACACTGCTCCTGTTCATCTTCAGAGAAGTCAACTGCAACTAGCACCAGATCTACAGCCTTCTGAGTGGAAAGGACAGGGGGGTAGGCCTTTTCCACTGTCGCCTCGACATCCATTCTCTTCACTGGTTCTTCCAAAATGGCCATCTTGGAAAGACAGACAAGAGGTCCCCCTACTGTCTGAGTAGGAGAATTTTTTATTTGAACAACAATATCAAAAATAAGACAAAAAGAGTGTTACGTCACACAAAAGAAAGTGCAAATCATAACAAAAGTAAAGAGTAATACAGTCATATATCCAAACAGGCTGTCTAATTCATAATTAGAACTCAAAAACGAATTCCAAAACTGAAAGAAACCCCCCTCCCCCTCTCTATAAAAGAGAAGGGAAATTGTTATTTCAAAAACCTCAAGAACAAATATCCAATAGTGTAGCATTTCATACAAAAACATGGGAAAAATCAGAAAAAGGAAATGGTACATCATTCAATAAAATAAGATTATTATTAGGTCAATAAAGCCTCTCTTACCAAAATTTATACAAAATTACATGCAAAGGAAAAGGAAAAAATCAAAACATACTGAAATATATTACTCCATACAATTTCAGAATAAACAAAACAGTAGATTCAACACACCGAAGTGGCAAACAGAGAAGAAAATATATCATCATTAACCCCCATCCTATCAAATAAACAGGGGTATCACTCTTTGAACAGTTAATGCTCAATATGACTAAAAAAGTAATAACTTTTCACGAAATGTATAGAAGGCAAAAATCAAATGAAGAGTACTATCCCACCAGGGTTGATACTCTATACATAGAAAAACACATAGACCCAAAAGTGAATCTATTTAAACAAAAAAATAACAAACCTAATACTATAATCACCCCATATCAAGCCAATTTAAATGTTTCCAGCAAGTTTGGAATTGAGCCTGTGGAACATGAAACTGTTCAAAATGTTTAATTCTTAAAATAGAGGCTTGTGTTTTCCTGAACAGTTGTATTGGGGTCAAATATTGTTGCTGTAAAGACCAGGCACAGTGGGCCTACTAAATGTGGTATTTAACACAAGATAAAACTACATGAATTGTATGCAAAAAATAATGGCTCCAAAATTGGGAAAAAATTCCCCAAAACAAAATCTCTTCAGTAAGATGTTGCAAAGGCATACCTTTCCACTGTGTAACTGCATATGACCAAAATTCAACCACATAAGGACAATCAAAAAATAAATGCTGAACTCTTTCGACAGAGGTTGTACACATACTGTATGTTGCCTTGGGCAACCTGTCCAAAATACCTTTATGTTTTAAATTCCCCTTGACATTCAACTTTTGATGTGCACTAAGCCATATCACATCCCACATATATGCAGGTATTCTTTTAGATGTCAACATGTGAGCAGTCTTTGCAAGTTGGAGAGTTGGACGGTCAGAAAAGGCTGGAGGAATTAAAAAAAACCTCTCCATAATATTATTATATAAAGTCTTCCTGTGGTAAGTTTCCAGGTGAATTCAAAGACGCCCCATACTTTTAATTTAGTAAAACAGGATTTAAAATATTCAGGAAGTCCCACTAAAGATTTCTGTTTTTGTATACATTTGAAGGTTCCCAAGGTAAGATCCATGGGGAAATGGCATCCCACACCCAGCCCTCCCAAATCGTCCCAACTTTGTTCAACAGTGGGCAAAAGTTTTTTGTAACAAACAAGGAGAAGAAAAATACTATCGGGTTCACCATTCTAATCCCACTCAGTGTAAAGTTATGATATAATATTCCTCTCTTAATAGGATTCAACCTGCTACCCCATATTGCTGAAAAAAAAATCCCATAAATAACTGTATCCAATGACACCAGAGGAGGAAAAAACGCTCCTAAATGCAAAAATGTGCTCAATAAAAAGGTCTTAACCATATATATCTCCTCTTTTTCTTGGACATTCTCCACGTATTCCAGATTTGAACTTTGGAATTTGCTTCCTTCAAAAGAAGATCCCAATTATACCCAGCCGGGTCATCCATACCTCAAAAATTCCCTAAAATTTTAAAGCCTCCAGTACTCACTGGGATGTCTGGAAAGGCAACCAGAACCAATGGTTCTATATTAAGAGGAAAATACTTACTTTTTTTAGATTCAATTGTGATCCTGAGCCCTCCACATATGCCATCAGCAAGGCCGCAGTAGTATGGTATGATGGGAGATCTGCCAAAATAATTCAAAGGTCATCAGCATAAACTATTGTCTTAACTTCTATACAAGAGCTGTTTATGGACAGTCCTCTAATATCATATGTTGCATTAAGTCTAGCAAGAAGAGGTTCTAATGTCGGAATATATAGTAGGGGGCTTAAAGGGCACCCTTGTCGAACCCCTCTAGTAACTGGTACAGATTTGCCCACCCAGCCATTCACGAAGGCAGCACTATAACAAGTTTTTAGCCACGTTATAAATGGCTAAGGAAATTTCATTTTTGCAAGACACGCCCACATATAATTATGTGAAACTCTGTCAAATGCTTGCCTTTGGTCCAGACTAAGGATAAAACCCATAAGTTCTCCTGAAAGGCCTCTAGACAATAATTCCCTCAACAAAATGAGACCATCTGTAATAGTACGGTCAGGTACAGAACAAAACTGAGTTGGGTGGATTAACGCCTCTAAACAAATAGATAAACGATTGCATAACATTTTTGCAAGAATTTTATAATCACTATTTAGGAGAGTGATTGGCCTCCAATTCCCTATATAGTCCCTGTCTCCATGTTTATAAAGTAATATTACCAATCCTAGAGACATACTGGAAGGCAGGGTCATGGATTGCAAACTATCTGAGAAAAGATTAGCCATCTCTTCCGCCAACAGTGGTGACAATAGCATGTATAATTCATTTGGGAGCCCATCAAGACCTGAGGCCTTCCCATCTGGGGAGCAAGAAATGACATCTCTAACTTCCCGTAATGAAATTGGTTTATCAGAGTCGTAAAAAAATATTCAGGAACTGTTTGAAGGGGACAAGAATTTAACCATCCTTCTATATTAGAACTAGTAAGCAGTGGGTCTGCAGTAAATAAACTCTCAAAATACCTGGCAACTTCTGCCAGAATATCATCCTTATGATTTTATATCTTTCCGTTGTCTCAAGGCATTACAAAAATCAAATGGATTGGTATGTGCTCTTGTACCACTAACTCCAAACCTTTGTTCCTGCCGTAAGGAGGACATACAATCATATTGGAGTTTTGTAAGCTTGGATTTTAAACACAGAAATTCCTGGTTATCATATTCTAGATCTTTTAACATATGCTCCTGAAATGTAAGTAAAAGCCATCTGGTTGCAGAATATTCCTGTGTTCTATATCTACCTAATAACCTCCCTATAGTTTGAAACCCCCCCCCCCCGAAATTCTTGTTTCATATCCTCCCACCAGGCTTGTCTGTCATTATATAAACAAAATACTGATTTACGGGCTGTAACAATGGTTTGAAACCCTTCCATAACTTCTGGGATATCCAATAAGGATAAATTTAGCTTCCAATACCTCGACCCCATTGAAGTTTTGTGATAATTTGATAAAGTGACACTCAAAAGTGCATGGTCAGATGGTGCAACTAGTAGTACCTTGGGATCTCTGGTCTGCAAAGAGGAAGATAAGAACCAATAGTCAATACGGGAGGATTTTTTCCCTTGAAAATAAGTATGGGGGGCTGTAGTATGAGAATAGAAAACATCAATTAAATCAGATTGTGTAAGCAAGGAATTTAAAAAATTTGTATCACAATATAGTTTTGTAGTGGTAAAATGTCTGTCCTGATTTGTACAATTAATATTAAAATCTCCCCCAAACAAAACATTTTTACTGGTAAAAAGATATGGACGTATTTGTTTTAATAAGGAAATTCTTCCAGTTTTAGATTGAGTGCCGTAAATATTGATTAACCTAAAATCAACTGAAGCTAAAGTGACATCCAAAAGAAAAGCCTGGAAAAATATCCACCATTATGGGTAACCTTTATAGATGGAGAAGTAAAACAAATCCGTAGACCTGAACAACGGTCTTCCCTCCTGACCAAAAACTTGGTCCCCATATCCAGGCCTCAGAAGCTGTGGAAAAATCCTGCAATGAATACAATCTGGTGTCTTGCAAAAATAGTATATCATATTGAAGAAAGGGAAAATAAATCAAAAGTAGCTAACATCCTCACCTCTGAACGTATGCTGTTAGTATTTAAGCTAGCTATATTTAAATCATAGCTGACAGGAGTTACAACCGAAGCAGTGGTTTAAGTACCAGTTGTAGATAATCGAGTGCTCTTTCTGGTACCTACTCTAGGGTGGGAACCACATTTTTTCTTTACTTTACCAGTAGTGAAAGTGTTAGTATCTGGGTCAGAAGCAATCTCCATTTGAGAGGAAGCCATAGAGGCATTATCAGAATCCATGTCTTCCTTGTCAGCATCAACTGGTAAAATTGAACACCTGACCAGGCTGGGTGACAAACTATCATCTATTTTGTCCGGCATCTCCTTCTCTGAGATCCTGCCAGTCTGGGAGAGGGGAGCAAATGGACGGAAGGTCAGAGAAGGGGAGATAGGGGAGCTAAACATGTGGCTCAATGGCTGGTGCCAGGAAAAAGGACACAGATTTGTAGGGAACTGGCAACAGTTCTGGGAGTGAAAGTTCTTTAAATTTGATGGACTGCATCTGACTAAGGAGGAGTCAGTGCATTGGGGCAGAAGTTTGGCGTCTTTGCAGAATATTTAAACTAGCAAATGGGGAGAGGGTGCAGCACCCCATCGTTGAATGGGAAGAACACCCTCCCCATAGCTAATGGTCAAACAGGGATTCAGCATGTTTGCAGTTCATTTGCATCACCAGGTAAGAAAAAGTTTGTCTCCCCATACAATGCACAGGGTAATGCCAAACCTCACCAACAACTAACACACCAAAATCTGGCCAATGGAAAATCATGTACACAAATGCTCACAGCCTGGGAAATAAGATCCCAGACCTGCAGGCAATAATGTCAGAGCTAAACTGGACATAGTAGCAATTAGTGAGACGTGGTTTACCAGTAACCACACATGGGAGACTTCAGTACCTGGCTATGTATTGTTCAGAAGAGACCGAGGTGCAAAGGGGAGGAGTGGCCATGTATGTCAATGAAAATATCAAAGCTACAGAAATTCAGAATACACATAAGGAGCCAGAAGAACTGTGGGTCACCCTAGAAACAGCAAATGGGACAGCCATAAGAACTGGGGTTGTCTACAGGCCCCCAGACCAGGGGGAGGACATAGACACATTACTGTTAAAAGATATACAAAACATGACAGCTAAAGGGGAGGTTCAGATAATTGGAGACTTCAACATGCCGGATACAGATTGGTCAATACCAGAAGGAACATCTGCCAGAACTAGACACATAGTGGATTCCCTGCAGGGGGAGGGCCTCAAACAACTGGTACAGCAACCCACAAGAGACAGGGCTATCCTAGATCTAGTACTGATTAACAAGGAAGGGATCACAGATCTCCAGGTAGAAGTCACCTGGGGCCAGTGACCATCACATGGTATGGTTCAATTTGGCTACTACATCTAAATCATCCCATTCCAAGGCAAAACTATGGGACTTCAGAGGAGCTGACTTTGATAAGATGGCCAACAGAGTTAAGCTAGCCCTGGCAAAAGAAACACAGGTGAGGGGTACAGGCAAAGTGGGCAAGCATTAAGGATGCAATACTTGAAGCAACATCCCATTGTGTTGGACAGAAAAGGAAGTGCAAAGAAGAAGAAACCACTTTGGTTCTCAAATACAGTAGCAGAAAGGTCAGAGCCAAAAGGCCGGCCTTCAGGAAATATAAAGGAACACAGCGGGATGAAGATAGGGCGACATACCAAACTTCCCTAAGGAAGCAGGGAAGGCAGTAGGCAGGCAAAGTCCCAAACTGAGGAAACACTAGCACGAACAGTAAAAGAAGGTGACAAGACTTTCTATAGATACATTAGTGAAAGGAGAAAGTCAGAGGATGTGCTAAGCAATGGAGAAAAGGGCATGTGAGGAGGAGGAACCTGTAAAGGCATCTATCCTAAATAAATACTTTTGCTCAGTATTTACTGAAGAGAAGGTAGGGCAGGGCCACAGCTCAGCATCATGGACACAGGGGAGGAGGTGAGCACTACTCCCTTCACAAAGAAAGGGTCCTAAAGAGCTTGCTAAGCTCAGGGTGGATAAGGCAATGGGACCTGATGGCATACATCCCAGGGTACTTAAGGAGCTAAAGGTGGAACTAGCAGAGCCATTAGCAGAACTGTTTAGTGAGTCTCCTGAGCACAGGAGAGGTCCCAGAAGACTGGAGAAGGGGCTCATGATCCCGCTCCACAAGAGTGGTAGCAGGGAGGAGGCAAGGAACTACAGACCAGTCAGTCTTACCTCAGTAGTGGGCAAGACTATGGAGGCACTCCTTAAGGAAAGGATAGTGTAATACCTGGAATCCATAGGGGCACAGGATCCAAGACAGCATGGGTTTACAAAAGGAAGGTCCTGTCAAACTAATCTCATAGATTTCTTTGACTGGGTAACCAGAGTGGTGGACCAAGGGGGAGCAGTTGATGTCGCCTACCCTGACTTCAGCAAAGCTTTTGACACTGTTCTACATAGAAGATTGATAAATAAGCTGGGTAGGCTCGGAGTGGGTCAGAAGTTGGTCAACTGGGTGGCAAACTGGTTGACAGGCAGAAAACAGAAAGTGGTGGTAAATGGTATACAGTCAGAAGAGATGCAAGTCACAAGTGGGTACCTCAGGGATCAGTTCTGGGGCCAGTCCTCTTCAACATCTTCATTAGTGACCTTGCAGATGGACTAGAGGGTAAGGCTTGTCTGTTTGCAGATGGCACGAAGATCTGCAACAGAGTAGATGATCCAGATGGGTGGGCAGAATGAGAAGAGATCTGGATAAACTAGCAAAATGGTCAGAAGAGTGGCTACGGGTTTAATGCAAGAAGTGCAAAATCATGCACATAGGGAAGAGAAACCCTGAAGCCACCTATAGGCTGGGAGGAGTTGCTAGCAGTCACAAGGAAGAAAGAGACTTGGGCATCATCATCACTGATGACCTGAAATCATCAAACCAGACCTCTAAAAGCAGTAGGTAAGGCTAGGGGGGTGTTAGGGTGTGATAGTAGGGTATCACAAATCGTAGAGGAGGTAATAATCCTTCTTACAAGACACTAGTTAGGCCCCATCTGGAGTACTCGTGCAGTATTGACACCCTTCAAGGACATTAACCAAATTGAGGCGCCAGAGAAGGGCAACCAAAATGGTGCAGGGACTGCATCAGAAGACATATGAGGACAGATTAACAGAGCTCAATATGTATACCCTTGAGCAAAGAAGGGAGAGAGGTGATATAATCTGGCATTCAAACACCTTAAGGGCATTAACAAGGTGAAAGAGTCTGACATGTTTAAATATAAGAAAAATAGCAGGACAAGAGGACACAGCATGAGATTAGAGGGGGGCCGATTAAGGGGGAATGTGAGGAAATTATTTTTCACAGAAAGGGTGATGGATGCATGGAATGGCTTACCACAAGAAGCGGTGGCTATGAATACAGTGCAGGGCTTCAAACAGGCATGGGATAGGCATAAGGGAGCAATACAAATGAGTATGAATAGATAGGCCACTGACAGAGCAAAGGCCGATGGCACATTTATAAGGCAGAAAAAGAAATGGGCAGACTGGATGGGCCTTCGGTCCTTATCTGCCGTCAACTTCTATGTTTCTATGTTTCTATTTTCAATGACAGGAACACCTAACACTACTGGTAAAACAGTCATGGGTGTGGAGGGAGCTTCCTCATTTCTGGAATCAAGGGAAACCGAAATTACCGGAAGCTGGGGGGGAGGTGGTATAGACACCCTACCATCCTGTTCACTCTGTGAGTGCTGGGATGGGCCTAAATCCCGAGGTAAATGTACGGCTACTGCCATATCCTGTGAGTCAGGGGTCACAATTACTGAATTTGAGCACTGAGGAGGTGTAGAAGTACTGGGGTCCATATTGATGCCTTGTTTTGCTTTGCTGCTTTCTCTGGGGTTATGAGTCAGGTAGAAATGGAGGTGGGGCAGAGGCATAAGTCGATTTTGTTGCCCTATATACATAAAAATCTTGGATACCATAATCCACTTCCCCAGTGTTATGTGCAGCCCATGGGCACTCAGTAAAATTATGTCCACCTTCATCACAAAGATTACATTTTGGATTGTTAACACAATGAACACTGGAAAGTCCGGTATCCCCACAAAAAGTGCAGTGTTGAATAGTACAAGTAAGAAACATAGAAACATAGAAGCTGACGGCAGATAAGGACCGCAAGGCCCATCCAGTCTGCCCATTTCTTTTTCTACCTTATAAATGTGCCATCGGCCTTTGCTCTGTCAGTGGCCTATCTATTCATACTCATTTGTATTGCTCCCTTATGCCTATCCCATGCCTGTTTGAAGCCCTGCACTGTATTCATAGCCACCACTTCTTGAAGTAGGCCATTCCATTCATCCACCACCCTTTCTGTGAAAAATAATTTCCTCACATTCCCCCTTAATCAGCCGCCCCTCTAATCTCATGCTGTGTCCTCTTGTCCTGCTATTGTTCTTATATTTAAACATGTTAGACTCTTTCACCTTGTTAATGCCCTTAAGGTGTTTGAATGCCTCGATCATATCACCTCTCTCCCTCCTTTGCTCAAGGGTATACATATTGAGCTCTGTTAATCTGTCCTCATAAGTCTTCTGATGCAGTCCCTGCACCATTTTGGTTGCCCTTCTCTGGACTGCCTCAATTTAGTTATTGTCCTTGTGAAGGTGTGGCCTCCAATACTGCACGCAGTACTCCAGATGGGGCCTAACCAGTGTCTTGTAAAGAGGGATTATTACCTCCCTCTTATGACTTGTGATACCCCTACTAATACACCCTAACACCCCCCTAGCCTTAACTACTGCTTTAGAGGTCTGCTTGGATGATTTCAGGTCATCAGTGATGATGATGCCCAAGTCTCTTTCTTCCTTTGTGACTGCTAGCAACTTCCCTCCCAGCCTATAGGTGGCTTCAGGGTTTCTCTTCCCTATGTGCATGATTTTGCACTTCTTTGCATTAAATCCAGTAGCCACTCTTCTGACCATTTTGCTAGTTTATCCAGATCTCTTCTCATTCTGCCCACCCCATCTGGATCATCTACTCTGTTGCAGATCTTGGTGTCATCTGCAAACAGACAAGCCTTACCCCCTAGTCCATCTGCAAGGTCACTAATGAAGATGTTGAAGAGGACTGGCCCCAGGACTGATCCCTGAGGTACCCCACTTGTGACTTGCATCTATTCTGACTGTATACCATTTACCACCACTCTCTGTTTTCTGCCCGTCAACCAGTTTGCCACCCAGTTAACCAACTTCTGACCCACCCTGAGCCTACCCAGCTTATTTATCAATCTTCTATGTGGAACAGTGTCAAAAGCTTTGCTGAAGTCAAGGTAGGTGACATCAATTGCTCCCCCTTGGTCCACCACTCTGGTTACCCAGTCAAAGAAATCTATGAGATTAGTTTGACAGAACCTTCCTTTTGTAAACCCATGCTGTCTTGGATCCTGTGCCCCTATGGATTCCAGGTGTTGCACTATCCTTTCCTTAAGGAGTGCCTCCATAATCTTGCCCACTACTGAGGTAAGACTGACTGGTCTGTAGTTCCCTGCCTCCTCCCTGCTACCACTCTTGTGGAGCGGGATCACATGAGCCCTTCTCCAGTCTTCTGGGACCTCTCCTGTGCTCAGAGACTCACTAAACAGTTCTGCTAATGGCTCTGCTAGTTCCACCTTTAGCTCCTTAAGTACCCTGGGATGTATGCCATCAGGACCCATTGCCTTATCCACCCTGAGCTTAGCAAGCTCTTGTAGGACCCTTTCTTTTGTGAAGGGAGTAGTGCTCACCTCCCTCCCCCCTGTGTCCATGGTGCTGAGCTGTGGGCCCTGCCCTACCTTCTCTTCAGTAAATACTGAGCAAAAGTGTCTATTTAGGATAGATGCTTTTACATGGTCCTCCTTCTCACATGCTCCCTTTTCTCCATTAAGCTTAGCAATACCCCCTCTGGACTTTCACCTTTCACTAATGTATCTATAGAAAGTCTTGTCACCTTCTTTTACTGTTCGTGCTAGTGTTTCCTCAGTTTGGGACTTTGCCTGCCTTACTGCCTTCCCTGCTTCCCTTAGGGAAGTTTGGTATGCCTCCTATCTTCATCCGCTGTGTTCCCTTATATTTCCTGAAGGCCAGCCTTTGGCTCTGACTTTTCTGCTACTGTATTTGAGAACCAAAGTGGTTTCCTTCTTCTTTTGCACTTCCTTTTCTGTCTAACACAATGGGATGTTGCTTCAAGTATTGCATCCTTAATGATTGCCCACTTTGCCTGTACCCCTCACCTGTGTTTCTTTTTGCCAGGGCTAGCTTAACTCTGTTGGCCATCTTATCAAAGTCAGCTCTTCTGAAGTCCCATATTTTGCCTTGGAATGGGATGATTTAGATGTAGTAGCCAAATTGAACCATACCATGTGATGGTCACTGGCCCCAGGTGACCTTCTACCTGGAGATCTGTGATCCCTTCCCTGTTAGTCAGTACTAGATCTAGGATAGCCCTGTCTCTTGTGGGTTGTTGTACCAGTTGTTGGAGGCCCTCCCCCTGCAGGGAATCCACTATGTGTCTAGTTCTGGCAGATGTTCCTGCTGGTATTGACCAATCTGTATCCGGCATGTTGAAGTCTCCCATTATCAGAACTTCCTCTTTAGCTGTCATGTTTTGTATATCTTCTAACAGTAATGTGTCTATGTCCTCCCCTGGTCTGGGGGCCTGTAGACAACCCCAGTTCTTATGGCTGTCCCATTTCCTGTTTCCAGGGTGACCCACAGTTCTTCTGGCTCCTTATGTGTATTCTGAATTTCTGTAGCTTTGATATTTTCATTGACATACATGGCCACTCCTCCCCCCCCTTTTTGCACCTCGGTCTCTTCTGAACAATACATAGCCAGGTACTGAAGTCTCCCAAGTGTGGTTACTGGTAAACCACGTCTCACTAATTGCTACTATGTCCAGTTTAGCCTCTGACATTATTGCCTGCAGGTCTGGGATCTTATTTCCCAGTCTGTGAGCATTTGTGTACATGATTTTCCATTGGCCAGATATCGGTGTGTTAGTTGTTGGGTGAGGTTTGGCATTACCCCTGTGCGTCGTATGGGGAGACAAACCTTTTTTCTTACCTGGTGATGCAAATGAACTGCAAACATGCAGTAGAACTAAGGTGTCTGGGGGATCCACATTTGAAACATTTTTTTGACTGTCCTGGGTAAAAAATAAGACCCTTATCTCTGGCAATCTAAAAACAATTTGGTAGATGTCCCATACCATCCGCAGTTTGGGTCAGTTTGATTTTTATTTTCCACCCCCATTCCAAAATCCCTCTGCATCTAAAATAGGGTCAGGGGTTCCTTGCCATTCACAATGCTTTTCTAACCAATAAAGAATGTCTGTTATATTAACCCCTTCGTTCCTAAACAACACGATAATAACTCTAACAGGTTGTTTAGTCAGAGGGATCACCTGAAAAGGTGTCCATAAAGGATTAGTTTTAACTGCCATATGTTCAATCCAGAAACGTTCCAAAATTTCAGGAGATCGAAAACTAACGTCAAAAGTGTGTTCACCAGGGGCATGGATCAAGGCATAGACTTCTGAAGGTGTAAAGCCTAGAGATTGCTTTAGTAAAATTCTCCCCACAAAATATATGCCTGGGACAATATCCATGCCCCCCAAATATCTCAGTCTTACAGCATTTCGACGTTTAGCTAATTCAACAGGTTTGCAGAATAAATCCGCATAAGAAGGGCGTTGAGTATGCTCAGGCCTCTGCGTCTGTCCTAGCCCTTGTAAGTCTGGAGCATCAGGCCCAATGTCAGAAGTCTTATCCGGTTGCTCAGAACTCCCTGCAGCCCCCGTGATAGTATTTGAAAGCCCCATAGTGTGAGAAGACTCTGTGTCCAGTATTAATTTACCTGTAGCTGCTGTCTCATGCTCCACTGGTAAAGGCCCTTCCTGTAATCCTGTTGTTGTCTGCAAACCATCTGATATTTTATCGACTGGTAAATCAGAAGATGGAACAGGGGCTGAAATGGCTTCCAAAATAGACTCCTCGTCCTGTATAGGGTCGGCACTCCAATCTCCGGTTGGGCATTGGTGCCATCCTGCTTCTCGTAAGGCCCGGTCAGGAGACCATCCTGGATCTCCCAGAACCTTGTACTGCTTGAAAGAGTTCCGTTGGGCATCTTCCTGTGACATTGAACCAGCCAGAAAAACTTTCAGCAAATGGGAAGAAATAGTCTCTGGACTGCATTTTCTTTTTTTTGTCTATGTCCTGACAAAGTTATTCTGGTTGTAATTCTTCATCCAGAAGGAGAAGTTGCTGTTGCAGGTAAATCCGTTTTTCTTCTAATGTCACATTTGAACATAAAGGTGACACCACTGGTTCCACAGTGTCTGCATCCAAAATCGGTGTACTGGATAAATGAAATATTAACACTCCGGTCTCCTCCGGAGCGTCCTTCGCAGGAGAGGCATGTTGCTGGTCGTCTCCTAGCACCAAACCAGCATCCTCTCTGCAAACACGTCCAACTTTCTGAATCACCAGCTCCGAACTGAGCCCCGCCATCTCCGTAGACAGACGGACAGCGCCACCTGTCTACAGAGTAGGGGAATTTCCCCGGTGTCCTGGCCACATTTCCCCCATTCACTGGAAATACCACCAACGGCTTAATCTGGTTCAAGGTCAGTTGGTACTCGTGTGTGTGTGTGTGTGTGTGTGTGTGTGGATTCAAGGGGGGAGGGGCAGCTGCAAGTGGGGTGCTAGCTGCACGCTCGAGCAGACTTGATAGACCGTGTGGCCAGTTTCTGCCAGCACGTAGTAAGTAAGTAAGTAAGTATGTATGCATGAATGCTGGTGTGAATGAACTTCTGTAAGGCTGGCTACCTTGATGTGGTATGGAGAGGCTTTTCACAATACATCCTAAATACTGTGACTAAAAGCCAGCCATCTTCTGTCTGATGCATAGTGTGTGTATTAGATAAAATAAAATGTTGTAAATTTATTAAGATCATTGGCTTAATACATATTGTTGACTGAAATGAGGGTGGAGCAGTGTTTGTGTGGTGGGCAGTACATCTTTTGGTTTGTGGTTATGGGGGTGGGGGGGCAACAAGTCCGTCAACTCTTGAGCACAAGTTTGAATTTCCTGGATACACCCCTGCATAATATACCTAAAGTCTGTTTTAAATTCTGTATTCTCTTTGCAAAGCTCTCCGGTTGTTCTTAGTAGTACTGTTTTAATGTGTCTGTTGCCCTTGCTTGCCCCTGCATTGCCTTTATCTGCCTGTTAATTTATTGCTGTGTACAGTTCTCAATATGGTGAAAGGAAAGGAAAATCTATGCATGTTAATTACCAACATTTGCACTGATCCCCTTACCCTGTCCCCACTCCTAGCACAGCAACGACACAGGTACTAAGCCACCACACCTAACCTCAGTAATTACTCAGTGCTGCCCCTCTCCTCCCCCTCCCTCTAGCCTACTTATACCAAACTTCTCTCCCTTTGTCCTTCACAGCTTCCAACCACCGAGGATCGGAGGTCGCGAGGGTGCTCCACGGCCCTCCCCCAACCCCTGAAGGCTGTCCCTGCTCTCTCCAGGCACTGAACGCTGAACCAGACCCCCTGAGGAGCGGAGGTCACAAGGGCGCTCCACGGCCCTCCCCCCAGCCCACTGAAGGAGTCCCAGCCAGCAGAAGCCACAAGGTAATTTCTGGACAGCTTACCGTTTTGCTGGGACGGCAGCGTTCCCTCTGTGCTGCCCTTTGTGCTGCAAAGTGCTTTTGCACCCTTTTCAAACGTGGAGAATTCTTGCAATTGGACAGTAGCTCGTTGGAAAAAGCCCTCTTGCTGCTTGCGTTGTTTCTGATGGCCTAGCCCCGCCGCCCCCACCACCACCCTTGGTCGGCTCTCCCTTAAATAGGCAGAAAGTGATCACATGGGCTGAAAATTAATATCAGCTCAGTTTTCCATCTGCAAGTTATACTGTCTTGCCACTAGGGGCAGACCTAACAATCTCAAGCTCCTACCTAAGTGCACATGCTGCTGCTTAAAAAAAAAAAAAGTCTTATACTACTGCAGGCTTGTGCTCAGTCCTAATCGCACTCGTTGTACTACAGCCACCCCCTATTCCCCCCCCAGTGCTGCCTTGACCCCTCCACTATCACTAAGCTCACTGCTGTCATGACTGTCCGCCCCCCACTGGGCCCAGCAGGGGTGGAACTACCATTCTCAAACAGGATGGCCTCCTGCCCTCCTTCAACTCCCCCCCCCCATGGCTATCCGCCAAGGGGCTAAAAATTGTCCATCTAAATGTCCGCAGCCTCCTACACAACCTTGCTGAGCTCACTGCCTGGGTTGCCCACTACAACCCGGACATATTGAGTATCACAGAAACATGGCTAAAACCACACACTCCTGATACAACAGTATGTGTTCCCTACCAGGGTACAGCCACATCAGAAGTGATCGTGGGGGGACCAAACGAGGTGGTGGGGTGCTACTTTACTATAAAGCACACCTCAATGTGTCTGCCATAGACCACCCTCCCCCCCCATCATGTAAGTTCCTGCATGCCATTCTGCTACGTGGGCTCACTAAGAAAATCCACCTGATCTGCTGCTACAGCCTCGCCAGAGGCGGTCTACCTGGGCTCTCCTCACTCCTACAGAACGTTAGCGAGAGAGTGGGTACAAGTGAAGTCCTTATTATAGGAGACTTCAACCTTGACTGGTGGGGTTCTAACTCTAAATCGTATGAGCCACTGCTCTCAGGCCTTGCCCTGAACCAGATTATCACTGAACCAACAAGGCCCTCCCCCAGGAGGACAAAGGATCACTGATTGACTGGGTCCTGACCAATAGACCTGACAGGATCACATCTTCGGGTATCCTACCTGATGCCATCTCGGACCACTCACCCACCTTTTGTACCTGGGGCATCTCTCAGGTGAGAATACCCAGTAAAGTGATACAAATGAGGGACTACTCAAAATTCTACTTGCCCAACTTCCTCACTGACCTTAGATCAATCGACTGGTCCGGGGTCACCGCCTCCTTGGACCCGGATCAAGCACTGGGTACATTCTTAACCAAATACATCCCAGTACAGAACAAACATGTCCCTCTCACTAGAAGGAGAGTGCAGGGCACTGTTACCAAATGGCTTCATGGGGGCCTATTCTCCCTAATGAAACTCAGGGACAAATGCTGGGAAACCTACAAAGCCTCCCACAGCATTGATGATCTCACTGCCTACAGGTGCCTCAGAAACATCTGTAAAAAAGCCATCAGTGCAGCTAAAATTGAGTTCTGCCGAACCGCCCTACTCTCTTCAGCCAGCAACCCAAGGAGCTTTTGGCAGAACATTAGACGTGCAGTGGGGGGCTCTGCTAGAGTGCAAGTCACGGACTTACTCATTGACGGGGTTAGTTGCAATAGCCCATGCACTATCTCTAATACCTTTAATGCAATGTTCTCCGAACAGCCCCCCCCTCTACTCTCTGCTCCTGACACCCCCACGTCCCCAAACGCTCAACTGCCTGAACCCCACTTCACCAGCACCTCTCAACCCAGACCTGAGACCCGACCCTCCTTCTTCCTTCAACAAGTATCCACCACAGAGACCCAGAGGCTGCTTGCCAGCCTCTCCCCTCATACTGGTGCAGGGCACAATAACCTGGAGCCAAAACTGTTCAGGCTAGGTGCCCACCTCCTAGCCTGGCCTATAACGCATATATTCAACTCCTCTCTAACAACTGGTGTCATCCCAGACATCTGTAAAGTAGCCAAGGTTGCCCCTGTTCTTAAACAAGGAAACCCCAAAGACCCCTTGAACTACCGACCTATTGCTATTCTGTCAGCCGCCTCCAAACTTCTAGAGAAAGTTGTGGCCTCTCAGCTAACCGAGTACCTACAGGAACACAACCTCCTCTCTCCAGCCCAGCATGGGTTTAGGAAGGGGCACATCACGGCCACTGCCCTCACTGTAGTCACCTCGCAGATCAGAACAGCTACCGACTAGGGCAACCTCAAAGGCGCAATCTTCGTGGATCTCTCCAAGACCTTCGACAGGGTAGATCACTTCCTCCTCAGCTCCACTCTTCTCTCCCTCGGACTCGCAAACCCTGCCCATGCCTGGTTCCTCAATTACCTTTCGGGTAGGAAGCAATACACCAACTTTAAACGGACCCTCTCCCACCTCACCACTGTCCAATGCGGGGTCCCCCAAGGGTCCGTCCTTGGTCCAACGCTCTTCTCCCTTTTCATCAATGAACTACCGTCCGTCTCCACCCATGGGCTAACCATCCTGTACGCTGATGACCTTGTCATCCTAGATAGTGCTCGTGACATTGGCACCATCAATTCCCAACTAAACTCCGACTTCATGCGGATCCAGTCCTGGCTGGCTGAGCACAAGCTCACCACCAACCTTAAGAAAACCCAGGCTATGCTCTTTGGCTCCCTGAGCAGGACAAAATCCTGCTCTGCCCCCTTCTAATTCACAGGGCTGACGGCTTGCCCCTGCAGATGGTTGCCACAGTCAAGTATCTTGACGTCACTCTGGACCCCAGCTGGACCTCTCCCTACACATCTGAAACATCTGCAAGGCCACGAATGCTAAACTCGGTCTCGCCTACAGAGCCAAAAACTGCCTCACCCCAGCTGCTCAGGTGGCTCTAACCAGGGGTGTTCTCCTCCCCTCCCTTTGCTACGGACTGGTGACCTTTGCCCCCATGCCAAAATCCAGCCTCTTGAAATGGGATATGGCCTACAACAACCTTTGCCGCATTGCGCTTTCTGCTCCTCCCCTGACACACCACTGTGACCTCTACACTCGCCTTGAGTGGCCCCTCTAGAGAAGCACCGCATCTTCGTAATAGGGAACTTCATTGGCAACATCATCAGATCAGTCACCCCTGCTGCCCTTGACCTTCCCCTCAACCCTGACACCACTACCTACCACCTTAGGTCAAGGGCGGCACTCAATCTCCCGGTTCCTAGGACACGCACCCTTGCGGGTGATACGTGCTCCGCCCAACTATGCCCCGAAATTATGGAATTCATTCCCAGCCCTTACACGTCCACCTCCCATCCTGGATTTAAAACTTCCTTTGGAACTTCCTGAGGCCCTCCACCTGTCTATGCCTCATGGCCGCCCCACATTACGCATGCGGGGGCTCCTCTAGCCCTCTGGGCCCACTGCACTTAATCTCCTGACAACTGGTCAAGCAATGACTAAATGGATTACCATAACTGGTGTCGTCTGCTCTCCCATTGCATGTAAACTTGACTCACTCACTGTTTATGTATACTCTAGCTATTAACTCTCCCGGGTCGTCTGTAACCACCCCCGAGCTCGTGTGTTTTTACTGGCTGTCATTCCTCTACGTATCCTGATATCTCACTGTATGTAAAAGTTGTATTCATCACTGTACCTGTAAATTCAAGTCTGTAACTCTCCCGGGTCGCACCTGAAAATAGGCACTTGGCTGTCTAGTGTGACTTACCCGGTAAACAAAAGCAAATAAATAAATATTACGTTGGTAAAACTAAGATGAGTTTTAAAACAAGAGTGGAGGGACATATTAGAGCTTCAGAACAAGGAAATGAGGAATATATTTTGGCAGAGCACATTAGGACATCCAGTGACCCCAAATCACACAAGGTGATCCCATCTGGAGTACTGCATGCAATTCTGGAGACCCCATCTCCTCAAAGACATAGACAGAGTGGAGGCTGTTCAGAGGTGGGCAACCAAAATGGTGCAGGGTCTGCACCAGAAGACATATGAGGAGAGGCTAAAGCAGCTTAATATGTATACACTTGAGGAAAGAAGGGAGAGGGGGGACATGATAGAAACTTTCAAGTACCTCAAGGGAATTAACAAAGTACAAGAGGGTAGTATCTTTCAGAAGAAGAGATGTGCAAGAACAAGGGGGCACAATTGGAAGATGGGGGGGATGGCTCAGAGGTAATGTTAGAAAGTATTTTTTCACAGAGAGGGTTGTGGATGCATGGAACAGCCTTCCTGAAGAGGTTTTGGAGTCAGGAACAGTGGGAGAATTCAAGAATGCATGGAACAGGCATAAGGCAATTCTAGTGGGGGTAGGAGGAAGTAAGCTGTTGATTAACTAGAAACTGCAGCTTATCCATCAGGTAGGGAAATGGGCAGACTAAGTGGGCCAAGCGGTCCTTATCTGCTGTCAAATTCTATGTTTTTATGTTGTGGGCATCGAAAAGGTGCTACCACCTGTAAAGGGTGGCTCCCATGACAACAAACTCCTTCAAAGAAAAGGTTTTTGGACTATCCATTTAGGGGGAAGAACACATAAAGGACTTAAATAACTGCTGATGCCTCCAGGAGAACTTTGTAAGACAATATTTGGTCACAGTTCAGCTTATCTTTTACATTAGTTCTGTATTTCTCCTCTCTGTTGTTTGTTGCTGAGGGCATATGCATAAAAACAGGATCTTTGTTTTTGCAAGTTCATCAGCTCCTATTACTTATTCCCTAAATACTCTGCTTGTGACATCACAGTTATTCCCATGGCACCAAACTGTGATGTCATAAAAGAGGATTATGACTTTGACCTGGGAATAAGCTGTAGGAGAAGATGAACTTTAAAAGATGATGATCCAAATTTTATGCAAATATACACAGCAACAAAAAAGGAGAGGAAAAATCCATGAAAGATGCTGTACATAAAATACAATTGTGTCTAAATATTAGGTTTTCCACAGTTTTCCCAGATGTGTCAGTGGCTCTTTAATGATTGCCTTGATGTAGCTCTGTACTTCTGTGTTATATATGGTATCCGGTGAGGATGGTGACTGAATATGAGTGACTGTCAAAATGGTGACTCATATTTAACACTTTCCTCCTGGGCTACCCTAGAAGGATAGCGACCCTACGCAAATGTGAGAGTACTACAGGGCGACAGGAAGGGGGAGGATAGCAAAGGGAAAGGGTTTTGGGGAACTGGTGTTCCTGCTGCCACCAAGCTAGCTGTGTGGTGTGGTGTGGTGGTGTGAGTGGCTAGCTCAGGTGCAGCAGGTACAGGGTTTAGGATCAGGTGTGGGAAATTTTTGCTGCTGCCTATGGCTGCGACACTTATTTTTTTCCCTGATGAAGGGATTTTTCCCCCTCCCTGACATACACCCCCCCTAGAGTTGAGAATCCTTATTTAGGGGTGTGCGGGGGGGGGGTATTACAGGGGGCACAGTTCCCTCCCCCTGCAAAAACACTTTTTTCTCTGTTTCCAAATGTTGGGTCGCCTGGGAGTGCATATCACTGATCTGCTTTTAAGCGATATACACTCACCATATTAGCGGTCACTATTTTGTGATCGCTATTATGACATGGAACAGTTATGTAAGCAATAAGGCATGATGGGGTGTGCATGGAACACATTTTAATGCATGGTCAGGGGTGTAATAAGGCACAAAGCCGAAGGCCGAGTGACTTTAGCTGCTGGCCATGCGGTAAAATATGTTCCACACACATCCCAGAGTGCCTTATTGTGCTTATAAAATGGGCTCCTTTTTTTAAAACTTTTTACAGTTGGGAAAAGCATGTTTATATGTAGAAACAATAGATTTACTTGTGTGCATTTATGATAAAATAATCCTTCCGCCCACTACAAATAATATCATTGATGATGTCATTGTATTGTTGCCTACTTTCTTCTTCATGGTTTTTTTTTCTCTGTTTTTCCCCACATTCAAAATATGGAATGTTTGTCATTGAATGTTTACTATGGAATACATGGATTCAAAATTCTGCTCAGTTCCACTGGCAGACTGTTTCTCTCCTAACACACTGTACACACAGACAACAAAGGCTTGTGTTACAGCCAGAGACTCAATTATCTCACTGTCAGGGCAAGAAGACGAGAGTTCCCTGATGAGCAGGTGAAGATAGAAGGGGGATTTTTCACTGTCAGCAAAGAAACAGTTGTAGTAAAAACTATAAACAATACTTATTGTTTTTAATTCGTTTATGTATGTAAGGAGAAAGTGATAATCAGGGAAACAACATTTAATTAGTTTGTTTTATTTTTTATTTAAGGTCGTTTCATTTTTAGGGCCCAGCTGAAGTTTTTTTCACAGCGCAAAGGTAGCAACCATGTTTTGTGGTGGAAGATCAGTTCTGGCCGTAGAGGGCTAACTGAAATGCTTGTGTTCCAAATGCCCATTGATCTGGGTTCCAGACTCTTCACGACTGAGCAGTCCTTTTTTTTAACCATGTGTAAACAATATTTTGCACATAAATCAGAGCCAGTCAGATTACATGATTTTACCCTGCCATTTTATAAATATTGCACATTGACTAATGACTTATTGTTCTGTTAATTTGATACCTCTTTTGGCACTCATGGTGAGAGGACTTCTCTTTCCTCTCCCTCCATACCCACAAATTTTATTTCTCTAAAAAAACATAGTATTATCCCCTTTTAAATAAAGATCCCTCTACATTACATTACATTTGTTTTAAAATTGCTGTAGGCAATATTACAACTACATATCCTGGTCCCTGTTATTGTTGTTGGTTCTTCTCACTGCAACTTTTCCATTATCTCTCTCTCTCTATATATATATATTTATATGTGTGTGTATGTGTGTGTGTTTTGAATAGGGGTTTGCAGTGTTACAAAATTTTATGATGCAAGTGAATATCAGTTCTCTATATGATCTATCATTACTATTGTGGCAATTTCTTACTGTGGCTTTTCTCTTGTATCTCTAGAGCTACTAACATATATATGATTTGAATAGGGGTTTGCAGTGTTATAAAATATTACTATGCAAATGAACATCAATTCTTAGTATGAACTCATGTTGTATGGGTATTTAATATGTTGTCCTTTTATCATATTGTAGAGGGTTTAAGCAACCACTCTGTATACATTTTGCATCAAGTTTTCTGCATTTGGAGGTGATCACTTCTACTGCAGCATGTTTTCCTACAATGCTTGCTCTCAAGATTTGGACACAGAGAATCTTGCATATGAAATACTTAGAGAACAGAAGACATTCTTTGAACAAGATATGCCTGGTTTGTCACAGCAGCCAAGGAATATAATTAAGATTTAGGGACTCCTAGTCTAAAATATACTTGGATTTTCCATGAGATGGCACTTATTTTATCATGTAGAAAAAGCCCTTGTACTTGCTATTTGGAGGCAGTCTCCCTTATTGCATTTAGAGCATTTAGAGTTGCTGAGTTCGGAATAAATATTTGGACATAATAAATTACTTACTATATCCTACTTATTTGGAGAACAAAAACATGTTTTGTACAAGGTATTCAAAGTACTGTACATACTTGATAATAATTATTTTTAGATTATTAGAAGAATATAATATTTGAATTCATTAGTAAAAAATTTGTTTGTAATTTAAAGGTTGCTGTTTGTGTGTTGATCACCTTTCAGATTGTTCACTAGTCACTTTATGGCGCTAACCTTGGACCAGTCATTGGTCAGCTTCATACTCTTTTGGGTATATAAGGAGTGGACTTACATGGGTCGTAGTAAAATGTTGGGGTGGTTTCACCACTCACACTGCTTGCACCATTTTTCACGGATGGATTTTATATATAAACTTGAATAAATGGAAGCCTGTGTACTGCATCTATGCATTGGACCATTTCTTGATGTGGTTGTGGAGGGTGAGTGCCTTATGCTTTCTTGTTTGGGATACCATGACACTGTCCTCATACAAATGTCATCAGTAATTAAGAATAAGGGGGCAGAAGTACAGAGAATGAATGAACTAGTACCTTAACTGTGTCTATATTTTATAAAGCTTTGCAGGATCCCAGAGTATCACTGTAATCTTACACACAGAAGCCCTGGGTATGGAATATGGGCAAGTATACAGCCTGGGTATCCCCTTACAACCCCCAAGCTCAGCCAAGTAATCTAGTCAACAATCAGTCATGCATCACACAGCAGTATAAGCATCCCAGATGGATGGAACCATTCCCTTCCCCACAACAACCAGTCTAATTTACATACGAATACCCCGGCCTGGCATATACGAGATTTGAGAACTCACTATATCTTTTCATTTTGTCATTCCATGTGTTAAAGTAAATATACCAGATTAACCACAGTCACAAATCAGACTGGATGGCACTCAACATTCATTAACTATCAGTATACTGTGCGCTTCTGCTTAGAGCACAGAATTGAGAACCTGGAAGTCACAGGTTCAAATCCAATCATAGCCATTCTGGTATGTTTATAGAAACAAAACATACCCAGTCTGCACAGCATTGGCTGGTTATTTGTTCCATGGGCCCACTACCCTTTCTGAGAATAAGAATTTCCTTACATCTTTGCTAAATCTCCCACCCCAACTCCACTCATGTCCTCTCATTATTGTGCTTCTACTTCTGGTAAACAGGTCCTCAGTGCCCACCCTCTTTATGAACTTAAATGTTTCTATCATTTCACTGCTCTCCCTTGTTTCTTCCAATGTACTGTATACATATTGAGATCAGCCAGGCTGTCCATTTATCATCTTGGTGACTGTGCAGTGTACAGTCTCCAGTCGCCCATTGTCCTTGTCAGATGTGGACTCTAGAAGTGGGCACAGTACTCCAGGTGAGGCCTCACTAGGGACCTATAAAAAGGCAATATCACCTCCCTTCTCCTACTATCAAATCCTCACAGGATACTGGGTTTACTGGGTTAAGTGGACAAAAGAAAGTTAGCCCATCATGAATGTCCCCCACACAAGTGGGTCAAGATAAACAGCTGATATCAAAAGCCTAATTTGAGACCAAGTGTTCATCTAGGTCTTTTTGAAACCATCTATTGACTTTCTATCCACCAATTTTTGAGGCAGTATGTTCCAGGCTTTTACGGTGCGCACTGCAAAGAAATGGTCCCTCTTTGATGTCTTTGCCCCTGGGACTACCACTTGCTTATTATGGGATTGTACATTATTGTCCCTGGTGTTCAGTTTTAACCCACATTAGGAAGATCATTCAGTAGAACTGAAGATTTTCAACATTAACAGCAGGTCGCCCCTTTGCCTTCTCTCATGTAAAGAGAATAGACATGTCTCTTTTAATCTATCTTGATAAGTTTTATTTTTTAAATTAGGTACCATCTTTGTGATACATTTTTGGACCCATTCGATTAATGCAATATCCCCTTTTAAGTAAGGGCTCCAAAATGGGGAACCATAATCTAGATACAGTCTAACGTAGCTTTTGTAAAGGGATATCAGGCAATGCTCTGATCTAGAAATGAAGGAACGCTTGCTCCTCTTTATCATGCCAATAGCTTTTTTTTTTGTAATGGCTTTACAATGGTCAGAAACAGCCAATTTGTTATTAACGGTAATACCAAGGTATTTTTTTCTGATTTGGAAGCATGGGCTCTATGATGCAGTCAACAGCCCTTTTGTCGACTGGCATCTTGCCAACAGGAATCACATTGATCAAGTTGCGGTCATCATGATTTCTGTTTGTCTCATGATCCTTTTTTTTTATTGGGGCTTCCCCCGTAGGGGCTCCCCTCACCCTTCCCCAATTTTAGAATCCTTAACTTCTGATGAGTTACTTTGGGGCGGGGTGCAGGATTGGGAGACAGTGTCCCCTGTCTCAGGCACACCAACACAGCGATCTGTCAGCAAAGTGTTAATTTTGCTGACAAGATTGTAGTTCGCTGTGTTGGTGTCGCCCTAAGGGTCACATACCGGAAGCATGGAATGATACATTATTTAGATAGTACAAGTATTTGGGGTTACTTTTACCATAGTGCATAACTACACATTTGTCGACATTGAAGGACATCCCATTTCTAATTGCCCATTCTTCTATAGTTAGTAGGTCATTGACAACTGATAGATGTTTAAGAAATGTGTCAACCTCAGCCCCCAACTTCGTGTCATCTGCAAATTTGTTAATAGAACTTACTATCTGAAGGTTCACATTGCTGACAAAAATACCAAACAAAGTGGGGCCCAAGACTGAACCCTGGAGAACCCTACTACTAACACATCCTTCATCTAATAAGTAATCATTTATTCTTACACGCTGTTTCCAATGTAGCAACCAGTCTTGAGTCCATTTGACAACAGTTGGATTGAAACCCATGGTGTCAAAAGCTTTTTGGAAATCTAACAGAATAACATCATAAGGGTTGTTGTTATCAATGCTACAACTTACCTTATTAAAAAAAGTCACCAAATGGGTGGTTCTAGAAAAGTCCCTTTTATACCCATGTTGATAGTTATCATTAAGATTGAAGTCAAGTACCTCTGTTTCTAAGCATGTTTTGATTAATTTATCCATCACTTTACAACAAACCAAAGTAAGATTGATGGGTCTGTAATTCTTCATACAACTTCTTTTTCCCTTTTTGAAAATGGGAATGACAGTCACTGAGTACCAATACACCCTGATCAAGAGACATATTGGAGATAACAACAAGTAGATAGGCAAGTTGTTCTGCCATTTCCCTTAAAGGGAAATGCCTATGTAAAATTGGGCCCCACCTCAGTATGAGGTAGGGCCCTATTAGCACTTTCAGAAAATGTATAATTTTTTTACCTTTTGTGATTTGGTGTATTTATAATTTATCTGATTGATCCTGCCTCCCTCTCCTTCTGCATTTTAAAATCCAGCGCTGTGATCAGCACACCCACAACCACCCGCGGCTGTCCCAAGAATGACACTTCATGTGGGGAGCAGCCGCGGGTTCATCCATTAGTTCTTTGTATATTCAGAGCTTATAATAGCTCCGGTTTGGAACCTGCGTGTTTTGGTGCAATACTGAGACCAGGTATACACTGGCAGGGACGCGATGCATACCTGGTCACCGGTATCGGCTACCAAAACATGCAGGTCCCAAACTGAAACTATAGAAGTCCACCATACAAAGAACTAATGGATGGACCTGCGGCTGCTCCCTGAGTGAAACATCACTCTCAGGATAGCTGTGAGTGGTTGTGGGCATGCTGATCGTGGCACTGGATTTTAAAATGCCGGAGGAGAGGGTGGCAGGATCAACCATATAAATTATAAATACATCAAATCACAACAGGTAAGCCGGCCCAGTGGTGCTGAGGGTTGAGGCGCTGGATGCCACACCTCGCACCACGCCAGCAACCCGGGTTTGGGAATGAGCCAGAGCCACTGGGGGTTGGCAGGGGGGGAAGAGAGAAAGCATCTGTAGGACTTCTCTGTCTTCCTGGGGGTGGGTATGGGGTGCGCTTGCTCTTGGAGTGACCTTTGGCGGTGGATAGAGCATCGCTGACTGTAGCGGCATGGCATATGCCTGGGGGCGGAGTCACAGTAATTCTTTGCCTTGCTGGCCGGGCTCCACGGGGAGAGAGGGGGGGTTACTGAAAAAGTACAAAAAGCCCTGGCTCACCGAGGAGATGACGAGGGCCCCAGGGATATCCCTCTCATCCCCACTGCCAGGCCAGGCAACACTGGGGATCCACGGCCGACCTTCCAGAGGGATGGACCCTCTGGTTTCAGAAAAGAGCCACCAAGGGCAGGAGGGCCCTGTTCTGGGTGGTGATTCAGAGTGCTGGAAAGTTCCTATGGGAGGCGTGAACCGGTGATGGCTGGCTACGGTGGTGAGAAGAAGGGGTAGGATTGAGTGGGCACCTCTGAAGGATGCCTCGGAGAGTACTGGTGCATAAATAAAGTTAAAAAAAAAATCACAACAGGTAAAAAATTATACACTTTCTGAAAGTGCTAATCATGCCCTGCTTCACATTGAGGTGGGGCCCGGTTTTGTTTTGTTTTTTCTTCCATATATACTTTTGGCTTTTTTCCCTTTTAGTCCCACTCCCATGTATCTCTGACATGAGACACGTGTGGAGAGGCACATCATAGATGCCTGCGGATGTCCCTCCCTACTGGTCACACCATTGCTGCCTGAGCCCATCACCAGACCGCCATCCTGAGACCACGGGACTGAGCAGGTGACCCCCTCCTTCCCGGGAGAGAGCCTTCCCTCAGTCCTACTCCCACCCTCCCCCATGCAGCACTTGGGTGACCCGAGGTCATTCCCGAAGCCGGGTCACCAGCACAGCATGAAGTAAGGCATCCAGTGCCTCAGCCCTCAGTGCCACTGGGCTTGCATGGGGCCCATTTATACATCATTTCCCTTTAAAAATCTAGGGTGAATATTGTTAGGCCCAGGACTAGAACTGTTTTTGATTTCAACTAGTGCCTTTAAAACTTTTTCTTCAAAAAAACAATACTCATTTTCAAATGTTGCAGCACTCAGTGTTTTCTTTATGTCTCCCCCACTTGAGAATACTGAGCAGAAATATGAACTGAAAAGATTGGTGCCTCAGCATCCACTGACATAGTTGCCCTATTGTGTGTCAAAGCCCCACTAGCCTGGATACATTTTTATTATTATTGATACTATATAAGAGCACAGCGCTTTGTTATCCTTCCCATGAGCAAGTTTGAATTCCATCTTATACTTAGTTTTCCTTATCATCACCTTTAGCAATTTTAGTTCCTTTTTATAAGTCTGGACATTTGAGTCAGATGGTTCTTGTCTAGGTTTTTGGTATGATTTTTTTTCTTTAGTCTTAATTTGTTTTTTAATATCCAATGTTAACCATATTGGTATTTTTCCTTTATTATTATATTTCTTTTTCAGGGGTACAAAATCATTATCAAGTTTTTGTATGGTTCCCTTATATAACTCCCATGCTTGATTCATTGATTTCATGTTAAATACTGAATGCCAATCCATGTTCGATAGGTATCCTTTAATTTGATTCATTCTTGCTTTATTATAGTCCCTCAGCACCGTTTTGCCATGTTGTTTAAACCATAAGGCCAGTATTTTAAAGGAGGCCATATTATGGTCACTGTTACTCAACTGACTCAAAATTAAAATGTTGGATCTTTCGGCTTCTAGACTAGTTATAATAAGGTCTAACGTGTTATTCTCATGAGTAGGCTCTTGAACCATTTGTTCAAGTCCTTGACTTAACAGGGTAGTTATAAAATTCCACTTAAACTCATTGGACCCAGTTAAATTATCCCATTCTATGCCAGGAAGGTTAAAGTCCCCAACAATTAAAACATCGCCCATGTTGGAGGCACAAGTAATTTCTCATTTTGCCATTGCCCTCCATTATTCACCGACCTTGATTATCCACCACCCTCAATTATCTGCCAACTTTTGTCTTGTACCAAAGTGGACAGATAATAGAGGGTGCACTGTAATAAGTTTTTGTTATAAAGGTCATTTGCTGCTGGAGACCTATAATAATTTCCCAGGATAAGTTTAGCTTTTCCCTTAAATTGGATACTAACCCAGAGACTTTCAACAGGTAAATCTTGTGGCTTAACCGACAGGTATTGTTGAGAAGGGATATGGTCCCTAACATAAATACAAACTCCCCTTCCCCCCACGCTTATCTTGCCTGTTGTTTTGGCTACACACTAACATTTTTGTTGCTTTGCTGTGTGCTTTCTTGCATTGACGGGAATTTTAAGGTGTCACTAATGATAACTCCTCTGTCTCTTTCCTCTGCTTTTGTTTCCAACCTAACTGTTCCCGTTCAGTAGTTTGTCCATGGGTTCTTTTTCCCAGTGTGTATAACCATGCACTTTCTGGCATTAGCACGGGACCCTGAGAATAGCACTGAAAATAGTTCTGAAGATGAGTGGAGGGTAATACAAGAGTTCTGAATTAGTAAAGGAACAAGTGCTGGAATCTTTTGTGTCCATTGTTTGATTTTCTTCAGCCCAGGGACGTCCAGGTGTGGGCATGTACATCTTTTATATATTATAATGCAAGGAAACCCCTGGCAAGCCGAAGTTATACCATTGGACATGGGAGTTTCCTTGGGCCATGCCTGCCCATCTCCAGGGGGAAGAAGGCAGAAAGCAAATCAGAGGGGGTTGCAATATTTCATAGTTTTATATATAGCTTTCCCTTTTGCTTTATCACTGTGCAACTAACACAAAAACAGAATCCCTGTTTCCTAGACTTCATCTGCTCTGGCTGTTTGTCTCCACCAAATGTCCTGATTTGCTGCTTGTAACATCATAATCATTCCCCAAGCAACAGACTGTGATGTCATGTGTAGGCAAGCAGACAGAACACAATATAAGAGTTTCACCAGCAGAGGAAGGCTTTGTGATTTATGAAGTCTGCCCGATGTGGAGCCCATGCACCCTGTTACATGCTGCTCGGGCCCTCTCTCCAGACACTCTCAACCTCCCTTAACTTTATCCCACCCCTTCTGGAAGCCATTGACAGTTTTCCTGATTACCACCAGTGCAGAAGAAGTTCATGGGGCAGTGATCCTGTTTTCATGTCATAGTTCATAGTTATTAAGACAAAGGAGAAGTTAGGAACAGAAGACACTTGCAGAATACTCTGAAATGTATCTAAAAAGGATGTTTGATCTTCAGCATGTTCCTTGAGATGACAGCGGCTCTTTAAAGACCAGCTACTATAAAGCAGCAAAAATAAATAACACCATTGGGACCAAAAGAGAGGGCTACTCAACCAACACCACTCGTGTGTAGAAAAAAAGCACACCCAAGGAACAAAAAGCACTGCCCTAAATGTTTATTTCAACTGCAATGTGTGAAAACATACATCAGCAATGACCCACGATGAAGTGACACTCCTGCTGATATGCTACTCATCAGCAGAGTATCACCGCAAACACCATCATCAGTGTATGTTTTCACACGCTACACTTTCAGTAAATATATAGAACACTGAATCTTTTGTGGCTTAGGTATGCTTTTTTCCCTACAGCCAATGGTCTTGGGTGAGTAGGCCACTTTTGTTTGTTAGAACAGTTTTTAGGAGTTCTCCATCTAGTCTGGAGGTGGGGAAAGGGAAAGGGGAAGGGGAAATTGTTTAACCAGGAAAGGCACACTAAGCCGGAGCTTGTTTCCAGGTGCAACCTGGGAGCACAAGGAAGTTAAATGACTTGCTCAGGGTCACATAGTATGCAAGTGGGGCTGATGAGATTCAAACCCAGGTCTCCAGGGTTGCAGCTCAGTGCCCTTCACCACTATGCTATACTGCCTCCACAATTCCATTGTGGTCCATTGTTTCTCTTATTCCTACTACTGAGTCCAGCCTTTATTCAAAGTTCCCTTTTGGACATAAAACCCAGAGTCAGTTAAGGTGCAGCCAACAACTCCAGGAGAGCATATGAAGAACATAATAATTGGTTGCAGTTCGGCTGATATTTCATATTAACTCTGTATTGCTTCTCCCCAATATGTTTTGCTATCATATGTATGAATAAACTGATCTTTGTTTCTTGAGAAAGCATCTGCTTCTATTGCTTATTTCCCACCTGATATTAACATACTCTGCTTGTGATATTATGGTAATTCCCATGGCAACAGATTGTGATGTCATTCTTTCTTTCAGATGAGAGGTTAAATCAAGGCCCCCTCTGCCTGTTCTTGTGGTTGTTCAGATGAATGTTAAAGATCCCATGGCTCTTCATGAAAAAAGTAAGGGAATTTTTTTATTTCATAAAACAAAGTAAGGAAAACCTTACAGCAGGCAACAAGCAATAACAGTAGAAAATCAAAACCATACAATGACATTCATAATTAACCACAAAGCAACCCCACTTGATTAAAAAAAGTAACTGAGAAGAGGAAAAAAAAATTTCAACCAACCAAAGAAAAGGTGGAGGGGTTGGGGAAGGGAAAAGGGACCTAGAAAAGAAAACTACAAAGGGAGCGTCCCACATAAAAACTCATGGTGTCACATCCTCAAACCCTTGAAAACCACACCAAGACTTGGCAACCTTTGCTGGCAACAAGGTCCCCTTATCCCTGTTATTAACTTTATAAAACTCTTAACTGTACACTCTCAAATGTGGTAGCAGGAAGCACAACACTCTGCTTTAGGACCCAGGAACATGGGCTTGCCAAAGAAAATGTTTTAACAAAGCCATCAAAACCTGCAAGGTCGAAAAATCAAACCCACCCCACTGAGTGTGAAAAAGTCCCAAAATCAGATCACAATAAGAAGGGATAACAATCCCATAAATGCCCCATTGCACAATAACCCTTGCCCAGAACTGCTGGTCATACCAACAATAAAAAAATAGGAGTTCCTGAGTTACTAAGAAGGAACCATACCCGGGTCGAGTGCAATATCTTTCTGAGACTGATTTTTGCCCGTGGTTATCCCTAACACCAAGCTTACCATAACAGCATAACCGCACTGTATCCCACCCATATTGAGGGAGCCATGGGTTAAACAAGTGTCTACAAAGCAAAGAAGAGTACAAAGGGAGGGCACAGTGGGAAAAGAATCTCAGTACAAAAGTTCTCCTCCATCATCTGCTGGTACAGCAACTTCCTTGTTGCCATCCCACATTAAGAAAAGGAGACTTTCCACTTTTTTATCAAAGTAAATGCAGATATCACATACCTCAGGGCAAAGACTGGCTTATTACTAACCCTGGGTCTACCAGTCTGCCAGTCTGTCTGGTAGACCGATACCCATTCCTGAACCACGGCTGACCGGAGTAAGCCAAACCTGCTAAGTCCAGCAGAGATGTTAGAAACAAAAAGAAAAACAAAAAAGAAAACCAGGGGGCGTACCATTCCAAGACCACCTTGTTTTTACAGGTGATACGTGACCTCCCGCTTCACTGGGTTTAGTTTGCTACCCCAGACTGCCTGAAAAAATATGCTGTAAATTCGAGTGTCCAAGTTTCGAGGGGGAGGAAAAACATAACTTACATATAGGAAGGTGGGGATCAACAATGATTTAATTAAAGCAATTCTTTTCAACTTGGAAATGCGCTGTAGTTTCCATCTGTTAACCCATCCAGTAGCAGCCTACAAGCAACGCTCCCAATTCGTGATATCCATATCCAGATGACTAAAAACAATTCACAGAATTATGATATCGGCACTAGTGACAGAAATTGAGGTCACAGCTGAAACATCCAACTGAGTCAAGTTTCCCAGAGGAGAGCCCCTACTTTTAGCATAATTGATACAGGAGGTTGAAACAGCAGAGAAAGAATCCAAGAGAACCTTCAAAACTTGTCCCTCCCCAACATCAGACAGCAGGACAACAACGTCATCCACATAGGCCAGAGCTTTTATGGGATCCGTACATTGGGTCAACCTAATACCTGTAAGGGATGGACAGGAATGAAGAACCCATAACAGAGGATCCAAACTAAAAACATATAATAGTGGACTAAGAGGGCAGCTCTGCCGCCCTCTCCTATGGGGCGCACAGGGTCTACCAAACCAACCATTTATCAATGGGCTGGTATCCGTCTGTGAAAAAAAACACTTTACACAGGAAACAAAGGTAGGGGGCAAATGAAAGGACTCCAATATCTGAAACAGGTAATCCTGTGACAGCCTATCAAAGGCTTTCTCCTGATTAAGGCTGAGAAGGAAGCCCTCTAACTGTGTTCTCTCCCCCCTGCAAAAGAGTTCTTGAAGGGTGAACAGATTATCCTGAATGCTCCTTGTTGGAACAGTACAAGTCTGGAATGGAGAAATGAGTTTATCAGCCACACTCCCCGAACATTTCACCAATATCTTCGCGAAATCTTATAGTCCATGTTTAACAGACTAAGTGGTCTCCAATTACAGATGTTGGCCTTGTCACCCTTCTTGTAAAGAAAAATCAGAATCACTCGAGTAAAAGCTGGTGGAAAAGACTCCTCTGTAAAGAAGCATTAAAAACCGTAACCAGGAAGGGAGCCAGTTCATCTCTAAAGCTAATATAAAATTCGGAACTGAGGCCATCCAGTCTTGGGACAGAAATGATTTTTCGTAGACTTGATACCAACCTTAATTTCCTCCTCTGAAATGAGGGCAACCAAAGAAGCAGAATCCACCACATGCAAAGTAGGGAGGGATGCTCCAGCAAGAAAGACACTTGCCCGAACCTCCAGGGGGAGTAGAAAAAACAGCAGCAGCATAATCAGAGACTACCCGTAGAATGTCCTCTTTGGTATGTACCAAGATGCCATCTGGGACATAGAACGAGGACATAGTTCTGCAGTCCACCCTACTTCTGCAATCCTTAAAAGGACTAAAGGACTGAGTCTTACCCTGAGTGCCACACTGCATTTCCTGCCAAAGGGAATGAGCCCTATCATACTGTACTTTCCTTATCTCTGATCTAAGCTGCTGAATTTGTGAGCCTAAATCCAGGGAGGCATTTTTGGCTCAGGAAATAACCTTCTGCAGCTGCCCCCACAGGGAGAGATACCCAAGATAGTCCTCTGTTGCTGCCGAATCCAAAAAGGACTGAAACAAAGCTTTAAACTCCCTCTTGCTATCCAACCACCAAACCGCAACATCTGTGTGGAGGCACTGTACAGACAGGCGGGCTTCCCACAGATCCCACCAGAATGTGGTCAATAAGGGGTCCAACAAAACAGAGACATTCATTCTCCATGGGCCTTTACCATGGCCAGGCGTCAAGCCCCAGGATAGAGAACACATCAATATGTAATGATCCGAAACCTCTGTAGCACAAACCTGTGAGGAAAGCACAGATAGACTAGTGGAGAGAAAAAGAAGTCTAGTCTGGTGGCCAGCGGACCACAATGGTAAATATATCCTCCTGTCTGATGATGTACCCAGTAAGCATCCACCAGTCCAGCATCCCGGATAATGAAGGTCAAGCAATGAGAGTCACAAAAGATTTTGTCCATCAGCAATCCCCGGTCCTGCTGAGGCACCCCACAGTTAAAAGTACCCCTCAAATCACTACCCATGAGGTAAACAAAAAAAGCTGAACTTCATTAAATAAATGTACCCGTTGTGCTTTGGTTTGTGGAGCATAAATCATAATTAGATGAAAACAGTTCGATTCATAAGTGACATCCAAAAGTAATGCCCTCCCTGGGCAGTTGTCTATCAAATAGGTAACTCTCACGGATGTAACTGCAAACAAGATAACCACACCATCACAGCAGTCCACCCCTATGGACCAGAAAGATGGGCCTTTCATCCAAAGACGTGATGCCTGGGTTAAGTCAAATTGCGATTTAAGCTGGGTGTCTTGCAAAAAAATGATGTGGCCAGGCAGGGAAAGTAAGGTTGTGACTGTGAACATCCACTTCCCATAATATTTAATGTTATTAACATTAAGTGTCACCACCCTAGTGGTCCCTATTAAGAAAAAGGATAAAGAGCAATGTCAAAATCAGCAATATAATTTCACTGCATCCTGAGATCTAATCATTCTCTTGGGGGGGAGGGGGCACTAGGATCCAGATGAGAAAGCTCTATGTCAGAAGGAACCTCCTGAAAAGAGAAGAGCACTGAGGAGGCATCAGGTTCACCATCCTCAGGTTCAGTGTCACCCCAATTGGTGGTAGATGCTAGCACACCAAATCTATTCTTCTGAAAAATAGCATCTGCATCTCGCCTCCCTTTAGCATGGGGGTGCCGTCAGATTTAGTGCAGTGCTTGCGACCCTTTGAAGGAACCACCTGGAAAGGTGGGGGTGCAGGGGGGAGGCATATCAGAAGAGGAGCACATCACATCAAGTAGAGCCAATGTTGCCTTGACAACAACTGGGCACTCAGCTGACAGTGACTCTACCACTGCCTGTGCAATAGTAGGAACAGTGTCAGAAACCAACAGGTCTCCCACATCCCGCTATGCAGGTATGGCAGGCAGAAGGGGAGGACAGGGAGTCAGAGTAGAAACAGGCACACCAGCACCAGGGGCCCGGGAGAGATGATGGCACAGAGGGGCTGAAACAGAGCCCTCCCTGGCCGCAGAAGCATTCTGTTGGGCTCTTAAGATGATGCCATCCTGGGGGGCAACATTACCCCTATTGTGAGACACCCAGGGGCACAAAACATAAAAGTGACCATGGTGGCCACATAAGGTACAGCAGAAATTCTCTTGCCAGTTTTAGCAAGATGTCCAAAGGAAAGACAGTGACTACAACACACGCTGTCACAGGCATTGCTGAGATGAGTCTGAGACCCACACTTAAAAAAGGACTTCAGCTGCCCTTGGTAAAACAGGGTACCCTGGTCCCATCCCAAATAGAAGGAACAAGGCAAATGCATTATACCAAAGTCAGACTGGACAAGTTTACTTGAATCTTCCAACCACCAGTCCAAATACAGTCAGTGTCTATCACAGGGGCAGGACGGCCCAAGACCACACATCTGGGCCTCAACCAGCTCAGAATGTCTGAGACAGTCACCCCTTCATTCCAGAAGTTCACAGTAATAGTACAAACCAGAGGTTTAGTGAGAGGAACTGGCAAAAACAGCATCCAAATGCCAGAGTCTTTGTGGGTCTGATAATGAGCCCAAAACCTTTCCAGTTCTAAAATGAGCTTAAAGCTTACATTGAAGGTGGTGTCCCTCATGTGAATTAAAGCATATATATCTGAGGCAAGAAATTTACAGGAGTCAAGCAGAAGGGTCCTTGCAATATAAACCCTATCTGGTGGTAAGTCCAAGCCACCTTTATACAAAAGACGGACAGCATTTCGTCTTCGAGCTGGATCCCTTGTGGGGTGAAAAGGGTCCACAAACCTCTGAGTGTGCAGAGCAGCAGTGTCAGCTGGATAAGAGGTAGAAGGGACCACCATAGCCGGGGTCCCAGTCTCAGGGAGACCGCCAGTCAAGTTCACCCCATAAGGTCCTGGAGAACCCAGTACTGGGACAGGCCACAGGGGAATCACCCCCAAAGGTCAAGACAGCTGCCCCAAAGAAACAGGAGCCAGAGGAGCAGCAAAGAATTTACTGGCAGCAGGTACAGGAAAAAATGATTGTCCTACATCCTGATCCTCCATTGGTAGTGAAACTGCAGGCAAACTGGGGGAAGCCACAAGATCCAAAACACTCTGAGGCACAGACAAAACAGGAGCCAGAGCCTCTGACGAAGGGGTCTCCACTGCCACACGATACCGCTGTGCAACCTCATTCATTTCATCTGGTATCCATTGTCCCTTCAGCGAGCAAGTCCAGCCAGCATTCTATAAAGCACTTTCAGGCGACCAAGGTTTGGGAGAAATATTGTGCTGAATGGCAGAAGCAGCAGGTGTAAGAAAAACCTGCATGTGTTCCAACGGCTGATCCTCTGGCACTACCTGGGCCATCACTTCTGGGTCCTTAGCACCGGTCAAAGTCTGACTTTCTTTCTCCATTTGTGCCTGAAACACAGACAGTTCTGCATGATAACACTGTTCTGCCTCTTCCAGTTGTGCAGCCAACGCTTGTCGTTTCCCTTCCAAAAGGGCTTGTACCTCCAATTCTTTATCCAGAATCCTCTCCACATTGGTACTTGCAGCTTCCATTAGTACTGAGTCAGTCACCACCTCACATTCACGAGAGATCCCCTGTTCCTGAGGTAAGTTCTCCTCCATCTATAGTCTGTCTGAGGCAGAGATTTGTGCCTCACATGCCTTCATCGCACAAACTCCTACTCCCTCTGTGCAGCAAGCAGCCATCTTACAAAGACAGCCAAGGGTCCCCCCCAAAAGAGTAGGGGAATTCCCCCCCATGTCCTGGCCAAATTTCTCACATTCACGATAACACCAACATCTTAATCTGATTCAATATGTCAGTTTCCATATTTATCTCCCCCATCCCGGGACAAGACTGAAAAAAGGCAGAATTTTCCAGGTCAGCAAAAACTAACAAAATAAATCACAACACAGGATCTGGACTTCAAGGAGGGGAATAAGCTGCAAGGGTTGATAGACTCTAAGGGATAAAGATCCTGTTTTAATGCAAATTTCCTCAGTGAAAATAAGGGAGGAGAAATTTATTGAAGATATATGAAATACAAGTTGAACGTTGTCTAAATATTATGTTTTACAAAGTTTCCCCAGAGCCATCAGCAGCTCTTTAATGGTAGTACGTAAAGAAACAAGCATTTGTCAATGCCGAATGTTTGCTTGCTGGCATTAGCAGTGGAAGTGCAGGAGTTAAACAGATGCAGTATAGGAATGGCATTGAAGTATTGAACTGACGCCAACTCCATCCTCATCCTGCAGAGATGGACAGGCATTGGGGTGTTCCTTTGGGTCGTTGCCCATGACGGTCATGACATTTCACCTCACCCTACCCTTCAGACACTGACAAGTGTCGAGGTGTGCCTTGGGGTGTTTGGGCTTTACATTCACCTCATTCCATAAGGAAATGTGCTGAAATGGGCACAGTATAGGAGAATGGGGTGAACTCTGGGGGCAAAGGGTCCAAGGCGCACCTCGATGCCTGTCACTGGCTGTATGGTGGGGGTGGTGGTGGAATGGCATGAGCATTACTGTCAACAATCCTAAGTCACACCTCTGATGCATGTCAGTCCCTACAGAGTAGGGCGTTATGGTCGAAAACCCTAATGCCCTAGGTGTTTCTTGGTATTTTTACTCCAAGTTTTCCACATGGGTTTTTTGTGACCCCCACCACATGCACAGTGACACTACCAGTTTGTTAGGTGAAAGGTGATTTTGCACAGCGACTGTGCCATTTGGCGTCTCAGGTGCGAAAACACATTTCAAACAGGATGTGAAATGTGACAGGTGTACTGTTCATGAGGAAGTGTAAAAAATGGCATTGTTGAAAATCTGGAGTGAAAATATAAAAAACTGGTGAAGTCACGAGCATGTGTAGAAACTGCGCAATGTACACCCATAATGTAATTAGTTTGGGGATTTTTTACAGCAGATTTTCAACATAGGCATTTTGGGACCTCTGCTCATGAACAGTGTCACTGTGATTTTCTTAATCTGTCCTGAACACTAATTTCCCACAGTGACCGCGCTATTCTGCACCGAAAGTGCAAAAACACATTTTGGCCAGGGTGTGAAACATGACAGCTGTACTGTTCATAAGGAGGTGTGGAAAAATGTCAATCTTGAAAATCTGGACTGAAAATATTACAAATTCGTGAACTTATGAGGGTGCATGGAAATTGCGCAATGCATGCTTGTAACACAGTCATTTTATGGACTTTTGTCACCAAATTTTCAACATAACCAGAGGCTTGGACTTTTTTTCAGGATAAAAGATCTCCCCAGGGAAGCCAGGATGAGGATAGGTCAAACCACTTTTCTTTCTCTCCTTGATTACGCTGACTTCCTGCGCAACCAAAGGAGCTTAATATGTATAGCCTCGAGGAAAGGAGGGAGAGGGGGGACATGATAGAAACGTTCAAGTACCTCAAGGGAATCAACAAAGTCCAAGAGGGTAGCATCTTTCAAAAAAAGAGGTGTGCAAGAACAAGGGGGCACAATTTGAAGATGGGGGGGCAGCTCAGAGGTAATTTAAGGAAGTATTTTTCACAGAGAGGGTTGTGGATGCATGGAGCAGCGTTCGGAGGAGGTTGTGGAGTCAAAAACAGTGGTGGAATTCAAGCATGCATGGGACAGTCATAAGGCCATTCTAGGGGTTGGGGGTAGGAAGAAGTAGGCTGATGGTTAACTAGGATCTGCAGCTTATCCAGTAGGTAGGGAATTGGGCAGACTGGGTGGGTCAAGCGGTCCTTATCTGCCGTCAAATTCTATGTTTCTATGTTTCTGTGTAACCAAGGGCCTGCCGGAGCTCTTTCAAAACTCGATACGTTTTATCACAGAGCCCTAAGGTTTATAATGGGCCTTCCCTACTCCACCCACCATTGCTTGTTGTACACTGCTGTAGGGTAGGGTGGCCCTCTCTTAGTTTCATGTGCCAAAGAAATGCTGCCTTCTGGACATACAAAGTCTTCTTAAATAAACTGCTTAACTATATCTCCGACTGCCTACCATCTTGTACTTCTAGTAGGTATGCTCTGAGGAGCGCCCGCTACCTCTCCTTGAAGGTATATAAGGCCAGATCTCAATTTGGCTGTGCAGCTATTAGTCATGTGCTGCCTTTATTGTGGAATAAACTGCAAAAAAAAAACTAAAACTGAAGCTTGCCGTCAGCTTAGCATCCTTCAAAACACTATACTCTCATCATTTTATAGAACCCTATGTTTGCTATTCCTGATCACGGATTCCCTTAACCTCCTGGAGTTCACTATTTACCTTGCTGTGGCCTCCTATAGTTGCTGGTCCAGCTCCTTCTGGCCCTCTCTCTCTCTCTCTCTCTCTCTCTCTCTCCCCCTTTCCCTATTCTTTGCCTCTGTCCTCCTTCTTTCCTTTCCCCAACTAGTTCCAGTATTGAGTTTGCTTCTCCCATGCCCTGCCCTTCGGTTACTCTTCTTCCTAGAAGGCTCACATCATAACATGTACTGCGCATCCCTTACCACATCATAACCTGCACTGCACACCCCTTTTCATAATCTGCTGTCCTTTCCCTCTTCCCACTCCCTTCCCCCCATCCTTCCCTACCCTCAGTGTATCCTTGAAGATGCCCTTATGGTGCCTGATGGTTCACCCTTGCCTCATGTCCCTTACCTATGGATTATAACTGTGGATCTCATCTGCAACACTACATGATTGTGCACCTTGCTTGACTCTACATCATTGTGGTTATCTGGAGCTGCACTAGCTAGCCCTACTATTGCTCATGCCTTTGCTGCACATGTTGTGCACTGAAATTGTGTGTAGTATATTTTTGGTTTTTTGTTTTTCTCTCACATCACTTTTTGTTGTACATACTGCTTGAGTCTTTGTATTGTAGCACTCATTCTGCATTATTTCTTTTTTATTACTGTTCATGCCAATTATGTTTTTTCACTATTGTAACTGTTGTGTATTATCCTGTATTTGTACTTTTTTCTCCCAGGTCCACCTCGCAAATGAGCTTCGCTCAGTGGTGTCCACCTAGTTAAATAAAGATTTTGATTGGTTGATTGATTTGATTGATAACCATTTTAACACTGCTGCTCAGGAACAGTATCATTGTGATTTTCTTAATGTGTCCCGAACATTGATTTTGCATACCAACCACGCCAATGTGCACTACATGTGCGAAAACACATTTTGGGCTAGATGTGAAAAATGACAGCTATACTGTTCATAAGGAGGTGTGGTAAAATGGCAATGTTGAAAATCTGGAGGGAAAATATTAAAAATTCTCAAAGTTACGAGCGTGTGTAGGAACTGCACCACGCATACTCGTAAAACAGTCATTGTTGGGAATTTCTTCACCAAATTTTCAACATGGAGTTTTTGGGGGCCTGCCTCATGAACTGTGACACTGTCATTTTGTTACTTGGTCCTGAAAGGTGGTTCCGCACAGTGACTGCAAAATCACATTTTGGGACCCAATAACAAAATGACAGTGACAGAGTTCATGAGGTGGGGTCCCAGGAATCCTATGTTGAAAATGTGGTAAAAGAATTCCCATAAACGGTCAAGATATGCACCAAAGTTGAAAAAAACCCATTTATGCCATTATACAGCTTACCGGCATTTCTTCAGTTCGTGGTCGGCTTTGAAGAGTGCAGACGTGTTCCCGGTCCACTGAAGATCACCACACCAGCCTCCAGAGGTAAGTATGGGGTGAGGCAGGGGTATGGGGAGGTGGTGTGTGCAGATGGTAGGCGCGGGTTGGGGAAGGGTGGCACGAGAGTCGACGAGGGACCGTTTTTTCTTACAGGTGTTTTTTTTTTTTTTAACAAAGATGACACGGGACTTTTGCCATGTTGGGGTGGGCTCCCAGCATGGCAGCTGGAAGTTTGTTTGGGGAGGCAGTGGAGCCGACAGGGAATTGGGCACCCCCGTCGGCCATAGAGTGTGCGGGGTTGGGGGGAGTGCATCAGCACACTGGGGTGGGCTTCCAGCATGCTACTTGGGTGTTTGTTGGGGGGCCAAGAAAAAAACAAAGCTGTCCATGACAGCTGTTCAGATGCAGTGCTGGTGTGTAGGCACTTTGCATACTGCCAAAGGCAGTATGTAAATTGCCTGCCAATGGCAGTATGCAAATTGCCTACACGTTACCACCACTGATTGTAGCGGTCTTTTGCTTTCAACTGTACGCCACTGCATCTGAACTGCTGTCATAGACAGCTCGGACATTTATTGGTTTGGTGAGGCCAGGCCTGCAAAAAGAAGCAGGGCATTGGAAGCGGGGGTGGCACACCTACGAAAATTCTTATGGTGGCACTATGTTTCTTGCACATGCATGCAAGCAAACATAAAAATGACTTACTGTAGTAATGTTGTTTCTTCTCAGGGATTCATTATCTGCCTTACAAATGGCATCAGTCCACATGAGTGTGCTGCCCTTAATCATATAATTTAGAATACAAGTTTAAACTCTGCACCGTCATCACGCTCCCCTTGCTGTTCTAATGCCAGATTTGTTTCTGTAGCCAGGGGAGCAGTGACCACTAAAACTATCTAAATGGCTACTAAAGGGGAAGCATAGTGGTTATGAGCACTGAGCTGCATACATGGATGGGTCAGAATCCCACAGGTACCACTTGCATACTGTTTGTCCACGTGAAAGTCATTTAAATTCCCTGTGCTCCCAATATGCACCTGGAAACAAGCATTGGTTTAGTATGTCTTCCCTGGCCAAAAACTATAATGTTAATTAAAATAAAAATTCTCTTCAAAAATTATGAAAATCCCAACCAAATTGCAGCAGCCAAGCATGTATGTAACCCCTAGGCTGCACTATCCCTAAGGTTACTACCCCTGTCTGTGTGTCTGGGCACAGATTGAGGGGCCTGGATTCAATAATAAGGTGCCTCCATCCAGAGTAATGGTGTTGGTGGTATCTACCTGTTCTGCTATAGCTCTCTGGGAAGCTATAACCACCCATCAACCCTCCTAGTGGCCCAGTACCTGGTACTGCAGTAAATTCAGAGTCAGTATAAAACACTAATAATATGCACACACCCTTCACACTTACCATCAGGGTTGGACTTGTAGCAATTTCCCTGGAGACCCCCTGTAAAACAAGGTTAGCAACACAATTGCACACTTTCAATACAGTAACCCAACTAATAATATGTACTGTACAGGGGCGTGGGTGAGTTGGTGAATGATATCATAAAAGGCCACATCACAGTCTTTAGTCCACTTCGTCCCAAAAGGAATTTGGTCAGTCAAGTCAGCTTGTTGGCTTACCACTACAACCTTTCCCAGACATTCAATTTTTGAAAGTGCCCCCTCAATAGTGTCTTTACTAGTGCCCAGGGGTATGTCTAGTATTAACAAGGCATTCTGGGGGTCAATTTCATGCCCCATATACCAACTAACTAACTGATGCACAGCCATTTCTTTAGTGGTACCCATAAATTTCTAGCTGCAATTTTTTTATTTTGGCCACTGGGGGGGGTGCTAATCCCAGAGATGCCTCCAAGATGTAACCCCTAGATGGCGCTATCCCTAAGGTTACTACCCCTGACTGTGTGTCTAGGCACAGGTTGAGGGGCCTGATGCGGGTAATAAGGTGCCTCCACCCAGAATAATGGTATTGGGGGTATCTACTTGTTCTGCTATAGCACTCTGGGAAGCTATAACCACCCACCAACCCTCCTAGTGGCCCAGTACATGGTACAGCTGTAAATTCACAATCAGTATAAAACAGTAATAATATGCACACATCCTTCACACTTACCACCAGGGTTGCTCTTGCAGCAACTTCCCTGGAGACCCCCTGTAAAACAAGGTTAGCAACACAACTGCACACTTTCAATATAGTAACCCAACTAACAATATGCACACTAGCCAGGTTAAATGTGAACAGACAATCAGGTTTACTAAGGGGTTGTGAAGAAGGAAGGGGGCATGACTCTAAGCAAATGATTGGTAATCTGATTGGATTCAGGTTTGGCATGCACTGTTTAGTCCCAAATAAACAGTTACACAACACTGGGTACCCAGGATGGAATATCTGGCTAGCCAGAGGCGTTGCCCGGGGGTGGCCAGTATTACAGCTGATGTTGGGGCCCTTGATGGAAAAAAAGCAGTTAGCATGCACAATAACAAGATGATTATTTATAATCTGAACCGGTTGGTTCAGTCTCTTGTAAAACCAGAAAGTTAAAGCAATTAGATGGTACCACAGATGATTTAAACACTCGTTGCAGAGAGCTACCCTGATTGTACTCATGTTACCAGATTTCTGCTGAAAGGCAAGTGATATGGAGACTTCGTGGTGTTCACTGATGAGCATGGAAAAAAAGGGCTGACACGATGCACCTACTCTTTACGGCCTTCCTCCAGGTGGCCGCAGCCTGAGAGTTGTTGTTGCACAAGGGCTGGCTCCCCAAAGCCAGTCTCTCGTAGAAAGTCTCTGGTGCAGGGCAATTGGTTTGGGATGGATTGGCAAAGGCCCAGGCTAGATGAGCAACTTGGCAAAGTTTGTTTGTCTTCTTGCTGGTGAAGCCTCCAGCTGGCGTAATGGATTGGGTCATGGGCAAGCAGGTCTCGATCCTCGAAACTCATTCAGCACATTCAAATAAAACAACACTAACTTTGTACAGTTTGGATATAGTCCAGTTGCTAATTCAGAAGCTGCACTGAGCAAACCTCTTGATCATTAAATCAGTTCTCGCACAACCTCTAGGCTGGATGCTTCACAGGAGCTTTCTCTTGGTCCAAATCCCAGGTTGTACCTTCAGATATCTTGGAGCTTTCTGCCTCAAGTAAAGGTTCCTTTTTGGATAATTCCGATCACTGCAATCAGGCAGTCCCAAGCAGGAGAACAGTAGCAGGGAAGCAAGTCAAGCCTCCATTGCTGATTTCCTTCAGCTTCTTACAGGGAGCAGATGCTCGAATGCTCAAGCTGCTCACTCTTCAAGCTCTAACTCCAACTGATCCACTGTCTTTTACAGCACTGCGGATTTCCCTTGTAATCCATGATGCAGTTTGACTGGGGAAGCTGTCAGTCACAGTTAGGGCTCCTCCTCCTCCTTCAGGCTAGTTTTGGTGCAAACCTAAAAATTACAAAAACTACAGTTTTACTTCCCAGAAGACACTTGGGCCAGGATCCATTTTAGGCCCCCAGAGTCTGATTGTTCCAACTACTGGAAGTCCCAACCTAACATGCGGCTTCCATTCAGAGAGATAAGCTGCAAGGAAAGCAGGTTAAACAAACTTCTCTACTTCAAATATAACAACATGTAAACAGTAAATAAGCACAGTTTCCATACACGCTCCCTCTGCATTATTATCGACTGCAGAGTGGCGCAAAACAGAGCAGTGGCTGGCTAGTCACAAGCCCTAAATCACTCAGACCCAGCTCAGATCATTCACTACACACAGATTAGCTAGTCTCTTAAAGGGACAGGCATGGAGGTTCAGCATTGCACTCTCATGCAACTAAACAGAATCATACTGAGATGGGACATCAACCTGGCAGTGGGCATTGAGGAGCCCAGGAAGACATTAAGGTAAACCCCAGATTTGTGGGGGAGTTAAATGTAACATTAAAATTGTCACTTTTTTGGTTGAGAAATTGCAATAAGTAATGCTCAAGCAACCTTAAGATAAGAACTGATTCCTGTGTGAACTTATTTTCAGATTCTAGAAGGGGAGGTAAGGTCAGGGTTTGTAAAGCTGTTTGATGGATCCCTAAGAAGCAATACATTATTACAGTAAGTAATTTTTTTCTTCAGACAATAGGAATCCATTAATGAAATGCTTTACAAATGGCAGACTCACTAGCAGTACCTAGGGTCTAAAACCTATTTAGGAAAAAGGTTCTGCAAGACAGCAGTTCCAAAACGGGTATTCCTCCTGGACTGTATGTCCAGATATACTGTTTTGTGAAGATGTGTACTGTTTTCCAAGCAGTTGCTTTACAAATTTCTTGAAGGGGGTGTGCTCTGTGGCTGCCACAGAAACAGAGGTGCACTTTGTGGAAAGTGCTGGTAGGCCTCTGGGGAGTATCTTGCACCTTTTTCAGAACAGAACTGTATGCAGGAAGCTATCCAATGACAGAAAGTCTTCCTAGCTGCTGGATTACCTTTGCCAACCTCTCCATAGTTAACAAAAAGCTGTGTACTCTGGGACCTGACAACCCTTGTCCGGTCCATGTAGTGACCTAGTGCTCTTTCTTCATCCAGACAGTACAGTTTTTGTTCACTTGTACTTGAATGTTCAGGATAGAGGACAGTAAGGGTTAACTGACTGGTTTAAGTGGATATCTGACAATACCTTAGTTAGGAACTTCCTACTGATTCTAAGGACTACCCTGTGGAAAATAATGTAGTTTGGATCTGTACAGAGGGCTTGCAGTTCACTTAAACACTTGGCAGATGTCATGGCTACCAGGAAAACTGTTTTTCATATGATATATTGTAAGTCAGGTGTAACCATAGGCTCAGAAGGAGCCTCCATCAGCTGGGCAAGACAGATGTTTAGGTCCCATGGAGGGACTGGGTCCCTTACAATGGGATACAGATGGTTGAGGCCCTTGAAACAAAATTTGAAAAACTGATTGTGAGGCCAAGGATTTGTCCTTGCCTGCTGATGTGTATGTTGATACAGCTGCCAGGTGTCCGGTTCAAGGTCTCAGACCTAGAGACTGTAAGACTGTAAGTGTCCCAGGTAATCCAGAACTGTAGACAGCCCTGACTGCATTAGGATTATCTACTAAGGACACAGCAGTATGAGAATCTCTTCCACTAAGAGGAATCTGCTTTCCCTGTTGTTGGTTTTCTGGAAACCTTCAGCACCCTCAGCACTTCCTCTGATAGATTCAAACTAGAGAATTTTAGATCTTCACGAACCATGCCCTCGGACGTAATGTTCTGAGGTCTGGGAATGTTATTCTGCCCTGAGATATAGTCAGCAGATTGTATCTCAGTAGCAGGTTGATTGGAATCCTGCTGGAGAGGGCCAGCAGCACTGAGTACCAAACTTGTCAGGCCCAGTCTGGGACTGTCAAGATCATTATTACTGGCTCTCTCCCGAGCTTTATGAGCAATCTTTGTATAAGTGGGAATGGTAGGAAGGTACACTTGAACTTCCTCGTCCAATCCAGGGCTAGAGCATCCTCTGGGACTGTGCCCCTGGCTGGTGGTCTGCAACAAAACTTTGGGAGCTGATTGTCCACCCAGGAGGCAAACAGATCTATTTCTGGAGTACCCCATCTTCTGAAGACTGAAGCCAGCACTTCCTGGTTCAGGGTCCACTTGTGGTTTCCCTGGCTCATTCTGCTTAAACAGCCTGCCAGCAAATTGTCTTTGCCTGGCAGATGTGTAACCACTAGGTGGCGCTATCCCATGGGCTACTACCCCTGCCTGATTTTCCACTAACAGGTTGAGGGGCCTGGATCCGATGGCGGGTGCCTCCACCCAGAGGTCAGGGTTTGCAATAGTTAAACTAACTTGGTCACAGCCCTCTGGGACACTGCGACCACCCCCTTTCTTCCCACTAGTGGCCCACACAATATATCAGAATTACCTTCACAGTATACACTTATCCCCAGGACTGGTTGGGCAGTGTGACTCCTGGGACTCCCTGTAAAATAAGATGATACAGTGCAAAAACCACAGTACAATACTTTAACATAGACGAATACCTCAGGCAGTGTAACTTTGCTGAAACAAACAGATCTGATTTATTTAGGGGGATATAACAAGGACAGGGGGAAATCAGGTTAATTAGTTTAAACACATTAATAATCACAGTACTGTGCACATATTTCAGAATCCCAAATGTCCCTAATGTCACTCTTACTGGGTACCCAGGCAATAAGAGCTAGCCTATTTGGTGCAGCTGGTTGGGGCCCTGAAGATGGAAAAATGCATGTATAATACCCAAATTGTAATCCGGGGCCGGTAGGCTCAGTTCGTGGAGAAAGAAAGGAAAAGTAATCAGATGGAACACTTGCAATTAGATGATGGCAGGGAGCTACCCTGATTTGTACTCACAAATTCAATGCTGAAACTGAATGAAAAGCAGATTGTCCTGGATTGCCAGGAGGAGCAGACCATGTGGACAAGGTCCTTGTGACTGGACCCCATGGCAGTTCAGAGCAAATGGATGTAGTCTGGATTAAGTTGGGGTTTACTTACAGCTTCATGCACTCAATTCACTGTACAGGGGATTTGAAACACGAGTCCCCACAAGCACTACACACATTTATATGGAAAAAGAAAGTACTATACCAGGCAGGCTGCTTCTCTATCCCGATCGCAATTACTGCACAATAACCAGGAGAACACACAGCAGATTCAGTTCCTGACAGACCGAGCGTGATTCAGCAATTTCTCCAGTCTTCTACAGGGTGAGCTTGGTTTCTACTCTTCAGATCTCCTTTGATTCTCTTCACAGGATGGATTCAGTCCGAACAAGCAGCTGCACAAGATGCAGACCGAAACTTGGGGCCTTACACGCATTTCCCGACTAAAACTGCGCACCGAAAGAGCACAGGGCTCTTTCCCTCTTCACTGCCAGAGCTAAACTGAAACTCCAGCAGACAAAAACTGGGCACTTCCTTTGAGTTCCTCCCAGTTCTTGGCTGGATTGGCTGTCACTCACAATAGACTCCCCCTGTTGGTCCAAAAAGGTACCGAAGTCCAAACTACATTTCCCAGAGTCACTGCCCATACAATCCTCTTGTGGCTGGCTCAGATTACGAGTCCAAGTTCTGATTCATCCACAGGCACCATTTCAGAGCTCCCTTAACCCATACTGATTGGTCCAGTTCAGCTGTTCAAAACTAGAATGGGGAACTAGGCAAACACAGTTCTGATTGCAAAGAAAAGCAGGTTAGACAAACTGTATTTTCATTATTACTCTAAATGATTTATGGCAAATCGTTAGATAGGTTCCCTTTGCACTCCTAGTGACTGCAAAAACGGAGTGAACTGGCAGCAGCTCGAGTGGGACTCAAGCAGAGAAACACACAGTCCCCCCATACAAACTAATTATGTCTGCAAGCAGACAGCTCTTAAAGAGACAGTGCCAGAGGCTCTAAAAACACTCACAGATAAATGGCTTAAACGCCAAACACCATTCAGGCTCGGAGCATTCAAGCAAGCTCCTGGAAGTCTTTTGGGAACTCCCATTTGCAGGGGGGTTACACCCGTACTGCAGAAATCTTTGTGTTCAGAAAGAATGTCAGATCCTAGATCCTCAGAGCTTCTATCCACAGTTTTGAGGATCTTGTTTGTCCGTTTGTTTATGTAGTACATTGTTGTAGTACTGTCTGTCCTAATTTGGACAGACTTACCCTGTAGCTGGGAGGAAAAGGATTGCATTGCCAGCAGTACTGCCCTGAACTCGAGGAGAATAATGTGCTCCTGAGGGCTCCAGATGCCACTTACTGTGAGATCCCCCAGGTGGGCAACACATCCTAGGAGTCAAGCATCTGTTGTGAGAACTTTTGTTGGTTGATTGCTGGAGGAAGGGAATGCCCTCTCTGAGACTGCTTTCCTCCTTCCAGCACTTTAGTGATTGTACAAAGCCTTTTGTGACTGGCACTATCTTGGACAGTGTGTCTGACCTTTGGAACCAGTGGCATCTTAGATGGTACTGAATGTCCCTTCATTATTGCTGGCTCTCTCCTGAGCTTTATATGCAATCTTTGTACAAGTGGGAATGGTGGGAAGGCACACAGGAACTTCCTCATCCAATCCAGGGCTAGAGCATCCTCTGGGACTGTGCCCCTGGCTGGTGGTCTGCAACAAAATCTTAGGAGCTGATTGCTCCCCCAGGAGGCAAACAGATCTATTTCTGGAGTATCCCATCTTCTGAAGACTGAAGCCAGCACTTGCTGGTTTAGGGTCCACTTGTGGTTTCCCTGGCTCATTCTGCTTGAAGAGTCTAACAGCAAATTGTCTTTGCCTGGCAGATGTTCTGCAGAAATCTTTGTGTTCAGGAAGTATGTCAGATCCCAGATTCTCAGAGCTTCTATCCACAGTTTTGAAGATCTTGTTTGTCCATTTGTTTAGGCAGTACATTGTTGTAGTACTGTCTGTCCTAATTTGGACAGACTTACCCTGTAGCTGGGAGGAAAATGACTGCATTGCCAGCAGTACTGCCCTGAACTTGAGGAGAATAATGTGCTCCTGAGGGCTCCAGATGCCACTTACTGATAGATTCTTCAGGTGGGCACCACACCCTAGGAGTCAAGCATCTGTTGTGAGAACTTTTGTTGGGGATTGCTGGAAGAAGGGAATGTCCTCTCTGAGGTTGCTTTCCTCCTTCCAGCAGTTTAGTGATTGTACAAAGCCTTTTGTGACTTGCACTATCCTGGACAGTGTGTCTGACCTTTGGAACCAGTGGCATTTTAGATGGTACTGAATGTCTCTTCATTATTGTTGCCTCTCTCCTGAGCTTTATGAGCAATTTTGTATAAGTGAGAATGGTGGGAAGGCACACAGGAACTTCCTTGTCCGATCCCTGGCTAGAGCATTCTCTGGGACTGTGCCCCTGGCTGGTGGTCTGCAACAAACTTTGGGAGCTGATTGTCCATCCAGGAGGCAAATAGATCTATTTCTGGAGTACCCCATCTTCTGAAGAGTGAAGCCAACACTTTAGTGATTGTACAAAGCCTTTTGTGACTGGCACTGTCCTGGACAGTGTGTCTGACCTTTGGGACCAGTGGCATCTTAGATGGTACTGAATGTCCCTAATCTGACATCTGGCCCATGACACTACAGCTGTGGATGAGGCCATGTAGCCCAGTAGCTGCAGAAAATCCCTTGCTGGCCCTGGATGGCCCAGTGTGAGGGATTCTGCACTGGCAATCAGATTTTATACCCTTTCCTTTGGGAGGAAGACTTTCTCCTGCAGGATTTCTAGCTCTGCGCCTATGAAGTTCAGCACATACACTGGTTCTGTCTCAGACTTCTGTAAATTTATTAGCAATCCCAGTTTCTCTAGGGTATTCCTTACCTGCTTCGTGGAGCACATTGCCTCTTGTTTTGTTTTCCCTGAGACTAGCCAGCCATCTACATAGGGGAAAAACGCCACACCTTGTTTTCTTAGGAGAGCTGCCACCATGGCTAGGCACTTTGTGAATACCCTTGCTGCTGACGTGAGATTGAAGGGAGGACTGCAAACTGATACTGGCAGTTTCCCAGCCTGACTTTAAAATATTTTTTTGTGACTGGGTCTGACTGGAATGTGAAAACAGGCATCCTTCAGATCTAGTGACCCCAACCAATCTCCTGAGTGTAGGGATGGTGTCATTGTGACCAGTGTGACCATCTTAAAATTGTCTTTTTCTATATGCTTGTTCAAGATATCTTAAGTCCAAAATGTGTTGCTGTTCCCTATTTTTCTTGTGGGTCAGGAAGTATCTTGAAAACTGGCCCGTGCCCCACTGTGTGCCACGGACCTTTTCTATTGTGTTTGTCTGCAGTAATTTCTTTACTTTCAGCACCAGAAGAATTACTTCTATTGGGGAGTGAACTGGGAAGTTTTTTTGGTCTCTGCAGTTTTGGAAACCTTTGTGAAACTTATAGGAAGAAATTACATTACATTACTAGGAGATTTAAACATCCCAGATCTAGACTGGAAGATAGCACGAGTGGGCAGTAGCCAAAATAGACATTTGGCAAATAGTTTGTTATGCCTAAACCTGGAACAATATGTACTGTACAGCAAGCAGCAAGGGGTAATAATACCTTGGACGTGGTATTAAGTGACCTAGGAGATGATTTGTATAATTGCAATGTTAGGGAACCACTGGGTGATAGCAACCATTCAATGGTATTGTTTAATATAAAAAGGGTAAAGATAAGAAATACAGGACACTCAAATTGAAATGCTGTAACAGGGCCAACTATGTGGCCATGATGAAGGAATTACATAATTAGCACTGGAGTAAGGAGATGGAAGGGAATGATGTAAACAGTATATGGATAGTCATTACAAATAAAATCTCTGGTTTGTACCAATTGGAGCAAAATACAGTAGGAAAGGGGAAATACCAGCACGGATAACAAAAGGTTTGGCAGCACAAATAAATAGGAAAAGGAAACTATTTAGAAAGGCAATAACAACAAATGACCCGAGACTATGGGAACAATATAGGATAATGGCTAAGATCTGTAAAAAAGAGATCAGAGATGGTAAAATAAAAAAAATAATTAGAAATAGCACAGACATCTAAAAAATAATGCTAAAGCATTCTGTAACAATGTGAAATCTAAAAGAGGTGGGGACAGAACAGTAGGACCACTTGTAGAAAATGAGAAGAAGTTTGAGGATGAGAGAGATATAACAGGCATCCTAAATACATTTTTTGAATCAGTATTTCAGGTTACAGAGCTATCGAAGGTGGACATTCCTGATATAGGTAATACCATTAGAATAGAGAAGGAAGAAGTTTTACAGCTGTTATAAGACATAAACCTGAATAAGGCTCAGGGTCCTGACAGGGTACTAAGGGAACTGGGAATTATATTGGCTGACCCATTGGCCAGATTATTTAATATATCCTTGGAGGAGGGATAAGCACCATTAGATTGTAAAAGAGCAGTTGTTACACTTGTTTTTCACAAACTCTAACAAGAGCCAATATGGCTGCAAAATATTGATATTGTGGGCAGGGAGAAATGTGTCAACTAGCAATTTTCGCATTAACTACTGAGCCACCTAACTGTACTTTCTAATTGTTGTGACGCACACACACTAATACATATGCACCTATATGCATATATATTACAGTATAATGTAACACTGCACTGTCTACACACATTTTTACAGATTAAAAAAAGACATTGAGGGACAATTTTCTTCCTTTCAGGCTTTGTGGGACATTGGAGGGTGAGGGAATGCCACTAGACACCTCATTTAAATCAGTAGTGACATGCATAAGGCTGAAACTAATCTAGATAGTGGGGGGATATAGATTAGCAATTTTTGCACTACCCACAGAGCCACCTAACTGCACTTTCTAATTGTTGTGATATACACACTGACTTATACATATACACATATATGCATATATATTTCAGTATAACATAGCAGTGTACTGTCTACACACACACAGAGCATTGTGACACACACACTAACATACATACACAGCTTTATATGGCATTTATTAACTTATACATTTAACCCTAGCCTTTACTGTATTTAGGATAATCACTATGTTTTGCACTAACTCATTGTAGTAATCTATGGCATGACTGGATAACTAAGGTAGAGAACAAGGAAGGTGTGGTGAATGTGGCCAATCTGGACATCAGAAAGGCCTTTGACACCATCCCCCCAAAAAGGCTAATTAACAAACTACACAGCCTAGGGATGGATCCTAAAATAGTTATGTGGGTGGAGAACTGGCTGAATGGCAGGAGTTAGAGGCTTGTGGTAAACAGGGAGTACTCTGGAGAGGGAGAGGTGATGAGCAGGGTGCCGCAGAAGTCGGTGTTGGGGCTGGTCCTCTTTAATGTCTTTATTGGGGACATTGCAGAGGGACTGGAGGAGAAGGTATGCCTTTTCGCAGACAGTACAAAGGTATGCAATAGGGTGGACATGCCAGGGGGTGTTGAACGAATGAAGAAAGACCTTAAAAAAACTGGAGAAATGATCTGAAGAATGACAGCTGAGATTCAATGCAAAGAAGTGCAGGATCATGCACATTAGGCACAAAATCCCAGGGGCAAAGTATGAACTAGGTGGGAAGGTATTGACAGTCACAAAGCAGGAAAGAGACCTGAGAATTATCATCTTGGAGGATCTAAGAGAAACTAGGCAGTGTGATAAGGTGGTTGGAAAAGCTAGCCAGATGCTTGGATTCATAGGGAGGGGTATCAGGAATATAAAGAGGGAGGCCATCTTGACCCTGTGTAAGACACTCATGAGACTGCACCTGGAATACTACGTCCAGTTCTGGAGGCTCCATCTAAGAAAGAAAATAGACAGGGTGGAGGCGGTGCAGTGGAGGGCAACTAAAATGGAGCAGGGCCTGCGGGATAAGACCTATGAGGAAAGACTAGCCAAGCTGATATTTAAAATATTGATTTCATTTGGGTAAAGCATTTAATCCATTTTAAATATTGAATTTTGACAGGATATGCCAGTTGAGATTTGATTTGTAATTTACAGTGTGGGCGTGCTTTTGCCCAATTTTTCTAATGTATTTGCACAACACAAATCTGATGAGAGGCAGTTTCAATGTGGTCTTCTTTTTACACATTTTTACAATGTGTTTTTCAAGAATATGCCTGCTGATTGCTATATATTTAGCCTGGTGTTTCACAGAAGACATTACAAATTATTTTCATTGGGATTCTACATCTATATGAAAAAGAAGAAGTAAGAGCAACTCCAGACAAGTTTAAATAAAGCTTCTATAGCATTTATTTTTGCCAAATATACACTAGCCTTGAAGGCTAGTATGTCGAAGCGCAGGGGTTCCTGGCCATGTATATTTGGTAAAAATAAATGCTCTAGAAGCTTTATTTAAACTTGTATGGAGTTGCTCTTACTTCTTCTTTTCACATATCGTATGAGGTTTGCAACCTCCGTAGGAGCACCCTCCTCGCAGTGGTGCACCGCATCTCAACTTGGGTTCTACACATTACTATGCTACACTGTGTAAAATCAGAACACGCTGAAAACAATATTTTACATCTGGACTAGGCTACCCTGGATAAATACATTGTAAAAATGGGTAAAATCATGACTGTTCTGAAAACAAGATATTGCATCTAATCTGGGATATCCTGACTAAATACAGTGCAAAAAAGTGTAAAATAAAGATCCCTATGAGAACAAGACGTAGCATCTCCTCTGTGCCATCCAGGATACAAAATATAGGATAGGAAATATTTAAAGGAAATCTATAATTCTTTCTGTATTATCATTATGTAAATCATGTAGTCAAGACGTGGTGGAATTACGTAAGAGACTTAGTTGATGAATTTGTTGTTTTAGAAAATGGCCGAGGAAATTACTGGGCTCTGATTGGCTGATACTCCTGGCAAGGTGGGCATCTATCAGACAACAGAGCCTGGGTTAAAAAAAAAATGCCAATCTCAACTGACCTGATTATGCTTGCGTATCACTATGCCAATGGAATGTTCAATTTTAAACAGCCACCATTTTCTTTCTTTCGCTTAGCGAGAGCTGATACCCAACCCTGATCCTTCAACCATCCACCCACCCCTGTACCTTGGCTTTTGAGCCAGAATTCAGGTCTCTGAGGTAGAGCTAATAGATGCGCTCTGTCTTCCTGAGAATATCTGCAAATTTGTCAGTTCTGGGGAAAACCGCAGGCTCAACCTTGTCACGGATGGTTGGGAGCATGTTCCAAAAGAACAAAGTCTTGTACTCAATTTGGTCAGTGTCCACATCTTCCTGCGAAAGTGCTTTGCCAGTACAGTAGGCCAGTCATAGCCTTTTGTAGCATGATGCTGGACTGTCTTTGGCAGCCTGTTTAATGGAATAGGCCAACATAACGCCAACCATGCCTGGGGTGTGCGTGGCGATAAGTTCCGCAGCAACATCATCAAAGGTCACATCCGTGGATTAGCGAACTGCCTCTGGGAGTTTTGACCAGAGGCTGGGATCAACAGTCTCTTGAAGGATATGTACCTGGTAGCCTGTCGATAGACTGAGCATCTCACATTTGAAACTAACCTTTTCCAAATTGCAACTGAGATTGTCATTGGGGTTCATTACAGCCTATGCTGTCAGCGATCTGCTGCACAGAGTGGGCTATCTGAAGGGGATTATTCTGAATCATGGGATGCATATCAGGGAAGGGGTTTTGGTTTTGTGTGCCATGAAGGGGGGCCTCTGCTGTGGCATTAGCCACAGAGCGGAAAGGGATTGCTGTGCAGCAGCTTCCTTTAGCATGGCATCTAGGTGCTGCCTGAAGACCTGCCTTTGTTCCTCATTCATCTCCATCTAAGCAAGGGCAGCCTTGATCATTTGATCATTCTCCTGCTTGTCCCCTTTATTCAGTGTAGCAACCGGATGGGCTCCTCGGCCTTGACCTCCCCCCCATCATGGGGGTCGCCATCTTGGCATTGCACATGATACTCGTCATTGCGTCGATGATGTAGGGTTATGCCGTAAAAGGGAAGCGCCATCTTGTGAATGATGGGGGCTGGAAACGTCACAGTGGAGGCATGGCTGGGCGCCATCTTGGCTGCTGTCATTGCCAGAATCATCATTGCTGGATGACGCAAGGTCGATGGGCGTGTAATGGAAACCACCCATCGCTTTGACATGACCAGCCAGTACCTCTCGCTGATGACACACTTTCACCATCTTTGCTCTACACTGGATGTGACTAACTTTTGCACTGTTCTGACCAACATCTTTTGCAGCCTCTTTTTATAACACTCTATATGTGGCGCTCAATTTGCAGTTGTCCCTAAGCTCCCTATCCAACTCAAGACTTACCTGTTTCACATCCTCCTGCAACTCCTCATTCTCATTCCGCAAAGATTCATTCATATCACTAAACAAAACCTTCATCTGCAGCACCTGTTTCTTATTCTGCTTCAGCCTATCACATTCCACTCTCAACATACATAACTCTCTATCATTATTCTGTACTGAACTGTACAAAAAGAGTCTCGTTCTTACTATGCAGTGACTGAAGTTCCTCTTCCAGCTGCTACTGCACCTTTCTAAGACTGCCAGATGCCTGCAAGCCCATCTCTTTCTTAAAAGCAGAGACCTGCAGTTCGAGGGAATGAAACCTTGTCTCAGAGGCTTTGAGAGCAGCATGAAGAGCCGTGACCAACAGCCCTTTGCCATCACACTTTTTGGCTGTTTGTCTTGCCTCAGAGTACTGGGTTGAGATCCCCAGTATGGGGTTATCAGAACGGCTTGCGTCCAGCTCAAAGTCACTCCAGCCTCCATGGGAAGCAAGAAAGTTAGAGACGTTGAGTCTCAGATCTGCACAGATATTGGACATGGGATGGGAAATCCAAAAATGGACCCATCAGTGGTTACCCTACTGTGTATCAATCCACAGTGGTTGAACCAACAGATGGTCGGACATCTGCACTCTCGCAATCTTGCAAGTCAAAACTGCCATTGAACAGGGTGAACTGGCATCAACCGTGCTCAGTAAACAGCCAGACCAGACAAGGTGCTACTGAGTGAAATACACGGGTGAGGTGATATGGGTGTGTACACCTACTTACAACCCACAAGGAAGGGAAAATGCCAGCAAACAGTGGATCTCCACTAGCATAGACCAGCTGTGCATGGTTGTCAAAAAGTAAGGTGTGGGGAAAATACATCCACACTTAGCAGATACTTTTCGGTAATAAACTAGCAGAAGAAACACAGACAAGTGGCAAGTGCAGTAATAAACTTGTTTATTATAGAAAATAAGCATTCATCCTAAATCAGAGTCTCACCAATATAGACAAGGGGAGCCAAGAATTTTCCAAAATACCCCAGGATATGCGGTGGTTTCAGAGGGGATACTTGATACAGTAGCTTATATACTTAGATTATTGCCATGACAACCCTTACATTTGCAGGCTAACTAGATACATAGAACAAGCCCTATTGACTAAACATTATGTGACTCCACAGTATCTACAGATATATAAAATTGTAAAGTCAGCTAAAACAGAAACAAAGAAGGCATACAAAATAGAGTTATAATTGCGGTGTTACATAAATCCGCATGATGGCAGTGCAGGCTATACAATAACTTCTCAGAAGAATACAAAGAATACAATATGTACTCTTGGCTTGCTACTTGCATTACAGTAGTCAATATCTTAACAGTAATATCCCCAGTCACTTACATTTGTACGGTAATACCAGCTGTGACATGATGAACCCTCTAATATTATTATTGTATAATATTTGTATTATAAGCAAATGTGAATGTCTGTTTATGCATAGAACCAGACTGACTGCTGGAGTGAGTGAGAGACTTGACCTTTGACCTCATGTGTCAGTGTGGCTGACAGCTGCAGGATGTGTCAAATGGACCAGTAAAGAGAAACCATAATTAAAGGTTTCCTGTTCTGTTTTAATTAAAGCTTCTGGCCATCTGCCAGGATATAGGCATCATAAACTTTTATGATTTCCTGCAGGAACAGGCCAATTGATAACAGCACCATATTATAAGTCATAAACCTTAGATCTTCCCTGGGAAAACAGGAACCAGTAGGCATTTCAAAGAGATATTTTTAGTCAGAGACTCATATTTTAAAAATTGCTGAGTGCTTGATTTCCCCAGTAGAAAATTAAAAATCTATGTGAGGATCTAACTGTGACTCACGGGTAGCATCACTTGGAGGTGGAGAAACTGTCTATTGAATATTGCTTGCAAGAGGAGTTTGAGAGGAGAAGGACTCTGATACTCAAAAGACACACAGTCTGTGGACTGGTAACTATGCACTTTAGGAAGGGTTAATTCAGCAAGAACTTTTAAGTGTTTGTGGTAGGCGTATTGGTGTTCTGTAACTTCCTATTTATTTTATGTGACTGTAAGTTAATGATATAATTGTTCTGTGTTTGATTTCACCTGTTTTACAATTTTTTAGTAAACTCCTTTTCTTTACTATACAGCCTGTGTCTTCTCAGTCCTTTTTGCCTGTGATTGCTGAACCTGAGTTTAAGGCTGACAGCTGTTAAGAGCTTGAATGTGTTACTAAGCTTACTTAAAGGTAAGAAAATACCTAGGTCTCATATAGAGTTTCAAGGGTACATTTTGGAAACCTGGCTTGGTGCCCCTGGGTGAAGAATTGTACTGCATTCCTGAAGAGGGTACATATCTGAGCCTGTAAATTGGGTATGCTAGCATAAGGTTTACATTGGACCCCCCAGGACTTGAGACTAGCAGGTAATTTGGACCCAAAACAGACAGGAGGGTTACCCTGTCTGTCACCTGTTCACACTATTGCACTTCAAGGTTGGCACTGTGGGAGCAGAGGGCCTGACCTGCGGAGTGTGTTTGTGACACCAGCAACCTGAGTATAAGTGTCAAGTATGATAACATATGCATAGATACTGTATATAGATTGTCTGTGGTGCACAGTGGGTAGCCAGTATGGGTGAGGGGACCGAGCCTAACAGCATCTAGTGTGTGTGTGTGTATGTGTGGTCCCTGGGCCCCCGGCTGTATGTAGTAAGCAGGTCAGAAAACCACCAACCAGAAATGTGACCGTTGCTATGCAGCCATCAGTTTACCACTACTGTGCTAGAATGACAGTGATGGCAGGCACTTTCAACTACCAGGCCCCATGGAGTTCAGGCTGTAGTCTGCTCCATGTGAGTGGGAAAAATGGAGATGTGCCAGTGCATCTAGGATGCACACAACCACCCTGGGGAGCGACACAGTGAATACAGAGCAACCCAGCAAGGCATGAGGCAGCAACAGGGGACAATGCAGTGGGACAAAGGAGAGAGGAACACATGACCAAAGGGACAAACCAGAGTGGCCAAGGGCACAACAGTGGCTAAAACAGGCACAACAGTGAGTCTGGGCATACAGAACAACACCCAGAGGCCCAGTCCACACCCCACACAGGCCCACAGAACAGATGAACTGCAGCTGACATGGTGCCACACAACAGCGGGTGAAAGCAAGGAGCAAGGTGGTGGCCACTGGACAAGGCCAACACCACAGGTAGCCAAGACCATGGCCGTGTGGGAAGCGACACAGGCTGACACCATGCCATATGATGGGTAGCACACAGTGACACCACAGTGCCACAGTGAGACACAGCCATCCCAAAACCACAACCACAGGACACCACACACACAGGGCCACAGACCAATAATGCAGCAATGCAATATATGCATGCCACAAGCAGCATACACAGACTGGGGTCAGAGACATGAGCAGCACGATATGAGGCCCACGCACAAGCCACAGGCAACAGTGGTGCCACACGGAGGCGGGGGGCAGGGGGGAAGCAGACTGTACAAATATGGGTGCACACAGGGGCATGGCAGCAAGGGGACAGTGAAGAGTTTGTGACAGTACACAAACCCAGGACCGTGGAACAGTGAAGGACCACAGACAAATAATTTAATACAAGAAACAGTAACAAGAACAATTACAGGAACAAGAAACAAAACCCAGGAACAACTATATACATATGAGGATATAAAAAGGGAATTGGTGTGAGGGACTATATACTGTAACAGGAGTGCAGAAGGGGGTAGTGGGTGGGGACAGCAACATAGGAAGGGAGAGTGGGGACACAGCAAAATCTGTACATAACTATAAACTATTTACAAAACACAGCTATTGGCATGGCCGTGCAACACGCCTTTGCACACCCCCACAGCCACGTGCTGACAGTAGGCGGAGACAACTGCCAATGCCCACTGCAGTTGGACCTGCACACGCAAAACGGGCCGCAGTGCCGCTTGAATGGCCTGCTGCACACCTCGCCCACCGGCCTGCTGCAGCTCCAGGGGTCCTCCATCGCCAGCCACAATGCCACGATCCTGGGGACCTACAGCAAGAACACAGAGAACACACACTAAGTGCCATTGTAGACACACAACCCCCCACGGAGCAGAAGCCCACCCCACCAGACAGACACTGTACACACACGGTAGCCACCTACCTGTACCCATGTGGATACCACACTGTGCACCAACTGTGGCCCTCCGCACACGCTCCTCAGTGGCCTCCATGGCCCACCAGCTGGCCTCCAGACACAACAGACAGATACTGCCATGAGTGGACACATTATTGCATGAACCCACCCCCAACACCAACGTGGGCATGCAGTGATGCTGTACACAGCCAGTGCAACACTGGTGACTGGCCATGCAGTCCACAGCTGCACACCGCAGCCTTGCCTGAACCCCCATAGTGTTATGCATCCCACACAGTGATCCCACCCCATGTGCGACACAGTGTACCTGTCCCACACATACCACTGCAGAGAGGCCCACCCCATGTAGCATGCATGACAGGGCACCACAGGGCAGGTGCAGCCACAGCTAAGTGTACGTGTTGGGGGGGATGCCCATGTGAGTGTGATGTTGTGATGTGACCCATCCCCACCCCACATGCGCCTGTGCTGCACACATACACGTGTAACCTACCAGGTCGTGGAAGTGCACCACTGCGTGCACGCTCATGCAGCAGCTGAAGATGGGCCCTGTCCCTCCAGCCAAGGTCAACATAATGGTGCCTGCACTGTTCCCCAGTGCGGGGAACCCCTGTGTGCCACACCAGCCACCAGGCAATGGTGGCCCACACCTGCACCCTGGGCACCTGTAGGTCCTCACTCCTAAAAAGCTGCCCCTCCACATGCAGCACCAGGGCCACCAGGTGGACCAGCTCCACCTCAGACCAATTCATGGCCCTTGGTCCAGTCCTCCCTGCCCTTAGTATCCCCACAGCAGAAATACCACACAGTTGCATTCAATGTATGCACAGGTGAAATGCAAAATGGCACCACATGCGCCACTAGGCCACGTGCATGCCACTGTGCACAGTGGTATGAAGCGCGATTGGCCCATCAAGTGCCCACAGGTGCATGTGCAATGTGCAATGTTATGGCTGGAATGCAGGGTGTTGGGTCATGACCGGGTCGTGCATGCGCAATATGTAGCCATTCACCATGTTACGTGTGGCACGCGCTATCGCACATAGCGTCTATGATGTGTGGTAGCTCAATGTCACACAATGGCATGAAATGTGTGTGATCCACGTACAACAACTGACAACTGTCACATATACCGTGCGAGGGGCGTGCATGCGTGGACAGACTACACCGTACGACATGCACCATATGCATGTCCGCGATGAGAGTGTCAGACCAATTGCACAACTGCGGTACTGCACCAGGCGTACAATGCACAGTGCATGCACACTGAATGTGTCAAAGCACTTGCGCCCCATTCAAAAAGATGCCCTGAACGCACCGCACATGCACGGGTAACGCACCGTGTAGAGATGCGCCCACCTCAGCAGATGCGCCTTGCTGACTGAGATGAGCTGAGGGCAGTTATGCAATTCACAGACAATGCTCCCAACTCAGCCAAATGAAGTATTCAAGGCATCTCGACTATTTAGCATCTCATTATCACTGCCCCAGTCCTCATTTGCATGCCCTGAGCCATAAATGCTCCCAAATCAGATCACACTGAGAATAGGTGACTGAGAGGATTCGCAGCCTTGATGGTGAGTACTATTTTATTTCTACATGTATTAAAGCAGGTCTTGTAGACTGGGTAAGTGCACTAGTCAACTGCTGCCTAGATTTGGCACAACACAGGGGAGGGGGATACAGATGACTGCCACAGGACTGTTTTATAGAGCCATCCATTTGTGTACATGGCCAGTATCCGTGTAGCCAATCCACATACTGACCCTGGCTGTGGACAGCCTGTCGTCATCCCACCATGTGCAGGGACAGCTGTTGGGTGACATGGTGTGCCACACACTGTCCCACAGGCCGCACCAGTGGGGGGGGTACAATGGTGGCTGATGTGCCTGCACCAACAGTGAGGTGTGCAGAGTGTGAGTGCTGGGCAGCCAGCTGCATGTGTAGCTGGACATGTGTCACAGGTGGCAAGGCCTTGGCCATGCAGCCATCCATGGTGGGTTCGCTGTACATGCTGGATGCAGAACCAATTGCCATGACACACCGTGCACCCCGACACCTATGCAATGCCTGCAGGCCCTGTCTGACAGGTGCTGGGGTAGCCAAATGCATCCACTGTATGTCGGTAATGGGCACACGGGAATCTGCATGAGCATGGCTAATGTCTGTCTGTACTCTCCCACAGAAACCACTATATCAGGAGGCAACAGTGCCACCAGCTGAAGGCGGCCGAACTTCATGAAGGATGAGAAGCAGGCCCTCATTGAGGCATACATCTAAGGCGTGATGTACTGTCGGGCAGGGATTGCAGCCCTATGGCATGGGAGAAGGGCTGGGAGGCAGTGGCCCGTCACGTGAATGCCATAGAAACGTACAACAGGACCCCTTGGAGTGCAGGAAACATCTGAATGATGGGAAACAGAGGGCAAAGGAGAAGGTGGCCCACATAGAGGCCTCCCTGCGGTGGACAGCGGGTGGCCCACAGGCTGATGTTTGCCTGAGCCCCATTGAGGAGCTACTCATGGAAACCATTGCAGGGTGTCCTGGGTGGGGGGTTCCAGATTTGTGGAAGCCCATCCCAGCACTGTAAGTAGCCATGCACATGACACATGTCTGGCCATGTGTGCGCCCTGGCTGCCATGCCTGTCCCATTGTGTTGTGCTGTGCAACTGTGTACCCAGGTGATGTACCATGTGTAGTGGTGGCGCATGTGTGTCCCATGCTGTGCTACACTATGCCTGACAGCCCATGCCCGTAGTGGCACATGTGATGTGCCAGTGCCAGTGCCAGTCAGGCTGGTGGGACACACACACTGTTGGATGGGCCTGTCATACCATTGCCACACATGGTACCATGTGGCCATGGCCTATCACCACACAGTACTGGTCACTGCAGCGGCACTGTAGGCACTGCACAGCTGTGCTGGGGGCTGTCATGTGCAACCATAGCACTACTCTGTGACACATTGTACATGCCTGTATGTTTGCCTGTATGTACGTCAATGTATATTCCAGTGCACTAACCATGTTCTCCTTTCTTTTCACAGCTCCATCATGCCTCACAGGTGCAGCCGTGGGCACGGCTACACAGGATGCCCTAGCGGCGGGTGATGATTCAGGCCCATCACACAGGGCTGTTGGCACTGCATTGGATGGTGCTGTCCCTGGACAATCCACTGCACCAGCCCCAGTGGTGGCGGGCCCATCAGACCCCTTGGCCAATGCCGCCATGGTGGCCGACGATGACATCACATGGCTGGAGGATCTGCTGGGATTGACTAATGATGACCCTGCAGATGCAGTGGACATTGCTAATGCCCTCCTTGTGCTTGCATCTGGCATGCAGGGGGGTGTACAGTGATGACCCTATGGATGATGATGCCACCCAGATAGAGGGGGACATGGCTGACAGTGGGACAAGCAGCACACAGGTACCTGTGCAGGTGACCCCTGATGCCACTGATGACCCTGCTACATGTGGTGTGGATGCAGAGGCTGCACAGCTGCCCATGGCAGTAGGTGCTGTGCCCTCTGCATCTGGTCCAGGTGTGGTCCATTTCTTATTAATTTAAAATTTATATCTCAGCAGGAGTCAGTGTCTGTTAAGATTAAGTAGAAAGATAACTTTATTAGAAGTAGAAGGGGTCTTATTTCGGGTTAAAAAAAGAAGGAAAAGAAAGAAAGTCAGTGTGTGTTCTGTGCAGGGAAGGGTACTGTATCAGCTGACTTTGCTAAACCAGTAGGAGGAAAGAGAGCTTACCTGGGGGTGTGGTTTAGACACTATAAAAGCAGGTGAGTCAAATTACAACTTCCTGTTGCTAGCCTTTTTTCTTACTAATTGCCCTCCATCCCACTCAAAGCCAGTTCTACTTTTATAACCACTGGGTTTGGCTGTCAACAGGAACTTCCTGTTTGGCAGTAGGAAGGAAGGGATCATAGAGGAACATTGGTTTTGTCAACCCTAAAGGAAAAAAGTAGCTCACTCTCCCCCCCCCCCCCCCCAGCTGCTGGTGGTCTGATATTGAGCAAGGAAGAAGGAAGCTACTGAAGAAGATAGGAAGTTGCTGTCCCAGAACAGGAAGGGTGAGAGTTGTAAGGAGAGGAGAGAATAAGCATCCAGAGAAACAGTAGAGAGGACACAAAATAAGACATGACAGGAGTGATGCAGTGCAATGGCTGTGGGGCGGCAGTGTTCCGGGAGACATTCTGGAGGCTGCGATGCTGCCCTATTTGCAGGCACCTCTTTGGTCTGAGAGAGGAGGTTGCCCGTCTCCAGGCTGACCTGGCTAGGATTCGTGAAACCTCCTCCCCCACCCAGGGACCACCAGGGCCAATGCCACTACCACAAGGAAAGGAAGCAGCTCCTGGTGGGGGACTCAATTATTAGGGGGATGAACTGGGAACAGGAAAACTGAAGCGAATGCCTGCCTGGTGCCATGGCTTGGAGAGACAGAGAGCATCCTCAGGATCATGAGAACAGCTGCGGGAGTCTGAGCTGGACGTCATTGTCCACCTAGGGACAAATGACTTGGCTAATCATGAGATTAGAGCAGTGCAGAAGGACTTTTGTAGAATTGGGGAGGGCCTAAGACAAGTAGCACACACAATATCCTTCTCTGAGGTGCTGCCTGTCAATGGCATGAGTGAGGCGAGGGTACTTTGCACCATGCTGTTTAATGAAAAAATGGTGTGGAGCACAGGGTTTTGCTTCATTGGGAACTGGGGTTCCACCTGGAGGACACCAACCTATACTGGCAGGATGGTCTGCATCTGCCAGGAAGGGAACAAGTCTTTTGAGCAATCGGTTTAAATGCTTCATTGGCAAGCTTTTAAACTAGTCAAGGGGGGAGGCACTGATAAGCAGCAGAAAAATCCCAGCCTCTCCCTACAAAACAGGGTACTAAATGAGAAAAGACCGAGGTAGACAGGTCAGTGGGGGATGCTGCAAAAGAAGGTAAAGCCACAAAAAATGGAGAGCAATGAGTACCAATGCCTGTAGTCTGAGTAACAAGCTTCCTGAATTAGTGGCCTTGATGGAGGAGGAACATCTGGATATCGTGGCAGTCACAGAAACATGGTACACACAAAACCATGACTGGGACATAAACATACCAGGATACACTATCTACAGGAGGGACAGGGAGGGTAAAGAGAGGAGGAGTAGCTCTTTACATAAGGGAAGAAATCAAAGCAACAGAACAAAATGGAAAACAGGGAGGAGGAGAAGAAGTACTGTGGGTAAATTTGAGACCGCAATGCACCAACAATCCCAGACAGGGTTAGATACAGACTCTTCTTCAGGGGAGGAAATGGACAAGGAAATGATAGAAAGAATACTTAGAATGGCAGAAAAGGGGAGATATTGCTGATGGGTGATCTGAATATGCCAGATGTTAATTGGAGTGCAGTTGCAGCAGCCACTTCAAAAGTGAGGTTATTCTGGATGCCTACACGGGCATGCCTTAGACAACTAGTATTGGAGCCCACTCGAGAGGAGCAATCTGAGACCTGGTTCTCTCAAATGGAGATGAAGAGAGGATCACAGATGTAAGTGGGTAGCCATCTGGGAACTAGCAACCATCGAACAGTATGGTTCACAATAAACACAGCAATAGAGTCAAGCCATACAAAGGCAAAAGTACTGGACTTTAGGAGGCTGACTTTGACAAATGGGTGAGTGCCTAAGGAATGCACTAGCAAATGAGCAGGAAGGAGGGTGGAAGAACAATGGGGAATAATAAAACTGCCATCACAGAGGTAACAAGCCTTGTGTGAAGCAAATTAACAAAGCAAACGATGTAAAACCACTATGGTTCTCAAAGGAAGTGGCAGTGAAGGTTCAAGAAAAAGAAAGCATTCAGGAAGTACAAGGAATCACAGAAGGAGCAGGAAAGGGAATTGTATCAGTTAAAGCAAAGGAAGCTGGGAAGGCAGTCAGAACAGCAAAGGCCCAAACCGAGGAAAGATAGCCAACTCAGTTAAGAAGGGGATAAAACCTTTTATAGGTACATCAGGAGTGAAGAAGACCAGGGAGGTCTAGTGAGGCTTAATAAGAGGAGGGAGGGTGGGCAGAGGGTGACTGTGAAAAGGCAGAGATACTAAACAAATATTTTGCTCAGTATTTACAAGGAAGAGGGAGGTACCTAAAACAAACAGTAGAAACACTCTGGATACAGAAGTTGATACCAGCCCATTTACAGAAGAAAGGGTTCTGAAAGAACTCTTAAAACTGAAGATGGACAAAGCAATGGGGCCTGATGGGATTCATCCCAGAATTCTAAAAGAACTAAGGGTAGAACTAGTGACACCACTGACTACCCTCTTTAACAAATCATGGGAGGATGGGTGGTACCGAGGACTGGAGAATGGCAGATGTGATTCCCTTCACAAAAGTGGGAGCAAGGCAAAGCAGAAAACTACAGACCTGTTAGTTTAACCTCAGTGGTAGGGAAAATGATGGAATCACTTCTGAAGGAAAGAATTGTTGAGTATCTAGAGGCCAGAGGGGCTCAGGACCCAAGGCAGCGTGGATTCACAGCGAGAAGGTCATGCCAGACAAATCTGATAGATTTCTTTGACTGGGTGACCAAAGTAGTAGATCAGGAGGGCTGTGGACATGGCCTACCTAGACTTTAGCAAGGCATTTGACATAGTCCACACAAAGGTTAATATACAAGTTAGCCAGCCTGGGGTGGGTCCCAAGATGACAGCCTGGGTAAGGAGCAGCTGGAGAATAGTACACAGAGGTAATAGTAAATGGAGTCCACTCTGAAGAAGGGGGTTACTAGTGGGGTACCGCAGGGGTTCAGTATTAGGATCGGTCCTCTTCAATGTCTTTATAAGTGACATTGCAGAGGGACTGGAAGGAAAAGTATGTCTCTTTGCAGATGACACAAAGATCTGCAACAGAGTTGATGCACAAGGTGGGGTGGAAAGGATGAGAAGGGACTTGGCAAGTTAGAGGAATGGTCAAATGTATGGCAGCTTAGATTCAATGCTAAGAAGTGCAAGGTAATGCACCTGGGAAACAAAAACCAGGGGAAGAGTACACAATGGGGGGTGAGATACTAACAACAACAAAAATGGAAAGGACCTGGGGTAGTCATATCAGATGACCTAAAGGTGGGCAAGCAATGTGAGAGGGCAGCAAGGAGGGCTGGGGGATACTGGGATGCATAGGAGAGGCATCACCAGTAGAAAACAGGAAGTTATTATCCTCTATACAGACAGTTGGTGAGACCCCATCTGGAGTACTGCGGCAGTTCTGGAGACCCAATCTCCGCAAGGACATAGACAGGATGGAGGCTGTCCAGAGGAGGGCAACTAAAATGGTGCAGGGTCTGCAGCGAAGACATGAAGAGAGACTTAAGGAGCTGAATATGTATAGCCTCAAGGAAAGGAGGGAGATGGGGACATGATAGAAATTTTCAAGTATCTCAAGGAATCAACAAAGTCCAAGAGGGTAGCATCTTTCAAAAAGAGGTGTGCAAGAACAAGGGGCACAATTTGAAGATAGAAGGGGCGGCTCAGAGGTAATTTAAGAGTATTTTTTCACTGAGAGGGTTGTGGATGCATGGGCAGCCTTCCGGAGGAGGTTGTGGAGTCAAAACAGTGGTGGAATTCAAGCATGCATGGGACAGTCATAAGGCAATTCTAGGGGTTGGGGGTAGGAAGAAGTAGGCTGCTGGTTAACTAGGATCTGCAGCTTATCCATTAGGTAGGGAAATGGGCAGACTGGGTCAGCCAAGCGGCCCTTATCTGCCATCAAAATCTATGTTTCTATGTTTAAGAGGTTGCCAAGAAAGAGGAGAGGCTGGACCAGGGTGGGCTCAAGGAGGGAGAGGGTGGTGGAACAGAGTTGCATCCCTCCAGCTGTACCTCTCCACAATTCATTCGCTCTTCTGGTGGATAGTGGTTCCTCTATGGAGGCACCTGCAGTGGAGACCAAGGAGGATGCTGGGAACCTTCACAAAGGAGACCCACAGGAGGGTGGCATGGGACCCCACAGGGGAAGGAAACAACTCCTGGTGGGGGACTCAATCATTAGGGGGGTAGAAAAGGGGAGGAAGGGGAGAGGGAGGTAAGGTGCCTTCCTGGCGCCACGGCTTGGAGGGACAGGAAGCGAATCCTCAGGATCATGGGAGGAGCTGCACGAGTGAGGGAGCTGGATGTCATTGTCCACCTAGGGACACATGACCTGGCTAGGAATGGGATCAGAGCAGCGCAAGAGGAGTTTGTAGAGTTGGGAAGGGGTCTTAGACAAGTAGCGCATACGGTAACCTTCTCGGAGGTGCTGCCTGTCTATTGCAAGGGAGATGCTAGGGCACTTCTTACCAGGGAATTCAATGAGTGATTGAAAAACTGGTGTGGAACTCAGGGTTTTGGCTTCATTGGGGACTGGGGAGCCACCTGGAGGGATGCAGACCTATACTGGTGCTATGGTCTGCATCTGTCCAGGGGTGGAACAAGGATCCTAGGTGAGAGGTTTAAATGCTTCATTGGCAAGCATTTAAACTAGCCAAGTGGGGAGGCACTGAAATGGAGCATTGAAATCCGAGCCTCCCCCCACAAAACATGGTGATTAGTGAGGTAAACACAAAGGTACAGAAGTTATAGGGAGCACAACAGATTTAAATGTAAAAAGAGCCAAAGGCAGTAAGGACAGAAATGGGGCTAAAAAGGGTAAGGCTGTCAAAAGTGGAAGTGATGAATACAATGCCCGTAGTCTGTGAACAAGCTCCCTGAACTAGTGGCCTTGATGGAAGAGGTTGCCTGGATATTGTGGCAGTCACAGAAACATGGTACACAGAGAACCATGACTGGGATGTCAACATACCAGGATACACAATCTACAGGGAGGGACAGGGAGGGTAAAAAGAGGAGGAGAGTAGCTCTCATGTAAAGGAAGGGATTAAAGCAACAGAACTAAAGAGTAAACAGGGAGCAGATGAGGCACTTTGGGTCACCCTGGAGACAGGAAATGGCACCACTATCCGCATGGGGGTTGCATACAGACCCCCATCTCAGGGGAGAATGGACAAGGAAATGATAGAAGGCTTTCTTAGAATGGCAGAAAAAGGGGAGATATTGTTGATGGGGGCGTGAATACCCAGATGTTAACTGGAGCACCTTTGCTGCAGGCATATCCAAGAGCAGGGCCATTCTTGATGCCCTACAGGGGCATTCCTCAGACAGCTAGTATGGAACCCACTCGGAGGGAGCAATCTTAGACCTGGTACTCTCAAATGGGGATGGAGAAAGAATCTCAGATTTAGAAGTGGGTAGCCATCTGGGAACAAGTGACCACCAAACAGTGTGTTCACGATAAACACAGCCATACAATCAAGCCATACAAAAGCAAGAGTACTGGACTTTAGGAGGGCTGACTTTGGGAAAATGAGAGAGTGCCTCAGAAAGCACTAGCAAACAGGCAAGAAGGAGGTGGGAGGAACAATGGGGAGTGATCAAACAGCCATCACAGAGGCAACAAGCCTTTGTGTAAAGCAAATCAATAAAACACAACGAAGGAAAAACGCTATGGTTCTCAAAAGAGGTGGCAGGAAGGTTAAGGAGAAAAGGACAGCATTCAGGAAATATAGAAACACAGAAGGAGCAGGGCAGAGAACTTTATCAGTTAAAGCAGAAAGAGGCTGGGAAGGCAGTCAGAATAACAAAGGCCCAAACCGAGGAAAGGATAGCCAATTCTGTTAAGAAGGGGAGAAGACCTTTTATAGGTACATTAGGGAGTGAAAAAAGACCAAAGGAGGCATACTGAAGCTTAATAAAGGGAAGGGAATGTGGGTAGTGGGTGACAGTGAAAAAGCAGGGATACTGAACTAATATTTCTGCTCAGTATTCACAAAGGAAGAGGAGGGAGTTACCTAAACCAAACAAGAGAAACACTCTGAAGACAGGGGTCGTGCAGTCTATTTACAGAAGAAAGGGTTCTGAAAGAACTAATAAAATTGAAGGTGGACAAGCAATGGGGCTCTGATGGGATTCACCCAAGAATTCTAAAAGAACTAAGGGTAGAACTAGTGACACCGCTGACTACTCTCTTTAACAAATCATGGGAGGATGGGTGGTACCGAGGACTGGAGGAGGGCAGATGTGATTCCTCTTCACAAAAGTGGGAGCAGGACAGAGGCAGGAAACTACAGACCAGTTAGTTTGCCCTCAGTGGTAGGGAAAATGATGGAATCACTTCTGAAGGAAAGAATTGTTGAGTACCTAGAGGCCAGTGGGGTACAGGACCCAAGGCAGCATGGATTCATGATGGGAAGGTTGTGTCAGATGAATCTAATAGATTTCTTTGACTGGGTGACCAAAGAGATGTTCAAGAACAAGGGGGCACAATTTGAAGATAGAGGGGGGACAGCTCAGAGGTAATGTGAGGAAGTATTTTTTCACTGAGAGGGTTGTGGATGCATGGAACAGCCTCCCTGAGGAGGTTGTGGAGTCAAGAACAGTGGGGGACTTCAAGAATGCATGGGACAGGCATAAGGCAGTCCTAGTGTGGGGTAGGAGGAAGTAAGCTGTTGGTTAACTAGGATCTGCAGCTTATCTGTTAGGTAGGAAAATGGGCAGACTAGGTGGGCCAAGCGGTCTTTATCTGCCATCAAATTCTATGTTTCTATGTGTGGTGGCACAGCCATCAAGGGCATCCGGTCCAGGTGCTGTGGGACACACGCAGGCACCGATGGAACATTACAACACTGGCCATGGATTTGTTGTGGCTGAGCATGCCCAAGGCCCTCTCATGCTGCAGCCTGCTGAGGTGCACCCGCTGCCTGTGGATGCACCGGAGCAGGCTGTATCACCCGCTGCTCTTCAGCGATGCCACTGTGTCCCATCACCCACCGATGACATGGAGAGCTATGTCTGCCTCCTGCATGACACCGTGGAGGAGCAGGTGGCCCTCTGTGTGGAATTCAGGAGCCACCGAACAGTGATGGTCCTGGAGCATGGGTCTGCGGCTGCATGGCATGCCCAGATGTTGACCATCTGCAGGTGGGCATGACCACAGCATTGGAGTGGATTGCAGCCACTGTGGAGGCAGCGTGTGCATCTGTTGCATGCCGTGGCCATCAGGCATCCAGCCAGACACCGAGGAGCACCTTCCGCACACCCAGGCAGTGGTGTCAGGTGGACCCATTGCTGCTGATGCCGTCACCACATGTCGCAATGCCCAGCGTCCCCAGCATAGACATGGCTTGCAGGGCCACCACACCACTGAGCATTCATTCACAGTCTCATTGCAGTACCCCTACAGGGGTGTTGGATACACCCCCTGTGGCTGGTGGTGCTGCAGCTGTATCCACCAGTCATGGCAGAGGCTGCCCACATGTCCGTGGCAGCCATGGTGCTGCCCTGTGACGTCCAGGTCCCTGTTCCAATGGCAGCTGCATGTTCCACCACTGTGTCCCACACGCCCAGATGACAATGCCTGGGGTGGCATGTGTGGCAGGCATCTGCCCCAGTGCACTGCCATCATGGTCCCCCTGTGCAGTGCCACCTGCATGTCTGTATGCACCACTGTTGTGCCATGTGGCATGGGCTTGATGAGTGCGGTCATGTGTCTGCTGCATCTGTGTGCCAGCTGCAGTGCACACTGATCCATGCCATCCTTGGCACTGTTTAGAGTAACTGGTAATTGCTATTTTCCTTTTAAATTAGAGTAACTGGTAATTGCTATTTTTCTTTTAAACTTAGATTGTGGGCTTTTAGTGACACTGTACTTTCTTTGTTGTCTTTACTTAGAATTGTTTTCGGGCTGTTGAAAATTTTAAACGTAGTGGTGGTGTATTTCTGTACTGTCTTTAATTGCTGCAAATTTTATCTTGGCTTGTCTGACTACCTGTAGTTGGGTGAGGGGTGTTAATTGTCTGGCCTCTGACCTCAGCTACGTGATAACTGGATGTGGGCCTTAGTCAGAGTTGAGATAGCAAGTGAGTTTTATTTTCTCAGAAGAAGCCAGAAGGGGAAGGAAACAAACATATTCAATTCAGTGCTTTAGAGTAACTGGTAATTGCTATTTTTCTTTTAAACTTAGATTGTGGGCTTTTAGTGACACTGTACTTTCTTTGTTGTCTATACTTAGAATTGTTTTTGGGCTGTTGAAAATTTAAAACGTAGTGGTGGTGTATTTCTGTACTGTCTTTAATTGTTGCAAATTTTATCTTGGCTTGTCTGACTACCCTGTAGTTGGGTGAGGGGTGTTAATTGTCTGGCCTCTGACCTCAGCTACGTGATAACTGGAGGTGGGGCTTAGTCAGAGTTGAGGTAGCAAGTGAGTTTTATTTTCTCAGAAGAAGCCAGAAGGGAAGGAAGGAAACATATTCAATTCAGTGCTTTAGAGTAACTGGTAATTGCTATTTTCTTTTAAACTTAGATTGTGGGCTTTTAGTGACACTGTACTTTCTTTGTTGTCTTTACTTAGAATTGTTTTTGGGCTCCCCCTCCTTCCCCTTGCCCCAACTCTTAATTATATGCCCTGTTAAATCTGATTGACAGGAGCTAAACAGAGGGTATAGTAAGGGGTGTGAAGTAGGAGGGGCATAAAGGGGAAGAAGCCCACTCTCAGCACAAGTGTTTTGACTCATTTATTTATTTATTGTTTTTTTCTTTTAAAGAAAATTATCTGAGGATCAGTGGCAGGACAGTAAATTAATAAAAAGGGAACTAGGAGAGCTTCAGTAGCAGACAAGTAGTGGAATAGCAGTATAATTGCAGTATAATGTGGGGAGTGGTGCAATGCAGTGGCTGGGGCAGCCATATTCAGGCAGACCTTCTGGACACTGAGGTGCTGCCCTATCTGCATGCATCTCTCTGGACTGCAGGATGAGGTAGCCAGACTCAGAGCAGAAGTAAACTGGGTCAGGAGTACCATCACCCTATCCAGAGACCACCCAGTCCAATGCAACTGCCTCAAAGGATGCCGAGAACGAGGAGCACTTGGATGACAGTGGACTCAGGGAGGGTTAGAGCAGTCAGGCAGAGGCACATCCCAGATCCTATTCCACTCAAGAACTCATATGCCACACTGGCAAACGGGACAACCAAATAGAGGTACCCAGAGAAGTGGAAGGAAAGGATGTGGAGGTTAGCCAGGAGGTGACATCAGCGGGAAAGCAGTGGACCCCAGAGAAGGAGAAGCGAATCCTGGTGGGGGACTCCATCATAAGAGGGATCCAGCTAGGAACACAGGAGGGGAGGACAGGAGGTGAGGTGCCTACCAGGTGCCCACATGGAGGATGGAAGGAAGATCCTGGGGATCACTGGGAAGGCAAGATGGGAGGTGACCTGGATGTCATTATCCACCTAGGTACTAATGACCTGGCAAATGGGGAGCCAAAGGAAGTTCAGGAAGAGTTTAGGAAGTGGGGAGGGTCTCAAGCAGTAGCTACTTCTGTCACTTTCTCAGAAGTACTACCTACGAGGAGGCAAGGGAGAGTGGAGTGCATGCACCAGAAACTTTAACTCATGGTTGAAGAACTGGTGCTGTGAGGAAGGGTTTGGATTCATTGGTGACTGGGGACCCACCTGGAGGGATGGAGGTTTGTTCAAGCCTGACGGCCTGCATCCATCCTGGAGGGAATCAAGCACTCAATGATAAGTTTAAATGCTACATTGACAAGCATTTAAACTAGCAAAGGGGTGGCAGGCCAGCAAGGAGGTACATACTGCTCACCCCACAGCTAGCAGTGGAACCAGTGAACCAGAGGAGTGGCTATCTCTGCAAATCAGTGTGCAAAAGATGGAGATTAGTGCCCAAGAGGTGGCTAGGCAGAAGAGGCAAAATTCAGCAGAAGGGCAGACAGCAAGGAGAACCAGGGATAAAGGACAACCAAGGAAGGGGCTGGAGTAGAACAGCAAAATAATCTAGGGAGGTCAAATCATGGAAAGCCATGTGTGCAAATGCCAGGGGCCTTAGCAACAAGATGGAAGATCTGGAGGCTGTCATGGTACAGTCAGACCTGGACATTGTGGCCATCACTGAAACCTGGTGTAATGATAACCACGACTGGGAGATGGCCATACCTGGCTACAACATATTCAGAAGAGACAGAGCAGGCAGGAAGGGAGGAGGAGTGGCACTGTATGTAAAAAATGACATAAGGGCCACAGAGATCCAGGAGGAACAAAATGGGGGAGAGATACTGTGGGTTAAGCTGGAAAGGAAAATGGGACAGCCATCCGCACAGGTGTGGTCTATAGACCACCAGCCCAGGAGGAAGAAACAGATAGGGAGTTGATGCTAGCCATCCAAGGATGGCAGACAAGGAGTGAGGTAGTACTGGTTGGATACTCAATATTCCAGACGTGGACTGGAGCATCCCAGCAGCAGCATCAACTAGAGCAGATTTATCCTGGACTCCTTCAGGTGCCTTCCTCAAGCAACTGGTCATGGAACCAACTCGGCAGAAGGCAATACTGGACCTTGTGCTCACAAACAGGGACAGTGTGATGGGGGTAACAGTGGGGGAGCACCTGGGAACAGTGACCACCAATCATTGTGGTTTGAAATCACAGAAAGAGCAGAACCAAACCACACAAAACACGTATCCTGGATTTTAGGGGGCAGACTTTGGGAAAATGGGAGATACTTGAAAGAGCATTAGAGAATGGGACAGGAATCAGGGGTTGAGGAACAGTGGGCAGTATTTAAAATGGGGATTACAAGAACAACAGAATTATGCATTAAGCAGGTTAGCAAGAGGAAAAGGAAGAGGAGACCATTATGGTTTCCAAAGAGGTAGCAAAGAAAGTGAAAGCCAAAAGATTGCATTCAGGCAATACAAAGACACAGGCAGAAGGGGATCGGGAGAAGTACCAGGAGAAGCAGAGGAGGCAGGAGGTCAGTAAGGAAGCCAAAGCTCAGACAGAAGAACACATTGCAAAATCAGTGGGTAGAGGACAAAACCTTTTACAGGTACATAAGTGAAAAAGAAAGACAAAGGGAGGATAGTGAGACTGAAGGGGAGGATGGGGGCCACGTGGAGGATGACAACAGTAAAGCTGACATATTGAACAGGTATTTCTGCTCAGTCTTTACTGAGGAAGAGGAAGGTAATGGGTCTGAAGGGAGTACAAGGGGTGAGAATGGTGCAGAAATGGACACAAGTCCCTTTACATGAGAAAGGATCCTGAAGGAACTGGAAGTAATAAGAGTTGATAAAGCAATGGGGCCAGATGGGGTGCACCCCAGGGTCCTTAAAGAACTAAGAGAGGTGGTGGCTGAACCTCTGGCTATCCTGTTTATCCGATCACTGGAAACAGAGGAGGTACCCAAAGACTGGAGGACAGCAGATGTAGTCCCCTTATACAAAAGTGGGAACAAAGAGGAAGCAGGGAACTACAGACCAGTCAGCCTCACCTCGGTAGTGGGGAAGATCATGGAAGCACTACTGAAGGAGAGATTGGTGGAACATCTGGTCGTCAATGAACTACAGGACCCAAGGCAGCATGGTTTTATCAGGGGGAGGTCATGTCAGACCAGCCTCGTTTAATATTTTGACTGGGTGACTAGGGAGGTGGATCGGGAAGGGCAGTGGACATGGCCTATCTGGACTTCAGCAAGGCCTTTGACACTGTGTCACATAGAAGACTATTACACAAACTGGGGAATATGGGTGTGGGCAGGACAGTGGTGTGGTGGGTAGGTAACTGGCTGGGTGGCAGGACACAGACGGTGGTGGTAAATGGCTGTCACTCCACAGAGGGAAGATTGACCAGTGGGTTACCACAGGGATAAGTGCTGGGACTGGTCCTATTCAACAACTTCATCAGTGACATTGCGCAGGACCTAGAAGGCAGAATTTCACTGTTTGCTGATGACACAAAGCTCTGTAACAGAGTAGACACACCAGAGGGTGTAGACAGAATGAGAAGGGACCTGCAGAAACTTGAAGAATGGTTAGGGGTTTGGCAGTTGAAATTCAATGCAAAGAGTGCAAGATAATGCATATGGGGCACAAAAACCTGGCACAATATATCAGTTGGGGGTGAGGATATAGCATGCACCAAGCAGGAAAGGGATCTTGGGGTTATCATCTCTGATGACCTCAAGGTAGGGAAACAGTGTGACAAGGCAGCAGGTAAAGCAAATAGGATGCTGGGATGTATAGGCAGGGGCATCACCAGCAGGAAAAGGGAGGTCATAATTCCACTATACAAGACACTAGTGAGGCCCCACCTGGAGTACAGTGTACAGTTCTGGAGACCATACCTACGTAAGGACATAGACAGGGTAGAGAAGGTTCAGAGTAGGGCAACAAAGATGGTGCATGGATTGCATCACAAGTCCTATGAAGACAGGTTGAAGGAACTGAACATGTACTTCCTGGAGGAGAGGAGGGAGAGAGGGGATATGATAGAGACATACAAGTATCTTACAGGGAGGAACAGGGTGCAGGAATACACTATTTTAAGTGAAAAGATGTTCCAGGACTAGAGGGCATGGGATGAAGTTGGAGGAGGTTGATTCAGAGGAAACATGAGGAAGAATTTCTTCACAGAACAGGTGGTGGACAAGTGGAACACCCTGCCAGAGAAGTGGTGGGGCTGAAACAATCACGGATTTAAGAATGCATGGGATAGACATAAAGGAATTCTGGAGGTCAGGGGTAAGGGGCAACAGACTTCTAGGAAAACATAAACTGAACTTACAAGCTCAAATGGGCAGACTGGGTGGGCCATAGGCCCTTATCTGCTGACACTGTCTATGTATCTATGTATCTATGTCATGGTGGCACATGTGTGTGTTGCAAGGTGTGTGTGTGTCTCTCCAGGGCTCATGGTCCGTAGCATGTGTGTGGTCCACTGCTGTCCCACCTCCACTGTGTGGCATGTGTTGTGTATATGTGTGTGTGTGTGTGTGTGTGTGCGCCTATGTAGGGCTGTTTGTATGCTGTGCTGTGTCCGCCGAGCAATGCATGGCTCTGTGTCTACCATTGTGCGCCTCCCAGATACATACCTCTGATACTCACCTGCAGTTCCCAAAATGCTCCTCCATCAGCGTGCTCCTGTACTGCCTCACCCGTTCAGCCAGCCGCAGGTCCTGGCGGACCACTGTGGTCCAGTGTTGGGGCCCTGTGGCACTGCTGCATCTTCCCCACCCTCCTCCTCCCCGGAACTGTCACCTTCACTGGCCTCGACAGCTATTCCACTGTTAATGGCCATGTTGTGTAGCATACAATAGGCCAGGAATATGTCACAAGCCTTGTCAGGGCTATACTGTAGGGCCCCACTTCACCTACACAGGAACCAAAAGCACATCTTCAACATGCTGAACACGCACTCAATGATGGTGCACGTAGCAGTGTGTGCCTCATTATAATGCTCCTCCGCCTCTGTTCTGGGTCATCAGATGGGGTGAGGAGCCAGGGCCTCAGTGGACATGCAGCATCACCTGTGGGGGGGTAAGGGTGGCTGTTAGTACAATGGTCATATGTGCAGTGTGCCCCCACTCCCTACTCCATTCCGCACTGGTGTGTGCACTGAGCATCCACCACTGTCTGTGCCCATCCCTTCCCTGCAATCTTACCCCCAACTCCACCTGCTGTTGCAGGGCCTGTGCCTATTGTTGGCCCCAGGCCACCAATGCCATTGGGGTCACACGTGCCATGCCCTCCATTGCCTTGCCCAGTGTGCATTACGGCGCTGCCTGCTGTCTGCTTGTGTTGTGCTTGTCCCTGCCACACATGCCCCCATGGCACTGCACCCCACATTCCGTGCATTGTGCATGTGCCTCCCTGTACCTGCTGGTGTCTGCAATGTAGGTTATGGCCTTGTCACCAGGTGGTGCGTCGATTGCCACATGAGTGCAATCAATGGCCGCTACGATGCCTGGCATGTGTGCCAACCCATAGAACCCCTGCATGGCTTCTGTCCACACTGCCTGTGTGCTGGGGAAATGGATATATTCTGAAGCATGTGGTAGCAGTGCAGTGAGGAATTGTGTGAGGAGGAAGGAAGTGGAGGCCTGTGATAAGCCAGTGGTGTCCTCAGTAGGCATCTGGAAGGTTCCTGTGGCGAGCAAGCACATTACTGTTGTCACCTTGGTCTCCACCGATATGGCATGACCACGTGCAGTGGATGCCTGCATTTCATCATGGCACAGCTCACAGAGCTGCCTCAGAATGGCTCTGTTTCGGCGGTATCAGCCTACTGTCTCCACATCTGTCAGCTGCTCGAAGGACAGCCTGCCATGATACCACCATGGGGCAGGCCGCCTACAGTGTTTTCTGCCTCCCCATCTCCTCATCCTTATTAGTACTCCAGCCATTACGAATGATGCTGCATCCATGCTGATGGTGTGCTGTCTCTCCCTCTCTGTCTGCCACTGTGCTGGTGCTGCTGTTCTGCTGCTGACCTGCTGGTGGCTTGCACTTAAGTCTGCTTCTTTTATACTTATCTTTTCATGGCGCACTTGGTACTTGTGCCCGGTTTGTTCTCTTGTTGCGCCTTCATTTTGCACTGTGAATTGCTTTGCGCTGTGTATGCTTATGTATCGCACCCTCTAGATCGCCCGCATAACATTAATTATGCATCTCCAAGCGCTTACGGTTCATCACGGTGCATCTGCCTATTCCTGAATGATTTCATAGGTATTTTGGGTTGCGCTTCACGATCTCACTTGCTCCCGGCGCATCTCTTTTGTGAATCCTGCCCATGGTAACCTACCTGTTGCTTGTGGTATGCCATGTTTGGATGTATCTTTGATTCAAGCAGAAGTGAACCTAAAAATAACATTTTGTTAAATACTACACACACACACACACACACACACACACACACACACACACACAGTTTACTTCAAACCTAATAGTCACAGAAAGACTGTACTGTAAAAGCAAACTCCATATGAAATAAAACACAGCTAACTGTATGCCAGGATAAAGAACATCTGAAAGATACTTCTTCAATTGGCATGTGAAACATCTCAGCCATGCAGTTAGTATTATTACAGTCTACAAAAATTAATCTCTATATTGCAATACTATACATCCGTATGCACTTAAATTAACAGTGGAACACTGGACGTCCCATTTTTTTTCATGCCACAAAAACCATCACATAGAGCTTATTCCAGCAGCAATGCTAGTTCTTTAAAAGATAAGCCACCACTGCTTGCAAAATAAATATAAGAAAACAAGCACTCTTAGATATCAAAAGGTAACTGAACTGCCTTGGTTGTACTGCTATTTCTGTAACCAAATAGTTGAGGAAACACTCGGAGCAAAAATGGATTCAGGCAAGCAGATCTGCAGGTTAGCAGCTGAATTGTGCTGTGAGCTTTGGATTATTAAGTTTGATTAAGCCTACACTTTGCTGTTATATTTGTGAACTTTTGCCTGAATCTGTTTTGACTGTAGTCCACAAATCTGACTGTATCTTGTTTGGGGCAGGCCGCCCCTCTTTGGTCATCACAGCCCCTGTTGTTGGTCACGTCAAATTCTCTTTTGGATCTTACTTCTGTAAGGCAGTAATCAACAACCCTTAGCCACACAACTGGGAACAAGTCACTGCCAGTGGTGACAGTGCCGGCAGGCTCCCCAATTACCATCAGACTAGGCCCTGGAGATCAGCCCCTTTGACATAGGAGGATGTGTCGCGGTGTCCCTGTCATCACATTGACCATTTTTTGTTCAGCGTCTTTCACATGCTGCCACACACAGACATGGTGTACAGCATACAAGCACTAGTCCCTCTGAAATTAAGCTGGAGTCTGTTCTGTAGCCTGTCTAGCAGTCGGTGCTTTACTGTCCTCTTTCACTCATACCCTTCTCTACAAAGGCTGCCACTCCCACAGTACTTGCCCCCCCTCCCAACAACAGCATGAAACTGTGGAACACACAAAAAAAAAAAAATATATATATATATATATATATATATATATATACAGTATATATATATATATATGTAACCCCCCTGCAAATGGGGGTTCCCAAAAGTCTTCCAGGCACTTGCCTGAATGTTCCAAGTCTGGGCGGTGTTCGGTGTCTAAGCTGTTTAAATCTGATTCCAAGTGAGTGCTATTTGAGCCTCCATGTACTGTCTCTTTAAGAGTTGTCTGCTTGCAGACTTGATTAGTTTGTATGGGGGGACTGTGTATTTAATACTCGAATCCCACCCAAGCTGCTGCCAATTTGATCTGTTTCTGCCGTCGCTACATGAGCAGAGGGAGCCTTGTTGAAAGATATAACTGTTTGCCAGAAATCATTTAGAGTGACTGAGAAAATGGTTTGTCTAACCTGTCTTTATTTTGGCACAAACTGTTTCATTTTGGTCCTGAACTGCTGTGCTGGGCCAGTTGGGTTAAGGGAGCCCTAAAATGGAGCCTGTGGACGAATCAGAACTTGGACTCTTAATTTTGAGCCAGCCACAAGAGGATTGTATGGGCAGTGACTCTGGGAAATGTAGTTTTGACCTTGGCGCCTTTATCCACTAACAGAGGGAGTCTTATTGTGAGTGACAGCCGAACCAGCCAATAGAATGGTGTGGAGCTAAAGGAAATGCCCTGCTCTGTGACTGGAAAGATCAGATAAGGTGTGACAGTGAAGAGAGAAGGAGCTCTGTGCGTCTTCGGTGTATAGTTTCGCGCAGGAAGTGCATGTGAGGCCCTGAGGTTCGGCCTGCAGCCATTGTAAGCGCTAGTTCAGACTGAATCTGACTTGTGAGGAGAAAGAAGGAAGTCTGAATGGTAGAAACCAGGCTAACCCTGTAGAAGACTGGAGGAATTGCTGAATCGAGCTCGGTCTGTCAGGAACTGAAGCTGCTGTGTGCTTCCGGGTATTTTGCAGTAATTGAGATCGGGATCTAGGAGCAACCCGCCTGGTATAGTACTTTCCTTTTACATATGAATGTGCATAGTGTTTGTGGGGAATCGCTGTTTCCAATCCCCTGTGCTGTGTGTTGAAGCTGGAAGCAAACCCCAGCTTGTCTCGGACTAAATCTGTTTGCTATCTACTGCAGTGAGGTCCAGTCACAAGGACCTTGTCTCCATGCCCTGTTGTTCTGGCAACCCAGAAGAACATGCACCATCCGGTTCTCAGCTTGGGTATTGTGAGTACCAATCAGGGTATTTCCCCTGCAGCCTGTTTTCAATTACAAATGTGCCATCTAATTATTGTTGTTTCACTTCTTCATGGACTGAGCCATCCGGCTCTGGATTACAATTGGGTGTTGTGCATATATTTTCTTCTACAGGGCACTGTCCATCTGCACCTGTTGGCCAACCCCGGGCAACGGACCTGGCTAGCCCCCCCCCAACCGGGATACCCAGAGTGTGACTTTTCAGACCCTGTATGTGTGCACAGTACTGTGATTTAATTCTGCCAATTAACCTGATCTCCTCCTCCCGTGTTTTATTCCCCCTGAATAAACCAGATTTGATAATGTTAAACTTTAAACTGTCTGAAGTGTCAGTACCTACATATCAACCATTGTATTGGTTTGTGTATGTTGAGTAACCTTACTTTACAGTGGGTCCCCAGAGACGAACCTCAGAATCAGTCTAGAGAGTAAGTGGTACTTTATGAATGAACAGTGTGTACATGTGGGGTATTGGGACTGTAACTTCTGTGCATTGTGTGAGCCATTAGAGGGAATAAAAGGGGGTCTCAGTGTCCCAGAGGGCTGTGACCAATCTAGTCTAACCACTACAAATCCTGACCTCTGGGTGGAGGCACCAGCCATAGAACCTAGGCCCCTCAACCTGTCACTAGTCAAGCAGGCAGGGGTAGTAGCCCTTGGGATAGCACCACCTGGGGGTTACATCTTGGAGGCACCACTGGGATTAGCATCCCCTAGTGGCCACATTTATGAATCACTGTTAAAAATAAATGGATACCCCAACAGAAGTGGCTGTGCACCGGTTGGTGGAGTGGTGTACTGGGTGTGAGATCGACCCCCAAAATGCTATGCTTATCCTGGACATCCCCCAGGTATCAATATGGACACTGTACAGGAAGTACTTTCCAAGGTGGAAGGTTTACAGAACCCTGTGGTGGTGGGTCGACATGCTGATTTGCTCACCCACACTTTCATGGCCCTAGTAGAGTATAAGGACCCCATAGATAGCTCCAAAGTGCCACAGACTATTACCCCAGAGGGAGCCCTCACTGCCTGAAGAGTGATAACTAAGGACAGTAAAGACGGGGGATGACCCCCCCCACTACCTGAAACTTTTGAGGAGAAATTTGCTAAACTGTTGCTGGAGGAAGGGAAAACTGTGGAGGATTTAAAGAAACTATTATTGCCACCTGAGAACGTTCCTCCACCAACAACCTCTCCCCCTCCAGAACCCGTTATTGCCCCTCCTTCTGTGCCAGTGCTAGCCCCTATGTGTGTACCTGCCAATAGTCACGACTCTTACCGCAGGATGAACATTTTCTCCGGCACCCTCCCCACCCCACAAGGGGAGGATGACTAGGAGACCTGGATAGACTATGTTGCCCCTCAAGTGCTAGAATGGCAATGCTCGGAAGCAGAAAAGTGAAAGAGGTTAAGTGAGGCCTCCGAGGTCTGTCCTGGCTACCATCTGTGCCAAAACAGGCCAGTAACCCCGGTAAAGCGACTCCACAGGACTATCTTGAGGCCTTGGAGAATGTGTATGGGAGCCAGATTCCGATGAGGACCTGTGATGGAGAGTAAGAAATGCACAACAGTACCAAGGGGAGTTGTTGTCTGTGTATGTATCTCATCTGGAAAAATTGTTGTAAGAATGCCTCAGAAAGGGTAGTTTGCCAGCGATTGAATTGGACCAAACCAGGCTGGACAGGATCCTTAAGTCTGCCCCCTTCTCAGAACTGTTGTTGCTTCAGTTACACCTGGCCAATCACCTGGAATCCCCACCCTCCTATTATGAGCTAATGAGAGAAATTCGAGGGGTTGAGAAAAGGTGACCCTGGGAGCGATTTGCACCCAGAGCTGCTGCTACGACCCGAGTGACTGAGGGTGACCCGTCAAGTGAAGTCCAGGGGCAGAGGTTGGCAGTTAATGAGTGCTCTGAGAAGGAAAAGGGTGTGCCATCATGGGGTGAACTGCTGAGAGAGTTCAGGGAAATAAAAAACAGTCTCTTTATGAAGGCCGCTCCTGCAAGTACAGGCCCCGCCCCTCGACCGACTGCATCTGCTATGGGGTTGGGGGTAACCACCCATGCATCTCCTGCTGACAACAGCTCAAAACTCGATGTCTTGACCATGGAAGTAGGGAAATTGACGAGATGTCTCCAAATGCTTATCATGCCGCAGACAGAGATGGCACCAAGGTTTTCTGTTGGAAGTACCTCCGCCCCGGGTCCCAGTGTGATGCCTCGGCCAGCTCAATCTCCAGAAAGTATGTTTTGCTATAATTATGGGAAGGATAGGCACATGAAGAGAGAATGCAGGTCCCCAAAAGACACAGACAAAGTTGTATACAGGCTACAAGGAGAGCTTCGGAGGACAAATCAGTGGTTGAGAGGTACACAAAATGATCGCAGTGAGGATCCCAAAAATGCTAACTCACATCCCTTTGTGGCAAGGTCAGTTGCCCAGGCCCCTACTACCGTCTCTCCAGACTGGTCCAGAATAGTGGGTTCCTCCATGGAGACCACTGTAAAGGTGAATGGGGTGTCTACAAGAGCTGTATTAGACAGTTGCTCTAAAGTGACAATTATGTTCCAAGACTGGTGTCAGAAGCATTTGTCTGATGTGCCCTTACAACTGTTGGAGGGGCTGCATGTCTTGAGGTTAAGTGAGAAGGCCTACCCCTACTCTGGGTATATCTGAATTTGGCTGTCTTTTCCCACCTCCGTGGCTGGAGTGGCAGAGCAAGTAGAGACCCTGGCCTTAGTGTGTCTCCCTACTGAACTGTATGATGGGGTTCCTCTACTAATTGGGACAAATGCCCGTATGTTTGGGTGGTTGGCGCAGTTGTGTTATGAAAAACAGAGGTCAAGGACTAGTAGAGCTTTACGAATTCTGGCCTTGATCAAGAAGGTCTATGAGGCACAGAGAGATGCTGAAAAAGTGGAACCAGAGGAACTGTTTGGAATTGCCTGGAAGAAGGATCCTGAGTCTCTGATCCTGGTGCCAAATGCCCAGTGTACCCTACAGGGGGAAGTCCGTATCAGAAAGGATGTCAAGAATAAAATCCTCATGCTGGATGCACCAGGCGATGGGAAATTGCCGGAAGAACTGCTGGTCAAGCCTAGTATTTTGCCTGCCAGAGCCCATGTTTATGCCAGAAGGGTAATGGTCCAAGTTCATAATGTGTCTGATAGAGAGATTCGAGTAAATAGAAGTTGCACCCTGGCTAATGTACATTGTGCAGATACTGCAGTGCTACCCAGTAACAAGTGTTCGGGGGAAAATGACAGAGTGACGCTTGACTTGTTTGATTTTGGGGAGTCCCTGTTGCCAGCTGAATGGAAGATGAGAATCAGTAGAAAGCTTGCCCAGAGAGACCAGGTGTTTTCTTTAAAGGAATGGGACGTAGAATGTGTGCAAGGAGCTGAGCACCACATCCAGCTGCATGATGAAAGGCCATTTCATGAGAGGTCTCAACGCCTGGCCCTGCTGACATAGATGACGTGAGACGGCATCTGCAAGAGATGCTAGCTGCTGGTGTAATACAAGAATCCAGAAGCCCCTATGCTTCCCTCATCGTGGTGGTGAGAAAAAAGAATGGTACAGTAAGGATGTGCGTGGATTATCGCACTTTAAACTGGTGGACTATCCCTGATCAGTATACAATGCCCCGCATTCAGGATGCTTTGGACTGCCTGAAAGGTAGCAAGTGGTTCCCTGTGCTGGATCTTCGCAGTGGGCACTACCGATCCCGATGGCCCCAGAAGACCATGAGAAGACAGCCTTTATCTGTCTGCTTGGCTTCTATGAATTCATGAGGATGTCTCAAGGGATTTGAGGCACCCCAGCCACCTTTTAACAACTGATGGAGCGTACAGTGGGGGACATGAACTTATTAGAGTGCCTGATATACCTAGATGATGTTATTGTGTTTGGCAGCTCACTGGAGGAACATGAGAGCAGATTATTCAAGGTGTTGGACCGACTGGAAGTCTTTGGCCTGAAACTGTCCATCGATAAATGTCAGTTCTTCCAAACCTCTGTAAAGTATGTGGGGCATATAGTCTCCACCGAGGGAATAGAGACCGACTCAAGTAAAGTCGAGGCCTTGACCACCTGGCCACAGCCCCACAATCTAAAAGAACTGCAAAGATTCCTGGGACTCTGTGGCTACTATCGCCATTTCATCAAGGACTATTCAAGAGTGATCCGTCCTTTACTTAATCTTACTCAAGGTTACCCTCCTGCCCACAAAAAAAATACAAGAGGTCAACTCCCCCTGAGACTGAGAGAGTGTATTTCTGTCCTAATGAAGTTTTTGGGGCACGATGGAGACCTGATTGTAAAGCTGCTTTTCCCTGAGATTATATATCAACTTACCCACTCTCCTGTCCTGGCCTATGCAGATCCAATAAAACCCTATGTCCTACACACAGATGCTAGTTTGCAAGGTTTGGGGGCTGTGTTGTATCAGGAGCATGAGAATGGCCTGCGACCAGTGGCCTTTGCCAGCAGAAGCCTGACCCCCTTCCGAAAAGAACTATCCTGTACATAAGTTAGAGTTCCTAGCTTTGAAGTGGGCCATTGTTGACCAATTCCATGAGTACTTGTATGGGGCTAAGATACTAGTAAAAACTGACAATAACCCTTTGACCTATGTGCAGACTTCAGCTAAGTTGGATGCTACTGGCCATAGGTGGCTCTCTACATTATCTACATACAACTATGCTGTTGAATACAGAGCAGACCTGAACCATATATATCTCCCGGAGGCCTGTTTCTTGAAATGACTGGGTCAGACTGTCAGAACCTTATATTCGAGCACTCTGCCAGAAATTTGACCAAGAGGAGCAAGCGGTTCCAGACCCAGTGAACTGTATGGTGGATTGTTTGGGACCCTCTGAGAATTGCATACCTGCTGCTTATTGACATTTTTCTGCAATAGACATTGGTGCTCTGCCTCAGCTGGACAATAACAGTATTCAGCGGGCTCAATCCCGAGATCCCATGATCAAATCAGCTCTAGAAGCCCTCTACGCAGGGAAAGAAGTATCCAAGTTACGCTCCCCTGATTTGAGAACTGCATTGTTATACAAGGACGGTCCTAAGTTGAAACTGATGAATAGACTGTTATACAGAGAAACAGTAGACAAAGGGGGACAAATAGATAAACAACAGCTAGTTTTGCCTACTGCCTTTCGAGACTTGGTGCTGAGGTCCCTACACAACCACATGGGGCACCTTGGCATAGACAGAACACTTGACTTGGTAAGATCCAGATTCTATTGGCCTAAGATGGGGGCTTATGTTGAACAACACATCCAAACTTGTAGTCGCTGTCTACAGAAGAAAGCTTTGCCCCAGAAGGCTGCCCCCCCAGTTAACATCACCACCAGCGCCTCCATGGAGCTGGTCTGTATTGACTTTCTGAGTCTGGAGCCAGATCAAAGAAATATCAGTAATGTGCTGGTGGTCACTGACCATTTTATGAGATATGCTCAAGCTTTCCCCACCAAGGACCAGAAGGCATCCACTGTGGCCAAAATACTTATAGAAAACTTTTTTGTTCACTATGGGGTGCCACAAAGAATCCATTCTGATCAAGGTAGGGACTTTGAGAGTCATCTGATCAAAGAGATGCTTTCTCTGTGGGGAGTGCGAAAGTCCAGAACCACCCCTTACTACCCCCAGGGGGACCCACAGTCTGAACGGTTCAACCGCACTTTGCTAGATATGCTAGGCACCCTTCACCCAAAGGACAAGCCTAGATGGAGCCAACAAATTAGCACCCTGGTACATGCCTACAATTGCACAAAAAGTGATGCCACTGGGTTCTCCCCCTATCGCCTGATGTTTGGAAGAGAAGCCCGACTACCGGTAGATGTTTGTTTTGGAGTTTCTGCTGATGGGGTTTGAGCTGATAACCATTTACAGTATGTGCAAAAGTTAAAGGCCCAACTAAATCATGCATACCAACTGGCTCAAACCATGGCTGCCAAAATAAATTTGGCCAACAAGGAAAGGTTTGATAAAAAAATGAAAGCACTGGAACTCCAGGAGGGAGATCGAGTGTTGCTAAGAAATCTGGGACTGCATGGCAAACACAAGATTGCTGATAGGTGGCACCATCTTCCCCACATTGTGGTAGGCAAACTAAATGATCTGCCTGTGTACAAAGTAAGGCCGGAGAATAACTAAAAAGATGTGAAAACAATGCATAGAAATCATTTACTGTCCATTGGACAAATCTTGATTGAGTCTGAGCCCCCAGAAAATGCCCCCTCTGGACCAGTGACTAGAGCTGCTGCTAAGCAAAAATCAAGAAAGCCTGCACCTACAGAAGCTGAGTTAAAGTGTTCCCCTCCACAAGTCCCAGTTGAATTTGACTGTCAGTCATTGCCAGAGGAAAGTGAGTGTGGCTTTGAATACTACCCTTCTTACGAACTGAGTCACTTGTTTCAGGCAAATCCCCTAGTCCAATAGTTCTCAGACTTTGTCACAGTGAGCCTCCCCAAATCCATGGAAAAGATTTTGGGCCTCCCCCAAAAACTGAAATAATCTTGGACCTCCCCAAAGAAAAATAATGTACTGTACTTTGCGTGGTACTCCATGAATAAATTGAAACCCCTCTGAGTACTTGGCTCACATTCAGTTCTTTGTCTTATCCCGACATGGAACCTTTGAAAAAGAGCTCCTGTGCTCAAATGTGTTATCTGAATAACAAATAAATAAAATAAACATTATCATTCAACTTATTGTACCCCCCCACAGGCCAACCTACGTACTCTGCTATTTTCATTCTTGAACCATTGTTACCCCTTGTTGCAGTACTTTCATGGGTCAGACTACTTTCTCCGTTTCCTCTCTATATGGAATAACCTTTCTACATTGCCTCTCCCCCTCCTTTTGTGTTCCTAAGCAACCTCTTTGGGATTACTTTGCTTCTTCCTGCTATTGCTCTTAGCACTTCTATGCTCAACCCTTGTATTTGTGCTGTTCTACCATCAGTCTAAAAATTGATCGATTACCACCTCTCATTATTAGTTTATTGTTAATATTTGTTTGCACTATTGTTCATTGTGTATTTCTTGATGGTTCTGCAGCTACCTTTTGAAATGTATTCACTCCCTGCCTTTCCCTGGGTACACCTGAAATGAGCCTGGCTCATACACCTTCCATGTCATCTATTAGTAAATAAATACATTAAATTCACCTACTATTATCCCTCTTTCAGTTTGCATCATCTCATCACACAAAATATATAAAACTCAAAATTTAAATACAGTGCTTTTTCAGACTTGCTTGAGCCTCCCTTGAACAGGTTGGGGCCTCCCAGGAGGCTGGCCTCACCATTTGAGAACCCCTGCCCTAGTCAATCCTGGAGATGAAGCTGGGCCTTCTGGACTATCTAAGCCCCCAGCTTTGTCCCTGGAGCCAATGCTCCCAGGAAGTGAAGTGCAAAGCATCAAGTCAGATGATATGGAATCATTGTGTATGGTTGAACTGTTTGAGCTTTTAGCGGAGGAAAATGATGGACTGGGACAAACTGGTGATATACCAGAACAGGAAGAGTGTGTTGATTGCCCTGATAGTTCACTGCCAGTGTCAGAAAACTCCCCATGTGAGCCAAATGTTGTGGACTCTGAGACTGCAAATCATGGAGCTGAAAGTGCCCCAGGTTCTAGCCTCTCTACCCCAAGGGAGACTCCCCTGGCAAGTAAAGACAGTGCTGAAAGTGAGTCTAACAGTGCAGAGACTGTAACAGTTCCCCCTAGAAAGACTGGTCGAGCTGTAAAGCCTGTAATGCGCTTAAGCTATGATTCCCCTGGGAGGCCTGTGGACTTGCCTCTCAATGTTGTCTATAAAGGAGTGTTTGTGTCCCCGAGCTCATTGTCCAAACTGAACATCAGTGCTAACTCCAAGTTACTTGTGTTGCCTTCTAGGTATGGTGCCCCTGCCCCATCCAGCCCCAAGGTAGCTTATAGGGAAGGGCCCCTTCTCTTCAGGTTTCATGTACAGGAGGTAATAACCTGAGTTATGGTACAATGTGTGAATACTACTGTGAAAAAAGTGATGTACTGAAAAGTTTCAGAAATGTGTTTCTGGTAAGGTAATATCATGTGTTGACTGATGATTATATGTATAAGCCTAATGTGACATTGATGTAAATGTACATGGTTGTATTAGAATGTATGGGGGAACTTACTTGATGCAGACGCCAAGTTTTTCCAGGCCAGGAAGGGTTTAACCCCCCTGCAAATGGGGGTTCCCTAAAGTCTTCCAGGAGCTTGCCTGAATGCTCCAAGTCTGGGCGGTGTTCGGTGTCTGAGCTGTTTAAATGTGGTTCCAAATGAGTGCTATTTGAGCCTTCACGTACTGTCTCTTTTAGAGCTGTCTGCTTGCAGACTTAATTCGTTTGCATGGGGGGACTGTGTATTTAATGCTTGAATCCCGCCTGAGCTGCTGCCAATTCGCTCCATTTCTGCCATCGCTACATGTGCGGAGGGAGCCTTGTTGAAAGATATAACTGTTTGCCAGAAATCATTTAGAGTGACTGAGAAAATGTAGTTTGTCTAATCTGTCTTTATTTTGGCATGAACTGTTTCAGTGTAGCTCTTTCATTTTGGTCCTGAACTGCTGTGCTGGGCCAATTGGGTTAAGGGAGCCCTAAAATGGAGCCTGTGGATGAATCATAACTTGGACTCTTAATTTTGAGCCAGCCACAAGGGGATTGTATGGGCAGTGACTCTGGGAAATGTAGTTTTGACCTTGGAGCCTTTTTCCACCAACAGAGGGAGTCTTATTGTGAGTGACAGCCAAACCAACCAACAGAATGGTGTGGAGCTAAAGGAAATGCCCTGCTCTGTGACTGGAAAGATCAGATCAGTTGTGATAGTGAAGAGAGAAGGAGCTCTGTGCTTCTGTGGTGTATATTTTCACGTGGGAAGTGCGTGTGAGGCCCTGAGGTTTGGCCTGCAGCCGTTGTAAGCACTAGTTAGGACTGAATCCGACTTGTGAGGAGAAAGAAGGAAGTCTGAAAGGTAGAAACCAGGCTAGCCCTGTAGAAGACTGGAGAAATTGCTGAATCGCACTCGATCTGTCAGGAACTGAAGCTGCTGTGTGTGCTTCTGGGTATTTTGCAGTAATTGCGATCGGGATCTAGGAGCAGCCTGCCTGGTATAGTACTTTCCTTTTACATATGAATGTGCGTAGTGCTTGTGGGGAATCGCTATTTCCAATCCCCTGTGCTGTGTGCTGTGTGTTGAAGCTGGAAGCAAACCCCAGCTTGTCTCGGACTAAATCTGTTTGCTATCTACTGCAGTGGGGACCAGTCACAAGGACCTTGTCTCCATGCCCTGTTGTTCTGGCAACCCAGAAGAACATCCACCATCCGGTTCTCAGCTTGGGTATTGTGAGTACTAATCAGGGTGTTCTCCTGCAGCCTGTTTTCAACTACAAGTGTGCCATCTAATTATTGTTGTTTCACTTCTTCATGGACTGAGCCATCTGGCTCTGGATTACAATTGGGTGTTGTGCATATGTAACCCCTTTGTTACCCGGGGTTACTAGAATCCCAGTAAGACCTAGTGGTAGGCAGGGAAGGCAGCTTGTGAAACTCCAGTTAAATGGGTTTCACACCGTCTCACTCTGTCCTCAGTCACAGCTGAGACTAGAGGGATGACATCATCATAGAATTGTCACAGCTGCATGAGCCACATTTGGAATCTTCAGCTCAGAGTAAGTTAGAATCTTGGGAATTCAAAGTGAGTCTTCAGTTTGTCCTTAAGCAAACAAGAAGGACACCAGTAGTGTCTGTTTACCCCCCTCCCTCGGGGGGGGTGAGGAAAAGTTCTTTGTGGGTTCCAGGGGCAATCCCCTTCTCCCACCTTGGGAAGAAAGCTGCCTGTTTTAATTTAAGTTCAGTCTGTTCATGTATAACAGCAAAGGTTACATTTCTTCACCTGTGGGGCACCTGCAACAAATGGGTGAGTGTTTGGCTTCATTGGAAGGGGCAAGCAACTTCTTTTCTTCAGTTGGATTTCAAGTATTGGGGACTGCTATTTGGGAGAACTATGTCAACTAGGACAAACAAATAGAGCAGTCATCTGTTTAAAGTGTTAAAGTTCATTGTAGAGGGGGTGCTTCAGGTCATCCACCATCAATCTACAGTTTTAAAGTCTAAAGTTCTGTGTGTCCAGAGAAATGGCCGGGTATGGGCTGTGGGAGCTGGAGGTGGATAGATCCCCATCTTTAGTAACCAGGTCCACCTCTACGGATTTCTTCTGTGTTTTTGCTACTTGCCTCATGCGCTTGGCCAGTGATGGGGTGGGTACCCAGACATGGGTCGCAACTTGAAAATCTCTCTAGGAGTCATAGACTTCAAGTGGTGTGGGGAGCCACAGGATGGGAACATACTCCTTGTTTGATGGGAGTCTCCCTGTTTGATGGGAGTTTCAATTGAGTACTGAAACAAAATCTCTAGGTAGCAGACTTCAAGTGGTGTAGGAGCCACAGTTTGGGAGCCTCCTTGTTTGATGGGATGTCTTTCCAAGTAGAGTTTGGGTTCATTGCCAAGTGGACCGTCAGTCAGTGGTCTGCAGGGAGCGGGCCAGTCGGGCTGTGTATCCAATGCGCATGCAAAGTCCGGGCTGAGTGCCTGGTGGGTCCAAAGCCAGACAACTGTTGTAGTGTTCATTCCTCAAATGGACCGCTGTGTTTAACCTCTAATCTGCATTACAGTTACGTAGCCCTGTGGGGGACCATACAGAGCTTTGTTTATGTTCAGTGAGTTAATAAATAAAGCCACACTGAAAAATCCCAATTCTGGTTCTGGACATTACAGTTATTGCTTCCTGTAGTTGGATTTACTTGGGTGCCCCTGTGCAGAGTAGTTAAACCTAGGTCTCTTGTGCCAAGTAGCCTCATCCTTCCCCGAACCTGTAGATACCCCTATGTATATCCATGCTACAAAAGTGGACACATAGAGGGGTTACACATATATTTTATTCTACAGGGCACCGTCCATCTGCACCTGCCGGCCAACCCTGGGCAATGGACCTGGCTAGCCCCTGGTACCCAAAGTGTGACTTTTCAGACCCTGTATGTGTGCACAGTACTGTGATTTAATTCTGCCAATTAACCTGATCTCCCCCTCCCGTGTTTTATTCCCCTAAATAAACCAGATTTGATGTTGTTAAACTTTAAACTGTCTGAAGTGTCAGTACCTACATATCAAGCATTGTATTGGTTTGTGTATGTTGATTAACCTTACTTTACAGGGGTCCCCAGAGACGAACCTCAGAATCAGTCTCGAGGTAAGTGGTACTTTATGAATAAACAGTGTGTACATGTGGGGTATTGGGACTGTAACTTCTGTGCATTGTGTGAGCCACTAGAGGGAATAAAGGGGGGTCTCAGTGTCCCAGAGGGCTGTGACCATGCTAGTCTAACCACTACAAACCCTGACCTCTGGGTGGAGGCACCCGCCATAGAACCTAGGCCCCTCAACCTGTCAGTAGTCAGGTAGGGGTAGTAACCCTTGGGATAGCGCCACCTGGGGTTTTATATATATATATATATATATATATATATATTAGAGGCAAAAACTCCGTTTAATGCATTAGTTAGGGTTGTTCCACAGCAACAAAGTGAGAAATTCACTGTTGGGGTTGAAAACCCTAACTCAATTCACCCCCAGCACCACACACACACACATTCAAGTATGGGGAGGACCAAGTCAACACAACCAATGACAGACATCCAGCAGCAGGTGACAGAAATAACAAACAATTGTCTAAATGCTACGAGACATCCCCACCCACCTGACCAGGTACTGCATGCTCAGTGGAGATCAACAACAAAACTGAGGCCATGTACACCAAGCGTACACATCCCTGATTGCAGCTGCACACAACGTCACCACACTTAGTAGTTGCATGGCTTTTACCTACCGATGCCCCACACCACACCACACCACTTGTAGGGCCACCTGAGCAATAGAGTTAAGCAAAACCAAGGAGTTGTACAGGTATAATATCTCTGATTTAACAAGGGTTTGGGAAATGCAGCTTTCTAATTGACTGTAAACATTGTAACAGCCTTATGTTTAGTTTTTATTAACATACATGTAGAGCCTAACCATATGATGAACATGGTTTAATGTTGTTTAAAAAACAGTTTTATTATGATAGCAATAAGCTACTCCCAGGTATTATGTTAATGGTCAGTTTATCACTGTCTAGCAACATGTGGCACTCGGATATGCCTCATTCAACATTAAACCCCTACAGGGTGATTAACAGACCATTTAACATATCTGTTGGTCACGCCTTATAGCTTAATTGTCTTTTTGAGTAGATACTCTCCCTCTGCTAGGCACTGCAGCAGCTTTGCAACACAATGTCCCACCAGTTACACCATACACTGTCTAGTTGCTGGAGAATGGCTGTGAATATGAACTCATGAAGATGAACAGTGTAACTTGATCATTATAGTCATCGAAACCTAGTGTGATTATAACTGACAGACTCAGTGATAGAGGATAACCCTGCTGTCCTAGTACATTTACCCCATTGTGAGTTAAATCAATACTAAAAGACATTCTGTTTATATCTACACCATACCTACTTGATTCCTGTTGTAGCAGAATTAACATAGTTATCACTTTGATAGCATCAGTGACAGAAGTGTGTGAAACCAAACAGTAGCATACAGCCTGAGTATGAAACAACTGTTAAAAAAATCACACTGTGTCCATAAGTGGCATAGATCACTCATTGCAACAATAGCAAATGTATTACTATTTGAAGAAGTTAGTCATCACAGATGCAATGAGATTGTCTTTATCAGGTACAACATACTCAGTAAGTGCCTACAGGAAAATCTATCCTATATACACATCCAATACAGGTACATCATTGTTGGCTCAGTAGTGCTATGATATTTAGAAGTTGCTTGGCCTGATCCATGCAATTACAATCTTTCTTACAAAGAATACTTACTGCATCTTTAATATTGAAACACACTGAAGGTCTATGTATGTACATCAGCAGTACACCTTCATCAGTAAGAATGCATGTGATACTGGCAGTACCAATTTCACAGCGTTGAACAGGCAATGCTTTTCCATACGTTTACATCAGCCTCTCTATGTTGAGTAAACCATTGCAGTAAATGTACTACTATGTAAATCACCTACTAAATGTATCACTACTTTTATCTTGAGCATGCTAGTGTCTTGTAGTTAATTTATGTGCTTCTCTTAATTAATGTATACTCAGTAGTGTTAAAACCTTTCTACAGCTGTCATCATGCACCTTCAGCATTTATATTGAATAACGGCACAGTACCAGTTGTGGTGTGGTGTGTGGGACATCGGTAGGTAAGGCCATGCAACTAGTAAGTGTGGTACGCTGTGCAGCTGCAATCAGGGATGTGTACGTTTGGTGTACATGGCCTCAGTTTTGCTGTTGATCTCCACTGAGCATGCAGTACCTGGTCAGGTGGGTGGGGATGTCTCGTAGTACATTTAGACAATTGTTTGTTATTTCTGTCACCTGCTGCTGGATGTCTGTCATTGGTTGTGTTGACTTGGTCCTCCCCCATACTTGAATGTGTGTGTGTCTGTGTGTGTGGTGCTGGGGGGGGTGAATTCGGAGTTAGGGTTTTCAACCCTAACAGCGAATTTCCTCACTTTTGTCGCTGTGGAACAACCCTAACTAATGCATTAAACGGAGTTTTTTGCCTCTAATTTCCCATTTTTTTGAGAATTATATTGAGAAATAGTGAATGTAATGTGGTGGCGGGCTCGCGGGCCCCCTCCCGCCACATGATGTCTTCTGGCATAGTAACAGGAGCAGCAATGCAAACAGAAATGCTAACAATGGCACACATGGTAACACAAGTGCGAATGATAACAGAAAGGGTAACGCACACGGTGGCATAGACGGGAACGGTGTGCCACGTGATGTCTGGTCACATAGTAACATGGTGCCTGTAAATGGAAATGTCAATGAGCATGGTGACACAAAGTGAAACAGAAAGAGAAACAGTGCGGTACACACAAATGGCAAAAAAGTAACAGAAACGCAAGCGCAAATGAAAACGCAAAGGATGACGCACGTGGTGGCATTGGGGTGTGCATTGGGATCATCAGCCTAACTCTCACCCCATGACCTGTGTAAAGCAGCAGAAGTATAGGAGAATGGGGTGAGAGTTAGGACTCATGATCCCAATGCACACCCCAATGCCGGTTGGGAGGTGGGTGGGGGTGCAAGGGGGTTTTTCAACCCTAACAGTGAATTTCCTCACTTTTGTCACTGTGGAACAACTCTAACTAATGCATTAAACTGAGTTTTTTGCCTCTAATTTGCCTTCTTTTTGAGAATGATAACGAGAAATAGTGAATGTAATGCAGCAGCGGGTCGGTGCCCTCTGGGCCCAGCTCCCACCCGCCTGTCACAGTGGCGGGGCCTTGAGGCCCAAGGGCCCGCTCCATCTCCTCATCTTATGGCATACTAACAGGGACAACCAACGCAAACAGAAAATGCTAACAGTGGCGCACATGGTAACACAAGCACGAATGAGAACAGAAAGTGCATACATGGTGGCATAGGCGAGAATGGTCTGCCATGTGATGTGTTGTCACATAGTAACATGGTGCCTGCAAACAGAAATGTCAATGGGCATGGTGATGTAAAGTGAAACAGTAAGATAAACAGTACTGTAGACAGAAAATGGCAAAAAATAACAAGCATAGCGCAATGAAAGCACAAAGGATACGCGCATGGTGGCGCAGAGCGCCAACAGTAAGTGAAACGGAAACTGAACCCAAGCGGAAAGGGCAACAGTAACAGTAATGTAAGTGCACAGGCTGGTTTTCCCCAAAATCTGCATTGAGAAAGACAGTGAGTACAAATAATGTATGCAAAATAATGAGTATCGGCGCAGAAAATGAGATCTTGGAATACTAAATACATTATATCTCAGGAACCGTATGACGTAGAAATAAAATTTAAAAGTCATATTATTTACAACTGTCCTGGCTAATTTGGATCTTAGCCTCATTAGGTGGCTAAGAAATTTTCCGACAAAAAGTCCGTATCTCGCACCGTTTCTGAGATACGGGCCCTGAAAGGCGCAGTGAACACCGTAATGTTATCCTATGGGAAAAAAAGAAAAGTTCAGAGCACCATAACTTTGCCTCCCTGTAATGTTTTTTCACCAAACCACTGAAAGGCACATCTGTGGGCTATTGGCTGTCTTCCTCAAATTTCAGGAAAAAGACCAAACCATTATTTTGCAGCAGGGATCAAAGGATTTCTGTTATGCGTTGGGCGCCATAATGTTATCCTATGGGAAAAATTGTCAACTTTGGAGTGCCGTAACTTTGCCGCCCTGTGATATTTTTTCACCAAACTACTGAAAGGCACATCTGTGGGCTGTTGGCTGTCTTCCTTCCAAATTTCAGGAAAAAAGACCAAACCGTTATTTTGCAGCAGGGTGCCAAAGGATTTCTGTAATGCGTCGGGCGCCGTAATGTTATCCTATGGGAAAAACTGTCAACTTTGGGTGCTGTAACTTTGCTGCCGTGTAATATTTTTCAATACAACACTGAAAGGCACATCCTGTGAGATGTCACTCGTTCCCTCAAATTTCAGCTCAAAACTCCCCAACGGTTCTTTTGCAGCGCAGTGCCAAGAAATTGCTGTCATTTTCCACAGACTAGAAAACTACTGTGCTTAATTTGCGAAAGCTTTAACAAAAATTTGCGACACTTTAAATGAGCATGAAAGTAATTTCGCGAAGTACTTTTCCAGAATTTGAAAAACATATTTCTGGGGTGTTTTACCACAAAATAAAGACATGGCAAGCATCCTCAGGGGCCGACTAGGTGAATAAAAAAAATAGGTTGCTAGAGGGTCCCAAATTTAAATGCCAACCATTTTTCTGATCACCAACTGAAAACAAAATGGCCGATTTGTGAAAGTAACAGGCCCATTTGCGAAAGTAAAAATGCATTTTCGAAAGTGCTGAACTTTCTGTTAACTTTTCCCATTGACTTATAATGGGAAACTGTTTTTTGAATAACTTTTGAACCGTTTAATATTTTTTCACGAAATCTTCGAAAGGCACATCGGGGATCCTGGCTGCATGTTCCCTGAAGATTTTGGGCCAGTCACGCAAACCATACGACCTGTAGGCGCGACCACAGAAGTCAGAAAAGCGTAAGCGCTGCGCACAGATCACACTTAATAACTCCACAACTGTATATCCGATCAGTACAAAACTTGGCAGATCCCAAGGCCTATGGGTTTGATTATACATTCTAAATTTCAGGCAAATCCATCAAACGGTTGCAAAGTTATTAAGGTGCAAAATTTTGGGGTTAACATGAAAGGCGCCTCAACCTAACTATGGTAGCACTACGTGCTACCATATATATATATATATATATATATATATATATATATACACACATATGTATATATATATATATAAAAATAGGGATACATGATGGTCAGGGTGTGATATGGAAAATATCTTCACTCCTGCAGGTAAAACTCTGGATACTCACGAGTGCCAAATGCATGGTGAAGTATCAAGAGCTCCGATGCAGAGTGAAGTATTACATCTTCATAACACATCTGCACATCATGTGCTTTATTATACAAAAGAGGTATGAGTTTCAGAAGTATTGTTATGATTTTTTGTGTTCTGTTGCTGTTTCTGTGTTTGCTGTTTCTGTGTGTGGCATTTTCTGAATGGGCTGGCAGTGTTACAAACTATGTGGGAAAAGCTGAGTGTTTTGCAATGCTAAGTAAGTTATCTTCAGGCAGCAGTGAGAAAGAAACTGTTCTGTGAAGTTGTGTGCTTTAGAATCGTGGCTGCAGTCAGCTAAGAATATCACAGTAATGAGCTGGGATTGAGAGAGTGTGGGAAGCAGGCGAGGATGTTTTGCCATGGTAATTAAGTTAGCTGCAGGCAGCAGTGAGTCATCTCACTCTGAGCCATGAGATAAATGTCAGTTCTTACATTTGTCACACACTGAGCCATGAGATAAATGTCAGCCCTTACATTTAACTCACTCTGGTGAAGATACATGTTTTTATCAAACTCATTTATCCTTCACCCCATTGTATAAATATATACATATAATGACAAAATGAACGCTTCCCTAGAACTCGGACTCCCCGATTAAACTTTTTCCCTCAAGCACACTACAGATCAAGTACCATGCTGTTCCCACTCACTTGCAACAGCACTCTACCTCATAGCAACACAACAGTAGCCTACCAGGCTGCATCTAACTTCTCTGCAAATGAAAAAAAAAACTGTTTTGTTTTCAATTAGCTCAAACTGCTGTTTATTCTCTTATTTACCTGGGGGAAAAAACAAGAACTCCCCGAGGCGACCGATCAGCATGCTAGAAAAGACGTTGATGCAGGAATGTCCTGATGTCATCGGGGAAGCAGTAATTAAGGAAGTGAGATCTTTACATACCGGAGATTGCGAGGGTTGCGGGGGTGGTATGAGGGTTCTTGAATGCATGTTGCTGATGATAATGTAATGAGGACGCCCGACTACAAATGTGGGAAAATGTGGTAGTGGCACTCATAATGTGGGACATATACACAACATCAAACATGGAACGACAAACTCAGAACTGTTGAAACTACTAGTGTCTTTTAATCTTGTGTTTTTTTCACACACACACAAATAAATCAGTATAAATCGAAATAAACGTGCATATGGGGATAACTGTAAAGATCTGTAAACATACAACAGCAAAAGCAATTTAAATATTAATTATAATGCAGAAGATATAATAAATGGAGAACTAACAATTTAAAAGTGTGGCTATAATTTCTAAGACAGTGCAGTGGTAAAGAAGGGTAAAACAAAAATTGTAAGTGAATAGGTGCATGCATCTAAAATTAATGAAGGAAATGCAGTGGTAAAGAACTGTACAAGAAAACTGGTCACTATTTGCAGTGCTATTACAGTGTGCATCTAAAAATAAGAAATATTATGCAGTGGTAAAGGAGTGTAACACAAAGTCAATGGAGTGCATTTACAGTGCAGTAAATAAAAGCAGTGGTATGTCAGGCTGGACTGTAATAACACTGAAATGAGACTCAAGACTGCAGTGTGCACTCCACTTCCCTCATGAGCACAAAGGAGAAGTACCAGACCAGAACAAGCCTGTGGACCAGACAGCCATCTGCAGCATTCCCTTCAGGAACCTATGGACCACATCCAGTTGCGCCACAGTTTTTCCTGACAGGAGCATGAAAAGCCAAAATGGCCAACAGCTGAACCTTTACCGAGGAGAACTGCAGTCCTGACAGAGGAAGAGTCAGGAGATAGTCCAGAGTCCTCTGCACTGGGCAAGTGAAGGGATCCAGGGATGCCACTTGGCACAACACAGTAAATCACTTTTACTTCAGGGAGTAGGTCTGCCTGTTGGAACATTTCCTAACAGCAAGCACAACAGCCGAGCCCTCATCTGAGACTCTGAACCAAGAGACTTCTATGTCCTCAGAAGCCAGGCATGGAGCTGCAGGGACTAGCAGTCAAGATGCAGCAGTGTGCCATTATTACAGGACAGAAGGCCTGGCTGCAGAGCATTGGAGACGGTAATGTACTGCCAGCTCCCACATCAGTGGAGACCAGATCTGCCTGGACCACAAAGGCAACACCAGAATCATGCTTGTGGTTCTTGTCTAAGTTTGGTGAAGATCATCTGAATCAGAGGCAGAGGAGGAATGGCACAGAGGAATCACTGTTTTTAAGAGAGGGACAATATATTTTGCAAAAAAAAATGCCATGCCCTGGAGTGAGCAAGTGAGCAGAAAAGCAGTAGTTTTGCATTGCATGGGGATGCAAATAGGCCTGACTTTGTCCTTCACCACATGTCAAACAGCTGTTTGACTATAATCTGACCCACAGACCAGTTTAGGTTGTCTGCAGGAATATTTAGCAAGACAGTGACATGGCCAGCAAGGAACAAAACCACCTGAGTTACCGCCCATTCCCACACCCTCACTGCTTCTTGACATGGAGGAAAGGAGTGTGTACCTGTCTTTTCAGATAATACAACATACTCTGATTGTCCAACTGTATCAGAAAATATGCCCCCTGACCCTAAACCTGGGTGTCCAGGCCTGGTGTCCGTACATAATTGCTCTCATTTCCAGCATATTTATATGAAGGCCTTGTTCTAGTGGAGATCCCTGGGGCTGGTAAGAGCCAAAGTGAGTGCCTCACCATAGGTTCGAGGCATTCATGATGAGAATTACCCGTGGCTGATGCTGTAGAAAGGGAGATCCCACAAGAAGGTGATCCCTGTCCTGCCTCCACAGCAGGGTATCTTTTAGGGGATGGCAGACTACAGTCAGATAGTCTAGTGGTTGTAAAGCCTGAGATCACCGGGCTTGCAGTAACCACTAAGGAATCCTCTTACACTGAGTGGCCACAGCAACCATGAATATGATGACTGTCATGAGACCCAAGAGGTGGAATATGATTCGGGCCCAAACCTGGTCACTGCAACACTAAGGCTACATAGGCCACGAAAGCAGAAGCCCTGTCCTTGGAGAAAAAAGCCCATAACTGGAATGTTTTCAGGACCACCATTGTACTGGAGCCTTTGACATGGAGCCAGAACAGAATTTCCACATTCACCAGTACCTGCAGGCTGTCCAGCAGTTGTCTAGTGCAGAGGAAAGTGTACTCCACTCTTATGGCTAAAGCTCCCTACAGAACCCAGTTATCCAGGTAAAGGAAGACATAAAGTTTCTCCTGGCATAGCGCTGCAGCCACCACAACAAAGCATTTGACACAGATGACAATCCAAAGGGCAAGACCCTGAACAAGTAGTGATACCCTTCCAGGCAGAATGGGAGGAACTGCCGGTGGCGCTGTCTGATTTTGAATTGTACATAGGCATCCTGCATATCCTGGGTGCTCATCCAGTCCCTCTCTGACAGAAGAGGGAGGAAGCAACACAGGGACAGCATGCAGAACTTTTTGTATGCCATGTTCTTATTTAATCCACTGAAGTAAAGAATAGGTTGGAAGCTGCCATTTTTGGGGGGATACCAGGAAGTACTTGGTGTAGAAATCTTGTTCATTTCTGCTGGGGAACTGGCTAAATTACCTTTTTGAGTGGCACTGTTAGCATTTCCTCCCTCCAGAAGTTAAGTGCTCGAGGGAGCAGTGACAGTGTCTTGGAGAAGTCACTGTAGGGTTGTGACACCAATTCCAAGTCATACCCATGCTGAACCATGTCCAGAATTCATCTGTCTGTGCTCACTTTCTACCACTGGGGAAGAAAAGAACAGTTATGTAAAAACTTACCATAACAGTAGATCTTTGAGAGAATCTCATCCATTAGGCAACACCTTTGGAACTATAAGCTGTCAGCTCAGGACCACTTGGAAACTTTTTGCTGGCTGGGGGCCACCCACAATGACATGCAGCATCTACACATATATAATATGGGCCTCATCACTCCTCAGCTCCCTGCCAGACATTAGCCTTGGAGGACCTCCAGCCGTGAAGAGCCAGGAGATAAGACTTGCACCAGGCACACAAGGAGAAGACATGGACTGGTGACAGTATGCATGGAGTAAGGTTTCAGGCACAGCATCTGACATTATCCTCACTGAAAGCAAAAGGAGTAGGAGGGAGGGTATGACACAGCCTAACGGAGGAGATTCTCTTGAAGGTCTACTGTAACAGTAAGTTCGTATGTAACTGTTCTATCTTCTTTGATGAGATCTCCGCCATTAGACCACACCTTTGGAACGACTCCCAAACAGCACAAAGTAAACTCTGAGGATGACACAGTCTGATATGTAATCAAGACAGAAAGCCTTGCAATGCAGCAGGCCCAAAGCCAGCACATCTACAAGAAATTATGTCCAGACTGTAATGTGTGGTGAAAGTATGAACAATGCTCCATGTAGCTGCGTGCATAAGTCAGCAGCAGGGACATTTCTGAAATAAGCAACTGAAGTGGCCATACCCCATGTAGAGTGACCACAAACACCACTAGGAAGTTCCTTATCAGGGATGAATCTAGTGGGGGGTGGGGTGGAGGGTGTGGCTGCACCCCCCATTCAAAACAAAACTACTTTTCAATCTGTACTGCTGAAACTACCACCTGCTGCAGAGAAAACATTCTCTCACTGCTCTTAGAGTGACTGTCACTTAAATACGCTAATTTGCAGGCTTTGAAACTCCTCCTGCAAAGTGGAAGAGCCAACAGCAGTTAGTACCTTGTTACCTTGTTATTCTCCTGATAGAACCTCCACCCCATAGCCAGCAGCTGGCATGGACCATAATTCACACCTTTGCTTGACATTTATCATGCCATTGCCTGGTACTGTAGTAGCCCTTCCAGTAGTACTTTAAACCTTTGCTGGGGTTTTGAAGTGTGGAGGACCCTACAGTGGGTACTAGGTTATTAAATTCAGTCACAGGCAGCAACCATCCCTTTCTTTCTGCTATGCTCTGACAGTCACAGAGATCACCTGAAAAACACATATGGGTGTTGCTCCCATCTGCGGTCTGCTATGTGGCTGCCATCTGTCCGACTGACTCAACCCCTCACTTGCTCTGACCAGTGACTCATCGTGCTCCAACCTGCAACAGGCTTTATCTTTGGCTCCTGACCCACTTAAAAAGAAAAATATTTTTGCCAGAATTTGTGCTGTGCTGCTGTTGGCCCCTGGACCTGTGTCAGGTGACACCATGGGCCAGATTTTCAAAGGGCCCTTAAAGTGACGCGTGCAGCAACAAACAGCCTGCATGCATCCAAGCCAGGGGTGGCAAAGTCCATGCATTGTATTCCACAACATGAGGGGTCCCTGTAGCAAAGCCCCAACATGGATGCAAGAAGTCCACTGTGTCAGACAAATGACATATGGGGCAGGATTGGTGGAAGCTGCAAAATGCTCAACAGGGGACAGAATGCCCAGGACGGTGGCAGTGGCAGCCCCCGAAATGCCCTCACCTTGCCATGCTGGGGATCCATGCCACTATACCCCCACCACAACAGTAGGGACCCTCTCCAGCCCAGGCAATGCCCCATGATACAGTACAGATACTGATCGGTGCCTGTCGAACTAAAACAGGCTGTCAGCATTCCACCAGAAAGAAGAGAAGAGGTATATTGGAAATGGCACAGCATATGACGAGCACAGTACCAAACCCCTTGGTCCAAGTACACCAGTTGTGCTAGCTGACAGGCAGACTGTGCTGCACAGTCTGAATCCTATGAGGGATGGAAACCATCACTGTGAAGAACCACGGTAGGTGTCACCATGAGCTGACGTCAAGAATGCCAGCTTTCTGAACTAATGTGGCTCTGTGGGGAGCAGTATCGTCCAGTTAAATTATTCGTTATGCACTTCTGCACAGAAGAAAATGTGATACTGAGTCTGTGCATGTGCCTGACTGCAAGGCTGTCAGATGACACTGATGGCAGATGGCATGTCTGCCACCCGGATCATTGTCTGTTCTGCCAGATGGACCATGGTAGCAACTCTGGCCATAACTAGTCAGTATCTACAATGACTGTGAAGAAGAAGAAGAATCAGCACTTATATCGCACTTTTCATACACATTGTATCCCAAAGCGCTTTACAAGCAATGATAGACAGCTAGCGAAGTGACTGAACATATAGTGGCAGCCATTTCGCACATCAGTACCCACACACAGCCTTGGACAATTGCATGATCCTTTGACAGATGGCATGAACTGCATGAAACTGCATGTGGGCAGCTGCCATTGTTGTGCTTACGCACACTTACTGTAGGTGGTGCACGATGGTATTTGTGACCTGTATAATGTCTAGCAGCTACTGCCTCGGGTGCCACTGACTGTTTTTGTGACTGGGTACTCTGCCATACCCTCCACTGTATGGGCTGGTCTCCGGTGGTGATTGGTGCCACGCACCAGGAAACGATACCATGGTACATGGTCTGCACTGCAGTCCCCAGGCAGCAGACTGCCTTGAGGTGCCCCACAGGTAGGGCAGACTGCCTGCTGTGCACCACAGTGACTGCTCCATGGTCCGTTAGACCCACCCTGGCTGGCCTAAGCACTGACACGTCCTGCCTGTATGGAAAATCCCAAATAAGGGGATGGTGTGTCCTTTGAGGGATGCAAGCCATGGCACAGCCTGTTGATTGTCACAAGCCTGTCTGGCACAGGCAGCCCCGCTTTCGGCACAAGCTGCACTAGAAAATCAGGAATGACACACGGTTTGGCGCACTGTGCCCCTTGAATCATTTCTGTTTGACGCAAGCATCATGTGTCATTCCATAGCCTTTGAAATTCCGGACCCATGAGTGAGACTAAGAGGGCTGCGAACTCTGTGGTGGTGCAATGTTATTTTTGTTGTTGTTTTTACTGAGGGCTGTGCTGGCTCAGTTACTCTGCCTGTCACTCCTGGTGGCAGATCTTTTGTTCTGCAGTTGTTTACATCGGCATCATGCTGAAGAGGATGGAGAGCTCCTTGTGAGAAGTGAGGAGTCAGGTTGAGTGGGAATTGGGCACTCTCTGATTTAGGTGCTTGTCTCTTCACTGTTAGTCAGTCAGCGCTAGCAATGCTTTCCACTTACTGCCTCAAGGAAGGAGTCCATGCCTGCAGCTTGTTTGAGTCCTATGTGCTTACTCTTATATAGCCAGTCAGTACAGTAAATGTTTAAATTGTGCATCATAACACATAGCAAAACATCATTTCAATCTCAGAATAGTGTAGACTCAATTCAGTCATTCAGCCCTGGTACTAATCATTATAATCAAAAGGAATCATGTTGTCAAAAATAACACTGTACAAAGGCAAGGAAAGCCAGGATAAAGCTGACTGTAGAAGCATAAAGCATTTATTTAAGCAAAAAAAAAAAAAAAGCCATACACATGAGTCCCATGGCAAAAGGCAGGGCTGGCCTAAGGGTATGTGGTGCTCTAGGTGAACTTGCAAATGGCATTCCCTGGGGGAAAAAATTAAATCTTCACCTCCCTTCCAAAGAAACATGACATTCACACTGGCGGTTAATTTACTGTTTTGCCCTGACATGTGTAGTGGTACTAAACAAGAACGCTGTATGCCACTACCTGCTAGAAGGGCTTAGACTAAAACAAAAGGCTGGAGATACAAACATATGAAAGCACCGACAGAAAAAAAAACATAAGTGTGCAGCTCCCAGTTTATTACCCCTCCAGCTGCCCCCCATTCCCTTTCATCATCCTCCCCCAGGCTATCCCCTTTGTCCTTATCTGTACTACCCTTCCCTTAACTCCATCCCATCCCCTTTAAAACTGTCCACTGTCTTCAGTGCAATCAACTTCTCCGGCAGCAGTGCATTCCACCCACTCACCACCTTCTCTGTGAAGTAGTACCTCCTCATCTCCCTCCTGAATCTAACCCCTTTTCCAACTTCAGACTGTGTTCCCTTGTGATCTTCCTCCCTTTAAGCGGAACAATCCTCCTGGTTCAACCCTGTTTATGCCTTTTAGGTATTTAAAGGTCTCTATCATGTCCCCCCTCTCCCTTCTGTCCTCTAGGGAATACATGTTAAGCTCCCTCAATCTGTCCTCATAAGGTTTATCCCCTAGACCTAGGATCATCTTTGTCACCCTATGCTGCTCCCCCTCCAGTTCTTATTTCTTTCTTAGGTAAGGGCAGCAGTACTGCACACAGTACTCCAAATGCAGCCTCATCAGAGATCTGTACATGGGCAGTATAACCTCCTGTCTTCGCGAGGTGATACCCTGGCAATGCACCCCAGCATCCGATTGGCCCTTGATGCTGCCCTCTGGCACTGTGCTGATACCCTCATGACCCCTGTGACTAGTACCCCTAGGTTCTTCTTTTCCTCCGAAATGCATACCTGCACCCCCCCAGCCAATAGCCGGTCCTGGGGTTTCTGGCTCCGAGGTGCATGACCTTGCACTTCTTAGCATTAAACCCCAGCTGCCACACATCTGACCAGTGCTCTAGTTTTGCTAGATCCTCCCTGAGATCCTGTCTCCCTTCCTCACTGTCTACCATTGCACATATCTTTGTGTCGTTGGTGGACAGGCTGATCTTACTCTTAATCCCTTTTGCAATGTCCCCGATAAAGATGCCGAACAAAACGGGGCCTAGCACCAAACCCTGTGGTACCCCACTAATCACAGGTCTTGGCTTGGAGGTCTCCCCTTTACAACTACCCCCTGCTGTCTATTCTGCAGCCAGTTCCTAACCCACCTCACTAGTTTCTCCCCTGCCTCCAGGTTCCTCAGCTTGCCCAATAATCTTCTGTATGACACTGAGTCGAAGGCCTTGCTGAAGTCCAGATACAGGACATTCACTGCATGGCCCCTATCAGCTGCTCTTATGACCCAATCAAAGAATTCAGTTAGGTTAGTATGAGATGATCTTCCTGAGACAAACCCATGCTGTCTTTTGTCCTGGAGTCCAGGGCCCGATTCCAAGACGCGTTATGCATGACACAAGGCAATATCGCCAAACCCAATGCCAGAAATCACAACTTGCGCCATGCATAGGTTGCAAATCCAAAGGCGCCTTTCATCTAAGCATGGACAGTTAAAATGTGGGTTATGCCATCACTACGGCCGCAACCCACAACAGCATGGCACAAGGGTGGATTATGGCAGCAACTATGCCCTATTCCTAAAGGACGGCTGCTGTAACCCACAAATGCAATTTCAGAAGCCGCAATAGTGCAGCGGAGGTAGACCATCAGGGAGATGGTCTAAGGGGCATCTGTCTGTGCTAATCGATGGATGCCCACTACACAGCACAGTGGCAATGTCCCAGCAGTGCTCCCCATGCCCCCCTCAGCATGTACGTGTCCCCCCCCGAATTTCGGGGACCCCTGGGGTCCATTTTTTGACTTGCCCCCCCGAATGACAGTACCACCTGTCCAGCCCCCCCATGCCCCCTGGTGCTTGTGATAGTGTTCCGGGCCGGGGGGTTCTGGGGGGTAGTAGAATGCATGCCGTGACTTGCTGCACCCAGGCCTGGTGCGCCATGCATGTGGTGCTAGCCTGTGGCTGCCGTAAGTTGTGGGCATAAGTGCTGGGGACCCTGCTTGTCCTGGAATATAGCACAGGGTCCCTGGCATAGCGCTGCATGGTGCAACTTGCATACGCCTGCAAGTTGTGCCGTGCCTATTGGAATTGGGCCCCATTACTATCCAGGAAGGTTATCAACCTCTCCTTTAGAATGGTCACCATTAACTTCCCCACTACGGAAGTCAAACTTATGGAGAGGGAATGAATGCTTTGGCCAGGCTGGTCTGTTTGCAATTCCATTTGAGTTTCTTTTGCATCACAGTACTGTATCATACATCTGTGATACAAGAAACTCAAATGTAATTCCAAACAGGCCAGTCCAGGGCTAAGAACATTCATTCCCTCTCCATCTCCAGTCTTTTAGTCTGAGCCTTGTCCCCCTTTCTCTTTCTACCAGGCAATGGCACAGAGCAGAGCAGTTCTGTGGGGTGTGGCTCAATGAACCGGGGAAGTCAGAAGAGGGCTGATGGGCTGGGAAGTTCAGGAACAAAAAACAAAATGTCAGCAATTTTTTTTGTTTTGTTTTTTTGTTAGCTCAGCTAACTGGCTGCTTTCTTGCTTCACACATAATCATCTTGCCACTAACTGATCTTGTTAGCCAACAAGACTCTAATCTCCATGCTGTCTAAGTTGCTGTGGCTTTGCAGACCACTGGACTCAGTTCCTTCTGCTCTGAGCTCTCTCTTTCTCCAGCCTGCCCCAAGCCCAGGCACCCAACTCTCATCTCAGTCTATTGCCTCCTCTCTGGCCCATGCCCCACTGGCCTGACTCAATCTGACCATTCCTCCTGTTCCTGCTGCTTGATCACTCTCTCTGACCCACTACTGAGAGCCAAGCCTGAGCACAGAGTGCTGCAAATGCCACAACCAGACGATGGCTCAGCCACCCTCCCTAACCCTCCCATCTGATGACTCAGGCTTGGAACATGCTCTTTCTCCCTCCAGTATGCGCTGCCACCCAAACTGCTGCCTGTTGCCAAGAACCACTCCTACTGGCTCCTGCATCTGCAATTGCACCTAATGTGCTCAGCTGTCAGTCTCTCACATTAGATCTGCTTGCTGTTGGCGTGGAGGGGGTGCAGAGGTAATTTGCCACTTAGATTGAAAATATATTTTTTAAACATAGAACAAACCGGGTTTTTTTGGGACCCCCATCAATGGGTGCCCTAGGCAGCTGCCTAGTTTGCCTATCCATAAGTCCAGTCCTGGCAAAAGGATTCCCCGTTGCCATTGGACTCATGTGCTTTTTTGTTTTGCTTTTGTTTTTGTGCTCTTAAATAAATACTTTATGCTTCTGAAGCAGTTACTGTTTTACCCTGGCTTTTGTTGCCTTTATAAAGTGCAATTTTTTATACTTTCTTGACCTGGAAAGAAGAGTGTTTTAACAGATGCATCATTTGTTAACATCCTGATCAAGCAGATAAGAACATCCCAGAGGCTGCATACCAGCATAACAAAAATATGCCTCGGATGCACATCTCTTCATTTACTGGGGTTCCTACAACATTACCCATTAAAAGGAAAGTCCATACAAGAGTGTCTCAGCACAGAGCGAGCCGAGTTCTGCAGCAGAAGAGGAATCCACAGGGTTCCAGTCCACAGCAGGCACAGGCAGTGGGAGAATGAAACGAGAGCTATTGTAGGAGTGCACCTTGCTTAAATCATGTTTTATGTTGTAGGAGTCACCTTAGTTCACCCGAACTACTCATACCGTATTTCAGTGACTCCTACAACATGAAAAACACCAGACACTCAACAATTTCTTTTTGATATAACTCACTCAATATGTTAGTCATTATTTGGCTAGAAGATTTCTCAGTACAGTACTGCATGAATTTGAATCTGCTAGACTAACTCTGTAGTGTCCTGCTTTATGATGCTAATCTGCAAACAGAATACAACTGTATCATAAAATTGAACATGTCTCTTCATTTTAGAAAATTGAAGAATGAAGCCTACACATTATATAATTTGTACCAAAACAGCTGGGATTCATTAAAGTCCATGGGAAGTCCCAGACATGCATTTAAAAAAAAAATCCTGGACTGACCCTGTTAGACTTATATTGTTCATTAGCTTCATACGAAATGTCCTTCTCACCAACACTAGCAATAATGAACTGATGTCTGCTTGGTTAGGCATTATATAGTACCTGAGTCTCGATTCTGACATACTCCCAGGTAGTGATTCTTTTTTTTTTTTCATGATTCTGGATGAGCTGCTTGCTTGGTGATGTTGCCGGTCCCTGGGCTGCAGACAGGTCAGGTTATGTAGCTAATTAAGCATCCAGAGACTCACGGAGGGTCATGGAGCAGGGCAAAGAGCTATAGAGTAAAAGAAAAACAGAGCTGGCAGCGGAGATAGAAGAAGGGAGAGACAGATAAAAGTTATGTGTGTCTGTGACTACACTAGGGCAGAAAATCAGACTGAGTCCTAGTTCCAGTTCTGGGGACACGTGAAGTATTCTGGTGCAAGTGGAAAAATGAAACATCAGTGTGTGTTTGCCACCATGCCATGCTATCATGCTGGAAGGATATCAGAAACACGAGCAAGTAAGTTGGGGAGGGGCATCCCAACCCTGAAGGATGTTCGGGTCTTGTTTGCAAACACAAGCAAATTAATTATGTGCTTTCTGGGAGGGGGCTGAAGGACATGAAGGAATGCTCTTCTGTCATAGCCTAGGATGTAGGAGCAAGTGCACCCCTGTGGAACTGGTGCACTATTCTGGCTAGGCTATCAGTTTGGAGAGCATGTCTTCACCAGAGGAGGTGGGGGAACACATTTGTCTTGGACCTGGTCCTTTAGTTCCTCAGAAAGTGCAGAATTCCCTTCCTAGTTGTTTCCCTTCCCTGAATCCCTCCCCCCAATTTACTCTTGGTCATATTTGTTCCTGATAGATGGTTAAAGGGCAGGGCAACCTAGATAGCGACTGTTACTTTGTTTAAAGCATCTGGGGCCAGATATTCAAACCATAGCGTGGCGCGCAAACCATTAGCGTGGCAATAGCACCGGATTAGCGCGGACCCGCAATATTCAAAGGACCAGTTGAGCTGCTGTAACAGCCATTAGGGCAAAGAGCCATTAAGAGTATACAAGGGGCAAAGGAAGGAGCCAAGAGGCAGCGCAATGGGATATTCAAAGGTCCAGCGCCACGCTAGATACATAGGGTGCAAGTTACGCCTATAAAAGGCTGGTCTAAAACACAGGGCAAAACACAGAGGAGGAGGGACCAGCACAGGAAGTGGGAATGTGTGCAGTGCCAGTAGCAGTGATGCTGCCATTGATGGCAGCTGTAGTGGAAGGAGGAGGAGGAGAGGAGCAGGCACAACATGGGCCACAAGCATGAGCCAAGGAGACAGTATGCTGCAAACAGGCTGTACCCAGGGTCTCCTCCGAGACCCTGTCTGATGACCACATCATTGGCGGTACTGGATGAACAGGGAATGTTGAGGCAGCTCTGTGAACTCCTGCATGAGCAGCTGCACCCAAATACCAGAGCACGTCATGCCATGACAGTGGAGGAGAAGGTGACAGCAGCGATGTGCTTCCTTGCCACAGGGCGTTCCAACGACCAGCGGGGGACACCATTGGGGTAATGCAGTCTGCCACCTCCGCCTCCTGACCCAGTTCTGAGGCTCTCCTGCCACATGCTAGGGAATTCATAGTATTCCCCAGCACGGCAGCAGAGTGCAGAGAAACAATGCAGCAGTTCCATCGAGTTGCGCACCTACCATCTGTACTGGGTGCCATGGACTGCACCCATGTCCCCATCCATGCACTACCTGGCGATGGCAGTGACTTGTACGTCAACAGGAAGGGGTACCACTCCATCAACTGCCAGGTGGTGTGCGATGCGGCTGGGCGCATCAGCAATGTCTATGCACAGTACCCCGGCAGTGCCCACTACGCCTTCATCTGGCACCAGTCCCAGCTGTGCCAGGCCTTTGAGGAGGGCAGGATACCCAGTGGGCAACTAGTCGGTGAGTTGTAACATAGCAAGGCAAACACACAACAGCATGGATGTGGGCAGGCATTGCAGGCCAGGGAAGGGGTGTGGGAGGGCCACGAGAGGTGCAGGACGCAGCTGACGACTGCAATGCAGCACTAACAGGTATACATTTCTTGACAGGGAACAGTGCCTATCCCCTGTGACTCTGGCTGCTGACACCAGTACTCCGACCGGCCACAGTGGCCGAGGAGCTGTACAACGAGGCACATGCCAGAACAAGGAACATCATGGAGAGGGTGTTTGGCTTCCTGAAGATGCGATTCAGATGCCTAGACACATCAGGCGGTGCCCTACAGTATACACCTCAGAAGGTATGCCGTATCTTCCTAGCCTGTTGTATGCTGCACAACATGGCAATGAACCATGGGATACAGGCACCTGAACCTGAGGACAGTCTGACAGTGAGCCAGAGCCAGCAGTCAGGGGATAGTGGAGCAACTCGAGAGAGGACCCCCTCGCATGCACGCAGGGCCATACAGCACTGGGACAACATCATCAGGACACTGCAACAGACCAGAGGTTAAGTACAGACTGCACAACAACCTGAAAGAGTACAAGTGATTAGCATTTTAATGTGCACAGACTAAGATAACAGTGACACCAACAATCACATCAGTAAACAAACCCAGTGTAATAGACAAATAATGTGTGCATGTGGTGTGAGTCCGTGATCATGCAGCACATACGTGGGGGGGGACACACACAAATGGTGTAATCTCGGTGGGTAAGTGTGATGTGTGTCGTGAAGGGTAGGGGGGGCAACTGTGTTGGTGGGAGTGTGTGTGTGTGTGTGTGTGTGTGTGTGCGCGCGCGCATGTCTGCACATGCATGAGGGAGATGCATGCAGAGTACTGCAGATAGCCTGTGGGCATCACCAACGATGACACCCATGCATGCACCGTGCACCCATACCATGGGATATGGACCCTGGGGTGCTCTGTGCAGAGGACAAAGCTGAAGTGGAAGAGGAGGCAGGCAGTGTTGACCTCTTGTGCCCCCGGGGGATGGTGGAGACCGACAGGGTGGATGGATGGCCACGGCGCCGCTGGGTTGCAGGCGGAGTGCGTGATGCAGCCAAGCTGGAACCAGTGGCAGCCCTGCACCCACGGTGTGCCTGCCTGTGTGCCCCTCTGCCATCTGCACCGTGGCCAACCGTTCCCTGCTGGTGACCAATAGGCACACCACACATGACATTACCAATGTCCACCACTGCAGCAGTTAAGCCAGAGAAGCCACGGTCTGTGGCACCCACCAGGTGGCTCAACCTGTCCTCTGCTTGCTGCTCAGCACGGGCAAAGCCCACTGAAATTGCCTCCCTTATCTGACCCAGCTCATGTTGCAGCTCACGCTGCATGGCATGCAGGTCCAGATGGGCCTCATGCTGGGAGGTGACAGCAGCCTGCAGGAGTGGCCTGGCACCATGGCCTTCATGCACCAGAGGCACAGAACCCCCAGCAGCAGCTGGCAGTGGTGCCTGTGGCAATGGAGCAACTGGTACATCCGGCTGCTGACTACAACTGGCAGTGGTCCGTGGCACCATATGGACGGTAACCCCAGCATGTGTCTGACACTGCACACCCTGCTGTCCTGCAACATCACCCACCGCCCCACCACCGTGTGTTCAGCCACAGCCACACTGGTGACACCTATGGAACCACCCTGACCTGTTCCATGCCCTTCAGCAAGCCCCACCCCTGCATCCCCTGGCACAGGAATGGCCAGGTGCTGTGAATATTCGGAGACATCAGTGTCATCCGCACTGGTGACAGTAACCAGCAGTACCTCTCCCACCCCATCATCCTTATTTTGTGCAACATCCAGGTGCCCACTGTACCCTAACACCCCTAGTGAGGTGTGACCCCCTTCCCCAGGCAGTTGCATGCCCTGTCCACGGGAATGCCAGACATGCATTGGGTCCATGTGGCCCTGATCTTGACACAGTCCAGATGTTGATGGAAGTTCATCATCTACCTCCTCCGCGACATCGGGAACCTGGCTGGACATCCGTGGCACATCCCATAGTGGTGCAGGTCTGTCAGAGAGTGCTGTGGAGAGAATAGGGACAGGGTCAGTCACCCATCCATGGACACTGTGGCCAAACACCACCACCACACCATGCAGCCCTCAGGACAGGTACCCACTTCACACAAGCCCGTGACAACATGTACCCACCCACCCCACAGTGACCATGGCCATGCCAGGCATCAGTTGGGCAGGATACAGTGCACCCTGTGCAGGACACCAACGAGACAGTGCACCCTTACCTGCCACCACATACAGGAGTTACATGAATACAGACCTGGCCTTGGAAGTGCGAGGGTCGTTTCACAGCCACCACCCAGCATGCCTGTCACTGCCACCATCCACAGTGTCAACGCCACCACCGCCATGTGTGGCTCCTCCACACGCTGCTGGTGTCCAGGCGGACCACCACCAGTCCTGGTCCTGTCCCTCTGTCGGTGTGCCTCCTCCTCTTTTGCACGTCGCAGGAGGTCATTCCATCTTTTCCGGACTGCTTCTGTTGATCTCCCATGGCCCCTGACCGCATTCACAGCTGCAGTTACCTCATCCCAAGCTTGCCACACAACAGCATCGGTGGCCCTGTGTGTGCGTAACACGTGCTTCCTTTCTTTCACCTCATGTGCAAGGGTGTTCAGCTCATCCTGAGAGAATTTGTGTGCACGGATGTGCTCCTGTTGAGCCAGCACAACTATGGGATAATCAGCGGGGACAGGTGTCGAGGTGGCTGTGTCAGTGCTGCACTGCATCACGCAGTGGACATCGCGATATCATCCCCCGAGTGCCACGAATGCGATGGACATATCAGATCGCTGCATGTGCCTGTATGGTGCCCACGCCCACATTGCCACTGTCTGTCCGTGTCTGGACAGCGGTGGTGTACACATATGCACTGCTGTGGCGTGTCTGCCATGAACCCCCATGACTGTGTTGTACTTGTTTGAGCATCACAGAGTTTGCGAGGACAAGTGCGCTAGCAATGTCAGAACACCATGCTGCATGGGACTGCACATCGCTGGTACACTGTGTACGTCCTGTGGGGGGGGGCACAGGCCATCACGCCACACATCCAGGGAGACAAGTCGGTGCGCTATCACGGTAGTGCACCAGTGCACCTGGCTGGCAGACACATTGTGCATGCAGTGGCACATGGCACAGTTAACTGCAGGGGAATGTGCACAATGCAATGGACGGTAGTGGTCCCACGGTGGTCATACATACCTGCCTCTCGCTGCTCATCCCCCTGTTGCATCTCTCTTTCCGTGCTGTACATTCACACTGCTGTATTCCCGCTGCAGTTCCACAACACAACACTGGTGGTGCACTGCTTGCCCTTTTATAGCCCACCCAGGCAATCATGCCTGTTAGTCATGTAAATGAGTGCATAATGATATGCTAATCACACGGTTTGCCAACATGCATACACAAGTACCCTCATTTGCATACACCCGTTGAATATGGCTCTGAATAGCCCCGCACTAGCACAGCAGCACTGGGCAAAGGCCAGCGCGGGGCTGATGGGTGTCAGCACGCGCGCTAGCCAACCGCGCTGTGCTATGTACGTACGATGCTCATATGCGGGCCCCTTGTCCACGCTATCACCCTGACATAGTGTGATGTAGCGCTGCGCTAACCAGCATTAGCGTGGCGCTACACGCATGCACAGTACATGGGCCCAGGGTCATGGTAGGGGTCACGCATGCGCATTGCGAACACTTCCTGTTAGCGCGGTGCTACGGAATACGTCAGCGCGGCGCTAGACTGCAGTACTAGGGGGTGTCAGGGTGTGTGGACAGTCGCTGTTTCACTGTTTCACGGTAATTTGCCCCTTCCACAGCAGCAATATCTGCGAGATGTGAGCAGAGGGCAGTGGTGAACGTGACAGGTGGTGGGATGAGGCGGAGACGGCCAACCTGGTGCAGTTGACTGAGAGGCACCATCGGTGCCTATTTGGACCTGTCCGGGAGGGCAACCTTCCCCGTAGACAGGTCTGGGCTTCCATTGCCTGTCGCCTAACTGCCATCACGGGTATACCCCATGATGGTGAGAAGTGCCGCCATCGCTATGTTGACATCAGGCGCAGGCAGCGCCCACTGCTTGAACGCTGTAGAGCGATGGTTCGGGAGGGGACTGTGCCTGTGCCAGGTAAGTGATGACTGTCACGGCGCTGCTGGCATGGGTGGTGGGGCTGTGTGTTCTGTGGTGTGCTTGTGTGCATGTGTGTTGCTGCGCTGGACATGTTGCTTATGTGCCATGGGGTCCACCGATCCATTCGGTGTGTACTGTGTGGGACAGGGGTAGACGGTGTGCACTGACCCGTGTCATGCTTGGCATGGCTTTGGTGGTGCACTGCACCCATGTGCCAGTGATGCGTGTGTTGTGCTACACCACTGGGGTACAGAGTGGTCTTTAGCGTACCGTGGTGGCTGATATTGTAGTAATGCTGCTGTACCCTCTTCCCACTGCAGAGCACCGAGGACACACCGGAGACAGGAGGGACGAGATGCAGGCTGGACAGGGGCCGTCCACCCGACAGGCGCAGGGGTGCCTCCAGTGGCTGGCGTGCAGCGGAGAAACAGTGACGGTGACAGGGGTGTGTTGCGTGAGTACTGTGTGATATTATGCTTTACTATGTGTCTGACTTTACAGGGCAGGCAGTAGGGCAAGGGTGTAGCCAGGCATACGCTTTTCTTTAACATTTGTTACAGTTTTGTTTAGTGCATGTCCCAATCTATTTGCCTCTGTCAACAGTTACTAAGTACACCAGACATTTTAAGGTCACTGTAGCCTACTGGGATGTGGCCCTGTTTAGCTCTCTGTTGTAGTAGGAGACAGATACATGTATAACCTCATTAAGAGTGAGGGGAATCATCTGACAGACATCATACCCCTTTGGAAGGGTGTACCATTTGGAGTTGCTGAGTACATCATTTGTAAGGGAGTGTGGCTGTTGGGGATTGTGTGTACAACATGTGAATGTCTGGCTACCCCTGCACTACAGTGCTGTGTCAGGTGTCGTGGCCCAGTTGGCTAGGTAATCCAGGCCAGATGTGAGATGGCTGCGTGCATTTCTGTTGTCCCCTTGCCTCCATTGCCTTGCCTGCTGCTGCGAGGCCCTGAGACATGGCTTGCTGTGTGTCTTAAGTATTGCTCATGCCGCCATGTGTACCGATATCTGCCTTGTACTGCCACGTCGTCATGTTGCTGTTATGGCCACCATTGTGGAGGGATGATGCATGTCTCTGCATGGCTGTAGGCCAGTCATCATGCCTGGGGTGTGGGATTACCAGGGTTAGCGCTATCGTTGCCGCCTGTTACTGCTGCTGCTGTTGTCCTGTCTGCCATGGCAACAGTGTACTCCACCTCCATGCATGTGTCATTTACTGTACCATGTATAACATGTCAGTATCTGTGCAGGACATGTTATTGGCCGCCCATTCGGGCCGCCATGCACACCATGGCGTCTTGGGAGACACTGTGCCATGTGGTACAGCATTTCCCCCGGCAGTGTACTGTCATGGTGGCGTGGACACGGGTATGTTGATATGTGTCCTTGTCCGACCTCCGTGGCAGACATGCAGGCTGTTGAGAGGGGTCCTTTGGAGACTATGGTGCCACGCGGGTCTGTGTGGCTGTACATTACATGTGTGCCTGTTGCAGCATGTGCATCGGCAGGCATCCTGCAAGCACTCAATGGTGGGCAGTTTGATTTCTGGTGGGGAGTTGGCCAATGGGCAATGAACTGCCCGCAATGTATGGCGCTAACAATGGCAATGTTGTACCTTTCTGTGTTTAATTCATTGTGGTGTACGCTGGGAGGACTGGTCACTATGACTGTATGTGTATCCCATTGGCCATTACAACTGTACAGGTTGTGGGCTGGTATGTGGGTGTCTTGGGGAGCAATGCATGGCTTAGTATTTACGCGCGTAGGCAGCGCCCATTGTCATGGGTTTCATACATTGTATCTTGAAGGCCACTGGCGCAACAGGCCACAGTCATGGTGTGCGTTGGTATTTTGTCAGGCTACACTCCGATGTGGGGTAGCCCACTCTAACAGTGGGAAGGGGGTGTCAGTGTGTCCACATGGTGTGCAGTTGTGGCCTCCCTGGCTATGCCCCTGCCTGTGGGCTCATGCTCTGATGTGGGGGCCATTGTCCCCCAGAGGGTGCTGTCCCTCTGTCCCTGCAGTGCATGTTGTTTGTGCACGTTATGCAGGTGTGCTGCAGGAGTTGTTCTGTGGTAGCATGGTGTGCTGGTTGTCAGCCCCTATGGCAGATGCTCCCACAGGTGTGTGTGTGTGCCTCGCCATGCCTTGATCACCAGGGTGACACTGTCCTGTGCATGCCATTGGCCTACCGCTGCAGTGCCACTGGTGGACCATGCCCGGTGTCTGTGTTTCACATGTGTGTGTCTTCTTGCATGTGCGCCTTCACGGTGCTGCCACTATGGGTGGTGGCACAGCACTGTGCCATTCTCTTCACCACTGTGGGCCCCTCACCCTTCTGTTGTGGCAAGTGGTGTGGTTGGGCATTGGCACTTCCCCTGGTTGTGTACTGCTTGATTACCTGTCCTGCAGTCCCTACTGTTCTGTTGCTAGTGTCGTTGTCCTCTGTGGTCATTGGGTCTCTGTGGTCCATGTCGAGTCTCTATCTATGTCACTTGCCACTGTTGCACACTTATGTCAGTCACCCACCTGTTCAGGGCTTTCTGTCATCATTTGTACAGCTGCTGTGTTATAGCATCGTGGGTGGCAGTTTGTCTGGGTCTCTACAGTTCTTGTGGAGGCCAGCAGTGAGGGTGGGCCACTGTTGGGGGTGTACAAGACAGGCATGTGTGGTTACACACGTGGTTGGGGCTGTGGCATCTTCTCCAGTTGGTGTCATCTGTATTATGTATCATAGCTGTGTGACCATGGGCAGCATGTCCCACCATGTGTCATCCCATGTGCATATCATTCAGTGTCCACTTGTCATTCACATCTCTGGGGGTGGCTGTCTGTTTGCACTGTTACAGTCTGCAAGCCGCTGTGCTGGCTGGCCTCCACGTTGTTGGGTTTCTCAGCATACATCCATGCATATCCATATACATTGGGGTGTTGCATGCTGCCTGTTACGTACTGCCTTGTCCTGCAGGCACATGTTAGTGTGTGTTGTGGTTTGTTCCGTACTAGCACATAGGCATGGTTGTTGGGGCATGCTGTCCACTGTGTGGTGGTACATGGTGCCTTTGTGTCATCATCATGCCCTGATATGGTCCCCTTTTCTCCTGTAGGTCCACGTCAGTCATCACTGTGGGCCACCCGTCCGGAAGAGGGTGAAGGCACAGAGGAGCTGTTATGGAGGCTGGTGCGGCAACAGCGTACACTAATTGAGCAGCAAGCTGTTATGATTGCTGAGACATGGCGTGTTACGGCCATCCTGGATAAACGTCTGCCAACGCCTGCCACTTTAACCCTGCTTGTACTACTAGCCACTTCCTGTCCCTGGCCCACTGTCCCTAGCCCTGTATCTGCCATCCTGTTCCCCTCCATTGCTTCCTATTTCCACAGCCCTCTCCCATCCACATTCTTACCCCATTGTTCTGTTGCTATATTTAACTTTTGCCTGTTTGCAATGTTACTGTTGTTTTCCCCATTGTTTTCAGTCCCTTTGTTACGCCTGCCCTTTTCCCTTTCATTATGTTTTTCTTGCAGCCCATTTTTATGAACGGTGTTCTGCTCTGTTTTGGTTATTTTTGCTGTATATATGTTCATATTGCCTTTGTGCCTTAGATGTTCACGTTTTGCATTATACTTTATTATGCTTGACATTCCTGTGTCCTGTGTCTTTTTGGGGTGGACTTGGGATTTGACAGTGTTCTGTGGTATTCTGATTTCACTTGTGGTTCCAGGTTATTCCATTCCTTTCACTAGTACTGCAGTTGTGTCTGGCTGGGCTGTTTTGCTTTCCTGTGTTCCTGGACAGCTGCTTACACCTCTGACACTTTGTTTCTGTGGGTGTTTGCACTGCCTCTGTCTGATTGCTATATTCAGTGCTGTCTTCTCTGCTATATTCAGTGCTGTCTTAATCCTGGGCAATGTTTGCCCTGCACTCCTGGGCCTGTTTGCCCGGCTTCCTTCGCTTGCTATATTCAGCTGGTTTTGCACCGGGCTATTCATTTTGAATATAGCTATGTTTTTGCTCTGGGCACAGTTTGCCCACCGGGCAGTGCTAATTTAGCCCCGGGGCAAAGTTTTGAATATCTGGCCCCTGATGTCCTATATTCTTTTCTCTTCTCCCCCATACCTACAAGCTAGGTGTCTTTCTCACTGTACTTTATTTATTTCCAAATTCTGGCTTGGCTCTCTCCCAACACTTTATCCCCCTCCTTTCATTCTACTTTGCCCCTACTTATTCCCTTTTTGCCATTGTACTCTGTACTGTTCCCTCTCCCTCCACTCTCTTGATGCCAGCCGCCTTCCTCACTGTGCTTCCTTTATCTCCAAATATTGGTTTGGATCTCTGCCCTCATTTCTTGTTTCTGTCCTCTCTTTCCTCCATTCTGTCTCTTATTCCCTTCGCAATGCTTGCTCTCACTCTCTTGCTCTCCCTCAAATGAAATCTACTGCTGGCCAAGTATCTTCTTGTTCTGCTTCCCTAAACTTTGGGGCTCTCTTCCCTCTTCCATTCATTCTGCTCCTTCCTGTCCTGCTGCTTGAAATCGCTCCTCTGAGAGTTCTCTGTTCATTCCTGCAATTGCTTCTGATGCTGGGGGGGTGGGTGGATTGCTGTTTCACCTACAACACACCCAACACTGACACCAATACTACCCCACTCCCCTACTGTCAGCCATTTCTCCCTATTTGTTATTTTGTTGTGTGGTTTACTGTTTAATGTTTGTTTACCTGTTCTACAGTTTTACTATATGGTAATTTATTGTTTGGCAATTAATTATTTATATGTTCTTGCATTTGTTTATTTACTTATTTACATTTTATTGTATTATTTTACATATTGTACTGTTTATCTGTTCTCTTTTCCTCGCTTCCCCCTTCCTCAGAACATATCGGGAAACACGCTGATACCAACTTATTATGACTTTCCTGGTAAAACTTTTGAAATAAATGAAATAAATAAATTTATAACTTTGATCCTAGATCTCTCACCCTTCTGACATGAAATCTTTTGCAGGCTAAGCTACATTCCCTGTCAGGTTCCCTAAACTCTGGCCATTCCTTCATTCTGCTATCTGCTCTTCTTCCTTCATCTTCTCACTCTGTTCCCTCCTTCATGATTCACCACTCACTGTGTCCTGTAACTGGCCTTGACTGCACTGTGGCCTGGCATATCCTCACAGCCTTCAATCTCCCTTCCAGGCACCATCTCAACTGGGTTTTTGCACATAGTATGTGCCAAATCTATTATTAAATGTATCTCCTTTGATCATAGGTATTGAATGTTTATTCAATATTTGTTATGTTAGACTTGTCAACCAACTGTATCTTGCTATTTTTATATTATTTTCTATTTGTTATCCTATCAATTGCACATTGTTGTCAAGTTTTACTGTGTTCCACTTCCCCTACCCTCCAGGACCCATCTAGAAATGAACTGTTATCAGCTTAGTGTGTCATTCCTGGCAAAACGTTTGAAATAAATAAATGTCAGGGATTTCCATGTCTTGTCTTTTTATCAAAGAAATAGCAAAACAAGTACAGAATTTATTGATTATATTGATAAATTATATATTTGAAACTACAGATTTGTAATTTGTTTTTGTATCAAAAATGTAATAAAAAGTTGATAGACTATATAAAGGATGTAAAAAAACTTTCCAAAAAATTACATACCAAACCCCACCCCCCAAGACCCATCCCCTGCACCCCCATTGCAAAATCCTAAATCCTCTACTGTTCCTTATCATACTTCCTATAACTGAATGTAATACAATTCTCCAGCATTTGGACAGGCATTGTTTAGACACAGGAGCGTCCTCTTTCCCAGGGGTAAATGAAATAAAAAGTCGAGAGGACGTTCTGTAGTCCTTCGTGCAAGCAATATAGTATCTTAGTTTTCTATATACATCCAAAGTATGGTGCAGTGTCTCACTCCTCGGGATAATATAGAGAAGGAGTATCGTTTGATTTAGTGTAAATTCAGATACCACCTTCACAAGAAACTTAGGATTTGTATGCAAAGAGACTCTGTAAGGAGGCTCACAAATTAGAGCCTGAAGCTCAGACATCTTCTGAGAAGAAGTCATCGCAATTCAAAATAACATTTTCCATGACAGGATATGTAAACCAGAACTCGTGGCAGGCTAAAAAGGAGTCAATTTCTCAAGAACATAATTCATTTCCCAAGGTAGGACTGGATTACAGGTAGGAGGTTTCATAGGTACCTCTCAGAAATATATGGGACACCTTTAACTGAGCAATCATACAACTATCAATAGGAGCATGGAAAGCTGATATAGAAACATAGAAACATATAGAAACATAGAATTTGATGGCAGATAAGGACTGCTTGGCCCACCTAGTCTGCCCATTTCCCCTACCTAACAGATAAGCTGCAGATCCTAGTTAACCAACAACCTACTTCCTCCTACCCCCCACTAGAATTGCCTTATGTCTGTCCCATGCATTCTTGAATTCCCCCACTGTTTTTGACTCTACGACTGCCTCAGGAAGGCTGTTCCATGTATCCACAACCCTCTCTGTGAAGAAATACTTCTTCACATTACCTCTGAGCCGTCCCCTCTCTATCTTCAAATTGTGTCCCATTGTTTTTGCACATCTTTTTCTGAAAGATACTACCCTCTTGGACTTTGTTGATTCCCCTTGAGGTATTTGAAAGTTTCTATCGTGTCCCCCCCTCTCCCTCCTTTCCTCGAGGCTATACATCTTTAGTTCCTTTAGTCTTTCTTCATATGTCTTCTGATGCAGATCCTGCATCATTTTGGTTGCCCTCCTCTGGACAGCCTCCACCCTGTCTATGTCTTTGCGGAGATGGGATCTCCAGAACTGTACACAGTACTCCAGATGTGGTCTTACCAACTGTCTGTACAGAGAGCCAACAACTTCCTGTTTTCTACTGGTGATGCCTCTCCCTATGCATCCCAGTATCCCCCCAGCCCTCCTTACTGCCTTCTCACATTGCTGGCCCACCTTTAGGTCATCTGATATGACTACCCCCAGGTCCCTTTCCATTTTTGTTGTTGTCAGTATCTCACCCCCCATTGTGTATTCTTCCCCTGGGTTTTTGTTTCCAAGGTGCATTATTTTGCACTTCTTTGCATTGAATCTAAGCTGCCATACATTTGACCATTCCTCCAACCTTGCCAAGTCCCTTTTCATCCTTTCCACCCCACCTTGTGTATCAACGCTGTTGCAGATCTTGGTGTCATCTGCAAAGAGACATACTTTCCCTTCCAGTCCCTCTGCAATGTCACTTATAAAGACATTAAAAAGGACCAGCCCCAGTACTGAACCCTGCGGTACCCTACTAGTAACCCTCCTTTCTTCAATGTGGACTCCATTTACTATTACCCACTATGTCCTGTTGTCCAACTAGTGTTTTACCCAGGCTACCACCCTAAGACCCACTCCAAGGCTGGCTAATTTGTTTATTAATCTTTTGTGTGGGACTGTGTCAAATGCCTTGCTAAAATCTAGGTAGGCCATGTCCACAGCCCCTCCCTGGTCTACTGCTTTGGTCACCCAGTCAAAGAAATCAATTAGATTTGTCTGACATGACCTTCCTGCTGTGAATCCATGCTGCCTTGGGTCCTGTGCCCCACTTGCCTCTAGATACTCAACAATTCTTTCCTTCAGAAGTGATTCCATCATTTTCCCTACCACTGAGGTCAAACTGACAGGTCTGTAGTTTCCTGTCTCTGTCTTGCTCCCACTTTTGTGAAAGGGAATCACATCCGCCCTCCTCCAGTCCTCGGGTACCACCCCATCCTCCCATGATTTATTAAAAAGGGTAGTCAGTGGTGTTACTAGTTCTTCCCTTAGTTCTTTTAAAATTCTTGGGTGAATCCCATCAGGCCCCATTGCTTTATCCACCTTCAGTTTTAAGAGTTCTTTCAGAACCCTTTCTTCTGTGAAAGGACTAATATCAACCCCCCTATACAGAGTGCTTCTATTGACCAGATTAGGTATTTCCCCCTGCTTTTCCATTGTGAATACTGAGCAGAAGTATTCATTCAGTATCCCTGCTTTTTCACTGTCGCCCTCTGCCCAACCACCTTCCTCTTTGTTCAGCCTCAGTATCCCTGCCTTAGTCTTTCTTTGCTCCCTAATGTACCTATAAAAGGTTTTATCCCCCTTCTTAACCGAGTTGGCTATCTTTTCCTCAGTTTGGGCCTTTGCTATTCTGACTGCCTTACCCGCTTCCTTCTGCTTTAACTGGTACAGTTCTCTGTCCTGCTCCTTCTGTGTTTCCTTATACTTCCTGAATGCTATCTTTTTCTCCCTTACCTTCCCTGCCACTTCTTTTGAGAACCATAGTGTTTTTTTCTTTTGTTTTGATTTGTTTATTTGCTTCACACAAAGACTTGTTGCCTCTGTGATGGCAGTTTTGATGTTTCCCCTTTGTTGCTCCACCCCACCTTCTTGCCTGCTTGCTAGTGCTTTTCTGAGGCACTCTCCCATTTTGACAAAATCAGCCCTCCTGAAGTCCAGTACCTTCACTTTGGCTTGTGGCTTGACTCTACAGCTAAGTTTGTTGTGAACCACACTGTTTGGTGGTTGCTTTTTCCCAGATGGCTACCCACTTCAAGATCAGAGATCCTCTCTCCATCCCCATTTGAAAGCACCAGGTCCAAGATTGCTGTCTCCCGAGTGGGTTCCAAAACTAGCTGTCTGAGGCATGCCCCATGTAGGGCATCGAGAATGGCCCTGCTCTTGGATGTGGCTACAGCAAAGGTGCTCCAGTCAACATCTGGCATATTCAGGTCCCCCATCAGCAATATCTCCCCTTTCTCTGCCATTCCAAGGATGCCTTCTATCATTTCCTTGTCCATTTCCTCCCGGGGTTTGTATACAACCCCTGTGCGGATTGTGGAGCCATTTCCAGTCTTCAGGGTGACCCACAGTGCCTCCTCTCCTCCCTGTTTACCCTTTAGTTCTGTTGCTTTGATCCCTTCTCTTACATAAGAGAGCTACTCCTCCTCCTCTTCTTCCCTCCTTGTCCCTCCTGTAGATTGTGTACCCTGGTATGTTGACATCCCAGTCATGATTCTCTGTGTACCATGTTTCTGTGACTGCCACAATATCCAGGCATCCCTCTTCCATCAAGGCCACCATTTCAGGGAGCTTTTTACCTAGACTATGGGCATTGGTACTCATTACCCTCCATTTTTTTATGGCTTTATTTCTTTTTGCCCAATCCCATATAGCGGCCAAATGCACCTTAATCGAGGAATACTGCAGGTCAGAGTCAGGCAAGGAAAGTAAGCATTCCAACACAGCATTTACAGGACATGTAAAAGGACTCATATTCCAGGAAGCAAACCACAAAATGGAGCACTTCCATTTTAGGGAATAACTATGTCTGGTAGAATTGTTCCTAGCTGCAAGCAGGACATCAGCAACCTTAGGGGATATGCCAAAATGTGCAATGGCTATGTCTTCAGGAGCTATGCATGCAGGTGAAGGGACTTTAGATCCAGATGAACCAGGGATCCCTTACTCTGTGACAACAGACCCCAACACAGACGTAAGAGGATAGGAGGCTTCACTTCCAGATGTTAAAGTTGTGAAAACCAAATCTGGTAAGTCCAGAATGGAGCAATGAGGATGAAAGTAGCACTCTACACCCTTGGCATGAGCAGAACCCTCTGTATAAGAGGGATGGGAGGGAAAATGCATATAGGAATTCCCTTTCCAGGAAAGGGACAATGCATCTTGCCAAAAATGCCAGGCCCTGGAGTGAGCAAGCAGAAACATGGCAGTTTTGCATTGTGTGAGGACACAAAAAGATCCAGCTCTGGATTACCCCATCTTGCAAAAAAGTTATTTACCACTGAGGAAAGTGGTTCCCATTCATGAACCATTGACTGGGACTTGCTTGATCTGTCTGCCAAGGCATTTTGGTGACCTGGGAGAAACACAGCTGATGGCCGAAAGCTATGACACAGAGCCCAGTACCATACCATACCTTCATTGCTTCCCTGCATAGGGGATAGGAGTGCCCCATTGTTTGTTAATGTGATGCATAACACTGACATTGTCCATCTGGATTATCAGAAGACCAGGGCAGAGATTATTCTGAAAAGCCTGGAGGCTGTACAGGACAGCCTGTATTTCAAGGGCATTTATGTGCAGCCACCACCTTGGTCCATCATTCTGTATCTGGTAAGGTCCAAGATGAGCACGTACTCCAGCCAGAGCCTGAGGCATCCATGGTGAGGATCTGTACAGGAGCTGGTACAAGGAATGGAATGCTCTTCAGTAGGTTGTTGCAATCCATCCACCGTAACAACACTCTGCAAAGAGGAAATGTGACGAGAAACATTTGGTCCAGCTCGTCCGTCAACTGATCCCATTAGACCTTAAGTGTCCACTGAGGCATCCTCGTATGAATACGACAATCACTATAGCCTCAGTCATGAGACCCAGGAGATGTAACACTGTTCTCATGGACATAGTGGCTCCTATATACCAGGTGTGCCTGAGCAACCAAAGTGTCTGCCCTGTCCTATGGCAAGAGAGCACATCCCTTCTCTGTGTCTCAGACCACCCTTATGTACTGCAGTCACTGGCATGGACTCAACACAGACTTTGGCACTTTTAGCAGAGCTTCTCTGGAGCAGGCCTTCTGGAGCCAGCCATCCCGACAGGTGAACACATACAGGCCTTCACTGTGCAGGGCTGCTGCAACTATTGCTAAGCATTTGTTAAAGACATGTGGCACAGAAAACAAGCCAAAGGGAAATATCTTGAACTGATAGTTCCCTTTGGGCTCAGGACTTATAGTCTGTGGCGTTAACCCTGTATTTTGCACTGTGCACTGGATTTACACTTTGGAGGTACAGTCAGCTGACTGTGTAGTAAACAAACTATGACATTTTCACCTTAGCAACTTGGCAGTGTATCAGTTATGCTGTGAGGGCACTATCTTATGATTTTGTATTGAATCAGACCCTTTGTTTCTCTTCTGAGGAGGAACTAGTTCAATATGATGTTTTTGGAATAAAGACTGAATTTCTTCTTTTAGAAAGGACAAATGGCTTGGAGTACAAAAGGAAGGAGGTGAAGGATGATCTGGAGGGATCTGTAACAGCTCCAGAGCATGCTCCCTTGCAATTATCTCCAGAACCCACTCGTCCATTGTTTGTTTCAGATGCAGGGAGGTCAAGCCCCCACACTCACCCCTGGAGGTTACAGCTGAGGTGGGGAGAGAGAGATGGAAGACAGTAAGGCAGAAGCAGGGCAGGCAGGGTCATTGGAACCAATTCATTTGGGTGCTTTTGTGTGGGCATTGGGGAAGGGGATCAGGAAGGGGGCCATGTCCTCTCCCATAGCCTTTCTGATGGTAGACACAACTACCTCAGGGCAGCAGGAGGGATTTGTAACAGCTCCAGAGCATGCCACTTGCAGTTATCTGCAGAACCCACTCATCCATAGTGATCTCCCGCCATTGTTTCAGATGCAGGGAGATCCTGCCCCCCCCACACACTCACCCTGTAGGTAACAGATGAGGTGGAGGGAGTGATGGAAGAGAGTCAGGCAGAACTGGGGGTGGCAGGGCCACTGGAACCAATTCCTTTGGGTGCTTTTTCATGGGCACCAGATGGAGGGGACCAGGAAAGGGGCCACCTCCTTTACCATGGCCTTGCTGATGGTAGGCATGACTACCTTGCACAACAGACTGATGAAAGGAGCCTTGACCATGACCTCTAGCAGGAGTGGGATACAGGGACTTCACAGACTGACCTTAGAGTCATTTTTTAAGTTTGAAGTCCATGTAGGGTCTCTTCAACATCATAACCAAACAGTTTTGACTCTTTAAAGGGGGCATTCAAAACTGCCTGTTGTATATCATTGGCAAAGTCAGCAATTCTATGCCAAGAATATCTCCTCATGCAAATTTCAAAAGCTGCAGCACTGGCAGAAGCATCAGAGACATAAGCTGAGCACAGCAAATGTTTCCCCACCTCAGCACCAGCAGACAATGTTTTAAGCAAAGCAGTCTTGGCAGAGCCATCAGGCAAAGCCTGAGCAGCAGTACAAGGAGCTTTCCACAGGCTATTCAGATATTTGATCATGTCAGCCTGGTAGTTTGCAATCCTAATGCCTAATGATGCAAAGGCATAAGTACATTTGCCCATCATATCCAGTCTGCTATATTCCTTATCAGGAAGCAAAGTACTCAGATATCTAGGGTCTCTAGATCTAGCATGAGCAGCCATGATGACCGATATTCCGTTTCTGGCTGATTAGCACAACACGGCTCAACAGATGGTGCAGGATACTGCTTATCAGCCTTTCTAGGGACTACAGGCAGTGAGTTTGGTCTGCACCATGCAGCAAAGACCTCTAATGCAGGATATATGGGTGGAATGATGACGGAGGGGGAGAAGAACACCTCCAGAAATTCCACGAGATTCCTTTTAGTGAAATCTTCCTCTTCCACAGCAAAGCTTATGGCAGACTGTTTTTGTTGCATCATGGCTAGGAAAGATAGGTTCCCCAGGAGGAAATCTTGGGGTATAAACCACCTAGGCCTCACTACAGGATGAGAAGGTAGAACTAGAATGAGAGGGGCCCTCCTGAAATTGTTCTCCCTCATATTCCTTCTTTCAGTCCATGAGGTCAGGATTATATTCGATTTCGTCATCATCAGCACGAGCGATGATGGGAGCTGCACAATTGACCGGTGACACCATTTTCATTTCATTTTTTATTTTTTATACTTGTGAGCACGATGAGCAATACTGCCTGTTTTCACAAGCAACAAGTCTTATAAAAAACATCAAATATAAATACAAACAAACAACAAATTAAAAACAAACATTTTCAAAGACAATACAAAGTGTATCAAGTCTAGGCAGTACATCTTCTATGTTGAAAAACAGGTGCATTCATTTTGAACATCAAGCCGAGTTTTAAGTCTTGTTTTAAAAGTTCGAACTGTCGAACAGTTAGTAATTTCCATCGGAAGGGAATTAAAGAAATGGGGAGCTCTATATAATAGAGACCTTTGTCCAGTCGCCTTTTTAAAAAACAGTAATTTAAAAGCAAATATACTTTGGGATCTAGTCCCACATAGGTTGGTACATCTGAGGAATAAAACATGTACAAATGAGGGGAGGAGACCAATGATCTCGCTGAACAGAAGAATACCCATTCTTATTCTAACCCTATTTTCAAGGGAAGGGCAATTTGATAGCTTTAACAGTTCACAACAGTGTGTTCATATTGGTGAACATGTCATAAATCTGAGAATGGAATTGTTGGTAACCCTAAGTTTATTCAGGAGTTTCTCACTGGTGGCTGGCTGTGTATATGGTTAAGTCCACAGTCAAACATACTTAGTAAAAAACTATAGGACAGTGTATGTACACCCTGGAGGATAGAAGGGACAGGGGGGACATGATAGAGACATTCAAGTATCTGAGTGGAATCAATAAGGATGGGGCAGATGGGATCTTTAAGCTAAGGAGGGGAAGGGACACCAGGGGGCACGGGCTAAGAATAGAGGGGGGAAGATTCAGGAGAGAAATGAGGAGACACTATTTCATGGAGAGGGTGGTAGCAAAATGGAACACACTACCAGAATGGGTGGTATCATGTAAATCTGTGAATAGCTTTAAAAGGACATGGGACAGAGAACAGGGGAGAGTGAGGGTGGGGGAGGTGGGGTGGCAGTGGGATGACAAAGGGAAGGGGAGGAGCAGCTGCAAAATAGGGATGCTAGCTGCACACTCGAGCAGACTTAGATAGACTGGGTGGTCTGTTTCTGCTGGCACATTTGTATGTAGTAGTTTCCTGCATTCTATGGTCAGGAATGGTTTTACTCTGTAGAGTAATCCAAGTCTTTGATGTAAAGAGTTCTTTAAATTATTGGTATGTGATTCAGAAGTGAGGTTAAGATTCAGCGTAATCCCCAAATACCTAAAGCTTTCTACAAGCTCAGTAACCTCATCATTTAGGTCTACAATGGGATTAACATCTGCCGCTTTTTTCTTGGGCCTGTAAAAAGCATAGCTTTGTTTTTTTTTTTTTTTAGGTTAGTACGATGCATTTTGATAGTAGCCAGTCTTGAAAGAGATGGAAATCAGTTTGTATCATCTCCATGACAACAGTAGGCCCGGCACCTATGCTGTAAATAACAACGTCATCCGCATACAAGGTCATTGAGGTGTGAGTACAAATACTGGACACAGAATTAATAAATAATGAAAAAATGAGTGGGCCCAGTACTGACCCTTGGGGCACCCCACATTTGATCATTTTTGGATGGGATAAACTTCCATCAATTCTAGTTCTGTGAGATCTGTTATTCAAATAATCAGAATACCACTCGATAACATCATAGGAAGCATGCAGATCATAAAAAATACATTGCAATAAATGATCCTCAGCCAGATCAAAGGCCTTGGTGAGGTCCACGAATATGGCTGCAACAGAGTGCCATTTATCTAGGGCACCCTGTAAGCAGCCGGTGAACCCCACCAAGGCCGTTTCTGTGTTGTGCTTAGATTTGAAACCATGTTGACACTCTGTGAGTAATCTATATATTTCAAGGTGTTCAATTGTCAGATCAAAAATGATTTTTCCAATATCTTTGAAAGGGGAGTTAATAAAGAAATCAGACGATAGTTTGAAACACACATTGGGTTACCACTTTTAAAGATTGGTTTGATAGTAGCCAGTTTCCATTGGTTTGGAAAGACTCCGAAGCATACTGAAAAATTGAAAATGGTTACTAAAGGCTGAGAAAAGGAATTAATTCCTAGCTTAATAACTCTAAAATCAATATCATCACAAGCAATATGGGGCCTGGGATCCTGCTTTAAGACATATTTTTTATCTTGATCAGGTATGACTTCTTTAAAATAAAATTTGGGATGCATGTTAGTACTGGCTAGTTGTTGTGTATTTGTAGAAGAGAAGGCTGTGGAGTTCATTCTAAACCTGTCCAAGTTTCAAAAAAATTAATTGAACAACTTGGGCGCAAGTCCAGGATTACTGACGAACTGTTCACCATCCTGTAAAGAAATTACCGCCTTTGAACCTTTCCTTTGAAAGTTGTTAAGGGCCTGCCAAGCTTTTTTAAAGTTGCCAAAGGAGTTTTTCTGTTCAGTCAGACAGAAATGCATTTTTGATTTTCTAATTTCAGATTTACATTTGTTCCTCAACATTTTATATTTTGCAGGGAATTTACATCGCTGTTTACCTTATATAATCTCCACATTTTATCTCAGGATTTCATTAACTTTAATAGGTCCTGGGTTATTCATTTGTTTTTGTTAGCTCTTATCTTCATCTTCTTTTTTGGTGCAACCTTATCGATTATTGATATATATATACGTTTGTGAATGTTTCAAGTAGTAAATACATATCTTTAATGGAATCAAGCGGAGCCCAGTCCACCTCCATGCAAGCCTCGTTAGCAATTTCATGATTTAGTCATTTCAAATTCCTAGAGTCAATGTACCTAGGGGGAATATTTACTGCTCTAGCTAATCATTCACAATAGACTGGACAGTGGTCACTAATAGTGTCTGACAGGACTCCAGAATTGGTGATCTTATTAATACCAGTGGCAACTGATAGACGAGAATCTGTGGCAATCTATTGGAACCCATCAACGGAGGTTGGGTACTGTAAGGCCTTGTCAGCAGAATAACTGCCTGCACTGGCAACCCTAGCAGAATGCATTGAATCATTTCAGAAAATGACACTAGCATAGCCTGGGAGATGACCACACCCTGCAAAGGAACCGGGACTACCTGCATCGATGGGCCTCAACCTAACGATGATGACATCATACAGTCCATAGTAGGAAAGGGAGCGCCCTAAACCAAACCCCAACCTTGGTGTCTCAGCAGTCGAGTGGGCTGTAGTTGATGTTGCCAGGGTGGACAATGATGGGAAAGTACCTTTTCTCAACGGTGACCAGGATCTCGCCAGTGAAGCAGACTTATCCTTATCTCTGTGTCTGTGCTTATGGCTAGATGATGTGGAGGTCCACCACAGTGACTGTTCCTTGTGCTTAACCTTAGACTTTGATGGCCACTTCTCTAATGACGGTGAAGGAAAGGCAGATTTTGAACCCTTTTCCTTCTCCATGGCTGTCAATGCCTCTAATGCAAGGACATTTTTCTAGACTTTTCTTACTGCATCACCTCATAGTCTGGTTGAAGCTCTGGCAAATTTCACAAGTTCTTACATTTCGAGACAGGCCTAACAAGCACTCTCAAAGTGTGTAACCTCTTTATAAATGTTATATCCGCACTTACAGTACCAATGTAAAGGCTCTTTCAACTTTGGTGGCGTACAGAAAAAATGCAAAACACTAGGAAAAGTAAAATAACAAATGGCAACAGCTAAGCTGATGGCATTTCCTTCAGCAGGTTCCAAAAGGATGATCGACGGTGGGAGAAAGAACTGAGGAGTAATGGGGCCACCCACGTTATATATGTGTAGACACTGCATGTCATTGTGGGTGGCTTTCGACTAGCAAAAAACTTCTGAGTGGTCCTGAAGCTAATGGCTTCTAGTTCCAAAGGTATGGCCTAATGAAGGAAATATCCTTGTAGTAGATCATAGAGACCCTCTCCCCCTCCCCCCTCACTCAAGTTCCTGATAAGGGATCCAGAGGGGAGGTAAAGTGACAGAAGGAGCAGAGAGGGTTGACTGATGGCCCCTTTGTCCTTTGGGGGCTTTGTGTGGAAAACAGTTCTGTTGTACATGGTTGCCCAGTGATATTTTGTATAGTACTGTATATAGTTTGAAACATAAAAAATGCTGCCATTTTCCTGCCCAAGAAATCTTTAGTTTAGTTTTCTATCACTAAAACTAAACAAAACAAAAAAAAGGAAAAAAGAAGTCCACCCTCACCCAGCTGCTGAAAACTCACCTGGCCGAGGGGTGGATTTCTGTTTTTTTTTTAAAGCATAAAGAACAAAAAATATTGGGCTCAATTTTCAAAGAGCCCTTAGCTCGCCGCAATATGTGGTGTTCTAGGGCTGTGGCAAACCCCTAGTGTGTCAGGGACCCTGAGCCAAATTTTGTAAAATCTGGGGTACCTTTGCTGAAGACCTTGGAACTGCTGCAGTGGCAGGGCTGTGCCAAATATTGGGTGCACATGCAGAGTTTGACAGAGGGATCAGTAAACCTCCCCTGGCACAAGCCTACATGACCTGCGAAGGTGGGTGGAGAACCCTGGATGAAAGCTGGGGAAAGGGGGCTGCAGGGGCACTGAGAGTACCATACGGCATGAGGAGGGCATGGCAGCAGGTATAGGGAGCAGAGGAGGCACCTGGCAGAGATGCCTTAGGGTGTGTAAGATAGCCAAGGGACTGGGTGGGGGGTTGGCATCACAGTCTATTATGACATGGCCCCAGGTGAAAGCAGCCTTGACACCTGCCCCACAGAACCCATAGCCCTGTGGGGCAGGTGCCAGGACTGCTTTTACCTGGGGCCATGTCATAATAGGATTGTGATGCCAACCCCCACTACCCGGTACCCTAGGCTGTCTTATACACCATATGGCACCTCTGCCAGGTGCCTCCTCCACCTCTATACCTGCTGCCATGCCCCCCATGCCCTATGACACCCTCAGTGCCCCTGTTCCCCACCTTCCTGGCCCCACAACTTACTCACTGCTCTGTCAAGCAGTGGTGTGGGACACTTAGACCACGTCCTGGCTGGTCTAACGTGAGCCTCCTATTGTGGCCATGACGGGGCTTGCAGAATTGCAGAAAAGATGATGTTGCAGCCCCACCATGGTGCAAGCTATCTTGCAACCAGACATGCCCTGATTTGGTTCCCATGGTTGGCACAGTGCCACTGTGGTGCAATGGCTCCCCTTTATTAACGCAGACCACATTTGAAAATAGGGATTGCCACATCTTTTGATGCAAGGTGCCACTTGCGTCACTTATGTTTGATGCAGGCACCTTGCACCATCCTCCAAACTTTGAAAATCGAGCCCGTTGTGTTACAGGAGGGTCTGGATTCCGTGTACGTGAGGAGAAAATGAAAGTAAAACCACAGGTGGCACAAGTCTCTATCTGAATTAAAAAGGCTGTTGTACCCCACAGTGAACTACAGTTTAACAGCTTTTTAGCTAGAGTAATAACCCATGCACAAGAAGAAGAAGAAGAAGAAAAATGTGAATTTATGCAATGCTTTTCACGCACATTGTAGCCCAGCGTGCTTTACAAGTAATGAGAGACTGGCAGTGAAGTGACAATAAATGTGTAGTGGCAGCCATTTTGCATATGAACACCCACACACAGCCTTGGAGAACTGTCTGAACTGGTTTTAGTGATATTATGCTTCATTAACTTGTGCTTGCCATCAGACTTTTCAAGCTATTCAAACTTTTCCCTGTGTTCTCGTAGCATTTATGTATTCCTTTCCAGGCATGTAATACCAGCCTACTAGTGGGGTTTTCACACTCAGGGCACTTATTGCCTTCTGAGCCAAAAGAAGCTTGTGGGCTATAGGGCAGTCCTTATGATTTTAGATCTAACCATTCAGCATTGTCAAAAAGCTTAGCCATACTCTCCTTGGGTCTTTTCCATTTCCGTATAAATTTGTAACAGGTCACTTCCCATCATTTATCCTCTTTATTTAGTCCCATGGGCAGCATTTGGAGATATAAGAACAGCCTATATAATAGCTGACATGCACTTAGCTACATTAGTAGGTTACAGCAATGAGACATTTGCATATCGTGTTATCTTGTGATGCATCCCTGAGGTTGACCCCACACCTTGGAGGCTGTCCACTGCTTTAATGTAACTGATAAGTGGCCCTATCACCAGTGTAAATAGTAGAGGGGAGAGGGGGCAACCCTGCTGAGTACACCATTATAGTGTAACGGGTATGGAGTGGAACCCATTTACTAATATATGCTACTTGATTGGCTATTTTGATAATTTATGGCACTATGTAATACATCTCTGTACTGTATTTTTCAACATGGGACATTCTGTAAACGAGATTTGCATCTCATAGAACTCATTCTATAATCATATTAATAATAATAATTCACCATATGGATATACTCCTCACCCAGACCAAACTGATATAGCACTTCAAACAGATACTCCCACTCAGTGTGACTGAACATCATCTCAGCACCCACGGAGAGCATGTATACCCACTAGAGTGCTAAGAAACCCAGTATACCACATTTGACAATCAACACATATTATGGTATGACATGTGTCCCTTCACAAAGTCGGTTTGGTGTGGGTGAATTGCAAGGGGTAAAAGTATCTCTAAGCATTTTGCCTTAATTTCCATAAACATTTTTAAATCACAGTGATATGGTCTGTATGAGCCACACTGGAGGGGATCCTTTTCCAGTTTGGGGATGACAAATATAGAAAACATGTGGCATGATTTTGGCAAAGTTCCTGTTCCTCTCACCTCCCTACCCTTTCTTTAAAAAAAATTCCACTGTAAACCCATCAGGGCCACTGGCCTTACTTCATCTGAGACACTAGATCATCTTCACATCATTTTCTTAATAATTTCAAATCTACTCATTAAACCAACTATGAAAGAATCATCCTTGTGCCAAACTCTATATGAACCTGAAAGTTTATAGGTTTCAACTTGCAACTGTTTTTGTGTTATTCGTAAGCAAAAAAAAAAGTCTTCAAAACTATATTTTTAGGACTGTTTTCAACCTCTTTGAACTAAATTGCTCAACCTTTATATTCTTTAAATATTTTAATTTAATACTTAGACTTCAGAGCTGGCATCTCCCTTCGTAAAGTAAAATATGTATTGGAGGACATGAATAGATGCTGAGTAGAGTAAATGCCAATATGACTGAAGCTAATCTTGAAATTTATATTACCAAAATAATTGGATAAAGTCCCATTTTGAAGACTCACAATGAATTTAATTCAGATAAGCTGCTTGCATCTGTTAGAATGCACTTTTGGAAACTTCATAGAGATCGTGTATGATAAAAACTAGCAGGGTTATCATGTGACACCTCCTGTCATTTGTATAATAGTCCCATAGAGATTGCATAGGCCACTTGCATACGACGATGGTGTGAAACCACTTATTTCCTCATGTGATGTCCCCTTTAGTTTATATCATATATGATCTCCATGGGAAGCTTCTTCATCAGTGGAAATATTTAACTGTCTTTCTACTACTTACTCTGAGTGAATCAATCCTTATCTCAAACAGTAAAGTGTATAAAAATAACACCAATGATTATTGGTTTGATAATGAAAGTTGCATATGAATGTCCTATTAAAAGCAATTACTAAAAAAGCTTTATAAGAAGGGACTAAGAGTAAAGAATCACAATACCTTTTAAAACTCACCTGTCGTGGTTTTACAATCAGGCAGGATCACAGGAGACTCAGCTGCAAACAGCTTTGTGAAAGCTGCAACACTTCTGAATGGTTCTGCAGGCCCCATTTGAACATTATAAAATGGGTAAGAGATACAAGACTTGTGATTGGTCAGATGTGATCCTATGACCATGGGTTATTCCAGCACAATAGTACAGGTCAGAAAGTCTTAACTTTCTGAACCTCATTACTCAGTTTCAAAAATGAAAACCAGAGAAACCATTTTATAATTGCAATAAGGCACTCTAGGGAGTGTGTAATTGTGGGATAAAGGCACTTCATGGATGTGTAAAGCACCTGACATTGCCTTGTGACTCATTTCATGGGGCATACTAGTATCCCACAATAATGCACAACCTGCCATGCTGTATTAACCCCCGCCCATTCCCTGCTTGGTCGCAAGCTTTTGTGACTGTGCAGGGACTGCTTGAGACTCAGGTTTGGTTGCACTAAGTATTTAGTGCCTGAGCTTGTGGGTGGACAAAGAGGTATAGATCAGTTTTTTTTGCACTGTGCAAGTAGCAAAATAATAATAAAAAAATACATTTAAAGTCAAATATCTCCATTTAAGCTGTATTTTTGAAAATACCAGAAAACAAATATTCTGTGCTAACATCTTACACCCTGTGAAATGCTATGTTTTAAACTTTGTCAGTAGGTCATTCCAAAAATAACTACTCACACAAAAATAAAGAGAGGTCTTCTTTTTTCTGTATACGCAGCTTTAAAGCTGCTGGCTGGATTTTATGTGGAAAGAGCCAAGCCAGCCCTACAATGTACTGTAAATATAGGCTGACAAAAAATTTGTTAAATTAAAAAAATATGTTCAAACACAAATGCCAACATATAAAATGTGCTAAGAAATTACTTTAAAAACAGTTTTTATTTCATTTTTTTAAACTTTTCTGATTTTGTTTTTTGTTCAGGATAAGTCTTCAATAGTATGTTTTGCACATAAATAACTCTGGCATCAGTGTATTGTTATTGTGTCACATAAAAAAATCTGTTTCTCTTATGCAACCCCTCGTCTTCCACGCTTTCGCAGGCCTTGCCTATGAAAGCACTGGAAGATAATAAGCAGTGGTTCTATACACTAGTACTCAAGACTGTTGATCTTGCAATATGTTGTGACTGTGAGTCAGGTTACAGTTCAAAAGGGCACAGTGCACTAAATGCATTGTACAAAGAAGTTATGTATCACTGACTTAAAAGTACTGGGAAATGAAGTGCTAAACAATAGTACAGTCATACAATATAGCATCTTTCATACAACTGTATCCTAAAATACAATACAGTGCAATCTCAGTCTAATGAACCCCCATTATCTGGACATCCCTATCTAATGGACTGGTAGCATGTCTCCCAAGTGAATACTCTCTGAACGTTTTAATCCCAGTTTTACGTACTCCCTATTATCCAAGCTAATTTCATGTCTCCAAGCAGTCTGGATAATTGAGATTGTACTGTATTTGCCACTGGGAATATTGTGCTGTAATACAATTTCCTATAGCATATTTCATACAAATATATTTAATACTTTCCACTGGGAATACTGTACAGTCATATAGCACCATTTTATATAACATCTTTCATACTCCAGGGAAAGTGTTCAATGCTCATTGCAAAACAGCTGCCCTTAGTGGCCCCATGGTGATGAAAGCTACTCCACAAGGAATTGCCCCACCCCACTCTTTGCCATGCCTTTGTCTACCCACAGAGTGTATGATGGGCCCCTTTAGTGACAGAACATGAATATGACAAAACCAGGCCCCCCCTCCCTCCACTTCTTGGAACTATAGGAGGGTGGTGGTTGGTGGCAGTTGGGCACAGGGGAGAACATAGTAAAAAAAAACACCAAAAAAGAGTGATAAAAAATGAAGGAATGTAACGATTATGCCATAAGTAAAAGATTCCTTATAAACCAAAAAAAAACCAAAAAACTACACATAACAAACATATTTCAACAACCCAGAGGTGCAGAACCAGGAAACGGAATACTTTTCAAGTTATACCACGGCGCTAGGCAAATGGCAACAGAAAGTGTTCCACTAACTGTTTGCTGTGGACATGAAAGTTTATTTCTAAAGTAGGTCCAGAGACTCTACTTAAATAGATGTATGGTATTGGGACCTGATCCACAAAGAGATTTTTCCCCTTTTGAATGTGTGGATGGCCATCAAAAGCCACAGATTCCCTCTCCGCACAGGCTGAGCACTCTGTAGCAACCCACAGCCTGGGTTACGTCGGCCCTCCATACACGATCCCTGCACACCTGTGCCTCAACGGTCAAGTTCACATGCAGTGTGTGTAAATGCACACTGCATGACTCAGAGAGGTTTTTTGCACCATGACAGTGCAGACGACACTGATGTTACAGCAGGGGGGACCTTACAGTAGTGTTAATGAACTCTCCATGCACAGCCACCCCTGCCCTTTACAAGGCTAGACCTGCCCTACTACACATCTTGCCCCAGCCATCTTAGACAACATGGAGGGCTGGGGGCCATAACTCCCCAATTTTTGTTTTAATCAAGAGACTCTGCACAACATATTTTGGATAAATTCTGACTGTAGTTATTCTTTAACCCTTGTAGCATCAATTCACAGAACAAAACATTAAAAAACATTCTTAAAACATCAAAAAGTGATTCAGAGCCCCCAACCCCCGAAAACTCTCAATCACCTTACCTCTCAATCCCCAAGTCTCTGAAATAAATGGGGGAGACCTATTGGCTCTTGAAACTAGCTATCCCTGTGTCACTGCTCCTCTGACAGTGGGATCCATGTAGTGCCACAGTTTCTCAGTTCCTTATTACTGCCTGTCATGATAGAGATTTTATCATTCTAGCTATGCCTGCCCTGGTAGGGATAGAAATGGTGCCAGAAGTTGCTTCCATTTGCATCTGCCTGTCCTGGAATGCTGGGTTCTGACTTCCATGTTGCTGCTCTCTTCCATAGTACTCCTCTCCCTCTGCTACTACTTGCCTCGGCAGGGGCAGGAATAGTATTGGGAGTGGTCTTCAGATCCTCCCACCCAGTGTTATCCTGAGGTGCAGCCGCCTGTCCTGGCAGTTCAGGTCCTGATATTGCTGCAGCCACCTACCGGAACAACACTTTATTAGTGCAAAAACTCTCAGGCTGTAGTGTCCAGTCAAATGCTGGCACTTTGAAGTACTGGCATTTCACAGGCAGATTGAGTTAATGCTATTGGAGGTAATAATCTCATTTCTAGAGGCAGCTGCAGTGATATCTGAACCTGGTCTGCCACGGCCAGCAGAAACATATCAAAGTAACACTGAGGAGCTATTGGAAGCCCCCCCCCAATGCTATCCCCACCCCTACAAGGGAAGAGCACAGCAGGATAGACCAGTACTGTAGGGCGGCAAATGGAGGAAACTGGGCATGCCAGGGCAGGCAGCAGGAGCTTTTGTGCCACCATTAAAAGTCCCCATTCACATCTGCATCACTGCCAGGGCAGGCAGTGGTGGGGAGCGGGAAACAGTACTGCAGGGTGGGGATATCGCTGTAGGGTCTGGCAGGTCTGGGTTAACAATGGGGCCACTGGATGGCTTCAATGTTATCCCTAGCTATGCCAGGGCAGGCAGCTGAGGGGGGAGCAGTATTGTAGAGTGGGAGTAGGTAGCTTCAAGATCCTGTAGCAACAGGTTGAGGTACCACTGCTACACCACTGGAAGTTGCACCCCCAGTGCTGACAAGAATAAATAATCCCTGCCAGGGCAGGGTGCAACACAGCACCAAGGGAACACCACAACAAGGAACCCCCTTTCAGGGCTAGCAGTGAAGGGGAAGCTGGATTTGGGGCACCAGGAGGCACCCCAAGTATTTCAAAGGTACAGGGGATTGGGGATTTAGATCCAGAACCTGGAGAGCGAGTGATGGTACTTGTCCCAGTCTGACACAATAAACTGCTGGCAGCATGGGAGGACCCATTCTCCATAATCAGGAAGGTGAGTGATATTAATTATGTAGTAGGGCTGCCTGACAAAAGGTGCAGGCAGAGAGTATATCATGTGAACATGAGGAATCTCTACTGTGATAGGGAGGAGATGGTAGTCACTGTGTGTGGCCCGCTAGAAGAAGAAAACAAGGCTTATCCCCTGGTGGACCTCCTTGGGGAAGCCTGGGAGGGAGCCTCTGTAGATAACCCCACCCTCTCAGGGCAGCTGACACTGGCCCAGGCAGAGGAGATGAGGTGAGAGCAACAATAATTTGTGGACATGTTCATTGGGAATTTGGGGTACACCACAATGGCTGAACACCATGTGGACACTGGGGCCCAAGTTCTACTGAGGGAGTCCCACTTCAGAGTACCAGAGGGGTTAAGAAGACCATGCTGGGAGAACTCAGGGAGATGCTGTCCCTTGGAGTGATCCAGGAATCCAATAGCCCCGGAACTCGCCCATGGTCTTGATCCCCAAAAAGGATGGTACCACATGGTTCTGTGTTGACTACCAGAGGCTCAACAGCTGTACAGAGTCTGTTGCCTACCCCATGCCCAGAACGGATAAGACCTTGGGACAGCTGGGGGGAACCTGGTTCCTGACCACAACAGACCTGATGAAGGACTACTGGCAGGTGCTGTTAACCCCTGTAGCCAGGGAGAGGTCTGCTTTCATTACCCCATATGCCTTATCTGAAGTCTGAGTAATGCCATTTGGGATGAAGAATGCACCCACAACCTTTCAACAGTTTGTGGATCGCATTCTGTCTGGGGCAGGTAAATTTGCTCTGGCATACATGGACAACATAGCCATTTACAGCCAGAATTGGGAAAATCATGTCAGGCACGTGAGGGAGGTGTTCTGCAGACAGAGGATTGCAAGGCTGACAGTTAAGGTGGCAAATGCCAAGTAGGCATGGCCAAAGTGGCCTACCTTGGGCACTGGGTGGGCAGTGGATGCATCCATCCAGAGTCAGCAATGGTTGATGCCATCCTGGCCTGGCCCACCCCCACCCCTGCCACAAAGAAATAGGTAAGGGCATTTCTGGGGACAGCCAGGTACTACAGGAGGTTTGTCCCTCACTATAGTGATGTGGCATAGCCCTTGACTGACCTAACAAAAAAGAAAATGCTTGAGAAAGTTCTCTGGACAGAGGACTGTGAGTCTGCCTCCTGACAGTTGAAGGAGACATTATGTGTGTCACCCATACTTGCTAGCCCCAGTTATGACCTAAAGTTCGTAGTACATGTGGATGTCTCAGACCATGGGCTGGGTGCTGTCCTGAGCCAAGTTACACCACAGGGGGAGGAGCACCCCATAGTGTACGTGAGCTGGAAGCTGCTGCCCAGGGAAGAGGCAAATGCCACAGTTGAGAGGGAATGTCTGGGGATAGTGTGGGCCCTTCAAAAACTGCAACCATATCTGTATGGGAGGGAGTTCACTGTGGTCACAAATCATAACCCCTTGACATAGCTCCATAGGACTAGTGGTCAAAACACAAAATTAATGTGCTGGGTGCTGTCCTGAGCCAAGTTACACCACAGGGGGAGGAGCACCCCATAGTGTATGTGAGCTGGAAGCTGCTGCCCAGGGAAGAGGCAAATGCCACAGTTGAGAGGGAATGTCTGGGGATAGTGTGGGCCCTTCAAAAACTGCAACCATATCTGTATGGGAGGGAGTTCACTGTGGTCACAAATCATAACCCCTTGACATAGCTCCATAGGACTAGTGGGCAAAACACAAAATTAATGTGCTGGAGTTTGGTACTACAGTTATAAAATATGATCATTCAGCACCGAAGTGGGGCACAGAATGCCAGTGCAGATGGACTGTCGAAGTAGGGCTGAGTGCATGACATGTTCCTTTAGGCGCTCTCCAGGCCCTACATGAATGGCAGTGTATCTTTGGAGTTGCCCAAAGGTGACACACCTTCATTTCCCAGGGGGGGAGAGATGTGACATGTGACCAGAGTGATCTATTAATTTATTTTTTGCTAATTTTCTTTATGAATGTAGTCATGCTTCTGTTGTAAGTTCTGCTATTTGCAAAGTGGACACAAAACATGGCTTCCAAAGCCATATGTCCCAGCAGGCCTCATGGGAAATAATTAGCCAACTTAGCTGCAGAGAAATGTTCCCTTGGGAACCTGTAGCTACAGATCCTGAAAGGCAGATGGGAGAGTGCCATTTTGAACACCTCAGTCAGCCTGAAAGGTAGAGGCGTGGAGTTGTACACCTTGGACATCCTGGAAAACAAAATCATAAAATTGGACTGAGGATGTCTGTGTGTAGAAGCCAGCTGGCCTGGATGATGTCATCCCTTCATACACACACCCATCTGCGGAGGGGGAGCAAGGGTAAACTGTCACTTAAAGGGGTGAAACTGCCTCCCACAATCAAAGAGAATAAATCAGTGAGCCGAGGTTCTGCTCGCTCTCTGGGACCCAGTAACATCTTAAAACCCAGAGCCTGCAGCTAGAGATCTGGTGAGAAATACAGCTTAGAAAATAGTGTTTCTTCAGATAGCAATAGGTAAATAGGTTGTAGAGTGAGAATAGCTCAGATTTTCCTATCTGTTAACTGTCTGGTTTAACTCCATTTATTTTCATTTATAGTAAACTAGTAATCCTTTTGTCTGACTGTACATAAATTCTGTTGTAAATACTTGTAGTCCTCTAGTAAAGAATCTATTTTTGATAGAACAGGTGACTGTCTGTTTATTTACAAAGGTAATTTGGTTATTTCTGCTGGACTTTGTTTCCAGTCTGTCCCTAAAGAGCATTCTACCCACAGTTACTGTGTTGACCTTCCTGATTTTGTGCAAATGAGGTGGTAAGAAGTAGGTTTCCTGGTTCCTGTTTGGTAAAAACCTGGTGGTGGCAATGAACTTGAAGACCCTGGTGTGGGAATTTTTGTCACACTCATTCTTTATTTTTATTTTAAAATTGGTAACCAGGAGATGCACACTTAGCTGAGGCTCATTTCTGAGTATGAGCTGGGGAAAGGGGAAGTGGAGAAGCACAATTACAAACAAAATACAGTCAGTCAGGTGATAAGTTTACAATGAGGGTGACATAAAGAGCATAAGTTGAGTCCAGTGCAGACAAAATGGCAAAACACCACATATGGAGGGCACATGAATTAGTATATAAATCATTTGTGCAGATTGGGTAAACTCAATGTGCATAGTGCCAGAGTGAAGGCAGGCTGAGAGCTAGTGCTGAAGATAGGAGTCAAAACAGGTTGTTAAATTGCAACAAGGTTGCCAGAACTATGAGGCTGGGGAAGGGTGAGATAAGAGGTGGTCAAAAGCCAGGCAAGGGTAAGGAATAAGGAAGGGTTCAGAAAGTGGGTTGGCAAGAGTTGAGGGGGGGAGGATTTTCAGCTAGTTTCTAATGGAGAGGGAAGGGTTGGGGAGAGACAGATGGAGAAGGGTAGCTGGTTCCAGAAGGGAGGGGAGGCGGTATGAGAAAGCAGATTTATGTGTGTGGATTTCTTGAGCGCAAGGAACAGGAAGAGGAGGGGATAGGATGGGGAGAGGAGAATGGATAGGTATGAAGGGAGGGACCCAAACCAGTAGTTAGAAATGAGGGAAGCACAGTGGGACTGGCGACGTGAGGGGAGAGGGAGGATGGATAAAGAAAAGTAAAGGGATGGATCACATCATTGTGGGCAGAGAAGTCAAGCCTGCTATCTAACCACACACTGAGGTACTTAAAAGCTTGGATTACTTCAAGCAGTGTGCCAGCCAGCATAGAGAAAACAGGGAGGGTGGCAAGCTGGGCCAGCTTCTGGCTGCTGCCAAAGGTCATAGACACAATTTTTTTTCGTGTGTTGATCCAAAGTTGGTTGGACTAGAACCAGTGCAGAACACTGTGAAAGTCTTGCTAAAGCAAGACTCCCAGACATTTCAGTCAAGGGACTGGAGGTATAGAGAACTGTGTAATCTACATACATGTGAATATGCGAGTTGTCACAGGTGGAGGGGATGTCATTTAGAAAGATGGAGAAGAAAATTAACTTGGGTATATCCCTGTTAGTTGCTAACTGCAACTTTCACCCACTGGGTGCCAACCAATCTTAACTCCACCTGATAGTATCCTTATCTGTGGACTTGTGTTTTAGCACCAAGCTGGATTAAGCTGGAGAAGATATCTTCAGCTCAGGATAGACCTTATTGTTTGCAGAAGGGTCTTGTCAGTCTTATCTGGCTTTGCTACTGCAGTTATTTTTTCTTGCTACATGCTCTTTAGTGGTTTCTTTCCTCTGCTTTAGTCAGCTGACATGTTTTTAGTGGCCATACTCTGGCTGTCATGTCCAACAGACTTAGGGGAAACTTGGGAGATTGGCATATTCCTACATGGAGCTAGTAACCATTCAATGTCACGTGCACTAACAGCCTTCTGATCTTCCAAGAATCAATCTTCCCATTGATTCATGCTTGTGAGTCTGGGCCAAAGGCAACAAGAACCAACAGGAGCAAACCTTTGGTCAGGGAGCTGGCAACAACTATGGGGCATGGTGCCTGCTCACCCCCCCATCTTGGTGCTGCACGCTAGCCAATAACTGTTGCTGGCTCCCTCACCAGCATCCAGTCTGTTCTTCCCGCTGCTTAGAGAACACAATTGGAGTTCTCCTCAGTTTGCCTTGTTACAACCATAAGTTTCCTACAATGTTACCAAAACTTTTTCATTTTATGGTGCCTTTCTACTTGGATTTCTTTCCTGCATGAGGCCAAAAGCTAAGTCTAAAGGCGCTGTGTCAAAAAAAGAAGTCCAACAGTGTCCCATTAAGGTTCAGTGCCCCCGTGGGAGTGAAATGGCTACATCAGACTGGCATCAAGTTTGTGCAGCCTGCCTTGGGACACCAGTACAAAATGGATACATGTGATGCCTGCTTCTCAATAATTCACTGCACTGTAGTAAGAATACTTGTTGGTGACTGCTGAAGGAAGGGAATGCCCTATTTGAGGTTGCGTTCTTCCTTCCACCACTGTAATAATTCTACTAGTGCTTTTGTCACTGCCACTAGCTTTGAAAGTGGATCCCATCTTTGGAACCAGTTGTCCCTTAAGTTGAATCACAGCTGTGGATGCGGCCATGTGACCCAGTAACTGTAGGAAGTCCTTTGCTGGTCTTAGCTGACCTGCTGTGAAAGACTGCTGTTGCTATCAAAGCTGTAAACTCTGGCCTGTGGGAGGAAAGCTTTTTCCTACGGGGTATTTAGCTCTGCTCCTATAAAGTCCAGTATTTGAACAGGTTCTAGTATGGACTTCTGCAGGTTTATCAAGACTCCCAGGTTCTCCACTGTGATTTTTATGTTCACCATGCGCATGTGCACACAGCGAACATTTTACTATGGTAGTTGGCTGTTATGAGGTGTGACACTGTCCGACCAATGCAGAATAGTGTTTTAGGGGCATGACAATGGCACACCAATCATCAACCAGGATGAGTATGACAGAGTTTTGGCTTGCTGGGCAGAGATGTCGTGAACTTCAAAAGGAAAAGTCGACTCATGATTGAGTCGGCTTTTCCCTTTGATCTACACTGCCCAGCAACCAGAGCTGATCCGTCATTATCAGGATGGAATGCCTAGAATGTCAAACATGCAGGGGCTTACTCCAGCTGTAATAGAAAGACGTCCATCAATCTGGCTTTCGAGCAAATCATTCTACCACTACCTCTCTCCTTCGTGTCACAAATTCCATCCTTTCTGGCATGGACCAAGGCCACATAACTGCTGCCATTTTCATTGACCTTGCTAAGGCTTTTAATTCTGTCTCACCCACTACTTCTGAGCAAACTCTCCTCTGCTGGCCTCTCTCCAGAAACTGTAAACTGATTCAAGTCCTATCTTTCTGGATGAGCCCAACAAGTCCTTGTTGGCAGAGCCCTCTCATCTCCTCGCCATATCCACGCTGGAGTTCCTCAAGGTTCCATTTTAGGCCCCCTACTTTCTGTTTTCTTAAATAATCTCCCATCTGCTTGCTCTGTGACTAACATACAAATGTACACTAATGACACCATCCTTTTCACCTCTTGTGCCTCTGCATCAACTGTTCATTCCCAGCTTCACGTAGACTTCCACTCTGTCCTTCACTGCTTCTGTAAAAACCTACTCAAGGTAAACGTCAATAAAACTTTGTCAATGACATTTTGAACCCATCAAAAACTGGCCACCCTCCCATACCTTCTCACGTACACCACCCTTGATGGATCAGTACTCGTCGTAGTCCCCCACTACAAGTACCTTGGAGTCTGGCTCGGTTCCAGGTTAGTCTACTCAAAGCACACTGAACATATTCATGCAAAGTTATGCCCTAAACTGGGTGTGCTGCACAGAAATAACTACGCCCTCTCCTTAAGCACTTAGCATCAGCTCCTCACCAAAATGATTATCCCCTCCTTTGACTGTGCTGACGAAGTGTATGGTACCACCCCAGCCTCCTCCCTAGCCAGGCTAAACTCCCTTTTCAATGCTTTCTGCAGATTTGCTCTGAATGCCCCACATCACACACATCGCTGTTCCCTCCAGGGCCCTGAGATGGTGGGGGAGCAGGGGATAATTCCCAGGGCCCAGCACCAAAAGGGGCCCAGGCATCCCAGCATACTTTATGCAGGGAAGGGGCTGTGAGCTGGTAAGGGCCCCAGAGTCTGAACTTTCCCCAGGGCTCGGAATTCCTCTCAAGGGGTCTGGCTCCCTCTACTCTGCCCTGTCCCTTACCTCCCTTCAACAACACCGGTTATTCCACTCTTCTCTATTTACCTCTAAATTTTGGCTTGGGTCCCTGCCATCTTACTTCTCTTCACTCTGATCTCCTTCCCCTGAGGCCTCCTACCCTCTCCGATCTAGGGACACCTGCACGTTCTCCCTCTGTCAGCCTCACTCTTGCTCTGGCTCAGCTGCTTTCTCATATAGACTGCTCTTGCTCTACCCTTTCATATCAGGCACTCCCCTTCCCTCTCTCTCCTGAAACGTGCTCTATCCCATGCATCTGTGTTCCCAGACCACTGCCCCTGTCAAGGCTGACCTCTCCCCTTTGCTCCCTAAACTATCCTCTTGCTAATTTTGTTTTTGGCCCTGCCCCAGCACTTAATCTCACCTTTCCCACTCTCTCTTTTTCTTCATAGCACTTTTCCCTCCTCTTTTACTTTCTCTTCCTTTCTCCCTGCCCTCCCCTTGGAATATTTTGTTGGCCTATGCTGTTTTTATTCACTTAGTTGTCTAGTTGCACCATCTGTTGTCTCTGTTATGCCCTGTTTCTACCCTGTATTAACTACCTCTATTGCTCTATCTACAATGTATATTTGCTGATATTTTGCTCTCTGTATACCTAAAAACATATGAACATATGAAAAGAGCCAGCAAAAGAAGACCACCCGGTCTATCATGTCTGCTCAGTAAGTGATGCAGGGTCTGGCCTTACAACTTACACCAATGACCCTGCCCCCCCAACTGTCCCTCCCTCTTTCTCCCTTCTCTGCTTCCTTGGTCCTAAGGGTTCTCTTTGTGCTCATCTCAGGCTCTCTTGAATGCTCCCACCGTCCTTGCTGATACCACCTCCTCTGGCAGCTCATTTCAGGTGGACACCACCCTCTCTGTATAGAAATGCTTCCTTACATCCCTTCTGAATCCCCCCTATCAGTTTTAGGCTGTGCCCTCTAGTGGTGCTGTCACTCATTTTAAAGAGACTCTCCCTTTTCACTCTGCTAATTCCCTTCATGTACTTGAAGGTCTCTATCATATCACATCACCCCTCTGCCTCTTCTCTTCCAGAGAGTACATCCCTAGGGATCCCAGCCTCTCCTGATAGGACCTATGCTGTAACCCCTCAATCATCTTGGTTGCTCCCTTCTGGACCCCCTCCAGCATGCTTATGTCCTTCTTAAGGTAAGGATGCCAGTACCTCACCCCATATTCTAAATGTAGTCTCACCAATGACCTGTACAGGGGTAAAATAACCTTGCTCTGCCTAACACTGAATCTCCTTACAATACATCCCAGCATCCTGTTAGCCTTTGCCACTGCCTTTTTACAGTGAGGGGTGTGTTTCAGGTCACTCATAGTCACTACCGCTAGATCCTTTTCCTCTTTGGAAGCAGTTACCTGAACCCTTTCTATATAATACTCTATCCTAGGGTTCTTGGTCACTATGTGCATTACTTTGCACTTTTTGGCATTGAAACTAAGTTGCCAGATTTCTGATCATCTCTCTAGTCTGGCGAGGTCCTCCCTCAGGTCCTGTATCCCCTTTTCGGTGTCCTCCACAAACAGGCAAACTACTACTGTATTTACATTGTATATCTACCTGTTGTACCTATGTATCAAACATCAGAGATAGATCTGTGGCATCAACACTTAATTCAAACTCACTGGTAGTGGGATTTGAGTGCCTGGACATAAAAATTGACCTATCCTGATCGTTAGTACTCCGAGTCATAGGATGCTATAGACCACCATCTGCCGGTACTCAGCTCTTGTCCTATCTTACAACTATCTTGGACACTAGCCCCTTGGAAACAATTATCCTCAGGGATCTAAACTACAATTGGATGTTGGAAGCCGGTCACCCGCTTAAATCTTTCTGCGAGTCCCTTGGTTTCACCCTACTCAACAAAGAGCCCACCCGTATCAACAAAAAGAATACAGCCAAAAGCACCCTTCTGGATGTCCTGCTTGTGAATAAACCCCATTCCTTCTCCCACGCTGGAACCTTTGACGTGGATATTAGTGACCATTGCCTAACAGCTGGAGTTTGGGCAGCCAACAAAGTGCCAACTATGGCCAAATTCTCCACCAAAAGGTCAACCAGGTCATTCGACCCAAAGGCATACCTACTTGACCTAAAAAACTCCCCCTTGTGGCAGAGTTTTTACCTTGCTAAAACAGTGGAAACTGCATATTCTATACTACATGAAATCATTACCTACGCCATGAATCTACATGTGCCTCTGTCAAAAATACGCATAAAGGCTAGGAAATGCCGTTGGTTCACTCAAGATCTCAGGGCTGCACTACTGTCCAGGGATAAACTCTGGAAAACTGCCCGCAAATCCCAAAAAGAGGAAGATTGGCGCCTCTTTAGAACAGCCAGAAATCGCTGCACCAAACTGATTAGGGAAGCTAAAGCCTGCTATTACCAAGCAGAACTAGATACTGCAGCCAATTGTCCCTCCAAATTCTGGGCCACAATCAAAGAACTGGCGGGAGCCATGTCACAAAATATGCTCCCTACAAAAATTACCTCTGACAATACAGTAATCAATGACAAAAAAGAGATACTGCAGGCATTCAACATGTACTTCGCCACAGCAGGCTTAGCCTTCGATAACTCGCCTGCATGTAGCCTGCGCACTCAACTTGGCATGACCCCACCAAATGTTGGCTCCGTTAATCAACATTTCTCATTCTCATCGGTTTTCCTCAAGGAAGTGGAAGCCTTGATTCTCCACCTGGATACTAAGAAAAGCGCCGGCGCAGATGCACTTGAACCATACTTCCTAAAGATAGCATGCCACGTATTGGTAGTGCCTATTACTCATTTATTCAACCTGTCCCTAACACAAGGTACCCTCCCTCAAACATAGAAGATCGCACACGTTATCCTGCTATTTAAATCTGGAGACCCATGCGACCTTAATAACTATAGGCCAATTTCTTTCCTACCCACACTCTCAAAGCTACTGGAAAAAATAGTAAATGGCCAACTAAGATCCTTCATTGACAGAAAAAATTACTAAACCCCTTCAGTCCGATTCAGAGCCAACCACAGTACAGTCTCGGCATTAACTAAAGTAACCAATGACTGGCAACTGGAGTTGGAGCATAAAAGGTCAGTATGTGCTGTGTTTCTTGACCTCAGCAAAGCATTCGACACAGTCGACCACGACCTGCTCCTCGACTCGCTAAAAACACTAGGACTGGATGCTACTTCTCTAAACTGGTTCTCTGAATATCTGACAGGCAGATACCAGCAGGTGAAAGCGGATGGCGAACTATCTGCCCTAAAGCTCTTACAAAGAGGTGTCCCTCAGGGATCCATATTAGGTCCCCTCCTCTTCGCAGTGTATATCAACAACATTGATGAGGGAATCAAGGATGCAAGTATTCACTTATTCGCGGATGACACAGTGCTGTACCTGAGTCGTCCCACACCAAAAGAAGCATGTACTGACCTACAAAAGATTTCAACCTCCTGCAACTCCAACTAATCAATAAAAACTGCTATTAAACGCTTAGGAAAACTAAAGCCATGTTATTTTCTCCCGCCGCAAACTACACAAGCGCTACTGACTCCCTCCCCAAAATAACCACGATGCTGGGAGAGTGCTTAGAGTACATTCTGAAATTTAGATATCTTGGGGTCTAGATCGACTGTAAACTCTCCTTCACTGACCACCTGGAAGACTTGCTGAAAAAATTAAGGCAAAGACTTGGCCTTTTTTATAGGATAAGAAGACTTCTTACAGCAGACGCAAAGAAATGACTAGTCCAAGCCACGTTCCTGTCCTTAATTGACTACGCAGACTTCATATACAGTAGCTGTGTGGCTTCCTATCTTGGAAAATTGGATACACTCTACCACAGATCTATGCGCTTCATCACTGACCTCCCCTTCTCTACCCATCATTGCGCACTATATGCCGCCATGGGCTGGACCTCACTTCACTATAGGCGCAACTTTAATGCAGCACTCTGGACACTTAGAGCCCTCAGTGGCAAACTCCCTCAATACATCGTCGACTGTCTGTCTCTGACTGTGCCCAGGAATTATTCCCTTAGAAGCTGCTCACAACTCCTGCTAAATATACCCAGGGCACTCACATGAGTCGGGAGAGTCACCTTTGGATTCTCACTCCCATCAATATGGAATAAAACCCCCAAAATACTTAAGTTGAAAATCCCAGTAAGTACCCTTTTGTTCAAAATGCTTTACCATGATGGCATTATGGAAATTTGCAACTGCTTTACTAGACAATAACTAACCTCCCTCCCTCAAACGGCGGCCCGCAAACGGCGGCCCCCAGCTGAAATGTGTGCCTCTGCTTCTAGCATGCCCACCAACAGATCCACAGGATTTATTGCCAAACTCCCATATCTTATTCTTTGATGCTCTGAACAGCTGCAGCCTGATTCTAGCACATGCTACCGCATTTGGGGATAATTATCATCTTTCACCCCAAAAAATATTCGGTCCCTCATCCATCCAACACCTCTCTCTGCCTCAACCTCCAGGACCCTCCCAGTTATGCCCCTGCTACTATATTCCTGCTCTTGCACTTAGTACAATGGCAGCTTTTCTCCTACATGTGTCGCTGCATTTTGGGGCAAAAATCGCTTCATCACCTTTCGTACGGTCCTCCGCCCTCCCAGTCCCTCACTCTGCTCTAACAATTGGGTCCTCTTCACTTGCGCCCCTATTCCCCACCTCTCCCTACATTATGCGCTTGATATCTTCTATCTGGTATGCCTACCCTCTCCTAACATTTCCCACTACAAAATGCACAGTTTTGGGGCTTGGATCCAGCACAAGTTCATTATCCACGACTCCTTGTAGTTCTATCTTCAATGTATATTACCTGTAAATGTGCATTTTACTATAATAGCAGCTATTTTACTGTTTGTACTATTGTAACTTGTTTTTCTGTATTATTACTGTAGGACCACAGGTCCACCTTGTAAATGAGCTTGCTCAATGGTGCCCACCTGGATAAATAAAGATATTGATTGATTGATTGATGTACTGTAACCTCCCAACTCCCTCCACTCCCGGTCACACCTGGAAATGAGCCTAGACTCAGTGTGCCTCTCCCGGTTAACAATTTCAAATAAATAAATAAAAATGTCTGTTACTGGTGCTCCCATAATTGTCCCCTGCACCTGACCCTCCCTCTCAGCCCCCCCCCAACATAACACTGACACTGGGGGTGCCCAATCCCAGAGTATCGCTATCTTGTAAGCAAAACCCCTGGTCCACTATTGCGCCACTCCCAATGCGTAGTCACATCTCTAAATGGCGCTGAAGCTCCAGAAGGCTCATGCACAGCTGTCCATCAATGTCTGTTGTTGCCGTCCCTGTAATTGTCCCACCCATCTGACCCTCCTTTCAGCACCCACCCCCACCCCACCCCCACACAAACATAACACTGACACTGGATGTGCCTAATCCCCAGTATTGCTGTTGCTCTCGTTGTTGCCATTCGACAACTGGTCCTGCCCACCCAACCTCCCTCTCAGCATCCATCACCCCGCTCCCCACAAACATAGCACTGACTCTGAGGTGCCCAATCCCCAGGTACTAAACTCCCAGTTTAAGGGGACTCACTTGTTCTCGTGGAGAGTCAGATGGGAACTTGGGGGGTGCTTTACTAAATTTACTAAGTGGAATAAGACATAAGGGAGCCAGAAGGCCCATCGAGAATGTCTCCCACAAAAGGTGGGAAATTTAAACCATTCTTTGTTGAGGGTAATAGAGCTCATCTAACTTATTTTTGAAGGCATCAAAATTAGATATATCAACCAAATGTTGTTGTAGTTTATTTCAAGCTAAGATAGTACGGACAGTGTTAAAATGATTTCTCTTGTTGGCATAAGCTGTAGGAACTTCGTGTTTCTTATTATGGGATCTAAGATTGATTCATGAGTTACTGAATTGTATTCCACATTCTTCCATAAGCTCACGAGATCGAAATATTTTAAAAATAAAGAAAAGATCTCCCCTCTGTCTACTAGCATGCAAGGAGTGAAGTCTAGTACATTGTAATCTGTTTTGATACGTTTTTCCCCTTAGGCTAGGTATCATTCTAGTGGCAGCTCTGTGTACTTGCTGTAATGTTCTTGTATCTTGTTGAGTGGCTGGTGACCAAACTTGTGATCCATAATCCAAAATTGGACAAACGTGGCTTTTATTTGTAGAGATAACTATCTGCTCCATTTTACTAGTAAAGGACCTTCTTATCCTATTTACCAAGTTCATAGCCTTACCAGATACAGCTAGACAGTGGTCTCTTGGTGTTAATTTATTATTTATGATTACACCCAGATCATGTTCCCTAGTTGAGCTTCTAAGTAGGCTTTGATTTAGTTTATACAAAGGCAAGAAAGAATCCTGGCTCCTGATTGGTCAGTTGGTCATCACAGCAGGGATGTTATCCTGGCATAACATCCCTGCTGATCAACTAAATGATGAGCTCATAGATAGGCTCTTTTTTCACTTGATGATTGTTTGCATCTTTTCTTAAAAAATATTTTTAAACACTAAAAAAAAATAATTTTAAATTATTTTTTTTCTGTATAAAACAAGTCATTGTATAATAGGAATAATGCCCTCCAGAGTGCGTGTTATGCTGGGATAACATCCCTTCTCAGGTGATGGACACCCTCAGCCGGTGGCCTCGGGCCCAACCACCCAAGGTGGGATGTTATCCCAGCATAACACCCACCCTGGAGGGCATCATTCCTTCATTATAAGTATAATTAGGGTTGTTATCCCCAAAATGTATAACTGTACATTTTTCTGAGTTTAGGGACATTTTGTTGATTAATGCCCAGTTTTCAATTTTTGCCAGGTCGTTTGCTAGTGTTAGATGTTTTCCAATGGTGTTAACCTCACCACTTAATTTAGTGTTGTCTGTGAACTTAATTATGTAAATATGGATGTCTTTATTTATGTCATTCACAAATATAATGAAAAGAGTTGGTCCCAAGATGGACCCCGTGGGACGTCATTCCCACCATTCCCTCAAATGAAGTACAGTCATGTATACATACACATTGGGTTCTGTTTATAAGCCACACTTTAATCCATTTGATAATGGAGTTGTTAATGCCTAGTCCTATTAGTTTCTCAATTATTTTTCCATGTGGGACTTTATCAAAAGCTTTAGAAAAATCAAGCAAAATTACATCAGTTGGAACACCCATATCAAATGTTTCACTAATCCGGTTATAAAACAATATCAAATTTGTTTGACATGATCCCTCCTTTCTAAACCATGTTGACTCGTATCGCAAATGTCTAATTGTTCCATAGAGGCTTCAAGATGTTTTTTTATGATTCGTTCTAATGTCTTACAACAGTGTGATGTAAGATTTATTGGTCTATAATTCTCTACTTTAGCTCTATTAAGTTTTTTGAAGATGGGCATGACCACGGCAGTCCTCCAATCCTTGGGTAAATCACATTTTAATGATAAATTAGATAGAACTGATAATGGATGAGCAAGTGATCTGGCTGCATGTCTTAACGAAAAGCTTTTAGGTATCCTATGACATGCGCTATTGGAAAGTGGGCGCCTACCGAAATGGCAAACCACTTTCAGCACATGTCGACAGGGTGAAGGTATAGGGAAGGCGACCGAATGGGGGGGCACGTGAATGGCGACGTGATGTCACTGTATGTACATGCACGTGGGGGGGGCGAGCATGCTGAGCAAGGGGCAGGAGGGTTTGTCAGGGGTGGTGCTGCAGTAAGCTGCTGAACTGGCTCCGTGGCATGGTAGGTGGGTGCTGGGCTGGGGTGGCCAGCATGCTGGGTTCGGGTCCGGGCGCAGGTGTATTTTGTTGCACCTGGCCCAAGTAGTGTTTTTTTTTTTGGTAGAATTTGTACCCCCCCCCGGAGTTGAGAATCCTAAAGTAGAGAAGGGTGTGGTGGGCACAGCCCCCCCCAAGCATGACATAAGAATTCCATGTCTGTTGCACCATTTTGTTTTGTGCTGGGGGGGTACATCGCTTTAATTGAATTTCGGCGATGTACACTCGCCATAAGGATGATCGCCTTTCGACAATCGCCTTTATGACATAGAACCAAGCTTTTACCTTCCGACTGATTCTGAACATTCTCGGGCCTCATCAGACTCATGAGGAGTCCCTGCCCTCAGGTGTTCTGCCCCACACAGAGGTCTGAGGGTGACTTTGCTCTCAGGGTGAGCCAGCTACTACCTAATTGGAAAGCTTGGTACTCAAACCAATGTGTATGACTCAGTGTTGAAGACTGAGTCAAGGAAGATACAAAAATTACTTACTGTAATTTTTGATCTTCCTGAGTATCTTCACCATTGATTCAGACATCCACCCTCCATCTGTAAGCTATAGCCTCTGACAGCTCACCCTGTGGGTGCTGGTAATAATACTACCTCCTTATCTCCTCTGCCCATGGCCCTTGTAGATGGCTATTTTTTTTTTTAAAGATGGTTGGTCATCTTGCTGAAAACCCTTATCCCAAAAGAAACAAAAAAAAAAGGGAGTCGGGGACCTCTGGCTCCCTCTACCAACCAAAAAAAAGAGAGGAAGATAAACCTTTTCCTTTTTCTTTTCATGGAGTGGGAAGGTAGACACCTTCCCTCCATTTTTTCTCCCTCCTTCTCCCTGCCCAGGGTATATCCCCTGTAGGGTATATCCATGTCAGTTGCTATATGCAACAAATGCCCTAGGCACTATCCAGTCTAACTTTTTTTTTTTTTTGTTAACCAGGAGAGACACACTAAGCTGAAAGCTTGTTTACAGGTGCGACCTGGGAGCACAAGGAAGTTAAGTGACTTGCTCAGAGTCACACAGTATGCAAGTGGGGGCTGTGGGATTCAAATCAAGGTCCCCAGGTTTGCAGCTGTGAGCCTCAAACCACTGTGCTATACTGCCTCCACTGAGCTCATGCACTATCTGTGGAGGGATTCAATGCACATGCTTGGATCAATGTACTAACTTCACAGACGGTACATCCCAGTGGTCAGGGAGAGAAGCAGGGCATGTTCTTCCTCTTGTTCAAATTTTTTGGTTGGTATTCTTTGTCTCTTCTCTGTGTGTCAGTGTTGCCCACTCCATCTGGAGCATGCCGGAGGAGGTATCCACATCTTGACTTCCCAGGGCTGCTTGTCCTGCTGCTCCTATTCTACTACGTCCCTTTTTCTCTGTTCTAGACAATGCAGGGTTGTGGGTTTACTCTTCAGTTTACTCAAGCTTATTCTGTAGCATACAGATATTACCATTTGGAAGTCCAACTTTTGTTCCTATTGTTCGCATTTCTTGCCAACTCAGTTGCACAGGGGTCCCAAACTGGGCTACCTCCTTTGCTACTTCTGCCAGAGCCATTTGCCGAGGGTTGATGCCCTTTCTCTTTACTAACACTACCTACTCTGTCTAGCAAGTGATGAGGCACTGGCTCCTTTTTTAGACCTAGTACCCTTGTGCCACCTAGTAGGCCCAACCCTTGGTCTCTAAGTTGGTAGTTGGTCTGTGTTTGCTTCTTTGTTTTATATCCTATGTCCTTTTACTATCCCAATGAATAGCAGAGAGAGGCGGGGAAAGCAGTCAGAAGCGCAAAGGTGCAAACAGAAGAAAAAATAGGCCAAGCAATAACAAAAGGGGATAATAACTTTTTCAGATACGTTAGTGAAAGAAAAAAGACTAAGAATGGGATTCTGAGACTAAAAAGGGAAGGAGAGAAGTGTGAAGAATGGGACGAATAAAAAGCAGAAATCCTGAACAAGAATTTTTGTTCAGTATTCACAGAAGAACTGTGAATACTGAGAACTGTTAACTCAGAACTGCAAGCAAACTTCCTTCGACTTGAATCATGGTTCACACAAAATAAACTACTGCTCAATTACAAGAAAACGAAAAGCATGCTTTTCACAGTTCCACAGAACAAGAAGAAACTCGGCCCACTGCTGATCAAGAGCCACAAGGGAGATATCATGGAGCAAGTCAGCACCTTAAAGTATCTTGGGGTACATCTGGACAACATCCTCACATTTTCTTCGCACATTGACCAAGTCATCAAATCAGCCAACACTAGACTAGGTATTCTATACTGTCATAGGCACTCCATGACCCCAGACACCTTAAAACTCATCATCTGCTGCTTGGTCCTGTCGACCATTGATTACAGCCTTGTGATCTATGGGGCTGGCTCAGATACCGCCTTAAAAAGGGTGAAGGCACTCCTTAATAAGGCCTGCCATTTGGTATTGGGGCTGACCATCTGACCCATATTTGCACCCTCTATAATAGAACCAGGTGGCTCTCCCTCCACCTCAGGATACAATACAAAACTTGTCAGCTGGGGAAAAAAAATCACTGATGGAATCACGCTGAACTCAGCCTCAAGGCTATTTAAAACTACACTACCTACCGCCAACACAAGGAGTGTGATTAGGGGGTGTCTGCAGGTGCCTTTCAAGCGAACAGCGCTAGTTCAGAGACCTTTTCCTACCAGGGACCCAAATGGATCAATGAGCTACCTTCCGCCCTAGTTGAGTGTAACAAGATCAGCCAGTTCAAAGCCGGGCTTCGCTCCCACCTGGACCATGAAAATGTATGTGCCTCATCTACCAAATGCTGACCCACATGCCTCAACCCCCCCCCACCACTCTGGTCCTGCTACCTACACCCGCACATCCTCGTACACCTTTCCTCTCCCTGGTCCTCCCCTCTCCCAACACTTCTAACTTAGCCTACCCTGGCAGCTCCTACAACTCCCCTACGTAGCCTAAGTCCCCTCACCCCTTCCCTGTTCTTTATTCTCTACCCCCTGCTAGCCTCTCCTCTACCCTGCTACCCACCCTTGACAAAGCCTACTCTGGCTGCTTTTTTTCACTTCCTCACAGTAGTGAACCTACATAGCACTGTGCACTTTCCTGAGTGCTGTACCCCACTTGTGAAGTGATGTTACTGATAGCACTTCCTTGCTGCTAATTTACCCCTATTTTGTTGTCCCAGCATTACCTGTTATTTACTGTGTACCCTTGTAAATGATGTTTTGTTATGTTTTTGCTATGTCAGGTATTGTATTGGCTGACTTAGAACATTTGTAAATGAGCCCTTGGCTCAAAGGTCTTAAATCATAAACTGAAATAAATAAATAAATTAATTAATAAATAAATTAAAGGGGGAGGGGAGAGACCAAAGTTAGGAGACATAAGCACCACTGGGAGGGAGGTGGGCACCAGTCCATTTAAGGAGAGAGTCTTAAAGAAACTCACTAATCTGAAAGTGGACATGGTAATGGGGCCGGACAGAATATATCCCAGAATATTAAGAGAACTCAAGAAGGTGCTGGCAGCACCACCGACAGCCCTGTTCAACAGTTCGCTGGAAACAGGTGTGGTACCAAAGTACTGGAGGAGGGCAAATGTAGTCCCTCTCCACAAAAGTGGGAGCAGGGAGGCAATTACAGGACAGTCAGCCTGACCTCAGTGGTGGGGAAACTAATGGAACTACTACTAAAATAAAGGTTTGCGATATATCTCGAATCCAGCGGACCACATGATCCAAGGCAGCATGGATTCACAGGGGGAAGATCTTGTCAAACAAATCTGATAGATTTATTTGACTGAATGACTAGGGAGGTGGATCAGGGAGGGTTGGTGGATGTGATCTACCTGGATTTCAGCAAAGGCTTCAACACATCCCACATAGAAGGCTAGTAAACAAGCTGGGCATCCTGGGAGTGGGTCCAGGGTGGTAAACTGAGTCAAGAATTGGCTGAGTGATAGGACACAGAGGTTGGTGGTAAATGGAGTTCAATCCGAAGAGAGGGGGGTGACCAGTGGGGTTCCGCAGGGATCAGTGCTTGGGCCAATCCTCTTTAATGTCTTCATAAGTGACATTGCAGAGGGGCTGAAAGGGAAGGTGTGTTTCTTTGCAGACAATACAAAGATCTGCAACAGGGCTGACACTCCAGGAGAGGTAGAGAAAATGAGAAGGGGCCTAAGCAAGGCTGAGGAGTGATCAAGGGTGTGGCAGCTACGATTTAATGCAAAGAAGTGCATTTGGGGTACAGAAATGTGGGGGAGGAGTACATGATGGGGGGGAGGTGAACTCAGTCGAACAGCAGCAGATACCCAGACATGGACCTTTTTATATCCCCACTAAATGCCAAGTTGCCTTGACTCTGCCCTATTTATTTATTTATTTATTTATTTATTTATTTATCAAGTCTAGGATAACAAATACCTTTGAGCCATGGCTCTTTTACAAAGGTTCCACGTCAGAGAAATACAAATTATGGGGAACATCAAGACAGGCATTACAACAATGTGGACATTGCAAACAGAGTACAGATTAATACAGTTCAAGGGTAGCATTGTAACAAGGCAGCCAGCGGCATTTGTCAGAGAAGATAGACAACAGATAAGAAGTGCCAGAGTCATTGGGAGAGGGAAGAGAGTGGGGGGGGAAGGAATGTAGGAAGGGTGACAAGAGGGTGAAAAGTGCAGCATTGGGTATACCAAGATGTGAGGGTAGAATCCAGTGGGGGGGGGACAACTAGAGCAGAAAGGGAAGTGGAGAACAAGGTTAAGTTAGGCAGTCACAGGAGCTGTTGGTAGTGAGATAGTCCCGGAGCCTAGTTTTAAACATACCAATAGTTGGGGCAGAGGAGATGGTTGGGCTGAGGCCATTGAACCAGAGTGGCGCTCGATAAGCAAAAGAGCGTTGTCCCTGTGAAGTGTGACAGTGGGGGACTTTAGTAGCTGTAGCGTGGATCTCCTAAGGTGCCATTTGTTAATTCTTGGTGTTGTAACAGAGTTGAGACCCCAGAAGGTGCAAGGCCAAGTAAATTTTTTCACCATGGAGCAGGTGAGAAACTTTATGCGGTTTGATAGTTGGAGCCAGCCGGTCTGAATGTACAGGTCACATGTGTGGGTGAGACGGTGAGCACCAGTGATGAGCCGACATGCTTTATTTAAGGTAGTTGAGAGGCATCTAAGGGTTGTGGTTGTGGTCGAGCCATAAATGATGAGACCATAGTCTATTACAGAGATCACAGAGCTCAGGACTGCTACCTTCAAAGCTTCTGGCGTGAGGTGTGGTTTGTGTTTGTAGAGGAGACCAAGCCGTATATTAGCAGCTCTAGCTACATTATCTACATGAAGTCCATAGGAGAGATTAGGGTCAAGCTGTATCCCTAAGTATTTGAAGGACCCCACCTGATCTAGAGTGTTCCCCTGGGTGGTGGAGATAGCCAAGTGGTGTAGCTTGTGTGGGTTATGAGAGCTGCAGAAGAGCATAGATTTGGTTTTCTTGTCATTGAGGACCAGTTTATGATTAAGAAACCATGTCTCTACAGAACTGAAACCAAGTTGAAGGTTGTGTTGAACAGTTGCAGGATCTTTGTGAGTGGAGAATACAACAGCATCATCGGCATATAGTATGATCTGCTCAGAGCAGTGGTAAGGGAGGGAGTTTAAGAAAAGGCTAAAAAGGAGGGGTCCCAGTATGGATCCCTGTGGGACACCCGAGCAAACAGGCAGGGTGTTAGAAAGAGCGTCCGCAATTTTTACTCTCTGTGACCGGTTTTCTAGGTAGCTTTTAAACCAGAGAGAAGAGTCAGGTGATAGCCCGGCATTCAGTAGTTGGTGTATTAATAATTCATGGTGTACTGTATCGAAGGCCTAGGAGAGCTGTGCCAGACAGGATACCCACAGGTTTGTGGTACACCTTGATAGTAGACAAATGGACCTTGACTGTGAAATATTGCGGTCCTGCAACAGAGAGGTCCAGCAGGTATTCTAAAACCTTTTAAGGGGGACAGTTAAAGGGGCTCCATGGATATGTCAAGAGTACCTGCTGGACCTATAAATCCAGGACCTGGCATTTTCTGTCAGGATATAGTCAGACTGCAGTGATACAGTCTGTTTCTGTATGCATTTCTTCCCATTCCTCTCATTCAGAGAGTACTGCTCAAACTAGAAGCACAAGGGGGAAAGATGAATCTAGTGGTTGCCTGCTGGCCTTGGCAGATATCGTTTCTTCTGTTGAAGTGACTTTCAGTCAGCAAACTGAGGGCTCTGCCACTCTAGATGGACTTGCTGTCCCAAGCTCAGTGACAGCTAGTCCACCCCTACCTGCACTCATTTCCTCTCCAGGCTTGGCTCCTGAAGAAATAGAAGTGAACAGGTTCAAGAGATCTCCAAGGGTGTCTATAATACTACTAACTGCTTGAAAATCTTCCACCAGGAAAGCATACACAGCCAAGTGAAAACACTTTTCCATCTGGTACTCTTGACATATCCATGGAGCCCCTTTAACTGTCCCCCTTAAAAGGTTTTAGAATACCTGCTGGACCTCTCTGTTGCAGGACTGCAATATTTCACAGTCAAGGTCCATTTGTCTACTATCAAGGTGTACCACAAACCTGTGGGTATCCTGTCTGGCACAGCTGCCATTGTTTAAGAGGTTCCTTGGGGTATCTAGCACATGAGACCACCCACTAGGAAGTCAGCAGCTCCTTGGACCTCAATTTAATAATGGCTGTGCTCACTTGCAACCCTTTGTGCCTGTTGTGGCTTGTGACATGAAATATTGGACCTGGAAAGCAGCATTTCTGGTGGCCATCACCTCTGCATGCAGAGTGTCTAAGCTCTATGCTATGGTCACATATCCTCCTTATACTGTTTTGCAAAAGGACAAAGTTGATCTTCCCTGAATCAGTCTTCACCATTGATTCATACATGTGTGTCTTGGGCTAGAGGCACTAGGACCCTGTGTGACCTGTTTTCTTATAGGGAGGGAGATGACATTGGCTATTGTCACCACTCACATGCAGCACGTACCCACATGGCACTGTGCCCTGACCAATAACCATCGTTGACTCCCTCATGCACCTCAGTTCTGTTCTTCCCACCATCACATGCACACCATGGGAGCAGTGCCTCAGTTAAACCATCTTCGAATTTCTTCTTCGACACTGCCATATTTCTTCTTTACGTGGTGTTGACTTCTTTTTTTTCTTGTGTCCTTGATGTCCAAGTTCAAGAAAAGGAAAAAGGGGCCGAAGAAAGCCCCTACTGTGTGTCAAAGTCCCTGTGGAAGGTTGATCATGAAAAAGGATGGACTTCAGATTGTCAGTTTGATGGACTTCAGGATGGAATTCAGGCCTTGTCTGGCCCTGAGTATGATATAGATTCCTGTGATGCTTGCTTGTCAATGGACTGCGGTACCATTGAGTTTTGCATGCTGAAGTTGGATCATCTGATTTTCACCTTCGGGGCAGGCAGCGGACCCATGTTGCCAATCTCAGGTCTTTGGGCCTTCTCCCAGGTGCCTTCCCAGTGCTTCTGGTGCCATGGAAGAGCAGGGTTCTCCTTGACCTCAACGAGGCATTAGAGGCCCTGGACAGTGGGTCTGGTGGACAGCCAACTCTTTCTAGGCAGCCAGCTGAGCACCCCCCCAGTCTGTCTGCCCAGGCCAGCAGGCATCCTCAGTGGTGAAGCTGAAGTTATACAATCAGTCTACACTGGAGGACACCTTGGTGTCCCGGCCAGGTGCCATATCAGCTCCTGACAGTGTATGCAGTGTTGGTGAGCAGGATGGTGTCAGCCACGTCGTCTGGCCCCCTTCTGGTACCGTTTGCAGTGCACACATCCAGAAAGTGATGCACGCATAAAGATAATACCAAGTCAAAGTGTGGTGCAAATAAAGTCAATTTTTACTGAATTATTTCATACCACAACAGCACAATGCAAATAACTCTGCCTCCTGGTCAAGCACAGTCCCCCTAGTGCCTTGACTCAACAGAGCCTTCAGTGGGGGTGAGGCAAGTAAGGAGCACTAGTACATTTATAGGACACATGACTGATTAAACAATTAGCCAATTACATATTCACAATTAAAGCTTTGTTCAATGTAAATTTTAAAGCATCAAAGTAGTGTCCGTTTAAATCAAACAAATAAATGATCACTGTATATCTATGAAAGACTAAAAAAAAAATTAAAATAGATACTTTCAGGGACTATAGTTAATGCAGGTAAGATCAGCTCGAGCATCATAATTAAATGCCCCTTTAAACTGGAAAAAGATGACCACTCCATTACTAACAGAAAAGTCTATATTATATCAAAGACTATAGTTAATACAGATGAAAGCAGTTCAGTACAAAATTACAAGTATAAATGTATATGGCTGCATATTGAATTAAACAATCTGTTCCTAACAAGGCTGCAGTAACAAAAAGTAAACTGAAACTTATCTATACTAGAAACATTTAAGGCCCAAATGGACATGACACAAGAAAGGATTTTTCAACCTGGACCAAAGTCATGGCGTCACCAGTAGTAAGCTCCTTGGATAATATCCAAACCGGGTAGGAAGGAGTTTCTGGTCATTCAAAAAGGTCTGAAAAAAAGCCTAAAGAGGAAAGGAAAGCAACAAACTCAAATATGCAATGCAAGGATCAGAAATACATGCAAATATACTTCTATACAATTTTTGCATATTTACAGATTTTTCTTTCAAAATGGTTTTATATCCCAGTTTTTATTGAATCCAGTAGGTTTGATACTATTCATTTTGAAAATCCATTTGCTTTCTTTTTGCAAAAGAATGCTGGGTCTATCACCACCTGTTATTTGTGGTGGAACTCATTCCAAACCCATGAACTTCAAATTCTCAAGTGAAGAGTTGTGATGCAAAGTAAAGTGAGTACCCACTGGGCTACCTTGGGGATTGTTAATAATGGACTTCACATGCTCTTATTTTATTTATTTATTTAGTTTTATTTATTTAATATTTCGGAGAGACCTTTGAGCGTGAGCTCTTTTACAAAGGTTCCAAGTCAGGGTGGACACATAGGACAATACATATAAACAGTGGTTACAGATGCCTGTTCAATTGGCATACAAGAGCAATTACATGAGAGTTAGACAAATTGTGAACAAAAATTATAACAGACTAGAAGATATTTCAGTAAAAGGATTATATGCACTAATTTTAACTCCCCACCCTCCCACAGCGCTCAGAATCCATTGTTAGACTAAAGTTGAGATGACTGCATAGTGGTTAAATGATTACTCCGATGGTAGTGAGCTGGTTGTAAATAAACCAGAAGGAAGTGTTTGAAATTACCCTTGGAGGGTGGGAAGAGGGGGATGGTGGAAGGGGGTGCAATGGGGGGGAGCAGCACCAAAGGCCTTGTCGAGTTGGGGGTAGTGTGGAGGATTGTGGAGAGGCATTATCTGCATACAGATCAGAGCTGAATTGAGTAGCTTACTTACGCACTAGGCTGGGCTGGAAAGGGAGTCAGGGTTCTTTAAGTAGCCCCACTTGGGTGGTACCTAGGTTGAAAGCCTAGATTATCAAGTGACTTCTGTGCTGCAGGTATACTTTGCGCATGACATGAGATGCAGTTTGAGGCCTACCTTGAATTGAGATACTCTGTTTGTTTGTAATATCTTAGGGATTTCATTTAACCAGTAGGGGGCCCGGTAAGTGAAGGCGCTCTGTCCTAGTGAGGTGCAGCGGAATGGGATAGACAGTGCTCCGTACTTCCTTCCTCTGGTGAAGTGAGGTGTTGGAGAGGCCTCAAGCAGGTTACCTATGCAGTTTGGGGTTTTATTGAGGAGTGCCTTCTTTGCCAGGAGGCAGGTTTGGTATTTGATCCTGTCTTTTAGGTTGAGCCAGTCTGTACACTCATACAAGGCACAAGTGTGAGTGTATTGATCCGCAGGCAGGGTGAGGTGACATGCCTTATTCAGTGCCAATTGGACCCTTTTGAGTACAGTATCAGAGGCTGCACCATAAACCACCAGCCCGTAATCAATCGTGGAGAGTATGGAGCTGGAGACAGAGGTTCGGAGTGCTTCCAGGGTGAGGGATTTCTTATGTCTATAGAGGACCCAGATTTTTGTGTTTACTGCTCTTACAAGGGAGTCAATGTGGTGTGTATAAGTGAGTGAGCCATCAATGGTGATCCCAAGGTACTTGAACAAGTGAACCTGCTCTATCTGCTCACCAGCCGTATTAGTGATTCGAGAGAAGTGTGTCTATGCTTGTGGTGAGGGCTAGATAGAAGCATGGCCTTTATCTTCTTGTAATTCAGTAGCAGCTTTTGCCTACTGAACCAGTCCTCGAGTTTATTGAAGGAGTCCACTAGTTCAGATTGTATGGCTGCATGGGAGGAGCTGCTGCTTAGCAGCACGGCATCATCAGCATATGAGATAAGTTTAGTGTCACGGGCCATGGGTAGCTCATTTACAAATAGCCTGAAAAGTAGGGGCCCTAGGATTGATCCTTGAGGGGCTCCAAGGAGTACATCTTTGGAGCTGGATAATGTCTGCCCGATTTTGACTCACTGGCTCCTGTGTGTCAGGTAGTCATGGAACCAATTTAGAGTGTTTGGTGCTACACCCAATCTTTGGAGCTGATGTAGCAGTAGTGGGTGGTTTACGGTGTCGAAAGCTTTGGTGAGGTCAATGAAGATGGACCCCACCAATTTTCCTTCATCCAGCGCCTTGTGTGCAAAGTCAAGTATTCCAACAGTGCTGTGGTGGTACTGTGTTTTTGCCTGAAGCCATGTTGGTTTGGGCAGAGCAGATTGTACTTGTTGAGGTATTCTGTGAGTTGACTTGCCACAATTTTTTCCAATGCTTTAGATAGAGGGGAGAGGATAGATATAGGCCTGTAGTTGGCCACCAGTGCCTTATCACCATTCTTGTGCACTGGCATCACCAGGGTTTGCTTCCATACCTCAGAAAATTGAGCTAGAGCTAGGGATTTATTGAATAGCATTGTTATGGGGGTGATCATAACATGGAGAGTGAGGGATAGTATCTTCATGTCTAGTCCGTCACTCTCCAGTCTGGTTTTGCCTAGGACTCCCCTGACCACAGTTAAGACCTCCTGCGCCATTACCTTCTTAAAGTAGAAGGCTGGGTGGTTTGTTGTGCTCTTGAATATGTTGTTTTAGTGGTTTCATCTTCTTACCTATGCACACCAAATTACAGGTGCACCAGAGCACGTATACCACATACTGCGTGTCACAAGTGATAAATTCATTAATCCTAACATGGTAACCTTGAAATTTAGGATGAAAGTATTACCAATATGGGCAAACTTGCAGATGTTACATCTCTTACATGTGAAGAAGCCACTTGGCCTTTGTGGTAGCCAGGTATGTGTATTAGTCACAGCCTTTTTCATTCTGCTATGTACTAATTTGTCCTTTAGATTACTTGCACAACAGAAACTGACTCTAAGTTTGACCCCCACTACACACTCCACTGTTTCATCGCTCTTCAAGATGAGCCAGTTCTTGAAGATTATGTTTCCTATTTGCCCTGTCAAGGGGTTGTATTCAGTGATGAATGTGCAAGGGGTCTGGTCACAATTGTCAGAACACTCAGGTTTAACTAATAAAGTCCTTCTATCAATTTTGTCTACTCTTTCTTCAGATGTGCGTAAAAGATTCAAATCATAGCCCCTAACTTGAAACCTGTCTATCAGTTCAGAGCCTGTGTTTCACAGTTGCTGTCAGATGAGCAATTTCTCCTAAGTCTTAATAGCAGACTATACAAAATTTATTTTTTAAGGCTGGGTGGGTGTGCACTATCCGAGTGGTGAACAGAGTTAGTTGCTGTGGGCTTTCTAAAAGTTTTTGTATTGATGGTGAATTCATGATTATCATTCTCACTAACAGTCAGGGTAAGGTCTAAGAAGTTTAGTATAGTGGAATCACAAGTGTAAGTGAATTTTAAATTTAATTCATTGGTGTTCAACCATTTCATAAACTCATGGATCTCATTATGTTTCCCTTGCCAAATACATACGATATCATCTATAAAGTGGTACCAACTTTTTATTCTTTTTTTTTTGTATAATATCTTTATTGATTTTTAGAATTAAAGACAACACACAACGTACAAACAGACAGACATTCGAACAGGTGCAATCATGTGTACACTTTGTCAAATTCATCACTCCATATTAGTATATTTTTGCTTGGAGACATATAATTCTATAGCATTAGTAGGTACTCCCAACTTCTTTATAACAGATACGTATATACTGTTCTAACCTAGTACCTTTAATTAACTTTCTAACCCTTCCCTTAGCACCATTTATTCTGCTAAGCTTAGTGAGGACAAGAAGGGGGTCCAACTCCTTATAAATACTTCTTCCCAGTCCCAGAGCACCTGGGTCAGCCTTTCCAAAGCCTGGGTTTGTAAAATCATATGTCGCCACTGCTGGATGCTGGGCTTAACATGGGACACCCATGTATTTTGTATACAGTGGCGGGCCAGGACAAATAATACTCTCATTCATCTGGGGAGTGGAGTCCATTCATCTCCCTCCACCACCTCAACTCTGAAGAGACATGCCAAAGGGTCTCTTACCATGTCCCTCTCTGCCATTGTGGCTACTTCCACCACTATTTCCCGCCAAAAGTGCTGCAGCACAGGGCATGTCCTAAAACAGTGCATGTATGTGCCCCTTTCTACTCCACTTCTCCCACATAGTGGTGACACCTAGGGGTGTGCCTTATGTACTATCACCGCCGGGTAGTATAGCACATGGACACATTTGTAGTATGCCTCCTTATACCTGTTACAGGCCATGATCCCTGAATGCATTGAAAGCACCATACTCCAATTCTTGTCAGTGATGTTCCTCCCCAGGTCCCTTTCCCACAGTAGTCTTATTTTTCCTGTCCTGTCTGGGAGTCTCTGTTTCTCTCTCTTAGCCGCTTTCCCAATAAAGCCTTTGGGATCTACCTTGGCCTGGTATACCAAACTCTTTACGGAGTCCAAAGTATAGCCCCCCACCTCTTCTCTTACATGACTACCCACAAATGCCCTCGCCTGTAGGTACCGAAATAGGTGTTGCCTTCCTATACCCAGCATCCTTTGCATGTTCTTGAATGTGCAAAATTCTCCTTGTACCAATAGGTTACCTACACTCCAGATTCCCTTCTGTTACCACTCGCGGAAACCTTTGTCTTCCAGTCTGGGTAAAAAAAAGGGATTACCCGCCACCGGTAGCAGTAGGGTTTCACCCTGTTTTATCCAACCCTGCCTTCTGAGCTGTCCCCAGGCTATTAGGACTTCTTTCACTACTGGGTTACCATTGCCCCCAGTTCTATATGCCCTGGCCCCTTTACTGTGTAGGTATGCCGTGAGTCTCCCCAGAGTTCCCTTCTGTTCTAAGTCTACCCAGCTAGCGTCCCTAGGTTGGTGCACCCAGTCTGTTATATAACTCTGCAGTATTGCAAGGAAATAGTTATCCAGTTCTGGAAAATTCAAGCCCCCCTTGTCTCTCTCTGCGTTCAGTCTCTGTAAGCTGGACCTTGGACGTTTTCACCACCAAATAAAACTAGAGAATGCCTTCTCTGCCCTTTTTATGTCCCCCTTTGTTAATCCTACATGCAACATCTGTAACGGGTGCAGGATTCTTGGGAGGATATTCATCTTGATAAGGTTCACCCTGCCTAACCACAATATCAGTAGCTGTGCCCATCTTCTGAGATCCACTTCTACTACTTTCAATAAGGTGATGTAGTATAGTCTATATAGGGATCCCAGTGATCTACCCACCTGGACACCTAGATAAGTAAAACTCGCTCCAACTAGTTTCAGTCCCCACTTCTCCACTTCTTTCCCCATCTCTGGGTAACATACCAGCTCTGACTTCTCCAGATTGATCTTATACCCAGAAAAGATGCCGGACTCTTCTACCAGGGACAGCAAGGGAGGCACAAACTGTTGTAGATTCTTAAGGAATAAGAGCATATTGTCCACATATAGGGCGAGTTTATGCTGAGATCCCTGTGCCCCTTCTATCCCCACGCTCTCCCCACAGCCGCGAATCGCCACTGCTAATGGTTCTATTGCCATTGCGAAAAAAGAGGGGACAGTGGGCAGCCCTGCCTTGTGCCTTGTCTTAAACTGAATTTCTCCGAGAGGGCCCCGTTTACCAGGATATGGGCTCTAGGCGCCTCGTACATAGCATGCACCCACCCAATATGAGGCACCCAGAACAAACCGGGACATCACCTCAAATAGATATTCCCATTCCACTCTGACAGCATCCATTGAGATAATACCCACTTCCTCCTTCCCCTGATTCTCTCGCCATATGATATTAAGTAAACAACGCATATTATGATATGATTGTCACCCCTTGATGAACCCGGTCTGGTCTGGGTGAATCAATCGCGGGAGTATATCTTCCAGTCTGGAAGCCAGGACCTGTGCCAGTATTTTTAGGTCACAGTTGAGCAGGGAGATAGGCCTATAAGAGGCACATTCCTCTTCGTCCTTATCCAGCTTGGATATTAAGAATATTGTGGCATCATAACATGTATTAGGCAGGTTGATATCCCCCGTCTCCCTCACCTGTTGAAAGACCCCGCAGAGCAACTCCCCTATTTGACCTCCCATTAACTTGTAATATTCTGCTGGGAAGCCATCTGGGCCACTAGCCTTACCCCGTTGCAGTTTCTGTATGACACTCAGTATTTCTAACTTGGTAACTGGCTGACTCAGATGTTCCCTCTGGTTCTGCGTGGCCTCCGGTAGTTGTACTCTATCGAGAAACACCTTCATCTCTGCTCCCTTCCCAGTGTGTTCCACCTGATACAATTGCTGGTAGAAGACCCAGAAGCTTTCCCTTATTCCCTTTGTGTCCCTATGTACGGTACCCTTTCCATCCTTCACCCCTGTAATTCGCGTCGAACCCCTTCCCCCTTTCATTAATCTCATTAATGGGGGGCCAGGTTTGTTTCCCCATTCAAATACCTGACATCTGCAAAAGAGCCACACCTTCCCTGCTTCTTCCCTAAGGAGGGCATTCAAAGCTGCTCTCACCGCCACCAGGAGCTTAGCTGCCTCCCCCTGTTCTCCAACTGTGACTCTTTCTCCAAGTCTTTTAGTTTCCGCCGAGCTCCATCCATTTCTCCTTTCTTTGCTTTTTAAGTCTGGCCATGTATTCTATAATTATCCCTCTCATGAATGCCTTACCCACCTCCCAGAGGGTAGTTTTGGACACCTCTTCGTTAATGTTTGTCTCAATATAGTACTGCCACTGCTCTACAAGATACTCCTTAAATTCTTTATTTTTGGTCATATACATGGGTAATTTCCACTGGGGGTGGGGCTTTCTCACTTTTCCCTGTGTTTTAGTCCCAGAATTACTATTGCATGGTCTGAAACATGTATGAGGCTATGAGATATTTCCTGCACTCGCTTGTACCATCCTCTGGGCAGGTAAATATAGTCAAGTCGGGACCATGTCTTATGTGGGTTTGAGTAAAAGATGTACTCTTTCACACCTGAGTTGGCAGTATGCCATCCGTCGACTAGGTCTAGATCAGCCACACCCACTTGCCACTGTTGCATTGTCTCTGACTTTCTCCCCTTCCCCTCTGAGTGATCCATATACAGATCCATTGTCCAGTTAAAGTCTCCCCCAAGATTAAACCTGGGAATTGTTCTTTTATTAGCAAATCCAGCAAGGACAAATAAAACTGCGGGCCATAAACTGCCAGGACATAGATGCACCCAAACGTCATCTTTTCTCCCGTTAGTTCCCCTGAGATAAATACGTACCGGCCCTCCTTGGGTCTCTAACCACCCTAGTAACTTCCAAAGGGAGAGCTTTATGCACCAGTATGGCCACTCCTCTTTTGTGAGCTGAAAAAAATGCAGCATAGCACTTCCCCACCCAATTCCGTGCTAGTTTGGCATGCTCTACATCAGTCAGGTGGGTTTCCTGAATAAGAGCTATTTGTGTCCCTACCCTCTTCAGGGCCATCAGTAAAGATGTCCTTTTAACTGGATTTGCTATTCCCCGTACATTCCATGACACAACAGTGAGATTTTGTGTCTTATCCGTAATCGTTTACATGGCCCTCCAAAAGCCCCCACCAGTAGACAGAAAGCATCCCCTTCCCCAGTGTGTAAACCATAGGGTATCTACATACCATACCAAGCCCTGCCCCCTTTGTAGAGTTAACAGTTTACACATTTTTTTGATTGCACCAAAACACATAGAAATAGTAACAGTAACAACTATAACAACAATCTGAACTTCCCTCAACCCTTTCTCTCCTCCCTTTTGCTGTCACCATAGATAAGCAACCCCACACCCCCGCCTCCCCATCCTAAAATCCATCAGTAGCCTTTCACCCAGCAGGGTTCTCCCGAACCACTTCTGTACTGTTATCTCACATATTGTATCCTCCCCAAGTGGTATACCCTGATATCACCCTTACACCCCCCCCTTCTCTCCCCCACTTCCTCCTTCCCAGCCTCTGTCTCCTCTCTTCCCAGACCTCTCCCATGGTGAATGGGCTCTCCTTTTCTTCCTTGACCACTGTATTGTAACTCTTCCCATCTTCCCCCTGCCTCCCCTGCCCTTCACACTGCCATGCACTCAATTGCCTCACAAGCATGAGTGTCCAACAGTATCCCCATTTCTGATGTTTGTGCTCCACCCCCAGCAGCCGACTGCCTTAACATTCCTCGCATAATAATCTCACCCCACGGAGTATCCCCAAAATGTTTAACAGAGTTTGCCCTTAGTCTTCACTCCTGTTTATGCATAAGTGGGCTCCTGACACTAGTATCAAAATGTCCAGCCTAACTGTATGCCCCCCCGACTGGCTGTGCGTGCTGCACTTGTGTTTTTATCGTATTGCCACTCTCCTTTCCCACCCCCCACCCAGTCCCTCCTCGTCTACATCTGGTTCTACAGATATTAATATCTGAGCGCCTCTTTTTAGTACGCGCTGATACTGAACTCAGTCGGTGGCTGGCCGTGGTGGTGAGAGATGGGGTATGCCAGTTGCTGGCTGGGTACAGGTGGGGGTGCTGGGTGGGCTGGCATGGCTGGGGGCCACTAGACTACCAGGGATACGGGATCATGTTAATTATTATACAGTTCGGGGGTACTAGACTACACAGGGATACTGGGATCATAATAAATATTATACAGTTTGGGGGGGGACACTAGACTACCAGGGAAGTGGAGGGTTTCATGTTGTACATTGTTTGGGGGCACTAGACTACCGGGGCCGCGACTCTGGGTCGAGCACGGGTGGGGGTTGACCGCGCCGCCCCGCTGTTGCAGCTTGGCAACATGCTCGCCAGGTACACCCGCAGTTCAGCGTACCTGGCTCCATGTCGCAAATCACAGGACTTAGCTGCGATGACCCTGCCTCTTCTAGAATAGGGTGCAGGGTCAATGTCGCAGTTGTGGATGGCGCAAGTTGCATTCAGCAGCAATTTGCACCACCCTTCTAGAATCCAGCCCTATAGTCTTCTTATGACTCCACCACATGGACAAATGCAGAGAAAATTTTCAACTCCTATCCGAAAGGTGACTTCACTTAGGGACTGTAGCATCACCTTTCGGAATGCAAAAACACATTTTGGCTAGGATTAGAAAAATGACAGCTGTCACACTCATGAGGTGCTGTAAAGAAATGGCTACATTGAAAATTTGGGGTAAAAGTATTGAAAATTACCAACGTTATGAGCCTGTGTTTGTTAAATTCAATGTAGGCTCATAACTTTGTTATTTTTTTATATTTTTATGCCAAATTTTTAACATAACCTTCTTATGACCCTGCCTCATGAACAAGGGCAGAGAAAATGTTCAACTCCTGCCCAAAAGGTGATTTCATGCATGGACTGTGAAATTCCCTTTTGGGACAGGATTGCCTAATTTCATTAAATGTCTTTGTGAGGTGGGGGTCCCAAAAAAGGTATGTTGAAAATTTTGGGCAAAAATATGCAGATATGGCCAAGTTATGCCACTAAGTTCAAAACCTCATTGAAATACATTGACCCACATACCTGTTTCCTTAGTTCGTGGGTCACCTTTGAAGAGTGAAGACGTGTTTGCAGTCCAGAGAAGATTACGGCATTGTACCCCCAGTGGGTAAGTGAAGGACTTGGGGAGGTGGTGGGTGCTGAGTGGGAGGGTCAGGTACGGGGACGGTAACGGCTGCAACAGACATTGACAGGTGGTTTTCTTTTTACAGGGTTTAAGAAAAAAAAAACAATGAGGGAAGGTTTTCTTTATTTCAGGTCGTGACACTGGGGGATTGGGCACCCCCAGTGTCAGTATTATGTTTGCGGGGGTGGGGGTGCTGAGAAGGAGGGTCAGGTGAGTGGGACAGTTACAGCGGCAGCAACAACAGAGAGCGACACTGAGGGATTGGGTACCCCCAGTGTCAGTGTAAAAAAAAAAAACTATGAGGGAAGGTTTTCTTTATTTCAGGTTGCAACACTTTTGCCAGGCCAGAGATGCCAGTCATGAATGGTGACACCACGCCCTCTGTCGAATGCAGACGCCAGTTCCCACCAATCCAGAAGCCACCTCATTGGTGTCATAAGATGCCCATGTCTTGTGCCATGCCCAGTCCAGGCCCTTGACAGAAAGGCAGATGGCTTGCCCGACTAACTCCAATGGCAGCATGACAGATAGGAGCTGTCCTAGCTGCCCTCACAGGCTCTTGCTATGAGCTGCCAGATGTGTCTAATGTGCCAAGATGCAAATCACAGTGCAAGCTCAGATAAAAACCTTCATCCCTGGTGCAGCTATCTGTGCAGAGTCTGCACCACGAGGTCTGCCATGCACTGGGCAACAAGGCCTGTCTGGGATCTGCAGGACCGGATTTCCCAAAGTGGGGTAAAGTACTGTGCCAGCAAGGCCTGTGAGTGCACAATACATCTGGTAGACATCCCTGGGGACTGGAGGTAGAGTGAAGGGACCAGTGTTGGAATTACACTTTATGAGCTTTTGGAGATAGGAGAGCCCATAAGGGCCCTATCTTTAAACTGAGCCACCGCTACCATTATAAGTCAATGGCAGTGATATGTGAGCTACGAGGGCTCCCTTCAGAGCTGGGGGGGGTGAGCCCTGGCAAGCCCCCCTATAATTCCAACACTGGAAGGGATGTCTCCAAACTGTCCTGAAGCATTCCTTGAAGGCCCTTGATCAGGGAGGGACAAAGCTGTGGACATCGCTGAAAGCTTCTAGGGGTCCCAGCTGTGTGGACAGGGTATTGCACGTAGCAACAATGCCAAAGTCCAGTGCCTGCAGAATGTCCATCAGGAATCTCTGGTACAGAGAATATTCAGAGGCCAAGGACAGGTGTAGGGATGATTCAGTGCTTTCTGAGGAGGATGTAGACTGAGAGGAGGTCCTGGACCTGAAGCAGTTGGCAGCTGGGGGCCGTGCAGGAACTGGACACGGACAGCACTGGTATGGTACTTCAACAGTATACCAGCTGCACTTCCATGCTGACCCCAGATGAAGGGCCCAAAAGGACTCATGATAACTGGGAGTTCAAGCAGAGGTGGCATAGCCCCAGGAGGTTGAGAAGAAATAGACACTCTAGGGTATCTGCCCAAGCTGTAGGAACATTCAGCAGATCTAGCCCTGGGGGGGGGGGGTATGATGAACCTGACTGAGGAGAGTCAACCTACAGAAGAGCAATGACCTCGACAGTGCCTGTAGGGGAAAACTTCTAGGTGAAGAGAGCAGAGCCATTCAGTTCCCTAGGGGCAGCTCCGGTCCTCACCAAAAATGGGATAAGTCATTGGGCCAGGAGAGAATTGTGCAACCGAGCTGATACCCGAACCTTGGCTGGTGCTGCCTCCAACATCGAACTTGGAGTCAGAAAAAGACTTAGTTGCAGGACCCCTTCCAGCCCCACAGCTGGCACCAGCCTCAGTGCCAGTCTTGGTGTCAGATCTGGCGCCAGGCTGAGAATCGCCTCCAACACTGTAGTGAGCAGCACTGGAACTGGGACCAGAGCTGGTGGTGGCACCATCACAGGACCTCACCCAGTGTCCAGCCCAGAACTGACACAGGAGCTGGCACTGCATCCGGAGGGCTTGGCATCACCATCCTCCCTGGAGCTGCGAGGGCTACTTGAGTCAGACAGCGACACCTCCACCTCTGCAACAGGACATTGCCCATTCCTGATTCCAGTCCCTTTTCTGGCAACCAGGAGGGGGCCTGACATCAGCCCATTCACTGACACCTTGAGCAGTGTCATAAGCTGGGGCAGCACCAGGTCACATCGAGGTGTCCTCTGGTGTAGACCAAGCATATAGCTTCAGCCTCACCAGGGACATCCGTTGCCCAGGGAGAACAGACAGGGGGTGCTCAGTTGGCTACCCAGAAGAAGCCAACTGTCCACTAGACCCACCCCAAGGGCCTCTGGCACCTCAGCGAGTCATGGTTGGGGAGAGCCCTGTGCTACGTTACGAACAGCAAAGGAAACGGGTGCAGGGGAAGAGCCCCAAGACCTGAACTTGGCAGCACAAGTGTGTGGCCTGCCCCAGAAGGGGGAAATCGGAAGACCCAACTTCAGCATGTGGAATTTGATGGTACGGAGATCCATTGAATATCAGGCATCACAGGAATCCATACTATGTTCAGGGCCAAGACAGGTCCAGCAAACTTTATGTCGGTCCTTCATTCTGACTGACTTCCCACAGGAACACTGATGCATAACTGGGGCTTTTTTGACCCCTTACTCTTTTTCTCAGACTTGGACATCACAGACAAAATAATAAAACTAAGTCGACACTGCAAAAAGAAACACTTCGGTGGGTCCAGCCCAATGGCATGGAGGGCTGAGGTACTGTAAGTACCTTACCTCCTGCCATGCTGTGACCCGTGTTCGGGAACAGACGCAGGTTGCTAGGGCTCGACTAGGGGAGGATGGATTGAGCCTTCAGAGGACAGCTCTCCTCCCTCAGGGAGGGGGGCTCAGTTGCCCACTGCTTGACTGCCACCTGGAGGAATCCAGTGGGAAGTGTCAGCAGGTCATATCTAGAGGGACGGTACCATGTCCAGAGCAAAGGAGGTATCTCCGAGAGGCGGAGTTCACACAACATGCTCACTGCACATTCATGGCTGGCCAAGGGGAGAAAATGGAGGAAAAAAGTGAAAGACAGGCTTCATGAAGCCCTGTTTTATCTGGCTACAAGCCCACTCTGCTGCTCCTGGGCACCTCTGGATGTGTGACCGGGGAGGCGGGTGGCCCTCCTGTCCTGGCCCTGCCACAGAGGAGGGGAAAACCCCCAGGGAATTGAGCCCCTGACCTAGCTGGTAGCGTGGGTGGGGATGGCTGAGGCACATGGGAACAGAGGCTGATGCCGCATCTATCCTGCCATAAGGAGGAAAAAACATACAGGATATGGAAACAAAAAAATACTTTGCCGATGTCACATGTCACAATAGAAATTCAGTGGCAGAACTGAGGTGCTGCTCTCATGGTGTGCATTCAGTGGCAGGAAGAACAGCATTGGGGTGTGTGAGGGAGCTGACAATGGGTATTGACTGGCACGGGGCACCGTATGGGTACATGTTGAACACAGGCAGCACCAGAAGCTGATGTTGGTTCCCTCCCTAGAGGAAAAAAGCTCCAGCTGGGTCCTAGTGCCACTGGCCCTAGACTCATGTGTATGACTCAGTGGTGAAGATTAATTCAGGGAAGATCTGCAGGCATCTCCAGAACATTTATGAAGTGCACCACACCCCTTGTGCCAGGAGACTTTGGCAGTGAGCTCCCCACCCCACTAAGGAGACATTTGCCTTGAGGGTCACCTCTGGCTCCAGTGGGGAGAAAGGGGAGCACTGAAAGAAGACTTTCCACCGCAGACCACCACAGCAGGGACCTCACCAGAAGTTCTAATGAGCAAGCACTGACTTGCATTCCAAAACAAAGCATGCCATCTGCAAGACTGATCGCACTCAGGAGTACATTGAAGGGCACATTCATAATCTGCTGTTGGATGTCTAGGGTGAAGACAGTAGTCTGCAACCAAGAATGCCTTCTGATGCAGATTCCTGCAGCCACAGAGCAGACTGCTGCATCAAAGGAATCCATAGAGGCTTTGAGCTGATGACTGTTAGATTCAGTTTTTTGTTTGACAGTTAAGAGCATTTCTTGTTTGGCCTATGTGCCAGGCAGGATCTCTGCCAGGTTTTTTTAGATTTTTCCACAGTGCATACTCATAGAGGTGACCCTGGTAGCTTTCCCATGGTGTCTACTTTAGTGTGACTCCTTAAGAGGGGTGCACTGTGACCTCCTTGGGTTCTATGTCTTTGTCATTCTCAGCCAAAACAGCAATGGCATCAGCTACTGGCTGAGTGAAATACATGGATTTATACTTGAGAGGCCTCATATTTTCCATCCACCTGCTTGGGGACAGCGGCTACAGCAGCAGATCTCCTCCAATCTGACTCAGAGAGTCTCTAGAGCTGTCAGGATGGGAGGAATGATAGAGACCAGAACATTAGGCATGTTCAAGAATATCACATAGAGACACCCAGCTTGGTCTATAGCAGCTGTCTCAAAATGTATGATACTATGCATGTTTTTGAGCAAAGCTTGAGAGAGAGGTCCTCCTGTGGCACTAAAACCAGAATTGGGCCAGGGTTCTCTGTGCCACAGACATTGTTGTCATCATCCCTGTCTGTTAGAATGAGGTCTGGATCCAACTCGTCTCCTACCCTTGAAGGACAGAAGGCAACCATATTGGGAGATAGTGCTGGCTTCAGATTTGGTAACACTGGCAACACCAGAACCATCCCCATAAAGAATCTCTGGAACAGCACAATCAGCAATAATAAGGATGCACCCAAGGTCTATATGACACCAACAATGGCAGCAATGTCAGCACAAAGTTAGTACCTGAAGGGCCTGAACCCGTGGCTTAACATGACCTCATTTTTGAGGGTTCTACCATCCAGAAGGACTTTGCAGCAGAACCATGGCTGTCGCTATCCCCGGAAGGGTCTGCAACACCAAAGGTGGAGTGAGTGCCAGCACAAATGACCCCAAAACCAAGGCAGGCCTCAGCATCGGAGTTGAAATCAGTTCGCCTAAGTCAAACTGCAGAGAGGAGATGGAGCTAACGTCAACAGCCCCAGAGGGCCTGGTGCTGGCATCAACAGCAGCTCCATCAAACTTATACACTGAAACCACTGCTTCATAAGGGCTGTCCAGCAGCCAGACTGCTCACCGGAAGCCTCCCTATGGGACAAGGAAAGACTGCAGAAGGGAGACAATGTGTCTGTAGGCATCAGGGCCCCAAGTGTTGGAGATGACAGTGGGGACAAGACAAGAAAACAACACTTGCCTCCTGTAATTGAAGGAATAAGCACATGGACATCTACAGTAGAAATTCAATTCTTCTTTTATTTCAGTGCAAGAAAAAGTGCAAAAAATGAAAATCAATGCGCACCATAATTGTTGATCTTCCAGAATATCTTCACCATTCATTCACACTAAAGGTGCCTGTGGGAGGTGCTAGGACCCAGCAGGAGCAAAGTCTTTTGCAGCTTAGAGGGGACTGACACTGGTACTGCCTCTGTCCACGGGGCCGATGTATTGATTTTGTGAACGTGAGCCAGCCAGTAACCAATGCCGGCCCTCTCCTCCCTTCCTCAGTTCTGTTTGTTAGTAGAATAAATTAAGTGGGAGAGAAGAACAAGCCCCATCTATAGACTCCTAGCCCAAAGGGATAAGAAAAGGACAGGAAATAAAGTAATAACAAAATAAAACTCACCAACTTAGAATAATTAAGAGCTGGGCCTACCAGGTGGCAGAAAGGTAGTGGGCAGAAGAGCCAGAGCCTGTTATCAGCCACCTGGACAGGAAGGTAGAGATAAGAAATGGACAGCAGCCCTAGCATATAGCTCTGGTGCATACACAGAGATCTAGAAAAAAATCCTTGTGTGAAAGAGGCGGCAAAAATGCCAGCTTTAAAGAAAAACACACTTGTCTTTCAAGAGGACAAACTCAGTTAGCATGGTAAAACCTAAAGGCTCCCAACCAAGGAGGGAGATAACCAGTGCAACTGGACAGAGACTAGCGAGTACAAATACTACCTTCTTGTCACTCCAAAAGGAGTGAAGAAAAAAGGAGATAATAAATGTGAAAAACGTGAATGTGAAAATGTGAATTCCAACAGCTGAATGTGGAACAGAATGCTATCAGAAGAGATACTGATTTTAATGTGCATATTTTTCATTGGTACCCTGCAAGATTATTCTAACATGTTGTCTTTTTCTGTTATTATTGTGGACAGGAGTCAAGAAATGGAAATAACAGCATTAGGATGGATTTGCAATGCTGCACATGCCCCTCCTATTCTGCATATATTTATAACTTATACACACACACACGTTTTGTAAAAATATGTTATTTTGCACAATTTCTAATAGTGGAGTTTGAACGGTTTCCAATGTGGAATCTGTGGTTGCCATGACAATACTTGACATCACTGAACACTGATACATAAAAGAGACATATTATGCTGTGCAGCTCTGATGAAGCGTTCACGTGCGAAATGTCAGTCAAGTGACACCTGTCGCCATCTTTATGAACTCTAGGACTGCCTGCCTATTTTCTCCACTGCACTGTTTTTGAACTTTTCTTGCACCAAAATAAAGGAGGAATTGAATTTCTACTTCAGATGTCCATGTGCTTATTCCTTCAGTGAGGGCAGGTAAGAGCCATTTTCTTACCTTCTTGTATGATGTTTTGAAATGGAGCAGCATCGAGCCAGGGGGTGCACTCATTTTGGTATACAGCATGACAGGTGGTGATCCCCAGCGTACAGACACAGAATGCCTTGTGGCAGAAAGACCAGAGGGCGACTTCAGCTGGTGCTGTTTCTTTGAAGAGATCGAGACTGAACAGTGCACAAACTCAGATGCTGAGTGCGTGTGGGATCTGGAGCATTTCTTTTTTTGACTTCCAGGAGGACAGTCCTTCTCCCTGGATGCAGAAGTGCCCATAGCCAGGGCATTTGCCCAGAGAGCAGTGTTTCCTAGCCTGCTTTCCATAGTGTCGACTGTTTTTGGGAAGTAGGGCTATGAGAAAATTTGTTTACTTTTTGTGTGTCAACTAAATTGAAACAAAAATAAACTTTCATGTATTCTTATAATAAAACTGAAGAATGGGACACTGTCGTTGTATAGACAGTGAAGTTCTGATCCCAATGAGAAGAGTGAAGGAGACACTGCACACTCAACAGCAGGAAAAAATGAACTGAGGTGGTTAGGGGCTGGGGCCACTGTATACCAGTGGGGATGTGTGATGATGTGCATGTGGTGTTTACTTCCGCCAACAGCCCCCACCGGAAAGTTCAGACTTCGGCGGGGTCCTATCGCCTCCCACTCAGACTCATTAGTGGGAATCTATGGAGAAGATTGATTCTTGGAAGATTAACAGGTTAGCCACCTGGACAGTCAAGGCAGACATACCTTAAAATTAGAAATACTATTTGCCGAGGACAAAAATAGGTTACTCACCTGCATCTGTAAGTTCTAGTGATATGTAGTTCACATCCACACTTGGCAGTTCCACTAGAAGTGCTGATTCATTGGAATGCCTTTAAGCTAAGCTCCTCCCACCACCTGAGCAGTATAATCTTCTGGGTCCATCTCATGACATCAGATCTGGCACACTGGAAGCTGGGATCTGTGTCCCACTTGCCAGGAAAGGTCGGATGGGTTGTGTGGATGTGAACTATATACCACTCCTAGAACTACAGTTATGGATAATTATACAATGGCAAGAACATTTTCTGGACTCTGTTTGGTCAGTGCATGCTTATTGCAGTAAGGTTATCTGAGCACAGCCTCGCAGCATCAAGTCCAAACATGCAGATGATTGCACAGCAGACTGACATCGGCCTATCCTATAAAGCTGGGTGGTCCCCCACACCATCCTCAGTTCTTCAGCTGGAGACCCAAAGCAGGTAGCGGAAGGAGAAACTGAGGAGGTTTCCTGACAGCCAAAAAATGAAAGAGCGGAAGACTCATTTATATGGAAGAGGATATAGCCACGTAAAGGAAGACAAAAAGAAGGGGGAAGGAGGGAGGAAAAATCATGGCCTGCTGCAAAGATCTACTGTTATGGTAAGTTCTTGCGTAACTGTGCTATCTTACTTTGAGGAGGCTCTTGCAGCAGGCCAACACTGGTAGGACTGAGTCTCAAACAGTTCTGGCAGCATAGAGGAAGCAGCACCGGGAGGAGGAGGACAGACAGCAGCCAATTGCCTAGGAGAGAAGGCTCTGCAGAATGGCTAGGCCGGAGTTGGCCCTACATCTAGAAACCATGTCCAGACTGTAATGCTTGGTGAAGGTGTGGACAGAACTTCAGGAGGCAGTTGTATAGATGTCTGCAGTGGACACGTTGCTGAAATAAGCTGTGGAGGCAGCCATACCCCTGGTGGAATGGCCCGGAACCACTCCCGGAAGGTCCTTGCTGTACTTTTGGTCAAATTAAACAATGCAATTGGCTAACCACTTAGACAAACACTGTTTGGACACTGGAGCACCCTATCTCCTAGGGGCTAACGAAACTGGAAATTACGTACTTACTGTAATTATGATCTTCCCAAATATCTTCACCATTCAGTACTAATGGGTCCTACCGGAGGTCAGGACCCTGCACAGAAAAAAGAGCACTGTCTCTTTAAAAAATTTTGTGCTGGGTAGAGATGACGTCAGGACGGTACCGCTCTTGAGGCCAGAGTACTACATGGTGCTCACGGGTTGGCCAGTAACCGACGCCGACTCCTACCAGCCCTCAGTTGTGTCCTACCAGGCAAGGAATAAGAAAGGTGGGTATCAGAGGGCCAGGATTCCCTAAAGATAGGGAAGGGTGTGAAACAAAAAAATATATATCTGAGAGGATAACTAGGATTAGACTAGAGGGGACTAAGAGGGACAGGTAGGGGTGACCAGAACACTGGGCAGCCCTAGGCAAAGTAAAACAACTGAGAGACAGGAGAGAAGGAAGGAAGGAAGACAGATGGAAGAAGGAAACTGGCTCAACACTCCCCCAACACTCCCCTACCCCACAGCTCCCCAGGACTTTTCTCCCAGTTGAAGTCCGAATGGATTAGATTCCTCTTAAAGAGAAAGGAGGTGATCCAGGGCCTACGAGCCCAAGCTGGGTCAAGAGGGAGGAGAAGGGGGGGAGAGACACAGAGGAGGAGGAAGAGCCAGAGGCCTGGGGACATGTCTGTACTGATAAAAACCTCTTTTTCATTTTTTGTACTGTATAAGAGAACAGCCTGATCCTTATATTGGCATAGTTATCTGCTACCTTCTGTCTTCATCCATATCTTCTCTTCTGAGCTGAGTGCCCATTGATCTTCTAAAATTCACCAGATATGGCGAAACAAAATACACCAGGAAGTGGGTTGCTCCAAGTGCTCCAAGGTGAGCAGGGGTCAAAGTCTGGAGGACTGTTCAACTGAAGAGAAAAAGATTTAAGGAGGTTATACCCCAGGAGTATGCCACCGAAGTGGTGGAGCAACCTTGTAGCTTACCAATATTGAAAGAGCATCCTGACTGGATGCAGGGTTCACCCAAGAGAGAGAGAGAGAGAGAGAGAGAGAGAGAAAGAGCATCCTTTTTCCTTGTTCTATCCCACTCGGAGATGGGACAGAGGGAGGGAAAAAGGACTGAGCTGCCCAGAGTCTGATCATAGGGAGGGAGGGTGGAGGGGCGTAATGAATGGTGAAGATATTTGGGAAGATCATAATTACGGTAAGTATGTAATTTCCATATCTTCCCCAAATCAATCTTCACCATTCATTACTAATGGGTCAGAGTGCCAAGAAGGCAAACCCTGGGGGGAAAACATCCCCCAACCTCCCGTAGGGGGAAAAAAGACACGAGAAGAGGGGGCCAATCCGGGCCTGGCTAGGCCACAGGACTTGACAGGGCTGGAGGATGCTCCCAAGATCTGGAGGTGGAGAGTGCCCCTGAAGAACTTGCCGTGCCCTGCTGGAGAAGAAGTGGGCCCCCAGAAAGGTGAGGACATCACCCTACGCCAGGCCAGGGATGAAAACCTGGATAGACGAAGCCACGCAGCCTGCCTAATGCAGACTGAGTATCCTACCAGCTGGGAAGCCACCTCATTGGCATCATAGACTGCCCTGGAGAGGTGTCTTGCTAGTTCGAGGCCCTGGGCAGTCAGGCAAATGGCTTGCCTGGTTCCCTTCTAGGACTTGACCCAGCAGAGAACAGATTTGCCTTGCATGGGTCACCTGGTGTACCTGATGAGCCAATGCCCGCAACAGGAGGCATGCAGAAAAGAACACCCTCCTCCCCCATCGATTGGACTCAGCTGAGTCCGTGTCAGGGGGGTGGTCCCAACTGAGGTGTCAACATCCCAAAGGAGTATCCAGGAATCCCAGACCTGAAGAAGGCTGTGGCACAGCACCTGGAGATCCTGCTGCTGCACAGTATCTGCACATGCAGTCCCTAGGGGCAGGAAAAGGGGCTGAGGGATATAGCCAGACAGCATGCGATGCCTCCAGAAATAGCCTCGGCTAAGTCAGAATGACCAAACTGTCAGTGCTGTACTCCCCTAGGAATGACAGCATCACAAAGATTGGGGTTCCGTCCAGCTGGGTGAGAGAGATGAAGCTCCCTCAGCAGGGAAGGATTCGGGATGGCTGAAAACGGAGGGAGTATAAGGGAGGAGATGGAGGGCGATGAAGGGAAGGGGCAGGATGGAGGGTGGTCTCGCTGAATGCCAGAAGCTTAGGCAACAAATCAGCTGAGCTACAGGCACTCTTGGCAGTGTGGAGGGTGGATATTGTGGCTGTCATGGAAACGTGAGCATCTGAGCACTGGGACTGGGATCTGGCAATCCCAGGGTACAAATTATACAGGAAGGACCATGAGGAGGGGAGGTGGGGTGGCAGTCTATGTGAGGGACAGGATCAAATGCACAAGAGACGAGGGGGAGGAAAGGAGAACAGAGGCAATCTGGCTGCAGCTCCTAGACTCAAGGGGTAGGAAACTGAAGTGTGGGGTGGTATACAGGCCACCCTCCCAGTCTGAAGAGTTTGACAGAGAATTAGCAGGACAAATCAGAAAGGTATGTAGAAAAAGGAAGGTGGTCATTGTGGGGGGATTTCAACTTGCCAGGGGTTGACTGGAGTATTCCGGTCACCCCCAGTGCTAGGGAGTAAGTGCTCCTGGATGCAATCCAGGAGGGTCTCCTGATGCAGTTGGTCAGTGGACCTACTAGGCTAAAGAACACTTTAGATCTAGTATTGTCGAATGGGGATGCAGTAAGGGGAAATAAGGGTGGAGGACGCACTAGCCGACAGCGATCACCAAATGGTGTGGTTTAATATCACAATGTGTAGGGAGCCAGAGAACTCAGTAACCCAGGTGGTAAACTTCAGGGGGACGGATTTGGGGAGGATGCGGGAACTACTGATAGAGAAACTGGAGGGCAGAAGGCAGGAGAGGGACGTGGAGCAGAAATGGGATATTATTAAATGGGGGGATTACAGAGGCCACGGAATCCTGCACCAAGACACAGAGTAAGAGGAGCAGAGCAAGGAAACCATGCTGGTTGAACAGTGAGATAGTGGAGGGGGTGAGGGCAAAACGAGAGGTGCACCAGAGGTATAGGAGGATGGGGAAGGACGAGGACAGGGAGGAGTATGCAAGATGGTCCAGGGAGGTGACCAGAAAAGTGAGAGAAGCCAAGGCCCAGAGGGAGCTGAGAGTAGCACAGGGAATTAAAGGGGGGGGAGAGACTTTTTCAGATACATCAGGGAGAAAAGGAAATGCAAGGAGACAATAGTGAGGATAAAAAAGGGTGGACAGTGGACAGAAAAGGGAGGAACAGGCAGAAGTACTGAATGAATACTTTTGCTCAGTGTTCACAGAAGAAAAGGGGACCGCTACCAAAATGGGCTGGGAGGGTGGGGACGGAGGAAAGGAGGACAGATGGAAGGATTGAGGGAGGTAGAGTCCTAGAGGGACTGAGAGTAGACAAGGCACCAGGGCCAGATGGTATCCACCCCAGGGTGCTGAGGGAGATGGCGGTGGTGTTGGCGGAGTCGCTGGCAGATCTGTACAGCACCTCACTGGAGTTGGGATGTCTGCCACTGGACTGGAGGATTGCACAAGAGCGGACCAAGGGACGAACTGGGTAATTATCGTCTGGTAAGTCTCACCTCCATAGTGTGCAAACTCATGGAAATGATACTAAAGGAAAGACTGGTGCTGTACTTGGACAACGGCCATCAGGATGTGAGGCAGCATGGGTTTGTTTCAGGGAAGTCCTGTCAAACCAGCCTGATGCAATATTATGCCTGGGTGACAGGTGAGCTGAATAAGGGTCATGCAGTGGATGTTCTTTACTTGGACTTCAGCAAGGCCTTTGATTCGGTGCCTCATGGGCGGCTTGGGGAGAAGCTAACTAGTGTAGGGGTAGGGGCAAAAATGACAGACAGGATTACAAGCTGGATGAGTGGGAGGCTGCAATGGGTGGTGGTGGCAGGGGAGCTCTCAACTCCGAAGTTGGCGGTGAGCGTGGTGCCACAGGGCTCTGTGCTGGGACCAGTATTATTTGGGATCTTCATATCAGACATTGCGCACGGGGTGGTGAGCAAGGTAAGTCTGTTCGCAGACAACACCAAAATGGGAGCAGTGGTGGATGGAGAGGAAGGATGGAAGCAGCTGCAGGGGGACCTAAGCAAGATAGAGGAGTGGTCAGAGAGTTAGCAGCTGGGGTTCAGTGCAAAGAAGTGTAAGGTTATGCACTTCGGGGTGAAGAACCCAAAAAGAAAATACTAGTTGGGTGAGGTTAAGCTGGGGATCCCTGAGGAGAAGGATCTAGGGGTAATGGTGACAGGGACCATGAACAATACTTCCCAGTGCAGGAGAGTGGCTGCAAAAGCGAACAAAATGCTTGGGTGCATAGCGAGGGTTTTTTTTGTCCAGGTGAAGAGAGGTGATTTTGCCCCTCTTCAGGTCGCTGGTAAGGCTGCACTTGGAATACTGTGTACAGTTTTGGAGGCCATACCTAAAGCGTGATATCAGGCTACTGGAGGGGGTGCAGAGGAGGGCAACAATGATGATATGTGGAATGGAGGGGAGAGACTATGAGAGCAGGCTGGGAGACCTGAATATGTACACCCTGGAGGACAGACGGGATGGGGGGACATGATAGAGACAGTCAAGTATCTGAGGGGAATCAATAAGGATGGGGCAGATGGGGTCTTTGAGCTAAGGAGGGGAGGTACACCAGGAGGCACAGGCTAAGAATAGAGGGAGGAAGATTTAGGAGAGAAATGAGGAGACACTATTTCACAGAGAGAGTGGTAGCAAAATGGACCACACCACCAGAATGGGTGGTAGCATGTAAATCTGTGAACAGCTTTAAAACGGCATGGGACAGGGAGCAGGGGAGACTTAGGGTGGGGGGGGCAGCAGTGGGAAGACAAAGGGGAGGGGAAGTGGGGCATCTGCAAACTAGGGGTGCTAGCTGCATGCTTGAGCAGATGTAGATAGACTGGGTGGTCTGTTTTCTGCTGGCACATTCATATGTTTGTATGTTCATATCATCTGTTAGGAATCTTTGATAGGATGCAAAATCCCCTACAGCGGAAAAATGACTTGAGGAATCATCTTCCTCCACTGAGGAAGCCAAAGAGGAGAGGGAGTGTGATTCAGGAGCTCAGCAGTGTAGAAGTTGGAGGTCTGAAAATGACCTCAGAGACAGCCCTAAAGTAATGGGGAAACAGTGTCGCCACCACTCTGAATTGTTCCCATGATAGGGGCCTTTAGGGCTGAGGGACCCCGGAAAAGGGGGGGAAGGAGGCAGAGTTACCGGAGGAGGGACAGCCTGGCCAGATCAGGAAGGACCTCTGCCCAGGCTATGGGGTTGCACAGATGTGCCCTGATTTGGGGGAGAGCTGGTTAACCCTTTCACCCCAGCACACCCAACCCACAAGGGGCGGACTGGAGGACGCTCTTGAGGGGAATCCCCTGGTGAGACTGAAGCCATACAGAGCCTCTCAGAAGGCTCCTGCCACCACCAACTGCAGAACCTCTCCCCAGGAGAGAGGTCAAACTGGACAGCCCCTGGTGGTGAACCCCAACTGCCCAGGGGTGCGTGGGTCATTGCTTAGGGCCAATTCCACCAGCCCTCTTCTCCCGAAAAGAAGATCTGTCCCTCTTAGGAGGCCCAGTGGAGGATTCTGGGCTTGCCCGACTTGAAGGAGAAGACTTCTCCACACCGGAGAGAGCTAGAGGGTCTCCCTGAGATTCATCCTCATCAGCTGAAATCCAGATCATGATGGGGTGGACCCAGCCAATGAGGTAAACTCACCTTCAAGGTGGGCTTGGTCATGGCTGAGGGAGAGCTGACACTGACCTCGGTGCCACCAAGAGAAGCGACACCACCTGCTGACCCAGCACCAACTGCAGTGCCACGCCCGGACATGACATCTCCACTCTCCAGACCCCCCTGAGGAGCCTGCAAGGGTCCCTCAGAACCAGAAGTAGTCCCAGCAGGGTCCGGGGTAGCGACCCCGCCAACAGCACCAACCACTGGTCGAGATACCGGCACCAGATACCCAAACGTCCCCATAGACATCCGAGCAGAATCTGAGGAGCCAGGGACCTAATCAGCGTTGCCCCTGCCACCATCACCTGAGGCAGCGGAGGAGATGAGGCCACCTCCAACTGGGCCACACCCAGCACCCTGGACCCCCTGGAACCCTGAGCGGCATGGGGGAGGCCCGGACATGCTACCCCGTCCACTCTGCTCATCGACACTGGGGGCGGTGCTGAGAGCCAAAGCCGGAGAAGTGCGCAGTCTTGAGGGGCCCTCCTGAGGAGAGCCCGCGTATAGCCCTAACTCCACCTCAGGGGTCATCCGGTCCTCAGAGGAGCTGGACTATGAGGGGTGACCAGTTGCCTTTCCAGAAGAAGATGACCTCCCCAGCAACCCCTTGCAGGTACCCCATGCACCAGCAAGACGAGAAGCAGAGGGGATCCTTTCCCCACTGGGTTGTATAGGCCCAGAGGAGAGCTCAGGGCCGGAGCCCAAAGTTCTTGCCTTGGCATCCTGAGTTCGTAGACTCTCACAGAAAGTTAGGGGTTCTTTTCCCTAGTGCACTGTGTGGAGAACCAAAGTACGGAGATCCATGGAAAAACAGGCGTTGCATTCATCCATCAGATGGCGGGGACCCAGGCAGGAAAAGCAACAATTGTGGGGGTCTGTGATCGTGATGAAGTTGCCACAGGGGCACCGACGCATAGGGGCAACTCTGGACCATTTAGACTTTGAACAATGCCCCAACCCCGACATATTGTTGCTGCGGCTAAGCACAAATAAACTAAGGAAAAAAGGGACACCTGGTGCCAAATTTAAACTTAGAATAAAGAAAACACCTTCTGGTGCCAAGCGATACCGGTATTCATGGCACTGCAGAGACTGATGCCCAGACAATGACGCAGTTGCTTGAAGAGATTCACACGTGGGATCCTTCCTCGGTGGTGGAAAAAACAGAACTGAGGGCTGGGAGGAGACAGCGCCGGTTACTGGCCAACCTGCGAGCACCACATAGTATGCTGACCGTGAGAGCAGCACCGTCCCAATGTCCCCTTCCAGGACAGGGACAATTGTCTCACCAGAAAACTCCAGGCCTGGGATCAAACGAGCAAAAAAGCGGCAGTTTTGCGTCGAGAATGGATGCAGAAAGGTCCAACTCCAGCTGACCCCATCTGTCAAAGAGGTCTTCGACCACTGGAATCAGAAGCTCCCACTCATGAGCCCTGGATCAGAAGTGGCTTAGACTGTCCACCAGAATGTTTTGGACACCTGGAACATGGACATCCAAGAGCTCCAGACCATGCCTGATGGCCTAGTACCAGACCCTCATCGCCTCCTTGCACAGGGGGTAGCAGTGAGTCCCCCACTGCTTGTTGATGTAATATCAATCAATCAAAATCTTTATTTATTCAGGTGGACATCATTGAGCGAAGCTCATTTACAAGATGGACCTGATAGGGCAAGATCAAAATAAGGTACTGTAGCATACATAAACAAATACAGAGAAAGAGACAAAGATTTAAATATAAATAAACAGCTACAATAATAAAAAAATGTATATACAAGCAAGGTAGCTAATGATTTTGGACCACAAAACAAAATAATTCAGACAGGTTTGACCCAGATGACTGTAAAGTATTGGGATTGTGGAATTGGTCAGGTTGTGTTGTAATTGGGTAGATACTTAAGCAAGTAGAAATGGGGGGATAAAAAAGAAAGGGAATGGCAATGGATATTAGGGTATATTGTAGCTAAGTTTAGAAAAAGTATATAAACTGTGATAGAAAGAAAAAAGGGGGGTAAAGGGTAAGAGGGGATTAGGCTTAGTGAAAGCAGTTGCATCTCTCAGGAAAGAGACTTATAAAGAGCTTTTAAAGGATGCTATAGGGATGAAGGTGTTCAACTTTAGGGTCTTCTGCAGAGAATTCCAGGTAGATGCTAAGAAGTAGCTGATTGCAGATCTCCCATGCCGGTACAGGCTTTAGGTATCTTCAAGGTGATAAGGTTATTGCTTCTTAGGCATATGATCTAGGTGTAGCCAGGGTAAAGCAATCAGAAATATAAGATGGAAGTTTATTTGACAGAGCTTTGTAAATCCATAGTGCAGCATTTTTATTCCTTCTAAGGTGTAAGGATGTCCAGCCAACAGCATTATAGAGAGAGCGCAGTGATGAGTGTTGAAGGGTAGGTCTGTGATGAATCTTAGAGCTCTGTGATACAAGGTATCCAATTTACTTAGATAGGACATAGTACAGTGGCCATAAAGGAAATCTGCATAATCGATGAGAGATAGAAATGATGCCTGTATTAGTCTTTGTTTGGACTCTATGGTTAGATAATGTTTGATTCTGACGAATAGGCCGAGCCTCTGTCTGAGTTTTTTAAGGAGTTCCTCGACATGTTGAGTGTAATCAAGTCTATTATCAATCCATACCCCTAGATATTTGAATTTATCCACATAATCCAGATTTTCTCCAAGGATGGTGGATAGTTGGGGAAGAATGTTTGATGAGAGAGTGGTAGAATATATATTGGTGGAAAAGAACATAGCCTTTGTCTTCTTGGCATTTAATAGTAGTTTCTTTTCAAGTAGTTGATGTTGCAGCAGGGAGAATTCTGATTGTAATAACTCACAGGCCTTTGATGGTGAGGGGTTACTGACATACAAGACAGTGTCATCAGCAAAAAGGTGGACATTGGCAACAGTGAGGTTGGAATCAATGTTATTGATATAGACAGCAAAGAGGATAGGGCCCAGGATGGATCCTTGTGGTACTCCCTTAGAAGTGGTTTTGAGGAGGATAGGCACCTTCATCTTTCACCTGCTGTATTCTATCAGTGAGGTAACATCTGAACCACCCAAGGGAGGTTGAATCCAGGCCTAAGGAGTGCAGTGAGGAAATTAGCTCATGATCCACTGTATCAAAGGCTTTACTTAGGGTCTAGAAATACAGCACAGATGCTGTTTTTTGTCTAACTCAGTTTGCCAATCATTTGTTACTTTTGCTAATGCAGAAATGGTACTGTGTCTGGTCCTAAACCCAGATTGAGCAGGGTTAAGTAGGTTATTAGCATCGAGGTAGTCTCTTAGTTGGATACTCACCAGCTTTTCTAACATTTTAGACAGCACAGGTAGGATGGATATACGTCTATAATTGTTGAGATCCATGGGGTCCCCTGATTTGAGGAGGGAAACACTTGTGCTGTTTTCCACAATGTAGGAACAGAACCAGTGGATAAGGACAGATTAAAAGATGAGTTAGGGGACTGCAATGGCATGTAGAGCAATTTTAAGAAATAGGGGTCCAGAGAGTCTGCACCTGCACTTTTCTTGGTGTCTAGATGTAGCAATAGGTCTTCCACTTGTTTTAATAAAATGGGCTTGAAGGAGAATGAAGAGGCAGCCTTCTGACCATCAATAAACTGGAATTTAAGTTGTGACCGTAATAGATTTGCTGGGGAGGAGTCAAAAGCTAGGCCAACCGTAGTGAAATGATTATTGAATGCATCTAAGATTTCACGCTTATCAGTGATAACAGCATTGTTAAGGTGTACTGGGATGGCAAGGAAGTACTGAGTCCTGCCCTAGGATCCCTTGATGGTGCCCCTGAATCTGGCTGGTTAAGGTAGGAGGCATCAAGCTCGGCTGTATAGAAGGCAGCTTTGGCTTCTTACTATTTTGGTGCAGCTGTTTCTGGCTTTTCTGAACTGAAGCCAGTCAGATGGATCCTTGGTCTTTCTAGCCCTTTTCCAGAGTTTATCTCTAGCAAGCAGTGCAGATTTAAGATGGGCAGAAAACCAGCGGCAGGATTTGCTTTTTATTCTAGCAGCTAGTGAAAGGTGCATGAGTATTGAGGGCGCCTGATAATGTCATTTAGCACCTTGAGTGCTGATTCCACAGAAGCTGTGTGATAGAATTCTTGCCAGCCTAAGGAATGATATAGGTCACGGAGATATCCTTCGATGTTAGTTGTTTTTAGACCTTCTTATAAGGAATTTCTGCAGGGTTGGATGGCTTGACTGATGATTTTATCCCTGCAACAAGACAGTGGTCGCTATATCACTGAAAAGCACTCCAGCATGGGAAAACAGGTGCGTTTGTTTACCAACATAATGTCAAGTAGGGTGCTGTTAGTTTTGTTTTTGAGTTAATTCTTGTCCGGTTCATTTATTAATTGAGTGAATCCATATGTGTCACAAAAGATACTAGAGGTGCAGATGCGTTGGAGAGCCAGTTAAGGTTCAGATCACCTAAAATGATGGTGTCTCGGGCCCAGATTCATTATATTTCCCAAGTGATTTAGGAGCTGAAGGCTGGCAGAGGGGGCCTGTAGCAGCCAACCAATTGAAAAGCTGTCATATTGGGAGAGCTATTTTAAGGGATAAACATTCAAATTCTTTGGGCACTGATGATACACTGAGGCAAGATGCAGAAATGTTTGATTTAACATAGATACTACTCCACACGCCCCTTGTCAGGCGGTCCGATCTGAATAGCTGGTAGTTGGGTAGATTTATTGCCCTGTCATGTAGCAGGTTTAAGCCATGTCTCAGAAATTACCAGAAAGTCTGGCAGGGTGTGGGCGACCCAGGCCTGGATTAATGAGATCTTTTAAGGAGGCTGCATGCGTTGATGTGAAGGAAGCTTAAACCTTTAATGGAGGCTAGGTCTGATGGGAGGTAAAGCCTTCTGGGGGTCCTGGATTGATTTCAATATTGCCAGCGCAGATCAACAAGAAGAGTAATAGTTTAATGAGGGCTTCAAGTATAGCATGAGGGACCAAAAAGGGTTTTCTTCCTGCTCGGGTCCAATCTTTAGAGACAGTCCAGGATGTGTTGAGGCTTAATACATTTTCACAGAGTACAACTTGATGGACAGGTACAAGGGGGCAGTATAGAACCAAGATATGAGCAAGGGACGTAAGGGATACATGAATGGTTGTGACCCTTTTTGAGGGCTACCCCATGGATTATAATGAAGCAACGGTAATGCATAGTTGAGGAATTGATTGGCATCCACTGGGGGTGAGACACGGAGGCCACCCTGGCAAGCCACATTTTTCAACAGGGCATGAACTGGAAGGGTATCATCCTCAAGATATATTATAGGTGAGAGAAAAAGAAGCAGTAGGAGAAGGATCAGCATGATTATGGTAACTATGGGTTAATAATAGTGAAGGCAGTGGGGGACTGATTCCAGATTATTGGCTAGAATTTGGCTATGGGCGGAGAGAGGAAATTGGGCGGGAAGATGTGTATAAAAGAAACACCCAAGAGGGGGAAGGGGGAGCAGGCAAAAATTTTAGCATTTCCATTGCCTTCTAACTGTCTCTCGGCCTCCTGGTTCTCCTTTCAAGCCCTGCGGTCGCCGCCCACCCGCTGGCGGCTCGGAGCCCCTGCGCTACTGGGTGCTCGAGGCAGGGTCGAGCTAAGTGAAGGAGACAGAGGAGAGGACAGTCAGGAAAGCACAATTGCAGTAATCAGCGATTCTGCAATGAGGTGCTAAACAATTTTGCACAACAAAGACTGGGGGCCGGCCTTAAGCGTCTGGCCCACGAGAAACCCCAAAGGACTGTATCACTTAGACATTTACAAGGAAAGCAACATAAAACCTAGAATTTTTAAACAATTTGGTAAAACAGCTCTTTTGAGAAAAATTAAGGTAAAACCACTATTCCCAGGCAGTATTTGGAAGTGCAAGCTTGAGCAAAGTCAATGAAGAAGGAGGACCAATCGGAAGCAAGGCTGAGGTAGCGCTCGCCCTCCGATTGGTCGCGGCTTTCCCGTACCTTGCTGGCTGTCTCTCCCGGCCTCCTGGTTCTCCTTTCGGCCCTGCGGTCGCTGCCCGCCCGCTGGCGGCTCGGAGCCCCTGCGCTTACTGGGTGCTCGAGGGCAGGGTCGGCTAAAGTGAAGGAGACAGAGGAGAGGACAGTCAGGAAAGCACAATTGCAGTAATCAAGCAATTCTGCAATGAGGTGCTAAACAATTTTGCACAACAAAAGACTGGGGAGGACGGGTGCTTTAGCTGCCTGGCCCACCAGAAAACCCACCAAAGGACTGTATCACTTAGACATTTACAAGGAAAGCAACATAAAACCTAGAATTTTAAACAATTTGGTAAAACAGCTCTTTTTGAGAAAATTAAGGTAAAACCACTATTCCCAGGCAGTATTTGAAGTGCAAGCTTGAGCAAAGTCAATGAAGAAGGAGGACCAATCGGAAGCAAGGCTGAAGTAGCGTAGCCCTCCGATTGGTGCGACTTTCGTACCTTGCTGGCTGTCTCTCCGGCCTCCTGGTTCTCCTTTCGCCCTGCGGGCCGCCCGGCCCGCTGGTGGCTCGAGCCCCCTGCGCTACTGGGTGCTCGAGGGCAGGGTCGGCTAAAGTGAAGGAGACAGAGGAGAGGACAGTCAGAGAGCAAAATTGCAGTAATCAGCCGATTCTGCAATGAGGTGCTAAACAATTTTGCACAACAAAAGACTGGGGAGGACGGGCTAGCGCCTGGCCCACCAGAAAACCCACCAAAGGACTGTATCACTTAGACATTTACAAGGAAAGCAACATAAAACCTAGAATTTTTAAACAATTTGGTAAAAACAGCTCTTTTTGAGAAAAATTAAGGTAAAAACCACTATTCCCAGGCAGTATTTGGAAGTGCAAGCTTGAGCAAAGTCAATGAAGAAGGAGGACCAATCGGAAGCAAGGCTGAGGTAGCGCTCGCCCTCCGATTGGTCGCGGCTTTCCCGTACCTTGCTGGCTGTCTCTCCCGGCCTCCTGGTTCTCCTTTCGGCCCTGCGGTCGCCGCCCGCCCGCTGGCGGCTCGGAGCCCCTGCGCTTACTGGGTGCTCGAGGGCAGGGTCGGCTAAAGTGAAGGAGACAGAGGAGAGGACAGTCAGGAAAGCACAATTGCAGTAATCAAGCGATTCTGCAATGAGGTGCTAAACAATTTTGCACAACAAAAGACTGGGGGGGGACGGCGCCTTAGCGTCTGGCCCACCAGAAAACCCACCAAAGGACTGTATCACTTAGACATTTACAAGGAAAGCAACATAAAACCTAGAATTTTAAACAATTTGGTAAAACGAAGCTCTTTTTGAGAAAAATTAAGGTAAAACCACTATTCCCGGGCAGTATTTGGAAGTGCAAGCTTGAGCAAAGTCAGTGAAGAAGGAGGACCAATCGGAAGCAAGGCTGAGGTAGCGCTCGCCCTCCGATTGGTCGCAGCTTTCCCGTACCTTGCTGGCTGTCTCTCCCGGCCTCCTGGTTCTCCTTTGGCCCTCGGTCGCCACCCGCCCGCTGGCGCTCGGAGCCCCTGCGCTTACTGGGTGCTCGAGGGCAGGGTCGGCTAAAGTGAAGGAGACAGAGGAGAGGACAGTCAGGAAAGCACAATTGCAGTAATCAAGCGATTCTGCAATGAGGTGCTAAACAATTTGCACAACAAAGACTGGGGAGGGACGGTGCCTTAGCGCCTGGCCCACAGAAAACCCACCAAAGGACTGTATCACTTAGACATTTACAAGGAAAGCAATATAAAACCTAGAATTTTAAACAATTTGGTAAAACAGCACTTTTGAGAAAAATTAAGGTAAAACCACTATTCCCAGGCAGTATTTGGAAGTGCAAGCTTGAGCAAAGTCAATGAAGGAGGACAATCGGAAGCAAGGCTGAGGTAGCGCTCGCCCTCCGATTGGTCGCGGCCTTTCCGTACCTTGCTGGCTGTCTCTCCCGGCCTCCTGGTTCTCCTTTCGGCCCTGCGGTCGCTGCCCGCCCACTGGTGGCTCGGAGCCCCTGCGCTTACTGGGTGCTCGAGGGCAGGATCGGCTAAAGTGAAGGAGACAGAGGAGAGGACAGTCAGGAAAGCACAATTGCAGTAATCAAGCGATTCTGCAATGAGGTGCTAAACAATTTTGCACAACAAAAGACTGGGGAGAGGGGCGCTAGCGTCTGGCCCACCAGAAAACCCACCAAAGGACTGTATCACTTAGACATTTACAAGGAAAGCAACATAAAACCTAGAATTTTTAAACAATTTGGTAAAACAGCTCTTTGAGAAAAATTAGTAAAACCACTATTCCCAGGCAGTATTTGGAAGTGCAAGCTTGAGCAAAGTCAATGAAGAAGGAGGACCAATCGGAAGCAAGGCTGAGGTAGCGCTCGCCCTCCGATTGGTCGTGGCTTTCCCGTACCTTGCTGGCTGTCTCTCCCGGCCTCCTGGTTCTCCTTTCGGCCCTGCGGTCGCCGCCCGCCCGCTGGCGGCTCGGAGCCCCTGCGCTTACTGGGTGCTCGAGGGCAGGGTCGGCTAAAGTGAAGGAGACAGAGGAGAGAACAGTCAGGAAAGCACAATTGCAGTAATCAAGCGATTCTGCAATGAGGTGCTAAACAGTTTTGCACAACAAAAGACTGGGGGGGACGGGCGCTTAGCGTCTGGCCCACCAGAAATCCCACCAAAGGACTGTATCACTTAGACATTTACAAGGAAAGCAACATAAACCTAGAATTTTTAAACAATTTGGTAAAACAGCTCTTTTGAGAAAAATTAAGGTAAAAACCACTATTCCCGGGCAGTATTTGGAAGTGCAAGCTTGAGCAAAGTCAGTGAAGAAGGAGGACCAATCGGAAGCAAGGCTGAGGTAGCTAGCCCTCCGATTGGTGGCAGCTTCCCGTGCCTTGGGCTGTCTCCCGGCCTCCTGGTTCTCCTTTTGGCCCTCATGCGCCACCCGCCGCTGAGCGGCTCGGAGCCCCTGCGCTTACTGGGTGCTCGAGGGCAGGGTCGGCTAAAGTGAAGGAGACAGAGGAGAGGACAGTCAGGAAAGCACAATTGCAGTAATCAAGCGATTCTGCAATGAGGTGCTAAACAATTTTGCACAACAAAAGACTGGGGAACGGCGCCTTAGCGTCTGGCCCACCAGAAAACCCACCAAAGGACTGTATCACTTAGACATTTACAAGGAAAGCAACATAAAACCTAGAATTTTTAAACAATTTGGTAAAAACAGCTCTTTTTGAGAAAAATTAAGGTAAAACCACTATTCCCAGGCAGTATTTGGAAGTGCAAGCTTGAGCAAAGTCAATGAAGAAGGAGGACCAATCGGAAGCAAGGCTGAGGTAGCGCTCGCCCTCCGATTGGTCGCGGCTTTCCCGTACCTTGCTGGCTGTCTCTCCCGGCCTCCTGGTTCTCCTTTCGGCCCTGCGGTCGCCGCCCGCCCGCTGGCGGCTCGGAGCCCCTGCGCTTACTGGGTGCTCGAGGGCAGGGTCGGCTAAAGTGAAGGAGACAGAGGAGAGGACAGTCAGGAAAGCACAATTGCAGTAATCAAGCGATTCTGCAATGAGGTGCTAAACAATTTTGCACAACAAAAGACTGGGGGGGGACGGCGCCTTAGCGTCTGGCCCACCAGAAAACCCACCAAAGGACTGTATCACTTAGACATTTACAAGGAAAGCAACATAAAACCTAGAATTTTTAAACAATTTGGTAAAAACAGCTCTTTTTGAGAAAAATTAAGGTAAAAACCACTATTCCCAGGCAGTATTTGGAAGTGCAAGCTTGAGCAAAGTCAATGAAGAAGGAGGACCAATCGGAAGCAAGGCTGAGGTAGCGCTCGCCCTCCGATTGGTCGTGGCTTTCCCGAACCTTGCTGGCTGTCTCTCCCGGCCTCCTGGTTCTCCTTTCGCCTCGCGGTCGCCGCCCGCCCGCTGGCGGCTCGGAGCCCCTGCGCTTACTGGGTGCTCGAGGGCAGGGTCGGCTAAAGTGAAGGAGACAGAGGAGAGGACAGTCAGGAAAGCACAATTGCAGTAATCAAGCGATTCTGCAATGAGGTGCTAAACAATTTTGCACAACAAAAGACTGGGGAGGGACGGGCGCCTTAGCGTCTGGCCCACCAGAAAACCCACCAAAGGACTGTATCACTTAGACATTTACAAGGAAAGCAACATAAAACCTAGAATTTTTAAACAATTTGGTAAAAACAGCTCTTTTTGAGAAAAATTAAGGTAAAAACCACTATTCCCAGGCAGTATTTGGAAGTGCAAGCTTGAGCAAAGTCAATGAAGAAGGAGGACCAATCGGAAGCAAGGCTGAGGTAGCGCTCGCCCTCCGATTGGTCGCGGCTTTCCCGTACCTTGCTGGCTGTCTCTCCCGGCCTCCTGGTTCTCCTTTCGCCCTGCGGTCGCCGCCCGCCCGCTGGCGGCTCGGAGCCCCTGCGCTACTGGGTGCTCTGAGGGGCAGGGTCAAGCAAAGTGAAGGAGACAGAGGAGGACAGTCAGGAATGCACAATTGCAGTAATCAAGCGATTCTGCAATGAGGTGCTAAACAATTTTGCACAACAAAAGACTGAGGGGGGAGACGGCGCCTTAGCGTCTGGCCCACCAGAAAACCCACCAAAGGACTGTATCACTTAGACATTTACAAGGAAAGCAACATAAAACCTAGAATTTTTAAACAATTTGGTAAAAAACAGCTCTTTTTGAGAAAAATTAAGGTAAAAACCACTATTCCCAGGCAGTATTTGGAAGTGCAAGCTTGAGCAAAGTCAATGAAGAAGGAGGACCAATCGGAAGCAAGGCTGAGGTAGCGCTCGCCCTCCGATTGGTCGCGGCTTTCCCGTACCTTGCTGGCTGTCTCTCCCGGCAATGCACATATTATCTGTCTGAACCAAGAGTGGATTGGGGAGGAGATGAGTCTGGAAGGCCTGCAGAGCATAAAGAACCGCTCACATCTCCAGGACATTGATGTGGAGACCCTGTTCCAATTCTCTCCAGGTGCCTCGAGTCTGGTCAGCACCCAAGTGAGCTCCTCACCCGGACCTGAGGCATCCACTGTGAGGATCTGATTATGGGCCAAGATTGCAAAAGGAACCCCCAGAAGCAGGTTGGTCAGCTCTAGCCACCACAGCAGGACTCTTTTGGCCTGATCAGAGACCACGACCATCTTTTCCAGGTCGTCTGTGCGTTGGTGCCACAGGACTCTCCATGTCCACTGGGGTATCCACATGTGTGGGCAGGTGATGGGAACCGTGGCAATGACTGCTGCCATGTGGCCCAGAAGGTGCAAGAACACCCTGGTGGGAACCTGGCAACTGGAGAAAACCAGGTGGGCCTCGGCCATCAGGCATTATGCCCTGTCTATGGGCAGGAAGGCCATGCCCTGGGAGGCGTCCAGGACTGCCCCTATATGCTGGCAGGGGGACATGCAGGACTTGGGACTGTTGATGGTGATATCCAAGGCCTGGAAAAGACAAAAAGTATGTTCCAGAATCTGGACAACATGGTTCTTGGATGGGGCTACTAGGAGCCATTGATCCAGGTAGGGAAACACAAGCTCTGTTGCCCTATGGCAGCCGCTACCACTGCCAGACACTTGGTAAGGACCCTGGGTACTGAAGACAGGTCAAAAGGGAGGGTCCTGAATTGAAAATGGGATCCCTGGAAATGGAAGCAGAGGAAGCGCTGATGGGAAGGAAATATTTTGATATGCAGATACACATCCTGCATGTCCAGAGAACAGAGCTAGTCCCCCTGGTGTAGGAGGGGCAACAAACCCTGAATGGTGACCATTCCAAAGCATTTGTATTCTATGAACAAATTCAGGTGACTCAGATCCAGGATGGGTCAGAGGTCTCCCTCTTCTTGAGGACCAGAAAGAAGTGGGAGTAGAACCTCCTGCCCCACTGAGCTGGAGGGATGGGATCTATGGCCCTTTTTTGCAGAATGGCCTGTATTTCCTCCCAGATGAGGGGCACATGAGCTGGAGGGTAGGTGGAGTTGCCTGGAGAAGTTTCTGGAGGCCTCTCGAAAAGCTCCAGAATGTGGCCGTGTTCTATGAGTTGCAGAACCCAGTTGTCCGAGTTAATGCCTCACCACCCATCGAGGTGGAGGGAGAACTGAACCCCGACCGCCTCTCCTAGAGCCTCTTCTGGGGGGAGGGTTGACCAAGGAGTCAGGAAGAAGGGGCGGGCGCTGGGAGGGCAGCCATAGGCACTCGAGGAGCTCTGGCAGCTGCTGTGGATGGGTCTGCTACCATCTTGCATTTGCCCTGTCTTTGGGGGGTGGACAGGCCTGTCTGCGGGAGGAGCAGCAAAAGGGTAGCCTCTGACCAGACTTAGGCTGGGTATGGTACGGCGAGTGGACAGACCGGAGGGCCTGGCCTGATTCTTGATCCAGCTACACCCATGACTGTGACTGATGGACCACTTTTCTACCTCCTCATTTCCTCGCTACCAAAACTTCTGTTGCGCAACAGTTAATGCTTTGCTCTTCTTCTTTTTCCCCCTGCCCTAGGATGGCCACCTAGCGTAACTCTTCACTATCCCTACTAAACTTCCTACTAGTTCTTTCTTTTCATTCTTTTTCCATTTCCATCCATCCAGGCCCTGGAATGATGTCAAAAACCCAGAGAGGTGTTGTGTAAAGTGCATTAGTGCATTTTGTGTACAAAAACATGAAGGTTATTTTAAATAGGAATACATACAGTTAATAAAGCCTTTTTAAATAGAAAGGATCCAGAAGCCACATAAAGCAATAATAATTTCATGATTAGTACAGATATAAGAAATCCTTATGGTATTTTCATAAATTCACACTATAAACCTGTTACTGTATAAGGTTCTATGTATGAGGCTGAACAAAAGAATGTGGTATGCTTTATAAAAGTGCTTAGTCACTGTGGATCAGAGATATAGATATAAAGAGAGTCCATATCTGCGGAGATATACACTGTACCTTTAACTGAACCAGGAAGTCCCCTGAAACAAAAAAAACCTTGGTTTTGAAACAACATGTCGAGACATGTACATAGAAAGGGCTCAGTTAGGTAACCCCACCAAAAGATTTAAAACCTCTGCACTGAGTTCACTTCAGTTGAGTCCAGTAGAATCTGTATAGCAGTATAGCACAGTGGTTTAAGGCTCTGAGCTGCAAATCTGGTGACATCCGGCAGAGCAGACCTGAGTTTGAATCCCACAGCTTCCACGTGCATACTGTGTGACCCTAAGCAAGTCAGTTAACTTCCCTGTGCTCCCAGGTTGCACCTGTAAAAAAGCTTTCAGCTTAGTGTGCTACTCCTGGTTAAACATCTAAAATTAAGAGTTCAGTCTTGATAATGAAGGAGAGAGGTGCTACTGTAGACAAGCTGTTGAATGCAGATGAAAAAGATCTTAGGAGCTCTAAGATCTAGGACTGTATTATGTGAGAAACTACTGATGCTACATAGTGATTTTCTTTGAAATTTTTTTCTAACTTTTAAAAAATAAATATCACACAACGGTGTGTTTTAAACCTGTAAATTTGCTTCGTCTGAAGTTTATTCCCACACGCTATGACAATCCTGGACATCCCCCCCAAAAAAGGACAGAACCCCAAAAGGTGGTGTCTAAAATACTGGACTGCACATCAGAAGCAAACTTGGATGCCCAGAGCCAAGAATGGCACCAGAGACAGATGCCAGTGGCCGCACCCCTGCCCGAGGCATCAACGGCATCATAGGTGGCATGAAGGATGTGGGTCCCCATGTCTAAGCCCACTTTGAGAACCTGGGTGAGCTGCTTCTTGGATGGGTCATCAGGCAAGGCTTGAACCAGTTACCTGGCCTGGTCCCAAAGGACATTCTGGCATTTGACCATATGTGCCAAATAGTTAATGGACCAGATGGCTAGGGTGGAGGAAGTGAAGACTCGCTTGCCCAGGTGGTCCAGCTGTCTCAACTCCCTGTCAGGAGAAAGTGAGCTGAGGTGCTTAGGTTTCTTAGTGTGGTCATGCACCAGGTTGATGACCAATGAGTCAGCTTTGGGCTGTCACCCTAAAAATGGCTTACCAGCTGGAGCATGGTAGAACCTATTGACTTTCTTAGGCACTGCTGGGGTTGAGTAGGGATGATTCTAAGCTGCCCTGGTGACATCTTTGTAAGAGTCAATAAAGGGAGGCACCAACAAGGGGAGAGCATCGGGCTGCTGCAAATAAATGGCTATCCGGCATCACTCTGGGTCTTGTTCCTTTGTTTCCCAGCTCATGTAGCCTGAATGTGCCCCATGATGTCCATAAAGGAAGGATGATCAGGAGGCCACTTGCGAACCACCTAGGTTCTTCACTCTCAGAGGAGTCCCCCGGAATGTAGGAAGACTCAGAATACTCAGAGCTATCCTAATCCTCCTCACCCAGCTCACTGTCAACTGGTGGACATCTATCCTGGTGCTGAATTCGCTGGCACTCACAGCCACAGAGTTCTGGGTGGCGATAGCTGCAGAGTTCCTGGTGGCCATAGCCCCGGAGTTCCTTGGCAGCCGTAGCTGCAAAGCTCCTTGACGGCCACAGCCACAGGGTCCTGGGTGGTCATAGCCGCAGAGAGCTAGTCTGGCCATAGCCGTGGAGATTCAGGGTGGCCATAGCCATGAGGAGCGAGGACATTCCTAGGACTGGGCTCAGGGAAGCCAATTGGAAGGAGCTTATGCAAAAGGTGTGAAGTTTGAACTGAGCCACTGGGTCTTATGACAGGATTGACTAGGACCCTGTCCCAGTGGTTATGGAGAGTTTGAATGCAGGGATCTGTTCTGTCATTTCCTGTCTTTTGTCTGTCTGGTTGCGCAACCAAATTTTTCCTGTAGGACCTAGGATTTAATCACCCCAACAGTCGTGCAATTCTCTGCCTCTCACTGTCTCTCAGTCTTCCCTTGCTGTTTCTGTCTTTTCCTCCCTTGCATATTTGCTGGTATAAAAATATATGCAGATCTTTAAGTGGAAATGTAACTGATATTTGGATCCCTTTGTTTAGAAATTATATAGTGTTACTTTTGAAATGTACATAATTATAGTTTGAGATGATTGTAAAGCTAAAACTATATATAATTATACTGTTGAAATGATTGCAAAGCTATTTGGAACTCAAGGGGTTAACCTGAAATGCAATTTTTAAGTCTTTTGCAGAAGCTGTGGAGAAGGGGCCTCAGTTCTGGGACATTGTGTTCTAGCTGAGCCTGCCTGATATTTACAAGAACATTTTAGAAAACAACAGGATGCTTGTTAGGAAGGGGGTTGCAAAGACTTATAAAAACAAAGCTGCAGTTTCTTACAAGAGAGACACAGAGACACAGAGATTGAAAAAAAACTCAGATGGATCTTCTCTGTTTATTCTGGCTTTGTAAATAGTTCACTGGCCTATGCAGCCAGTGTAGTGTTATGCTTGTGCAACTGTGTTAATTTGGTTTTGGCTGTTTGCACTCTCTATTCCAGAGGAATTACCACCCTGTAGGGGTACGAAGGCAAGGAACCCTCTGAGAGGATTCCACCCCTAGGGGTGCAATGGGATGGTTCCCATGGCTAAAGGTACCTTAGGAATCCCCCAAAGGAGAGAGTGCTACCACTGGAGGAGGGGAGGATGGTGGGGCAAAGAAAAAATGCTTCACAGTGAGGTTTAGAGGAACTGCTTCTATAGCTCAGGAAGTGGGAGTGGCTGGCTGCTTGGCCACCGAACTACAGGCAAGCGTTTCATTTCACTAGCCTACGCAGTCAGTACAGCGTTATGCTTGTGCAACTGTGTTAATCTGGTTTTGGCCATTCGCATTCTCTATTCCAGAGGAATTACCACCCTGTAGGGGTACAAAGGCAAGGAACCCTCGGAGAGGGTTCCACCCCTAGAAGTGCAATGGGACAGTTCCCGTGGCTAAAGGTACCTTAGGAATCCCCCCCAAAAATGTAGTATCATCCCCAAAAGGAAGAAACATGAGCATATGAGCAAGCAGTAACTGTGACATAGGAGTAGTAACTGTAACGTAGTAGAAGAGAAGTATAGCTAGTTTGATAATGCAATGAGATGCTCAGTTGATGTAATGACTGCCCAGGGCTGTGTAGCAAGATACTGATGGTTTGCTTAGAGATTAGGGGATCCCCTAAGGAGAGAGGGAATGGCAGGACATCCTCCACCTCCATCCAACAACGGAACCTACCTAAAGAAACTAAGGGAAACAACTAAGCTAACTGTTATGACCTGAGGCAATGAAGGAGAGAAAAAAAACCCTAGGAGGAGGAAATCTCTGGGGATCCAAGGCCTAAGTCACCTTCCCTCCAGGCTTGGGATAATTTATTTCATGACCTCTCTGCAGCTGCAATTTGGAAAACCCAATTAAAGGGAGGTGGAAAATATTCCAATTTGGAAGAAGGCTCTCACTCAAACCCTCTGGTGGGAACGCCTTGGAAGGTTGCGAGAAAACTCTGCAACAATATGTGCATCCAAGGCACAGAGCAGAGCAACAACTGCTGAGGCACTCACCTGGCCTACCCACCCTAAATCAAACCAGGTGAACCAGAGGCAGTCGTAGGGAGGATGCGGCGAAGGTGCCTCGCTAGGGAAACACTATACAGTGGAACACTAGAGCCAAAGGAGATCGTCGTAACCACCCTTCACCACTAATCTTAAATTCTATGCCAGGAGCTGCTGTCATGTAGCAGGCAGCTAAAGCCAAGCCCAGGGTGAGGACATTCCCAGCTATGGGCCAGGTGAGAAGGATCCCACCCCAAGTTGGACACGCTCGAGATGCGGACTAAAGCAGAGTGAGACCATCAGCTGCAGGAACCCTGCATTAGAATAGAATGGCTGGCATGCCCCAGAAAGTGATTGAGAGCTGAAAAGCTGTTGAGCTGAATGAGCACGGCGTGCTGAGATCGTAATGAGCACTGAGTGCTGAGACCTTGCAAGGTCGAATGCAGATTGAGTGCAGCAGAATCCCAGGCTGAAGCCGAGGGGATGGTAGTAGACATGAGACAATGGTTTGCATAAGCAAGGAGCAATGGCTGCGTAAGCAGAGTGGACCTGTATGTACTTCACTAAGCAGTAGTAGTGATAGGAGAACCTGCATAACATATGGTATAGCAAATCAAACAGCACTGAATTGGGGGCAAGCCAACCAAACAGGAATAGCCAAATCAAGGTGACAAACACTCTGGGGATTTTCGGTAGTGAGGCAATTTTAATAACAAAACTATATTAACAGCCTCAGCAGGAGCTTAGTTGACTGACCTCAGAGTTGTACTGTAAGTGCAATACAACAGGAGACAATGCTTGAAGCAGGTGTAGTCAGGCAGTGCAGTAAAGCTGCAAGAGAATGAGAGCAGCAATGAGCAGCACAGCTAAGGTCAGTAAACTGTGTCAGGTGAAAAAAATTGAGTATGCAACATGGAGCAGCTATGGCTGAACTGAAACACACAGATAATAATTGCAGTTGCATTGCAGTAGTTCATTAGTTCTCACACTTTGTGATAATGAGTCTCCCCCAAACCATGGAAAAGATTTTGAGCCTCCCTCAAATGTGGAAAAAATCTTGGACCTCCCCATAGAAAAAAATATCATATTTTGCACAGTACACCAGGAATAAAGTGAGACTAATAAAGCTGACTGAGTATATTCTCTTTTTATTCAACTTATTGTTCTCCGCCCCCAACTCCACACCCCAGGTTATTCTTGTCACTCTACTTTTCTGACTCTTGGACCCTTGTTGCTCTGTCTGTTTCCACCCTATACGGAGCAACTAACCTAGCTACCTGCATCTCTCCCCCTTACCCTATTGTTAAACAACTTTCTGTATCCTTAGCCCAGGTCACACATGAAAACAAGCACTGGTTCAGTGTGTCTTTCCCAGTCACTAATTTACATATTACACCTACTGTAAAGACAAGCCTTGACTCAGTGTGCCTTTCCCAGTCACCAACTTCCATATACACACCTACTGTAGGAACAGCTCTTGACTTAGTGTGCCTTACTAGTCATCAATGTACTTATAAATACACACCTAGAAACAAGTTTTGGCTCAATGGGCATTTCCTGGTCACCAATTTGTGCATAAGTAAAGAAATTCACCTTCCATTATCCGTATTTAGTTTGCTTCATCCCTTCACAGAAAACATCCAGAACCTAACATTTAAATACTGTGCATTCACAGACTTGACTGGGCCCCCCGGAACAGTTTGGGGCCTCCAAACAGTTTGGAGGCTGGCCTCACCGTTTGAGAACTACTGCAGTAGTTCAAGCGTGGTGAGCACAGCATAAAACACAGGCACTGGGTACAATAGCAATTAAAGTAAATAGTCAGCAGCAGTGGCTGTAGTTGTAGGTAACTGAAAGCAGTAGCATGAGCTCTGCGTAGCAGAATGCTAGGAGTTGCTGTGCAAGTAATTTGAGAGTTGTGAGTAAGTAAAGCAAGCAGTATGAGCTCCAGAGTAGCAGTATGCTAGGAGCTTAGAAACAAAGCCCCCCCAAAAAAGACAAAAACAAACAGAGCAAAACAGAAAACAGGGAAAGGCCCAAAAAAACATAAACACAAAACACAGGGAAGCACACAGCTGGAGGAAAGATACAAACCAGAAGCAGGAAAACAAACACCAAAGTCCAGCAGAGACACACAGAAACAGCAGGTGGGGGGGGTAGGCCCCAGCCAGCACAGAGGACAAACTAACAAAGCTTCCAGATGCAAAGAAAAAATGCTTCACAGTGAGGCTTAGAGGAACTGCTTATATAGCTCAGGAAGTGGGAGTGGCTGGCTGCTTGGTCACCGAGCTACAGGCAAGCCTTTCATTTATACTGAACAAGTTTATTTTTTTTATGTTACTGCTAGTACTAATAAACACTTTTTGTGAATTTTACAACTGCTCCTGTTTTTTCTTGTGCTTCCTGACCTGTGCCTCAACGACAGATGGTGTCAGCCTAAGTGGGATTTACGCTATGCATACTCTAAGCCAGGAGTTTTTTGCGTGGGTACTGGACCTCGTACCAGGGAAACACAGAAAAGGGTATGGATTCTGCAGAAGCAAGTCCAGGAGTGGTTGGTTACCAGGAGAAGGGCAGCCAAACTAGTAAAGACAGAAGTCTAAGCTGAGATTGTACAGCCAGCACAAGTTATAGAAAAAGAACAGGCAGTGATAGAACCTAAAAGCCTGATGAACTTTTTCAAATGGTGGGCTATACAAGAAAAAGAGAAGGAGAAACAGAGGGGAGAAGAGAAGCAGGAGATAAAAGAAGAGATGAAGTGACAGCAGCAGTGATTGCTGGCTGTCTTGCAAGCTATCAAAGGCAGAGGATCTGGCACAGATCCAGACAAGCAACAAAACATAAGCAACTTAAAAACCATTAAACTTACAAAGTTGTGTCCCTCCGATGATATCGAAGCATACCTGACAACTTTTGAAAGGGATGCCACAACCTGCCAGTGGCCAAAGCAGCAATGGGCAATCAGACTGGTACCTTACCTGATAGGTAAAGCCCAACTTGGCTACAGCAATATGGACACTGCACAGTCAGAAAACTATGACCTGGTGAAAAGTGAAATCCTGAAAAGATTCGATATCTCAGGAGAGACCTACAGGTAGAGATTTCGATCTCTGAAGTAAAACTCAGTCGACAACCCTCAAGAAGCCTTCACCTGACTCAGAGAACTCCTGATAAAATGGATCCAACCAGAGGGTAAAACAGTCCCACAGATCATCGACACATTTGCAATGGAGCAATTCATCAACATCTTATCTACAGATGTGCAGCTCTGGGTAAAGGAACACTGACCAGAAAATGGGGAAAAGGCTGTTTCTTTGGCCGAAGACTACCAAATGGCCAGGCAGATGCTACAGAAGTGAGGTAACAGCCAAGCACCGGTAAGACACTCTTTTCCCCATTTAAACTCCGAGTCTGATAAGAACTCTGGTGGGGGCAACAAATCTGCCAAAGACGTTATTTGCTATAACTGTAATAAGCCAGGTCATATTGCAAGAAATTGCCATAAGAAGAGTGACACTGGAGCAAATTTGTCCTTGGCAAATTTGGGCAAGTACTTAACAGATGTGAAGGTGGGGGATAAGCCTGTAAAGGGACTTATTGATTCAGGAAGCAGACAGACCCTAGTGTATGTTGAAATGCTGGGAAAACACTGTGCAAAAGGACCAGGTACTGGTATCATCTGCATCCATGGGGACACTCGATACTATCCCACCACCCAAGTGACTCTTACCATTAAGAGTGTGTCACACCAAATGAAAGTGGGGGTAGTACCTAAGTTACCTGTACCCATGATTATTGGAAATGACTGTTCAGGATTTACTGAGTTAATCTCAGAGGAACTGAACCCTGCAGTTTCAGCAGCAGTGGTAACAAGAGCTCGGGCAAAGAAAATCTCAGATGGTGGGGACACTTCCTTTCATTGACTTTGATTCAGACTTGTTTGAGCACAGTTACAAGATCCGGAAATCCAGGAAAGAAAGATGATGCCTGAAGAAACTGTGGCAACAAATGACTGATGGACATAAGGGGTTAACACATGAAAATGCTGAAACTAAGCTGATAACTGATTGTGATTTTCTTTCAGAGCAAGCTAATGATGTTTCTCTCCAGGGTTATTTTAAGCAGCTGGGGGTGAAACCAAAACGGTGAACCTATGTTTAAAAAATGTAATGGGTGACTGTACAGAATATGGGTTAAACCTCAGACACAGGAGCAGACAGAACAACTGGTTGTGACGTGGACAACCAGTTCTGAGTGCTGTATGATCATTTTTTTGTAATATAAGAAAATGTGTATGGACTGTCTCCCATGAGAAAGGCTGAAACAGCATGTGAGATCACACACACACACACACACACACACACAGGTTTTAGATACAAGGTGTTACCTGTTAGGCTTGAAGCTAATTACAGGGTAGAACAGGCCTTGATCAAGGATCTCCTCTTTTATCTAAGTTAATTATAGCTGTAATTGTTAAGAGGGAAATCATAAAAAAGTTTATGACGTTAGTGGGGGAAACCAGGTTTAGCAAACTGGTGCGAAGTTGTAAATGTTCCTTTGATGCCTGTGTGAGAGAGGATACTGATTAAGATCAAAGAAATATCATTTGAAGAACATGAGTTATGCTGAGGTTGCAGAATTTAATACTTGGAAAAGACATCCTGGCCCAGATATTCAAAAGAGTTGAGCCATGCTCAATAGGGTTGCACCTGCGCAAGCCCGAAAATACACCATTCTTCGATATTCAGCAGGAGGCAGTTGCACCCTCCAAATCACGCTGAGCAACAGCGCAATGATAATGAATGCATGCGCAACTGAAGGGGGAGGAACCATGCATAAATGGTGCAGTGCGATATTCAACAACATGCGCCATGTGCAATAGGGGAGCCAGCGGAAGTTGCGCCATAGCGGAAATGAGCCAAAATAAAAGGGAGCAAGGGAGAAGCGCAAGAACGCTACAGGGAAGCCACATAAGGGCAAAATCCAACAGGAAACACTGGGCAGCAGGGACACACAGGGCAGGCCAGGAAAGGGCACCTGGAAGCAACAGGCACAGGGGAAGGCGTGGGGAGCCACAGTGCAGAAGGGGGAAGTACACCACATAGCAGTGAGGCCAGCACAGGCAGGTGTTCCCGGTGCAGGGGAAGTAGCAGCCAGGACAGCAGAGGGAATACAGAAACAGCTGCCGGGGGGGTGAACACAAGCCAGGGACATGGCCAGTGCCACCATCCAGATGGAGGCCGTAATGAGGGGGGTGAGAAGGTGGGCAGCAGGGGCGTGGCCGTGGAAGGGCCCATCAGCGGTATGCCCCCAACAGGCAGTACCGAGCCCGCACTAGCTTCGAGCTGTACAGTGATACTGAGATTGTGGGCTGGTACCGCCTGAATCGGGCAATTCTGAGGTGGCTCTGTGAGCTGTGCAGTGATGTGATGCAGGCACCCACACGACGGAGCCATGCCCTGTCAGTAGAGACAAAAGTGACAGCTTGCATGTGCTTGCTCACCACGGGTACCTTCCAGAGACCAACTGGGGACACCACAGGCATAACCCAGTTGGCCATGTCACGCCACCTCACCCAATTCCTCAGCGCACTGCTGCCACATGCTGCGGAGTACATCCATTTCCTCAGCACACCGGAGGAGCGCACAGCAAATGTACAGGAGTTCCACAGGGTAGCACATATGCCTGGCATGCTAGGGGCAATAGACTGCACCCATGTGGCCATCCACACACCACCTGGCCCTGAGGGTGCTGCATATATAAATCACAAGGGCTAAGCCAGCATCAACTGCCAGGTGGTGTGCAATGCCAAGGGGCGCATAATCAATGTCTGTGCCAAGCACCCTGGGGGAGCACATGATGCCTTCATCTGGCACCAGTTGGCACTGTGTCACAGATTCGAGAGTGGGGATATCCCCACTGGCCACCTAGTGGGTGAGTATGCAAACCACACGGACAATCATAGGGCCTGGGGGGGCATGGTCGGAGGTGACATGGGTAGTGGCCTACATGGCCCGGGGCAGGGCTATGCTGATTACCAAACTAACCTCCACCCTCTACACACAGGTGACAGTGGATACCCACTCCGTCCCTGGCTGCTCACACCTACAGTGACCGTGACTCCATCGCAGCAACGCTACAATGAGGCACATGCCACCACACGTAATGTCATTGAGCGGGTGTTCGGGATGCTGAAGGCATGTTTCCATTGGCTGGACACCTCCGGTGGTGCCCTACAGTACAGCCCCTCAAAGGCCTGTGGACTGTTCCTGGCTTGTTGCATCCTGCACAACATGGCCAACGAATGTGGGATAGCCGTACAGATTGAAGAGGGGGACAGCAATGGGGATGATAAGGACGCTGGTGACAATGGTGATGGGCAGCCCCCCCTTGACTGACGGGACCCCCGACTGCTCTGGCTGGCACAGCTGCACCAGGACACCATCACGGAGGAGCACTTCAGCCAACCCAGGTAAGTCATGGGGCCATGTGCAACCAACAGTGGCTAAGGCACAACCCACAAACACGCATGAACACACAACAGGGGTGCATTCCATCAAGGGAAGTGGCCGGGCATAGAACCACACACACAACCAGGGATGGGTGAGGTCTAACATGCCACACAGACACACACACACACACACACACACACACACACACAAAATGCACCAGACATGCACAAAGGGTAGGATGCACACTGACCCAGAACGCCACCCCTAGTCACACACATGTCCACAGACCACCACACCCACTGCCTGTCCTTATGCGTGTGTCAGATGCTGAGCACCATTGCACATTGGTGTACAGCACAATGCAGGCATCATCACACACACGCAACTGCAGACAGCAGCCGGGAGGGTGTGCAGATGGACTGTGTGTCCACGTGCAGGGCTGGGTACCCACCCATGCAATGCCTGCTGAATGACACAATGCACCCAGGGCAGCACCAGACAGTAGCCGCGTTGGGAGACAGGTCAGTCACGCGCCACAGTGCCCCAGCCGCCACGGATGCATGGGTGGTCCCACCGAGACCCGCCAGCACTGACAGGCTGACCACTGGCCTCATGGGATGGCACTGCGTGAACGTGACTGTGCTCGTGCAGGGGTCTGCAGCACACCAAACATGCCAGCGTCAGGCGTGCTCGGGATGCCCACAGCTGAACCCGGTGTTGACAAGGAGGGTGTCACACGACGCCGGGAATGGGAGGTGGACAGTGCACTACATGGTGTCTGCGATGCATGGGCACATGACTGTGTGCCCATTGTGGCCATGACAGCAGTGAATGCCTGTGTCTGCCTGTCAATGGCAGTGGTCACATCCTCCCGCAACCGGTCCATCCCTGTCAGGATCAGAGCGGTGTCTCTGCTGCGATGCTCCTCTGCTCACTCCAGAGCCGCACGCAGTGCATCCACCGATGTCGCAAGCCGCATCTGCTGGTTGACTGATGCTTGCAGTATGCGGGTGTGCTCATCCAAGAGGTCATCTGCCTCCTTGGCATCCTGTCCCTCAGGGTGTGCATGGCCCTGATGCCCAGCACCCCTTGAGGGTGGGGCTGCACACCGGGACCAGGTCTGGGCATGTCCACAGGCGGTGCACTGATGCCACCCCCTGACCCTGTACCTCCAAGCCCATTGGCCGACTGCTGATGCTGCCCCTCCAGCTGCCACTCACCAGGGCTCACTGGTGCCACTGCAGTGGCTGCAACAGTCCCACTGTCCTCTACACACACCAGTGCTGCCCCACTGGTGCTGACAGGCACAGGCTGGGACTGTGATGACACGCAGGCCTCCACGGCGGCACCACCCACAGCCATGGCAGCGATGTTACCTGCTGTGTGGCCATCCCGTGGCACACACATGTCACTGCCCATGCCGTTAGCGACATCATCATCGGTGATGGACCCAGCACCAGTCTGAGTCACGGCACGCTGGCATCCATGGATGCTGGCATGCTGGGACACGGGTAGGGCCTCCTCCGTACCTGTTCCAACAACATCAGTCTGGACAGCCAGGCAGGCCCACTGTCACACTGAGCCACATATACCTGTGGAGGTGGATGGGCCCTCCTCCATCTCCATCTGACTGTCCTCAGTGGACAGGCCCACCACCGCTGACCCATGCAGATGCTCAGGATCTGTAAGGGAAAACAAAGTCACATTACTGCATGTGACCTACCCCTGCCCCAATAGACAGACCATGACCTACCATGCAGTGACGGGCTACCACCCGTCTGGAAGCCACCACCTGGAACACCCTCAATGGCACAATGCTGCATGCTTCCAGCAACCCTCTCCTCCTGTGGGGTCAGGTGTAGCACCTCCGGATGTCCCCACCTGTCGCAGCTCGTGCTGCCCTGATGGCAACCCCTCTCCTTTATCCTCCTCCTGTCTGTGCCCATCTTCTTCTTGCACTCCTGCACAGAGCACTGGTGGCTGCCATGCAGGATCACTGCACACGCCACCTCCTCCCATGCAGCAGCATGGGCCTGCGGTGTTCCCTGCTGGCTTCTGATCCAGGTAGGCCTCAAACAGGGCATTGGTCTTGGCCTTGGTGAAATTAGGCCTCCTCCTCCTCCCAACACTGTGTTCCTCCTCTCCCACAACTCGCTCAGTCATTATTTAGCCTGTGAGAATGAAAGTTGTTACCTGTGACTGTGCAGTCCCATGCATGTCCCAGAATCCACAGTCCACACTCCCAAACAGCATGCAACTCAACAATAGACTGCAGTAACCAACTATGGCCAGTGTAGCCCAATGTCGCACTTTTATAGCGCAATCCATGCAAATGAGGCGAGGCGCAACTTTAAGTGGATGCAAATTGCAGTGCTGCACCATTGAATGGCTGATTAGCTGATTTGCATATGACGACTGAATATCACGCTGTTGCGCTTTGCACAATTGTGTTGAACGTGCTGAGCCAAGGGCGCAGTTCTGTGACATGCGTAGTACACACCTCACTGCGCATGCCCGGGTTGCTGACACAGGTGTCTGCCGCGCTGCTGACGTGCTGTGCACGGGAGGCAATGCAGGGCACGGCCACCATTGTGCCAGTGGTGCTACAGCGATGTTCACCTATATGGCGCTGTGGCACTGGGCCATCATAGGCGCACTGGGGCAACAGCGCGGTAGGCCGCTACTGGAGGTAGCACACAGGCATCCAATCGCACTACACGCATTGGGTTCCAATGGCGCTGTGCCTGTCCATGCACCACAGATCCTTGACCCTGTGCCTGACCTTTGCCCCCTAGGTGCCATGCGTCAGGCATGGGTGCACCACTATTGCACTGTTTGGTGACAGCGCGATAGGGAATGGCAGTGCTGTGCCGTGCAGCATCTGCATGTGGTGGAGCCGCGCTGCAGAGTGCCATTTTGAGCCAACTGAGCAAGTGATATGGCATGGAGGAGGGCTGCCCAGTGGACCCAAATTGAACTGGCCAACCTGGTGGCCATTGTTGAGCCACTTTATGGCCTACTGTTTGGGGAGGCACCCTTGGACAGGTCCAGGAGCCAGGTGTGGGAGGAGGTGGCCAATGCCCTGGAGGAGGCCACAGGAAGGGGGCAGATGGCGGAGCAGTGCCACCACAGGTATGGCCACCTGAGGAGGAGGGAACCGGACCTGCTTGCCCGCCTGCGGGTACGTGCCAGGAGGGGCACGGTGCCACAGCCAGGTAGGTGCTACGTTCACACACTTTTATCTTCCATATGGGTATCACGGTTATATGTGTCCGGAACATGGGGGAGGGACCGTCCGGTGTTGGCTGTGGTGGTGTTATCAGAGTGTGGGGTGGGTGGGTCTGGCTGGGTGGGAGTGCACACACATGGGGGCAGGGGGACTTTGCTACAGAATTGTACTGATGTTCCTCTCTCCATGTTTGCACCACAGGGCCAGAGGAGAGGCGTCTGGCCAGGGAGAAGTGGCGCCAGCAGGACGACAGGGCTGGTAGGAGAGGCAACGGTCCACAGCACCCGAGGGACCGGCCTGATGATGGTGAGTGCCATACCTCCATGATTACTATTGCATGCTGTGTAACAGGGTGGGCAGCGGGGCATGGCCACCATCCCTTGACACCACTGCCATGCACGCAACTTGTTACAGTCAGAATTGTCCAGTGGCACTGCATGTCTGGGAGTGTGTCGATGGTGGTCCATGCGTACACTGGGTACATGGCTGTGCCACTGCCTTTGCACCACATAGCCATGTCACTAAACGGCCACGGTGGTGCTGTGCATGACTTGGCTGGTGGATGTGTGCAGCGGTCTGCATGGCTGTATGCACCTGGGTGAGCAGGTCTTGTGGACGTGATCACTGTGGGTGGTCACACACCATAACAGAGGCATGTTCCGTGGCCGTATGTCATGCACAGTAGGTGGGCTGTATGGGGCTGTGCATTCACACCTATTAACTGTGCTCCCTTGTCCTAGGTGTCCGCCAGCTGCAGGAGATAAGGGAGGCATTGCAGGAGATCCTCAATGTGGCCCGGGCATCGTTGGAGATCCTGCAAAGGACTGACCAGCTTGGGGTCCGGAGAAGACACAGGAGGCAGAGCAGCCGGAGTGGGGAGCAGGGCTCTCATTGATCATCCCTCTGCCCTGATAACCACTACCCCCCTGGACCTACCCTCACACCCCTCCTTTCCTGTCCCATTTGTTCACCCCTGCCCCTTACCCACCCCCACCTTGTTTGTGGCCCCCCCCACATTTGTACATAGTTTTGTAAATAGTTCCTTTTGATATGTTTGAATACAATTTTTTTGATATGAATACTGTGGTGGTCTCTGATTTGCAGCGGGCTATAGGTGCTCAGCTGCAGTGGTGTGCACGGCGTCAGGGGTGGTGCAGTCATGGGTATGTGTGTGTGTGTGTCCATGGGGAGGTGACTATGGTGTGGGAGTAGCTATCAGTCAGTGTCTGTGGTATGTGTGTTGTGCCCTGTGCACTGGATGACTGTGTGCAGTGGTCCATGGTGCATGCTCTGTGTCCATGGCGACCCTGTCAGCCCATCCATGGCCTGTGCAGCTGACACCCTTGCATGTCTGTGACCTGCATGGTCTGCTGGCATGTCAGTGGTGGCTGTCCATGCAGGGCAGCCACTGTACCCATCACAATGCTGGGTTGCCTCCTGTCACTGGTGCGGTGCATGTCTGCCTCGGGTGACACTGTGGCCTCTGCAGTTGTTGTCCCACCTCCATGCTGTGGCTTGTGGGTGATGCAGGGGATGTGCACCACTGTCTGTGACTTGTGCTCTGGGCAAATGATGGTGGTGTACAGGTCCACAGTGCCTGCGCAAGGTGGCTGGCACTCCTGTGCCATGGAGGACTGCAGGCTGTGTGTACACAGTTTCCATGGGCCCACGCTGGGGGCTTGGTTGCTCCGCTACTGCGTCCCTGTGTTGTTGTGCCCTTGGGTGTGGGTGGGTGTTTTGTCCATGCACTGTGTGGCATCTGGTGTGGTGCATGCTTCCATGCACCACTGTGGGTGGCTGCACTGGCTGTTGTGGCCAGTGCTGGGTTGGGGTGTGTCCTTGGGAGGGTGTGCAGGGTGCTGTACCACTGGTGGTGGTGTCCAGGGCATGCCCTGTCACGTGTGGGGTACCTTGTGTGCCGACACATGGTCAGTCTCTCAGCTGTACCTTGGGGGGACTGTGCACGGTGGCACTGTGTATGCCGTTGTTGCATCACTGTGTGCTGCCACCAACTAATGGGTGCTCGTGGTGGGGCTACCTTGCATGGTTCTCTGCTGCACAGGGTTGCATTGTCACAGTGGGGGTGGTGGCATGCATGGGGTTTCCTGCAGTGGTGGACACTGCTCCTGGGCAGGGTGTCTAGGGGTCATGGTGCAGGGTGTACTCTGCATTTGGGGGATGGTGTGGCACGGGGTGGTCGGCCCTCCTTGTGTGCCGGTCACAGCTTGCCAGGGGGTGTGATGGGGCACCATGGCCCGGCTGTGGGTTGGTTGCTTGTCTCCATGGACCAGTGGTTATTCCAGCCCTCCCCAATTGTGCAGTGCATGGAGTGTAGGGGGACGATGTCTGTTCTGCTGTGTGTTCCTCTGCCCATCTGTGGCATGGGTGGTGGGCCCCTACATGCCTGGTTGTGCAGTTGCATTGCTGCCCTGCTGCTGGGGGGTGTCCCTGGTTGTGCTATGGCACCTCTGAACTGCTCAGCTGAACATCCCTTGTTACGCTATGGCGCATCAGATCTGCTCAACTTCCCCTCCCTAGTTGCGCTATGGCGCAGGTGGTGCGATATTCAGTCGTTGGCTGTAGGCACATCTTGGCCAGCTCAGTTTTTGAATATCACGCCTCTTGCGCATGGGCGCAATGGACTTGTGCTTGCTCCTACTATTGTGCACTTTTTGGGCACAGTTTGAATATCTGGGCCCCTGTGTTTATATAGATATATTTTTTTATATATATTCTGACAGGGAGGAGCTAAGTGACTTCATGCAAAATAGGTGGGGAAAACCAGCTTTTAAACATTATTCTGTTTTACTTCAGAGACACTTTTATCTAGACTCTGACAAAGAAACATATGTGAGCATTTTAAACAGGTATTTAGAAAGATAGACAAATCTAATTACTGTAGTAGGAATTGCACTGTTTAAAACCTTGTTCTTTTAAAAAATTTGTATGTCTTGTGATATAATAGTTCTGTATTGTATGTTTTACATATTATTATCTATTTTAGTAAAACTCTTTTTAGAGCTTATTTGGTCTGTCTTTGATTTCTTTCCTTTTCGAGTAGAGTATATATGGTTACAGCAGACACTGGGCATAAGCTTGAATGGTGATACCAAACTGGAAAAAGGTAAAAATAATCTGAGGTCTTTATTAAAGTTTAAGGGTTCATTTTTGTACACCTAGTTAGGTGCCCATAGGCAAAGATATCTGGCCCCCCCGCGAAGACAGATATATCTGAGCCTGTGCATTGGGTACGCTAGCAAGAGGTTCACAGTATGAATTCCTCCAAGACTTGAGACCAAAGGTTGATTCGAATGCTCAAAAACAGACAAGAGGGTTACCTTGTTCTGTTAAACTGTTCACAAGACTGCGCTCGGTGGTTGGCACTTTGGGAGTAGAGGGCTGACCTGCTGAGTGGGTTTGTGACAGATTGGTTGGCAGCAGTGGCATACATTTTGGTATTACAAGCTTGTATTGTTCAGCGTGTCAGCTTGAGACTGTTAGCTCACTTGCAAAGAAAGAAAGAAAGAGGCAGAATTTTATTTTAAAAAGGAAACAGAACTGTATCACTTGGTGTACAGTCAAGTTCCTACCTGTTTAATTTTTTTTTCCTAAAGTGCAAGTCAGAGTAGCAGTAATCAGGGAAGAAGATGGCTTCCAACTACAGCAGACACACTGTAGATTACTTAAAGCAGTTGTGCGGGGACAGAGGAGTCCCATTCGAGGTGACAGCCAAAAAGCAGAACCTCATAGATGTCCTGATGGTAGCAGATACCCAGAGCAGCGAGTCACGGACCATGACTGGAAAGGACCAAACCTTGAGTGTGGCAGGGCTAGTGGCCAGTGCAGTGTCCAGATCCGATGAGGAAGACAACAGGACTACTGTCAGTGAAGGGCCACAGCAGCAGGGGAAGGTCACCAGTACACTGAATCCAGAGGTACTCAGGCTGCAAACTGAGTTGCACAGGATGGAGCTGGAGTTCCAGGAGAAGAGAGAGCGGGAACAAAGAGAGGTGGAGCAAGAATGCCGAGAGGCAGAGTGAGAACAGAGAGACACAGACCATGAGGAGAGTGAGTGCCAGCAAGCTGCAGAGGAGAAGAGAGAGAAGCGCCAGAGGCAACATGAAATGGAGAAGCTACAACTCTGACCAGTGGCAGCAGAGCAGGTAAGTGACTTGGGTTTAACTGGGACTGCAGGACTGGGTTACAAATTGAATTCCAAATTAATAGCCAAATTTAAAGAGGGGGAGGATATGGATACCTTTTTAAATTCTTTTGAAAAAGTTTGTATTCAGGCTAAAATTCCTAGAGAGTCCTGGAGCTTCCAGCTATCCCCGCTACTTACCGGAAAAGCTTGGGATGCATTGGGTCAAATGGACAATGAGGCCATAATAATTACAGCAAACTAAAAGCTGCACTGTTAAAAGTTTGACTTAACTGCTGAAACATACAAGGCTAAATTCCGTAGCTCAGGAGAAACCCTGATATGAGCTATGAGGAGCTAGCCTCGAAACAACGTCAGTTTTTAAAACATTGGCGGGAAGGAATTGAGGCAAACTCTGTTGATAAAATTGAAAATATGATTTTATTAGAACAGTTTTATTGGGCATGCCCAGCAGAGCTAAAAACCTGGCTAGAGGACCGAGATCCCAAAACAGTGCAAGAGGCTGCTGAACTCTTGGACCGCTATGCCAAGAGCAGACCTGCTCTGAGAGTGAATAGGGCGGGTGTGGCAGTGCAGAAAGGGAAAAGCATGCCTTCAGGGCAGCTAAAACCCTCACTGCCTCCACCAAAACCAGTTAGCCCCAGATTTCAGAGAAAAGATTTCTCTGAGAGAAGAAATGAATGTTGGTTGTGAAAAGAAACTGGGCATATTGCCAGACAGTGTCCCAAAAAGGTTAGCAATAATACACAACCAGGTGCTAGAAAAGAAGTGGGTTGTTTGTACGTCCCTGGAAGCATGCCAGTGAACATGAGGGAACACATGCACCCAGTCATGGTGAATGGTGTATGGACGCAAGGGTTAAGGGACACAGGGGCATCCTTGACCTTGGTAAAGGGGGATCTGGTATAACCTGGTCAGCTTATACCCAATAAATACATCACTGTACAGGACTTTGCTGGAGGGGAGAAAAAATTACCCCTCACTAGTGTTCTCTTAGACTGGGGTGAAACAGGGGGAACTGTGCAACAGGTGGTGGTAGCCAAAACCTTAGCAGTGGATGTGACCCTGAGCAACAATCTAAAACGGGATGGTATGTGCAGTTACCCATAGCCAAGCGGCAAGGGAAAACTGTAGTTCCCTGAACCCCACAGAAGCCATTGTGGAAACCACTGAGAGGCTGGTTCCCCAGCCTGTGTCTCCTGATATGGAGATTAATGAAGAGGGGGTAGAAATTTCCCCAGTAGCAAGTAACCACACAGCTACAGAGGGTTATTCCGAAGAGGGAGGAGTGACCCATTGTCAGAGGGTTGGAATTGACTGTGATCCTGAAGGCCCTGATGCTAGTGCTAGGGACCATAGTTTAGCGACTGGAGGGGACCTGTCCCATGCCTTGGGAATGTGTGAGGGGTTTGCAGCTGCTCAGAGAAGCGACCCTAGTTAAGAAAAGCTGACGGCTTGGGCAGACTCGGAAGGTACACAGGGAGGTGACGGCAGACATGGGGTTTATTGGGAAAATGGACTTATGTACACTCAGGCAGTACAGACAGAGGGAAGGATGCTAGGCAGGCAGCTTGTCATTCTCCAGGGGTATCGTGAGCAGTTGCTCAAAACTGCACATGATATTCCCTTTTCTGGTCATCTGGGAATCGCGCACAGTATGCAGCGGTTAGCCCAGAATTTCTACTGGCCTAACTTCACCCAGCAGGTGAAGGAGTATTGCAGCACAAGTGCCACCGGTGCCAAGAAATAGGGAAGGCGGGCAAGAAAACCCAAGCCGCCCTGATTTCATTGCCCATAGTGGAGGAGCCATTCCAGAGGGTGGGAATGGATATTGTGGGGCCATTAAATACCCCCAGCACCTCAGGGAAGAGATTCATCCTAACTGTGGTGAATTATGCCACCCGGTACCCAGAGGCAGTTGCCCTATCCTCACTGAGGACAGACAAAGTGGCAGATGCCTTACTTGGGATTTTCTCCCATGTTGCGTTTCCACAGGAGGTAATCACCGATCGAGGGGTTTCTTCATGTCGGACCTGATGAAATGTTTATGGGAGAAATGTGGGGTGGTGCAGAGATGCACAACACCGTATCATCCACAAGCCAATGGGCTTGTGCAAAGATTCAATGGTACCCTAAAGTCAATACTCTGGGCATTTGCTGAACAGCATGGCAGGGACTGGGAGAAATGCCTTCCCCACCTGTTGTTTGCATACAGGGAGGTGTCCCAAGAGTCGACAGGATAGTCCCCTTCAAACTCTTGTATGGACACCGAGTACGTGGGCCCCTAGACTTGATCCGGGAGGACTGGGAAGGCAAGCACACCACCCAGGAAACTCCCATTGTGGATTGCATCATTAGGTTTAGGGAAAGGCTGAAGGAGTTTATGGGGACAGCCCAGAGCAAACTGGCAGCTGCCCAACAGAAACAAAAAGTGTGATACGACCGCAGAGCCAGAGCTCGCTTACACATGGTGGGTCAGGAAGTCATGGTCCTTATCCCGGTCCGGAAAGACAAGCTGCAGGCTGAGTGGGCAGGATCGTACAAAGTGGTTAGGAAGGTAAATGACATGAACTACATTGTGGAGTTACCTGACAGAAGACAGACAGAAAGGATGTACCATGTCAACATGATGAAGCCATATGCAAATAGGGCTGACATGGTGTTTGCAGTGTGTAGTCATGGGGAGGGGACGGACGAAGGAGACCCCTCATCTGGATTTGCTGGAAGAAAGTAAGTGGCAGTCATCTGTGAAGGCAGTAAAATTGTCTGCCCAGCTGGCTCCAGACCAGATTCAGAAAGTAAGGGAGGTTTTAGCAAACTTTGCCCCGTTGTTTAGCGCCAAGCCTGGACTAACCCCCTTAGTGATGCACGATGTGGAGACAGGGACACAGACACCCATACGGTGGACAGCATACCGGGTGTCAGAGACTGTCCAAAAGGACATTAGGAGGAAAGTGGAGGAGATGCTGGATTTAGGGGTAATCCAGAGATCCCACAGCTCCTGGGCCTCACCTGTAGTCCTTGTGCCTAAGTCCGATGGCTCCATTCATTTCTGTGTGGACTATCGTGGACTGAATGCAGTCACGAAGTCAGACACCCACCCGATGTCCAGGACGGACAAACTCCTGGACAAGTTGGGGGTGGTGCCCTACCTTACGACCATTGACCTGACCAAGGGGTATTGGCAGGTAGAGTTGACAGACAGAGCTAGGGAGAGGTCATCCTTCATCACTTTGATAGGCTTATTTGAGTTTAAAGTAATGCCTTTCGGAATGAAGAACACCCCGGCCACTTTCCAAAGGCTGGTGAACCAGGTGTTAAATGGTGCTGAGGAGTACGCCGTGGCATACCTGGATGACATTGCCATCTTTAGTACCAGCTGGGAGGAACACCTATCCCACCTTAGGGAAGTGCTGGGCAGGATACAGAGGGCCGGGCTCACTGTCAAAGCCAGGAAGTGCCAGGTGGCCATGGGAGAAGTGGCATACCTCGGGCATGTGGTAGGCCGGGGACAGGTCCATCCTAACCGAATAAAGATAGAGGTGATCCAGGCATGGCCTAGACCAGAAACACAGAAGCAGGTCAGGAGTTTTCTAGGGACAGCAGGGTACTACAGAAAATTTGTACCCAATTACAGTGCCCTGGCTGCTCCCCTATCTGACCTGACAAAGAAAAAGATGCCAAAGAAAATTACCTGGGGCCCAGCCTGTGAGGAAGCCTTTACCAGACTAAAGAAGGCAATGTGCAGTGCTCCTGTTTTGACAAGTCCTGACTAAAGTGTAACCCCCTTGTTACCCAGGGTTACTAGAATCCCAGTAAGACCTAGTGGTAGGCAGGGAAGGCAGCTTGTGAAACTCCAGTTAAATGGATTTCACACTGTCTTACTCTGTTCTCAGTCTCAGCTGAGACTGAGGGATGACATCACCATAGAACTATCGCAGCTGCATGAGCCACAATGGAATCTGCAGAAGGAGTTAGAGTAGAATGTTGGGAGGTTTGAACAGTCAGTGAGTTCAGTTGGAGTTGAAGATTGTTGTGAGAGGAGCACAGAAGCTCTGTGCTCAGGCTCTTGGAGCCTCAGCCCTGAAATAGGGCTACATTTAGGGAAAGGTGTGTGTTTCCGCCTAAAGAGAGACACAGTAAGCTGATTTTTTAGTGATGGAGACTGCTGATATAGGTCTCTGTGCCCCATCCCTCAGGGGATGGGGCAGGAAGGTTTGCCTGCTATTCCAGGGGCAACCCCCTGGCCATTGCTGGAGAAAGAAGCTGCCTTATTTTGTCCACATGTGTGGGGTACAAGAAGATTTTGTGATTCGCCTGTGGGGTACCTGCAACCAAAGGGTGAGTTCTGCTCTTTCTAAAGGGCCCATGTCTCATCCTAAACTGTGTTAAAGTGGGGATTGGACTACTGGAGTAGTGGGAGGCCTAGAGTAATAGGCTTAGCCAGAAGTAAAAGTATGTTCAAGTCCAGCACATAGGGGAAGTCAAGACATGTATAGGAGATGTGACATACGTCTACCCAGTAATCTACATTGCCAAGCTTTCAAAAGAGTTGTTTAGTTTCCAGAGAAATGGACGGGTATGGATTGTGGGAGCTGGAGGTGGGAGACCCCCCATCTTTAGTAACCAGGTCCATATCTATGGATTTGCTCTGTGGATTTCTACTTTGCCTCATGCACTTGGCCAGTGATGAGGGAAGTATCCAGACGTGGGATGGAAGGAAAATTCCCTCTAGGAGTCGAAGACTCTAAGGTGGTTTGGGGAGCCACCAATAGGAAAACTGGTTCAATCCCATATGGACCGCGGATCAAGTGGCTGGCGGGGAAGCCGGGCCATGGGGAAAACCCAAGTAGTGTACAAGCCGGGCTGTGTACCCAAAGCTGCGTGCAAGTCCAGGCTATGTGCCTGGTGGGTTCAGAGCCTGAAAGCTGAAATGTGAAGAAGTGTTCTGTTGTCTCTAATCTGCATTACCAGGAATGTAGCCCCGTGAGGGTCCGTCCATGCTTTGTTTGTTCAGTTTGGATGTGAATAAAAGCCACACTTTAGAATCCCATTCCTGGTTTTGGACATTACAGTTATTGCTTCCTGTGTTTGGATTTACTTGGGTGCCCCTGTGTAGAGTAGCCAAACCTAGGCCCCCTGTGCCGAATAACCTAGTCCTCCCAGAACCCAGTCCCCACCAGGTACTGCTGTCAGCTTCAACAGCATGCCACCTGTCATTTTGCAAAAAGGCAGGGGTCCGGGGGTTACAATAGCAAAACCTTTATAGTTCAGACTGATGCGTCAGACATCCAGCCAAGGGACAGATCACTCAGTAGTGTACCTGAGTAGAAAGTTACTTTCCAGGGAGCAAGCATACTCCATGGTGGAAAAGGAGTATCTTGCTATAGTGTGGGCCCTAAAGAAATTGGAGTCATACTTGTATGGGCAGCATTCTGTGGTGCAGACTGACCACAACCCCCTGGTTTGGCTGACGCAGATGGGAAAAACAATGGTAGATTGCTAAGATGGAGTCTTGCTTTGCAAGGGGATGATCTGACAATCGTACATAGGGATGGAGCAAAAAAAACAGAACTCAGATGGGCTGTCTAGGGTCTTTGAGGAGTGAACTGATTTGGGAAGCTCATCCCATGCATGGGATAGGGCCCCCAAATTCAGTTTAGGTGAGGAGGATTGTGACGTGGACAGCCAGTTCTGAGTGCTGTATGATCATTTTTTTTGTAATATAAAAAAATGTGTATGGACTGTCTCCAATGAGAAAGGCTGAAACAGCATGTGAGATCACACACACACACACACACACACAAACAGGTTTTAGATACAAAGTGTTACCTGGAAGGCCTGAAGCTAATTATAGGGTAGAACAGGCCTTGATCAAGGATCTCGTTTTATCTAAGTTAATTATAGCTGTAGTTATTAAGAGGGAAATCATAAAAAAGTTTATGACGTTAGAGGGGGAAACCAGGTTTAGCAAACTGGTGCAAAGTTATAAATGTTCCTTTGATGCCTGTGTGAGAGAGGATACTGATTAAGATCAAAGAAATGTCATTTGAAGAACATGAGTTATGCTGAGGTTGCAGAATTTAATACTTGGAAAAGACATCCTGTGTTTATACAGATATATTTTTTTTTACATATTCTGACAGGGAGGAGCTAGGTGACCTCATGCAAAATAGGTGGGGAAAACCAGCTTTTAAACATTATTCTGTTTTACTTCAGAGACACTTTTATCTAGACTCTGACAAAGAAACATATGTGAGCACTTTAAACAGGTATTTAGAAAGACAGACAAGTCTAATTACTGTAGTAGGAATTGCACTGTTTAAAACCTTGTTCTTTTAAAAGATTTGTATGTCTTGTGATATAATAGTTCTGTATATTATGTTTTACATATTATTATCGATTTTAGTAAAACTCTTTTTAGAGCTTACTTGGTCTGTCTTTGATTTCTTTCTTTTACATGTAGAGTATATATGGTTACAGCAGACACTGGGCATAAGCTTGAATGGTGGTACCAAACTGGAAAAAGGTAAGAATAATCAGAGGTCTTTATTAAAGTTTAAGGGTTCAGTTTTGTACACCTGGTTAGGTGCCCATAGGCAAAGATATCTGGCCCCCCCGAAGACAGGTATATCTGAGCCTGTGCATTGGGTATGCTAGCAAGAGGTTCACAATTTGAATCCCTCCAAGGCTTGAGACCAAAGGTTAATTCAAACCCACAAAAACAGACAAGAGGGTTACCTTGTTCTGTTAAACTGTTCACAAGACTGCGCTCAGAGGTTGGCACTTTGGGAGTAAAGGGCTGACCTGCTGAGTGGGTTTGTGACACTGGTTATACCACAAAAGTATAGATCTGAGTTTTTACAGAAAGCACATGATAGTCCTATGGCTGGTCACTCAGGGAGGGATCACACCCTTGCTAGACTGCTGTACAGATTTCACTGGCCTGGAATTCATGAAGATGTTGCTACCTATTGTACTTCCTGTGCTGAGTGCTAGAAAGTAGCCCCAGTCATTAGAAAAGACAAGGTGCCCCTGGTGCCCCTACCCTTGATAGATGTGCCTTTTGAGAGAATTGCAATGGATGTGGTTGGTCCTTGAGACAAAAGTAAAAATGGTTAATAGATTTATCATAGTAGTATGTGACTATGCTACTCGATACTGAGAAGCAGTTCCAATGCGTACTGTCACAGCTTCAAAAGTGGCAGCAGAGCTTGCAAAAATTTTCAGCAGAGTGGGCACACCTAAAGAAATTATTACTGATCAGCATAGTAATTTTGGTGCTGCATTACTTAAGGAGCTGTATAGACTACTAGACATCACTGCCATTAGAACCTCCCTGTCACCCTCAGACAGACTGTCTTGTTGAGCATTTTAACCAAACTCTAAAATGCATGGTAAAAAGGTTTGTAAAAGGGGAAGGGAAAGACTGGGACCAATACTTGCCTTACCTACTTTTTGTTTACAGAGAAGTGCCGCAGGCATCAACAGGGTTTTCACCATTTGAAATGCTGTATGGTAGGCAGCCAAAAGTGCCACTGGATGTGATAAAAGAAACGTGGGAAGTTAACCCCCACACAGAAACAATCTATAACATCTTATATGTGTGCCCTAAGAAAGAAGCTGGCAAAATATGTTGAATTTGCCCATAGTACTCAGGAAGAGGCCCAAAACCAGCAGAAGGTATATTATGACCATGGGTTAAAAGGAATAGTTTTTGAGCCAGGTGAAAAGGTTTTGTTACTGTTACCCACAACAGAAAATAAACTGTTAGTGAAGTGGCAAGGGCCTTATAAAGTGCTTAGAGGTACTTGCACCATTAACAATGAGACTGAGAACCCTGACAGGAAAAATCCTACTAAGATTTACCATGCTAACCTCTTCAAGAAATGGGTTGAAAAAACACCAAAAGCTGCTTTGCTATCAGAAACTGATAAAGAAGATAGTGATGTAACTTATGATAGACTGGAACAAATTGTAACTGCTGATGCTGAAAAGATGAATGATTCCTTAACCTCAGAACAAACTGCAGAAATTCATAATGTGATAAAAACATTTAACAGTACTGCTACCACAGTACCAGGCCGAGCAAAAGGGGTCAAGCATGTGATAGTGCCAAGGAATGCTCACCCTATTAGACAAAAGACATGCAGATTACCAGAGTGGTTAAGAGCTGATGTGGTTAAGGAAATACAAAAAAATGAAAGAACTGGGTATCATAGAGGAGTCAAGGAGTGCTTGGTCATCTCCAATGGTAAAAAAAAAGAAGGGAGTGTTAGAATCTGCCTTGATTTTAGGAAACTTAATAAAGTGTCAGAATTTCACAGTTATCCTATGCCCAGAATAGATGATTTGGTGGACAGACTGGGGGGGTTGCAAAGTATATCAGTACTCTTGATCTCACCAAGGGTTATTGGCAAATCCCTTTAGCTAAAGAATCTATAGACAAAACTGCATTTGCCACTCCTGTTGGATTACATGGTGTGCACGCTGCATTCCAGTGGTACATGGATGTAATTTTATCACCTCACACTGGTTATTGTGCTGTGTACCTGGATGATGTTGTGGTATACAGTCTAGACTGGAAAAAAACACCTGGAACACCCTATGAGCAGTTATCCAAGCTATCAAAAATGCAGGTCTGACTATTAATCCTACAAAATGTGCATCAGGCATGCAGGAAACCAGATATTTGGGCTATGTGTTGAGAAATGGAGAAGTTAAGCCAGAAATTTCTAAGTTAAGCCAGAAATTTCTAAAATAGAAGCTGTAGCTAACAGCCCTGTCCCTAAAACAAAGAAACATGTCAGGTCATTTTTAGGGCTGGCTGGTTATTATTGGAGATTTGTTCCCAACTTTGCTGAGTTAGCTACTTCCCTCATGGAACTCACAAAAAAAACGGTACCCGAATAATGTAAAATGGACCCCAGAGTGTGATGAAGCTTTTCAAGCCATTAAGGCTGCATTATGTTCAGCCTGTTTTGAGAAGCCCAGACTTTGAGAAACCATTTTTGTTAGAAACAGATGCATCAGAGGTAGGCCTAGGTGCAATCCTGAGTCAGCATATAGAAGGGAAAGAACATCCTATTCTGTGCATAAGTAGGAAGTTGCATGACAGAGAGAAAAGGTACTCCACCATCAAAAAGGAATGTTTAGCAGCAAAGTGGGCCATGGAGTTCCTTGAGTTTTATTTGATAGGAACTGACTTTGTACTTATAACAGATCATAATCCTCTCTGTTGGCTTAACCAAATGAAAATAACAATTCCAGAATCACAAGGTGGTACAGTACCTGGCACTACATCCATTTAAATTCAAGGTGATACATAAATCTGGTAAAGAGATTAGCAATGCTGATTTTCTGTTATGATATGGATCAGGAATTGAGGGTTCTGAAGGTTGAAAAACAAATGTATGAGTTTAAACTTTACTGTTTGATGTACTGTTATAGAAAAAAGGATACTGCACATGTGCTTAATTTCTGAAAGTTAGAAGCAGAAAGTAGAGAATTAATAGAACGTTTTGGAAACCTATTTGGTAAACAGGTTCCCTCTTAAGGAGGTGTGTGTGTGTGACAGGGTTGAATATGACCAGTTGTTATGGAGAGTTTGAATGCAGGGATCTGTTCTGTCCTATCCTGTCTTTTGTCTGTCTGGTTGTGCAACCAAATTTTATTGAGTGATCTAGGATTTAATCACCCCAACAGTCTCGCAATTCTCTGCCTCTCACTGTCTCTCAGTCTTCCCTTGCTGTTTCTGTCTTTTCCTCCCTTCTCCTCTGCTGGTATAAAAATAAATGCAAATCTTTAAGTGGAAATGTAACTGATATTGAGATCCCTTTGTTTAGAAATTATATAGTGTTACGGTTGAAAGGTACATTATTATAGTTTGAGATGATTGCAAAGCTAAAACTGTATATAGTTATACTGTTGAAATGATTGCAAAGCTATTTGAATCTCAAGGGGTTAACCTGAAATGCAATTTTTAAGCCTTTTGCAGAAGCTGTGGAGAAGGGGCCTCAGTTCTGGGACATTGTGTTCTAGCTGTACCTGCCTGACATTTACAAGAACATTTTAGAAAAAAACAGGATGCTTGTTAAGAAGGGACTTATAAAAACAAAGCTGCAATTTCTTGCAAGAAAGACAGAGAGTCACAGAGATTTGAAGAAAAACTCAGATGGATCTTCTCTGTTTATTCTGTCTTTGTAAATAGTTATACTGAACAAGTTTATTTTTTATGTTACTGCTAGTACTAGTAAGTACTTTTTGCAAATTCTACAACTGCTCCTGGTTTTTCTTATGCTTTCTGACCTGTGCCACAACGACAGGTCTCTGCTATAAAAGCAGAGAGCAAGAGAAGGATTTGGGACTAGGCTTTGGAGGAGGTTGTGAGTGGCCGTAGCCGCTGATTACATTGGCGGCCATGGCTGCAGAGTTCCTGGCGGCCATAGCCATGGAGTTCCTTGGTGGCTGCAGCCACAGAGTCCTGGGTGGCTGTAGCCATGGACAGCCAGTGCAGCCATAGCCATGGAGATTCAGGGCAGCCATAGCCATGAGGAGCAAGGACTTTCCTGGGACTGGGCTCAGGACAGCCAATTGGGAGGCACCTATTCAAAAGGCGTGAAGTTTGAACTGGGCCACTGGGTCTCTGCTATAAAAGCAGAGACCAAGCGCAGGGTTTGGGACTAGGCTTTGGAGGAGGTTGTGAGCGGCCATAGCCGCTGATTTAGCTGGTGGCCATAGCCACAGAGTCCTGGGCAGCTGTAGCCACGGAGTTCCTTGGCGGCCACAACCGCAGAGTACTGGGTGGCTGTAGTCACACAGAGTCAGTGCGGCCATAGCTGCAGAGATTTGGGGCAGCCATAGCTGCGAGGAGCAAGGACTTTCCCGGGACTAGGCTCAGGGGAACTAATCGGGAGGCACCTACACAAAAGGCTCAAAGTTTAAACCGGGCCACTGGGTCTCTGCTACAAAAGCAGAGAGCAAGAGCAGGATTTGGGACTAGGCTTAAATTTGTCCCACCTGCCCAACCCACCTCCACCAGTTATTAAATAGTCTTTCTGGGGATACGCCCAGGGGAGGCTACTACCAACAGGGAAGGAGAGGAGGTGAAAAGTGTCAGCAGAGGGAGGGGAGTGGCCACTAGCAGAAAATATGTGTCCCAGTACTTCCTATACTTTTTACTATCAGGGCAAATCTGGGAACCCCGGTATTGAAATGTTTGGCACAGTGATTATTGTTTACCAATACTTCCTATACTGTTTTGCGTTAGCAGAGCATTTCTGGGAATCCCAGTATTGATATGTTTTGCACAGTGATTATAGGATAGGATTTGCTGTAGTACTGAAGTGTAATCAGGGTTTAAGGGGCAGACTGCTTTTGGTTGCACTTAGGGGACAGACTGCTTTTATTGGTGGGGCAAACTTTGTTGGTTGGCAAACTTTTACATGAGGGTAAGGTATCGGAGAGCTAGGGGAATCATGGACAGAACTGGCAAAGGAGGTTTGGAGGGGTCTTGGGAATGGTATGGGAATCCTTCAACTGAAAATGAAGGGGAACGTTGGTGGGCAAATAGTGAGACAGGAAGGGTGGTAGGCTGCAACAACTGCAGAGCAGCAATCTTTCTGAAAATTGTGTGGAGAGTGGGAGGGTGTTTGGTGTGCAAGCAAATAAGGCAGCTGAGGAACAAGATCAGCTGTTTACAAATAGAGCTTAGGAGGGGACTGCAGGCTGCAGTGAAGGACAACTAAACTGCTGGGGAGGGAGGGAAGGAGGGTAACTGAGGGGGGAGGACAGATCAAAGAGAGAGGGGGGAGGAGCAGGAAAGGGGTGGCAGATGGGGTAAGAAAACGGGGGTCCCAGTTCAGAGGACAAACGAGGGTGAGAAAGAATGGAAGATTGGAAGGAAGGAGGAATATAACAGTCATGGAGTCAACAGTGGTGAGGTGGTTAGCAGAAAGAAGGAGGAAATAGGTGGTAGAAAAGAGACATCAAAAACTTGGTTCACAGTACTAGCAGGATTGGGAGATCTGAAAGGGGGAGTGCTGGGCAGAGGAGCTGAAGACAGACCAGAGGAGCAGGGAATTGGGGGGGTCAATGGGTTAAGGGGATATGGGATGGGAATAGGTTGAGTAAGGGGTTGTGGGGAGGGAAGGGAGGTATGGAGAAGAAAAGGGTAGGGATGCATCAAGGGGAAGAGGCAGGAGAAGCCCAGTGGAGGGGGGGGTAAAATCAGAGGAAGGGGGGAGGGCAGAGCAGAGACAGGGGACATTACAACAGGAGTGGAAGGGGGAACAACTGCGCTAGTGGAGGAGGAGTGGAGAGGAAGGGGACAGGATAAAGGAAAGCCAAGGCGAGAAGAACATGAAAATGAGGGTGGGATCCTAGTGCTGGAATATTCAGTTTTGAAAGGGATCAGATGGGGAAGCAAGGGGGAGAGGCATAGTCACATATGGGTGGAGGCCATGCAGGTATGACAGCAGAAAGGGTGGGTCAATCTGTTCTGAAGTATGCTAGGAGGGGTGGGGAGAAACCCCAAATAGTTCTGTATTTGGGAACAAATGACCTGGTGGGAAGTGCGGTAGATGTAGTTCAGAGGAGGTTTGAGAAGCTGGGGCTGATTTACGAAGAGGCAGAAAGATCAGAAGCTTTCTCTGAGGTGCTTCCAGTACCCAATGCAAGCATGGCAAGGAAGCTGAGGATAGAGGAATTTAACATGTGTCTACGAAAATGGCATCAGTCCAAAGGGTATGGCTGGTGGGAGAGTGGGGAAGGACCAGGGAGGGCAGTGATCTCTACGCTAGGGACAGGCTACACTTAAGTGAGGAGGGAAGGAGGGTATTGACACAGAAACTGGGGGAATATATAGCAAACAATGAGAATTTAAACTAGAAGAGGGGAGGTGGCAAGTGGGCAGGAGTCATGCAGAATCCACAGGAAGGGAAGCTGAATGAGCTTACCCCCCCCATACCAGAGCAAGGGACTTAGGGAGAGGTCAAGAGGGGATGCTAGAAAGGGAAAGCAAGTAGGAAGGGGGGGAAGGAATCAGGGTGGAGGGTGGTAACCTTGAATGCTAGGAGTCTAGGGAACAAAACAGCAGAGTTACAGGTTCTCATGGCAGATGGAGAGGTGGACATGGCGACCATCACCGAGACATGGGCCACCCATTACCATGACTGGGACCTGGCAGTACCAGGGTATAGAATATTTTGGAGGGACAGGGTAAAAGGGAAAGGGGGGGATGCTATATGTGAGGGAAAGACTGAAGTGTGTCAGGGAGGAAGGGGAGGAGGTCAGCACAGAGTCATTATGGATGCAGCGCCAAGACTCCAAAAATAGGACTCTCAGGATGGGAGTGGTGTACAGGCCACCTTCTCAGACTGAGAAGTTAGACAAGGAACTAGTGGGACAGATCAGAGGGCCCTGCAGGAAGGGCAGCACAGTGATTGTGGGGGACTTCAACCTGCCAGGAGTGGATTTGGGTACCACAACCACCACGAATAGAAGGGATCAGGTACTTCTGGACATCTTCCAGGACAGCTTCTTACTGCAGATGGTCAATGAGCCAACCAGGTTAGGGAACACCCTAGACCTCATGCTGACTAATGGAGAGTTTGTAAGGGAGCTGGGGGTGGAGGAACCGCTGGCGGGGAGTGACCACCACTTGGTGTGGTTCATGATAAACATGGGCAAAGAGGGAGTAGGAACAGGCACAAGGGTATTGAACTTCGGGAGGGCCGACTTTGGGAGGATTAGGGAAATAGTACAGGGGTAACTGGCCAGAATCCATCCAAATATGGACACTAACCAGAGGTGAGAGGTCATTAAACTGGGAATTGAGGAGGCAACCAAAACACGTACAAGGGTCCAGAGTAAGAGGGCTAGAGCCAAGAAGCCTAGCTAGGTGAGCAGGGGGGTCATGGAAAAAGTAAAGAAGAAAAGAGCCACCTATAGAAGGTACAAAAAAACAGGGGCGGGGGACAGAGAGGAATACCTGAAGGAGTCGAATGAGGTGACAAGGGCAGTCAAGGCAGCCAAGGCATTCAGGGAACTCATAGGTTACATAGGTTACATGCCAGAATTTAAAGACATGCATCCACAGTGCTCGCTTTATTTGTGTGTCATAAAAACATGACCTTTCAGCTTATAGAGATTGTCTAGCTTCAGCTTAAATTCATACATTGTTTTACTTCCCACCACTTCTAAAGGTAGAGCATTCCAAAACGGTATTACTCTCTGGCTGTACAATTTTTGTCTCCTTAGCAAACTGCATTTTCCCCTTTTAGTTGCAGAGCGTGTGCTCATGTAGTATACATTTGGTCTTTTAATTCTAATCCCAGCTTGTCCCACAGCTCACTATCTGTTAAGGCTCTGAATAATAAACATATATCCCGCCATAACCTTCTGTATTCCAAAAAGTACATATCTAAATTCTGCAGCCTAGTCTCATAATCCATACCCCTTTGGTCTTTGACCATCATTGTGACTCTTCTCTGAACCCTCTTGATCATATCTATTTCTGTTTTTTCTGTAGGGTGACCATACTTGTGCACAGTACTCCAGATATGGCTTCACCAATGATACATACAAAAGCGTAACCATCTCTCTTTCCCTGCTAGATATGTGCCTAATTATGCAATTTAACACTTGATTTGCTTTGTGTACTATGTTCTGACAGTAAGTTTTAAACTGGAGGTCATTTCCAATTACTATACCTGAGTCTTTTTCCTCGGTAACCTTTCTTAATGGGCTATTGTTGAGAGTGTATGTTGTATTCGGGTTTTTATTCCCCATGTGCATAACTGTGCACTTATCTGTATTAAAGAGTAATTTATGCTTAGTGGACCAGTTGTATATAAAGTCCAGTACCTTCTGTAAATTTTTCGGCATCATCTGTAGTGTTTATTACTGCTCCTAGTCTGCAGTCATCTGCAAATTAGGTAACCATATGTTTTGTGATTATATTGAAGAGACGTTACATATAGGTTAAATAAACATGGTCCCAGGACTGACCCTTGAGGGACCCCACTTGTAATATCAGTCCAATCTGAGCACACTCCCTTGATGCACACTTTTTGTTTCCTGTCATTTAGCCAGGCATACATCCATTCTACGATGTTTTTGTGTATACCCGTATCTGTAAGTACTTCCACCGACTCTGCATGTGGTTGTTTATCAAAGGCTTTGGTTAAATCTAAATAAACCACATCCACCAAACTACCTGTATCAAGTGCTCTGCTGACCTCATCATAAAATCCTAACATATTTGTTTGACAAGATCTGCCTTTTGTAAATCCATGTTGTGTTACATCATTTTTGTTAGTGTCATTTACGTAATTGATTTGGTCCTTAATAATGCCTTCTAGGATTTTAAAGAATGGAGATGTCAGACTAACCGGGCAGTAGTTTGCCATGTTCTTTTTGCTTCCTTTCTTATATATGGGTACCACTACGGCTGATTTCCAACCTACCGGGTCATAATGTCGCACGCTTAATAGCATACGAGATTATGGCTAAACCGGTGCAGTGTAATATGTAAGCAATAATGATGCATTACTGCATACACTGCTGTATGCAGTATTGCACCAATAGAGCTTTCCCAGGCAGAGGATAAGACCTCTGCTTTGAGTAGGTTCTATCAAGCAGCTGCTGTGGCTTACAGCACTGAGCCACAGCAACAGGAACCCAGGCACTACGTCTGGGACAGTGTTTGATTCCGGTCCCAGAAACTTTTATTTTTTCTTGACGTCGCTCCTGAGTTGAACCCCCAGAGTTGAGAATCTTTAGTAGGGGGTCAGGGGGCGCAACCCCCATAACGGGGGGTGTGGGGGCAGAGCCCCACACAGAAAAAAGACATGCCTCATGGCAGAAATCACGTTATATTGTCAGCACGATTCCGCCATGTGGCATAATGTCTTGTGACATTATGACCCCGTGCTGATTTCTAAGAGTCCACCACTTCTTTATCTAGGGAGGTCTGAAAAATATGGATCAAATGGGGAGCTATTTCCTCAGCCAGCTCTTTTATTACTCTGGGGTGAAAACCGTCTGGACCCAGGGATTTGTTTGGATTTACTCTATTTAGCCTATTTTTAACCTCTGACAACTTGATGAAAATGGGACTAACTGTATTTTGGGTTATTGCAGCTCTTGCTGCAGTATTAGACTTTTCATAGAATACTGTTGAGAAATATATGTTTTGTACATCTGCCATTTGTTTTGGATCAGATACCAATGACCCATCCTGGTCCATTAGTGGTCCTATCTTATTTTTTACTCCCCTTTTGTTGTTGATATATGTATAAAATGCTTCATAGGTATCCTTGGTTTTAAGTGCCAGTTTCTTCTCATAATTTGCCTTTGCCTTTTTAATCTCTCTCTCTCTCTCTTTACTTTTCTTAGTATAGTTCTATAATGGGCCCATCCTTCTTCTTTATTATTTTTCCTTGTATTCTTGTATATTTTGTTTTTCTTTCTTATTTGTTTCCAGATAGCTGATGTCATCAATTTGGTGTCCTGCCCCAGTGTATTTTTCCTTGTAGAAATATTAACTCCGGGCTAGCACAGGGCATTAAAGGGAGAAGGACTCTTCAGGTACATCATGGAGAAAAGGAGTTGTAAGGACCAAATAGTAAGGAATAAAAGGGATGGGGTGGTTGGAAACAGGGGCAGAACAGGCAGAAGCACTACACGAATACATCTGCCCACTGTTTACTAAATAGCAAAGGGGAGCTGTACCCAAGGGCCGTGGAAGGGTAGTCATGGGGGGGGGGAGGTGGATGGCACACATGGTACCCTGCCACAAGAGTGGCCGCAAGGATGAGCCAGGGAACTACAGATTGGTAAGCCTCACATCCATCCTGGGAAAGCTGATGGAGACAATCCTGAAGGAGAGGCTGGTTTCCCTCCTAGAGGCTAATGGGCTACAGGACGGTAGACAGCATGGGTTTGTCTCAGGCAGACCCTGTCAGACCAACCTGGTGGAGTACTATGACTGGGTAACCAGGCAATTAGACAGGGGCCATGCAGTGGATGTCCTGTACCTGGACTTCAGTAAGGCATTTGATTCGGTGCCACATGGGAGGCTTGGAAGTAAGCTGGAAGGCACAAGGGCGGGGGTGAAGATGGTAGGATGGGTAGTGAACTGCCTGCAGGGGAGACAGCAGAGGGTGGTGGTGGAAGGGGAGTTCTCATCTTCCAGGGCAGTGACAAGTGGGGTGCCATAGGGCTCTGTACTTGGGCCGGTGTTGTTTGGGATCTTCGTAGCAGACATTTCAATAGGCATCAAGAGCAAGATTAGTCTGTTTGCAGATGACACCAAGATGGGAGCAGTAGTGGATGACTTAGGAGGGTGGCAGAGGTTGCAAGATGATCTGGCAAAATTGGAGACCTGGTCAGACACTTGGCAGCTGGGGTTCAATGCCAAGAAATGCAAGGTGCTACATTTCGATGCACAAAAACCAAGGAGGAGCTACCAGGTAGGGGGGATTTAACTAGCCAAGACGGAGAAGAAGAAGGAGAAGGATCTGGGGGTGATCATAACGGGTGCAATGAACAACTCAGCTCAGTGTAGAAAGGCAGCTGCGAAGGCCAGCAGGATGCTGGGTTGTATTGCCAGGGACATATCCACCAGGAGGGGGCCGGTGATCCTGCCACTATTTAGGTCACTGGTTAGACCACACCTGGAGTACTGCGTGCAGTACTGGTGACCGTACCTGAAGAAGTACATTAGGTTACTGGAGGGGGTACAGCGCAGGGCAACAAGGATGATCCAGGGGCTAGGGGACTTACCCTATGAGAGCAGGCTGAGGGAGTTGAACATGTACTCCCTGGAGGAGAGGAGGGATAGGGGGACATGATTGAAACCTTCAAGTACATGAAAGGAATAAATAAGATGGGCACGGATGGGCTTTTCTAATTGGGGGGAGGGACACTCGAGGGCATGATCTGAGACTCGAAGGGGGAAGGTTCAGGAGGGAAATGAGGAGACCCTTTTTTATGGAGAGGGTGGTGTCTGGGTGGAACGCATTGCCAGAGGAAGTGGTATCCCATAGAACAGTGGGAATCTTCAAAAGGGGATGGGACAGTGTAAGGGGGAGGGTCACAGGAGGAGCAGCTTCAGTATAAGGGCTGCTAGCTGCACAGCATAATCGAGCAGACTCAATAGACCATAAGGCCTTTATCTGCTGGCAATTTTGTATGTTCATGCAGTAAAGAGAGCATTGTAGTCCACCAGAGTAGGGTAGTTATAGACTGGTGGATTGGGGTAGGATGGCATCGGGTAAGGAAAGGGGTTGGAGCCAGATGTGGCCAGCATAGGGTACCCGGCAGAGGTCCAGCAGGTGCAGACTGTGGAGCTGGCACTGGATCTGCAGGCTGCAGCCAAGGCAACAGTGGCACCAGGCCAGCAGGCCCCCGCTGAAGAAGCCTGGGAGGTGGATCCACTGATGCTGGAAGAGGAGGGATGGGTGCTGGGGGAAAGAAAAAACTCCCAGGTATAGGCAGAGGCTATGCTGGGCTTGGGGAGGCACCAGTAGTCTGCTGCAGGTGCTGCAAGGAAGAATTGGCTCCCGCCCCCATAGAGGGGACTGACGCAGGCAGCACCGGGGCTGCAGGGGTAATGGCAGAGAAGCTGGCGTCTGTCGCACCCACACTAGATGAGCCTCCTGGCTGAGAGCCCATGGAAGTAAGGGGCCTGAGCTTCAGGGGCTGGGGAGCAGGAGACAGAGTCTCCTGCCCTGAGTAGCCACTGCCCACCATGGAGATAAGTGAGGGTGGTGGGGCCACCAGTAGCTGTGCAGGAGTAAGGGCAAATGGGGCTGAAAGGACTGACTCCCCCCCATGGGAGGAAGACCCAGATGCGGTCGATGATTTATGAGAGGACTGCAAGTGGGAAGCAGACCGGGCCCAGGCCTGGTGTTTGTCCTGGTGTTTATTTATTTATTTAGTTGTTGACTGGGAAAGGAGGACTAGGCAATTCTGCCTATTTTCAGCCTCGTCCGAGGAGAGGGGGATACAGATGGATGCTAACTGGCAATGAACCAGATTAAGCTGTTGGTGGTATTTTTAGTGAATTATTTTCTTAGTGTTTTATGCTTCCCGCTAGATTTTTCCCTGGGACTGAGAGGATGAAGAAGCCCTGGAGGACTGGGCTGGTGAAGCCAAAGAGCTCCAGGCCTGCAGCTCCTGTTCCATCGTGACAAGCTTCTGCTTAATCAAATGGCTCTCCAGAATTCTGAGGTGACGTCTCCCAGTAGCCTGGTTAAATTTCTGGCAAATCTGACAGGCTTTGGGGTCATTGCTGGGGCCTAGACACAGGATGCAAGCAAAATGACTGTCTTTTTCTGGAATCTGTTTGCCGCAGGCACAATTTTTTTTTTTTTTTTTACAATTCTTTTTAACGCCTCCAACCTGAACTCTCTCAGGCTGCCCTTTCTCACTGTGCCGCTCTACCACCCACCGTGATCTCCCCATCTCATATATATTACTGCCTCCCTACCAAACCCATGCCAGACAAGCCCCCCCGCTCTGAGCTTCTTGAGGCAGGGCCACCTACCACGTACCTGGCACTCTATCTACAATCCAGTTTGTCTGGCTGGCTCGGCGAGGAGACCAAAGGGGCAGAGAGAAGATCTGGTCCTGGGCATGTGGCAGCCACCCCTTTAGGGAACTGTCACCTATCGGGATTGGAGGGGTATTTTTCCTTTGTTTATACCCTTCCCTCCTTCCCCCTGGCAGAGCCCAAGCGTAAAATGATGCCAGGCACGTCCGTCACGGCTCTGCATTCAACTATGCCAGCCCTAAGCATTGCAGTGCCACCGGTCTCCACTAGGGGCCGCTGTGGTGCTGGCAGTCACCTGGATCCCCCCCCACCGAGAAAGGAGAGCAGTCCTCTAGATACTTGATCCTATCTCTCCCCTGCCGACTCCCGGTGGCCCGGGTTCGTTCCCGAACCTGGGTCGCCGGCATGGCGTGAGGTGTGCCATCCAGCACCTCAACCCTCAGTGCCACCGGGCTGTCCTGCCGCAGGCACACTTAGTGGAGCAGTTGAAAGACAAGGCGGGTAGAGAAGACATAAACTTGAAGTCAGTAACACAGAAAACTCGATGTTAGAATGAAAGAAAATAGTAAAAATAAAAACTACGACAAGCGCAGGTAATGGCAGTCAACTGTAGCTGTGGTGGCTTCAGTGGGCCGACGTGTATGGGTCAATGGTTGGAAAGAACTGGGAAGGGTGTAGGGGACTGCCTGCCTTTATAGGATAGGTCAACGTCAGAAGGTGACATCAGCGGTGGGCGGTCCCCCATGGTAGGCTGCTAGCTAAAAAGTTTCTGTGTGATCCTGGCTCTTGGCTCCTAAGTCCTACTGGTGTTGGCCTACTGTAAGAGCCTCCTCGAAGTAAGATCTCACTAATCCTTCTGGCTGACATGACGGCCAACAAGAAGGCTGTCTACCACGAGAGGTGTGACGTCTCACACTTGAGCACAGGCTTTGCCTATGAGCATAGCCAGCACCAGCAGTAGGTCCCATGGTGGTGGTTCATGCACCAGAGGGGACAAGTAGTCCAGGCCCTTGAAAATGTCCCCGACTACCTTCTTCTGGGCCACCGTCAACATACCAGGCCGGTATGTAGAGATGGCTGCCAGGTGTACCTTGAGGGTTGTTGCTCGCAGCTCCAGCTGGGAGAGGGACCAGAGGTACTCGAGGATACTAACCAATGGGCAGGCAACGGGATCAAGCTCCTTACCATGATACCAAATGAAAAAGCTTTTCCATTTCAAAGGCATATCACCATCAAGTCGACTCTTTTCAGGAGGCCTCCACAATATGCAGCACATTCTCGGGAAGATCCAAAGGCTGGAACTCTAGCCATTCAGGAACCAGGCTGTGAGGTTGAGGGACTGAAGGTCCAGGTGCAGCACCGTCCCCTGTTGTCCGGCCAGCAGATCCAGATGAAGAGGCAACTGGCACGGAGGCCTGTTGCTGAGACTGTCGAGACCCAAGTACCAGAAATAAAAATGACATACCCACTCTAATTCTTGATATTCTAGGAATATCTTCACCTTTGATTCACACCAATGGACTCTGAGACAGAGGCGCTAGGACCCTGCAAGAACCAGAACTTTTCAGGATGACAGGCACTGCGTGGCACCAGAAGACTAGCTCATGCTGCAGAGCTTACCTTGGCACCAGCCCTTAACCGCCTCAGTATCTTTTTTTACGGAGGAGGTGCAGTGTAACCTAACCAACACTAATGCACTTAAAGGCATAAGATAGCCCTTGTTACCTGTGTAAGAAGGGTCGACAACAAGGAAAACAATGTCTTTACAGCCCAACCAAGAACAAGGGGTGAAGACCAATGAACAGAGAGAGAGTGTACCCAGGGGATGGAGAGTGGGCGTGTGAATCAATGGTGAAGATATTCCTAGAAGACCAAGAATTACGGTGAGTACATCATTTTTTATATCTTCCAGAAATACTCTTCACCACTGATTCACACCAACGGGTTAGAGTACCAAGCTCAGAGAAGTCCCCCAGGCAGGGCAGTAGGAGCCAGAGCGGGAGCTTACTCAGGACAGAAGTCCCTTAAGGATGGTCCTGCCAAATGAGGCATACTGCCAGGTATGGAGATCCAGAGCATAGCGCTTGATGAAGGTGTGCACGGTGCTCCAGTTGGCAGCTCTGCAAATATCATCAACAGGCACAGAGCAAATCTCTGCCAGGGACATAGCAACTTCTCTGGTGGAGTGGGCACACACATGGCAGTCCAGTTTGACCTGCACCATGACATAACATTGATGAAAGCAGCTGCGACAATCCACGCAGAAATGCATTTGATTGTAACTGATTGTCCCATCTGATTAGGGTCAAAGGAAACAAAGAGTTGCTTAGACTGCCAGAAGTCCTTAGCTCTATTGAGGTAGAACGTGAGGGCTCTTTTAATGTCCAAAGAATGGAGGGTATGCTCCCCTTTGCTCTGGAAGTTAGTAAAGTATGTAGGCAGCACTAGAGGCTGCTTTAAGTGAAACTCTGATACTACCTTAGGTGAAAACTTGGGATGTGTGCAGAGAACCACCTCATCTCTATAAAAACCAGTTTAAGGAGGATCCGTGACCAAAGTATGAGTCTCTGAAACTCTGTGGGCAGAGGAAATGGTCACTAGAAAAGCAGTTTTCCAAGTTAGGGGGCTTGATTCTCAAAGAGCCCTTAAACTGATGCAAGCTGCAGCAAAAGGCAGCTCGTGTCAAAGCCTGGTGCGCTAGGACCCTGCACCCGATTCTCTATTGGGTAGGGTCCCGGTGGCAAATTCCAGCAGCTTGCTGTAACCATGGCAGTATGTCTAATAGACTACACATCTGCATGGTGTGCCACAAGCTGCTGGGTGGCCATGTTCCAGTCCCTTGTGGTCTAACAGGCCCCCCCCACCCCGATCTGCCTATAATGTAAAATGTTGTCATAAATATGTCCCTGGTGATCTAGCAGTGTCCCTCCACCACCCTGATCTGCAGTAAAATGGTATAATAAATAATTCCCTGGTGATCTAGTGGACCCCTCCCAAGCCCCGATCCCTCGTTATGTAAAATTACCACATCCCTGGTGGTCTAGTGGACCCCAACCCCGTCAGGCAATGTACCACCACCCCACTACCCCCATTCTGACACCAAGCTGGCTACTGGCACAGCTCACCACCATGGGCAGTCGTCAACTGAGAACTCAAGGAGAGTGTACTGTATACTGTATGCGCTCAGTGACTGACAGGAGCTGTCTATCAATGATCGTGTACTGAATACAGTACACTCTCACTGACAGCTTAGTCGGTGGATGGCCGTAGTGGTGAGCGGTGGGCTGTGCCAGTCACTGGCTCGGTGTCAGGATGGGGGGAGCAGGGTGGTGAGGCACTGTCTGACAGGGTGGGAGTCCACTAGACCACCAGGGATGTGGTAATTTTACATAATGGGGGATTGGGGTGAGGGGGTCCACTAGATCATTAGGGATGATGTGAAATGTTTCATAAATGGGGATCGGGGCTTGGGAGGTGGGGGTCTGCAAGATCACCAGGAAATTATTTAATGATACCATTTTACATTATGGGCAGATCAGGGTTAGGGGGACCACTGGATCACCAGGGAAATATTTATGATAACATTTTACATTACAGGCAGATCAGGGCAGGGGAGGTGACCGCTAGATCACCAGGGACATATTTATGATAACAGTTTACATTATGGGCAGATCGGGGGGGTCCACTAGACCACCAGGGACTTATTTTACTGATAGGGGGATCAGGGCTGGGGTGAGGGAGACCATGGCACATTACCGCACTTTGCTCAACTCTCCCAGAGGGCATTTATATAAAGTACCTTTAGACCAACCCTGGCTGGTCAAATGGTACTTAGAAATTTACCCTCTGGGAGAGTTCTGAGAATCCCAATTTTGGAGATTTGGCAGCCTGCGTCTGCTGCAAGTCACAAGCCCCTAGCGCCATGCTGCAGCCCATTTTTTGGTGCACAGGCAGTGCAAGCCCCATTTGGTGCATGCAGCCTGTGGTCAATGCAGGCTGTCTTTGAGAATTGCTCCCAGCACATCTTTTGGTGCAAGGGGCACTTTGTGCCATTCTTTGTGAGGCAAGCCCCTCGCGCCATGCTGGGAGCTTTGAGAATAAGGCCCAGGAACTTCACATCACACAGCCATGGGCTCAAAGGGCTTGTGAGTGAGCATGTCCAATATAAGGTTAATATTCCAGGCAACTAAAGGTTTCCTGACTGGAGGCCTTTTGTGCAAGATGCCCTTTAAGAATCTCTTAAATAGAGGCAGTTGGGCTACAGAGAGTGTTTCAGTATGGGCTTGTGGTATGCTGAAACTGCACACAAATGGACCTTAACTGTGGAGTATTGCAAGCCAGCATCAAAGAGGTCCAACAAGTACTCCAGAACCTTGTTTGGTGGGCATTGGAATGGGTTCATATGAGTTCTCGAGCACCACACAGAAAAACGTTTCCATTTGACTATGTAGGCTTTCCTGGTGGAACGCTTACAAGCAGCCAGAAGTATCTTAGAGACCCTCTGAAGTACTTTATACCTGTTCACCTCTATCTCTTCAAGAGCCTGGGCTGGAGATGAATGGGGTGCAGATTGGGGTAGACCAGGGACCACTGCATCAGTAGATCTGTTCTGAGAGGGAGGGCCCTCGGAGGACTGACTGATATCTGTTGAGGCCAAAATGAAGCAATCAGAATCATATTGCCCTCATGTGCCTCCAGCTTGAGCAGTACCCTCTGAACTAGAGGGATAGATGGAAATGCATACACAAATAGACCTGTCCACTGCAGCCTCACTACATCCTGACAGACAATGCCATGTCCTGATTTTTGGAGCAGAATCAAGACAGTTTGGCATTGAGTGTGGACACAAAAAGATCCACATCTGGGATTCCCCACTCATCCAACAGTGACTGCATGACGTCTGGCGCTAACGACCACTCGTGAATATCAGCTTCTGTTAGGCTGAGCTCATCTGCTAGAGTGTTCTGTGTCCCTGGTAGATAAACTGCCTGGACCAGAAAGCCATATTCTAGACTCTCATCACCTCTCTGCAGAGAGGGTAAGAGTGTGCTCCAATGGTGAAGAATTAGGAATTGCAACGTGCACTGGTGTGGGGCAGGGCGCTGGTCAGGGGCTGTTAGCACCTAACAAAATCCAGGAAAGATGAAAAGACCAGCACTCCGAGATTCAAAACAGGAGTGTATCTGCCCAAAAAAATAACAGAGCCACACTCCGGATAGCATTGCAAAAGATATTTATTTCCAACACTAAAACGTAGACAGGTAAAGTTCATTCCCAAAACAAACAGACCAGTCTGAGACTGTTATCTAAGTGCCCCAGTGCTTTGATTGGTTAGAGCTTCCTCAGGGGGTGGCTACCTAGAGTGAATGATGCCCTTAAATATTATTATAGTGACATAATAATGCATCATTTTCAACACATCCAATAATCATTTTCAGTGTAAAAGGGCTCCGGAGCACTTGGGTAACAGTCTCAGGCTGGTCTGTTTGTTTTGGGATCGTACTTTACCTGTTCACATTTTGGTGTTGGAAATAAATATTCTTTACAATGCTATCTGGAGTGTGGCGCCATTCATTGCTTGAAAGATACACTCCCATTTTGCACTTCAGAGTGCTGTTTTTTTTTCATCTGTCCTAAGAAGGTGATGCCTCTTGTTTGTTGATGTGGTACTACAGACTTGTTGTCTGTTTGCAGGAGAACTATCTTGTGGCTGATGAAGTGCAGGGTGTAAAAAACTGCTCTCATTTCCAACACACTGATCTGGAGATGGGACTCTGCAGGGCCCCAAACTCCTCGAGTGTAGTGCCCCTGAAAATGGGCTCCCCATCCAAGTACAGATGCATCCATGATGAAGGTTACCTGAGGCTCTGGTTGAGAGAAGGGGAGCCTTGGAGAAGATTGTCCTCTTGTGTCCATCATGCAGCGGCTGAAGCAGGGGCTTCATCACTTTGATGGGGTAAGACTGAGGATGTATTGCTGGAGACCACTGCATGCTGAGCATCCACTGGTTTGTCCTCATGTGTAGTCGAGCCAGAGGCACCATGAAGACTGAGGAGGTTATGAGGCCTAACATGTTGCATGGAGTGCGCCCGAGGGGACTTGTGCTCCATGATGAAATGAGCCTTCTGAAGGACTGTTTTTCTTCCATCCTCTGGAAAACAGGCCCTGGTCCTAGTGGTGTCCAGAAGGGTCCCTATTAAGAGGAGCTGCTGAGAAGAAAAAAATTACCATAGTAATGTTGTTTCTTCCCGGGGATTCTTCATTATGCTTAACATATGCATTTCAGCCTGACCCCCTTTGAAGACTCATGAGAGTCGAGGCGCTAGGGGTAGTTTGTTTGTTGCAGAGGTTCCTGGCCACACACTTTATACTTTTATTTGTTATTTGTGGAAACGGTATATGAATTAATTGCAGTCTCCTTCACTGTTGGGAATATATCCTGGATTGTGTTCTTCATTTCTACTAATTGAAATGGATAAAAAGCTGGTGTGGTAACTTGTTTTGCGCACTTCTTCTTTCTGTGGACTTTGCATTTCAGCCTGGCAGGTTGAAGTGCCCCAGAGCTCGGGTACGGAATTTGGAATGATATTCAAACCCTGCTGACTCTTTGCTGCATTCCTCAGCCTAACATCAGATCCTTTCGTAGCCTAGTATACCAACTTATCTATAGCTAAAACAACATTAAGGGTGGCCTGGAGGGCCCAACACTGGAGAGCAACCAAGCCAGTAGAACAAATGAATTCTGAGATTTGTAAATGAACAACAGTTGAATATCAGACAATTAAAAGAGGAGTATGAACTGTATATTGTGGAACCTTTTCCGGGTTCTGGAAGGAGAGGTGGGGAGGGAGATTTAAAAATAATAAGGGGTTCCATGGAAGAAACATTGTTATGGTAAGTCATTTTTTCTTCAAGCCAGAGGAATCCCTCATCATGCTTAACATATGCAGACTACAGAGCAGTACCCTTGGGAGGCTGGGAACAGAACATATGTGTGGAAAAGGTTCTGCAGTACAGCAGTGCTAAACCTGGCATCCCTTCCAGACTGTACATCCCTCAAAAGTGCTTTGTAAAAATGTGATCTGCTTTTCATGTAACTGTTTTCCTGATTTCCAGTAAGGGGACATCCCTAGCTGCTGCCACCGGGGCAGTAGTGGCATGAGTGGAGTGTGCCCTGAGCTCCTGAGATGGCTGTTTACCAACTTTAGAGTAACAGAATTTGGATGCAGGTAGCAATCCAGCAAGCAATAGCCCTCTTTGTGGCTAGGTTGCCCTTTCCCATTTCCCCATATGTGAGTAACATCTGAGTATGGGAAAACCTATGGTCTTTAGCATGCTCCAGGTAGTATCTCAGAGACCTCTTGATGTCCAGGCTGTGCAGCCTTTGCTCCCCAATGCTTAACTTCTCTGTAGAGAACATAGGGAGTGTGATGGATTGGTTCAGGTGAAACTCAGATATCACTGTGGAAATTAATTTTCTGTTAGTCCTAAGGACTGCCTTATCCGTGTGGACACTAATATAGTTAGGGTCACTGTGGAGGGCTTGCATCTCACACACCTTTTTGGCCAAAGTGATGGTTACCAAGAAGAATATCTTCCAAGTGACATATTTCAAATCTGAAGTGGTCACAGGCTCAAAAGGTGGTTCCCTCAGCTTGGCTATACAGATGTTCAGATCCCTGGGAGGAACAGGTTCCCTAACAGCAGGATACAGGTGCAGGAGGCCCTTAAAGAACCGCTTGAAAATGGAAGGAAAATATACTGTTTTCTGCTTGCCTGCTGATGTATAAGCAGAAATAGGTGTCAAGTGAACCCTTAAGGTAGCAGGGCTAAGGCCTAAGGCTTGCAGGTGCAGGAAGTAGTCCAAGGGTGTGGAAAGATCTTCCTGGAGAGGACAGATCTGATTAGGAACATCCCATATGGAAAAACCCTTGCCTTTGGAAGCATCTGTTTTTCTAGTAGCAAGTTTTCTGGACACCTTGAGGACCTGGAGAACTTGGGCCGAGAAATAATGATCATAGTACTGTAGCTTCTCAAGAACCAGTCTCTGAGGCGTAGAGACTTGAGATTTGGAAAGGTTACTCTGTCCTGGGACTTGATCAGTAGGTTCTGTCTCAGGGGAAGACAGATCAGCTGTTTGATGGATAGGACCATATGCAGGGAATACCATGGCTGTCTTGCCCATTCTGGGGCTATCAGAATTATGGCTGCAGGCTGACTCCTGAGTTTTAGAAGAACTCGAGAACAGCAGGGAAAAATGGAGGTAAGTTCTACAGAAATTTCCCTGAAAAAATCCAGGAACAGGGCCCCCTGTGGGGAATGTACCCACTGTTTGAAGTCTGCACAGTAGAGAGTGGGAGAAGAACATTTCTTTGGATGTGAACAGGCCTATCTGTGGTGTGCCCCATCTCCTGATGATTGTGGCCAACACCAGCTTGTTCAGAGACCATTCATGATGGGCCTGTCAGATTCCGCTAAGAGAATCTTCCAGGGCATTGTCCTTCCCTGGGTGGTGGATTGCTCAGAGGTGCACACCCAGTGAGTAAGCCAGACTCCAAAGCCTCAAAGCTTCTGTGCACAGTTTTGAGGACCTTGTGCCCCCTTGTTTCTTGATGTCATATACTGTGGTGGTGTTGTCTGTCCTGACCTGGACAGAATGCACCCTGACCTGACCACCGACTGGAAAGCTAGAAACACTGCTCTTAGCTTCTGCAGTTCTATATGCTTCCTGGACTCCAGAGGAGACCATACCCTCTTTACCGTTATGTCTCCCAGGTGGTCACCACTAGCCCAACATGGAAACTACTGTCATCCAAACAACTGTAGGGGCCTGTACCTGAAAAGTTACCCCTTCTCTGAGATTGTCTTTGTCTTCCCACTGAACCAAGGCCTGTAATGGTTCTTTTGTGACAGGCGCCAGTTTGGAGGGGGGCTGTCACTTTTGAGACTGATGGGCCCACAAGTGGTATTGAATGTCCCTTATTTGAAATCTTGCCTTTCCACAAGGAACTTCCACACACGAAAAAAAAGAAGAAATGTCTTCATACTTGCCATAATTTCCTTTTCTGTTAGTTCCAATGTTGTCAATGGGTAATCACAACAACTGGGTATAGTGTACCCCTACCAGGGGAAATGACACAGCCCAAGCTTTAGAATGTTGGGCTTATGAAGATTCCAAGCAGCAGCAACTCCCCAGTCACTACTGACCTCGCAGTGCCATAGTAGCTACACATTTGCCTATAGTATCATTAATTACTTGTATGCAACATTCCTTAACACTGTAAATAAAGCTGTCTTACCTTCACGGCAGATATCCAAGGAAGAAATGCTCCCCACTGTACACAAGGGTTGGACAATTTGGTCCTCTTCACAGGAAAACAATCAGGCAACAAGGAAGACTCCACACCAGTCACTCATCTGGAAAACTGACGCTGACCAGCACAATGATGCATAGATTTCAGGTAACAACTGAATACAGTGAGACTACCTGCAACAAGGAAACCACCTTAGGAGTTAATACTAAATCTGTTAACCTGTGGTTGCAGACTGATTGAAATATATATATTTTTTTAATATGAGCACAGCAGAGCAAAACAAAAGGGGTATGTCTGAAAACATAGTAGGGGATTTTATGAAACAGGACATCCCTCCTGGCATACCAGATAAGACTCTCCTGCTGGAGCCAGGCTCTTGGGTGGGCCCCATTGACAATGTTGGAGCTAGCAGAACAGGAAATTATGGTATGTATGAAGAAATTTCTTCTTTCTGTAGCGCTCCACATTGTCAATGGGTAATCATAACAACTGGGTTCTAAAAAGCAGTACCCAGAGAAACCAGGAGAGGAGAGAATATTATCCCAAATGCCAGAGGCAGCACTGAGAAATTAATTGTGAACTGCTGCCTGTAGCACTCTGCAACCAAAAGCTGCATCAGCAGAACTCTGAAGATCCAGCTGGAATCTTTGTGAACGTGTGGATGGAAGACCACGTAGTTACCTTGCATAACCCTGAAGTCTGATGCTTCACCTCTCTCTGCCCAGGATGTCACCATAGCCCTAGCAGAGTGAGCCTTGATGAGAGCTGGAAGCCTCTTCTTTTCCGTGACATTGGCCTTAGCAATGCAGGCCCACACCCTCCTAGCTAGGGTGGCATTAGAGGCCTTCTGACCCTGCTTGTCTGTTCCAACAGAACAAACAGACTGCCTGACTTTCGGAAAGCAGCTGTCCATTTAAGATAGATCCTAACAGCGCGTCGTAAATCCAACTTCTTGCCCCAGGGGTCCTTTAGCATCAGTTACTTTAAGCAGCTAGCTGACCAGGTAGTACTGCCCCAGATGTGTGGTTTATGCTAATTCATTAGCATCAGCCAGTCATGAGAGAGGGGTGTGCTGAGGAGAGACTGCCTGAGAAGGCACCAGAATGTTTTCTCCGCTGACTGAACAACACTGCCTCCGAGGTGTTCCACTCAATTAGCCAAGAAAACAAGTTTTCTTGAACATTTGTGGTGAAATGTTTTCATTTTGCTTTTATTTTACTGTGTTGAGTACATTTTAGTAGTTTTATCGCGGTTCCCCTCGATTCCCAGGAACCGCGTTTATCGGTCAGTTCCGCAGTTCCTCCATGGTTCCCTCCTATATTTTTATTCATTTTTTAATTTTTTGTACTCTGTGTTTATTGGATTATAAAGCAGACCTTAGCCAAAAAGCCATACAATTACTGACATACATGTATGAAGCACCATTCACAAGAATAGTTGAATACTCATTTTAGCAACAGGCATATACAAGTCAGTATTATTCGATACAACATATTGGGTACCACCACAAAAAGTTCAATAGTTTCAGAAAATAAAGTGTCCAAATGATCACAGGAGCTTAACCAAGCCATGACTGTGGGATATCCTGTAAAATGAAAAAAAGAAGAAAAAGAAGACATTTGTCTACCTGACTTCATCTAGTCATTATTCCCACAAACTGATACAAAGGTAAACAGGGAAAAATAGTGTATTGAATACTCCCACTATAGAACTCAGTAATGAGATCACCAGGGTAAACAGCATTTTACACTGTAAACAACAGGAGTTAAACTGCCCGGGCCCCTCATTGAATTATGATATATCAAACAGTAACATTATCTGCCATTAATCATTTTGGTCAGAACATAGTTGCACCTCTAACAGTTTCTGGGTTAGAAATCCAAGTTAGTAAATGGCTAACTGCAATTGAAATCAATAGTCCATAACTCCTGAAGAAACAGAGGATCCACACCACCGCGTAACAACATTCCTACGCAATCGGTACCAGAACATTATTTGCTTTGACCAAGCAACCTCAAAGAAAAAAAGCAGTAAACAAAAGTTAGTTTAACTGATGAAACCAGTATGAAAAGTCATATACCATTCACCAGGTTAGAACTCTCACTTTCCTTCTTCCACACCATCTTGTCTCTCCTCCTGCACAACTTCTTCTCAATGAATTCTTTATTTATTTTAACCGCATTTGTGTATTTCGATGGTTCCTTTTAAACCTTTTATTGTGATCCCCTTTTTTCTTCAGGAACCATGATTTTAAGTTTTTTTGCTTCAGAAATAGAGGTTCTTTACCAGGAGGGAACCAATCGCATTCCACTACTAATGGTAGTGGAACCTTTCAATTTAAAACGGTTTCTGTCAATTGGCATGTCAGAAATCCCCAAAAAGAGGACTGGACCCACAGGTTTTAAAAATTGTCTAAATTGTCACAGGATTGTGGCCAAAGCTGACACTCACAATTTGTGCTTAAAGTGTTTGGGTCCAGACCATTACCATTCACTTTGCTCAAAATTTTGTTCTAAAACCTTGAGAAACAGAGCAAAGAGGCTTAGAATGATGGCTGAGGAAGGGTCCACTTCAGTCCCAAAAGACCCAGGCTTACTGATGAGGGGCCTTCAAAAAATTCTAATCGAGGTGCTGATGAAGTATCCACTAGCTCTAAGCCCAGAAGAGGCACTGATGAAGTGTCTTCAAGAGAAAAAAAAAAATAAATCGGGTGCTGATGAAGTGCCTTCAAAACCAAAAGTTTCAAAAGGGGCTGATGAAGTTCCTTCAAAAAATAAAAATAATAGGGGCACTGATGAAGTGCCTGGATCTAAAAGGAAGCCAGATTCTGCCACTGATGAAGTGGCACCAAAAAAAGTGAGTAAAGATAAATTGACTCCTGTTCCTACAGGCAATGGAAAGGGTGATCAAGCAGGAGGTAAAAAACATAAAGAGAAGTCTAAGTACATACAATCTGACAGTTTCCCTGACTTTCAGAAGGAGCTGCCCTCGGCTGAAGATACTGCAAAGGCTTGGCACGTTTTCCAGACCTTACAAGGCATGGAATCTATTTGTACTGCCCTGTCAAGCAAACATCCTTCTGCAGCCCCCTCTGATGCAGGGGCGTATGGGGGTGAGGATGAGGATGAGGATGATTATTATGATGATGCTCCAGACACTCTTCTGGGAATTAACCCCTGGAGCCTGACATTTCCCCTGATCCTCATTTCAGTGCTTCCCCTTTGGATCAGGAGGAGAATTCCTCTATGTCAACTTTCTTCCAGCACCTGGTATATACTCTTGACATACTCTGCCAGGAGTCCAGCCAGGAGGAAGAGGAGGATGATGACTACAGAGAAATGAAAGGTCTCCTTCCTCCTAAAAAAATGGTTCTCCCTATTTACAAAGCTTTCAGGAGAAACACCATGAAGCTGTTACAGACCCCATCTTCTTTACCTGGGGTTGATAGAAGAATTGATAAGAAATACCAGCTCTCCAGAGCAGACACTGACTTTTTGTCTGTCCACCTTGGGCATGAGGGAGTAGTGCAGCAAGCTGCCTGTGATAAAGCTGGAGTGCCTTTGTCTTCCTTACCCCCGGACAAAGACTTCAGGAAGATAGATTACATTGCAAAGAAAACTTATACTTCTGCTTCTTTGCTTCTTCGCCTGTCTTTCTACTTGGCCTATAAAGCCAATTATCAGAAGGCTTTGTGGAACTCTGTACTGGCCATCACTCAATCAGAGTCTGAGTCTATGGTCCAGGACTTAACCTGAAACTGCTAAGGCTGCCCTGGAAGCAACTAAGTACCAGTCCCATATGGCAGACGATAACAGTGATGCTGCATCTAGAGTTATGGCTCAGGCCATATCTCTCAGAAGGTTTGCCTGGCTGAGGACCACCAGTTTGACACAGGATACCCAGTCTAAAGCTCTGGACTTTCCCTATGATAACAATCTTCTGTTCGACTCCAGGACAGAGGAGTACATGAAAAAGGTGGACGACTACAAGTCCACTTCCCAGAGCAATACAACCAAGCAAAGGTCTTTCACCCAAAAGTCTCAGCCTAAGGCAGGCAGAGGAAGGGGCTATTTTCCTAAGCCCTATTACCCCATCCTCCCCCTCAGTATGACTACTCTCAGACAAGAGGGTACTGTAAGGGAAGGGGCAGGAGAGGCCAGAGAAAGTCGGCCACCTCCCAGGCCCTGCATCTCAGTCTAAGCTCTGACTTCAAAGCCTTGGACACCTCCCCTCTACCAGTAGGGGGCAGGCTCTCCCACTACCTCCAGCCTGAACTCACATACCTTCAGACAAGTGGGTCTTGGAGGTAGTGGAAAAGGGCCTGCATCTTCACTTCAAGAAGATGCCAGCCTTAAGGGGCACTCTGGTTACAACATCCCCAATCCCATCAGAAAAACTCCTGCTGGAGCTGGAGGTCAACAACCTTCTGGCATCAAAAGTAGTGGAAATAGTACCAGCCTTACGGAAAAATAAAGGCCTTTACTCCAGGTACTTCCTCACCCAAAAGAAAAATGGGGAGTGGCCACCTATCCTAGACCCCAGGTACCTCAACAGACACCTCCTGAAACCAAAATTCAGGATGGTGACACTAAAATGATCATTCAGTCTCTGCAACAGGGAGACTGGCTAGTCTCTCTGTATCTCAAGGAAGCCTGTTTTCACATCCCTATAAGGCAGTCCCACAGAAAATTCCTGAGTTTCAGGCTTCCTTCAGGGCATTACCAATTTGCAGCCATGCCCTTTGGCCTAACATCTGCACCAAGGGTGTTTACCAAATGTCTGGCTGTCCTGGCAGTACATCTCAGAAAACAAGGGGTTTCAGTGTATCGCTACCTAGATGACTGGCTGATAGTAGGGAAAACCCCAGCTCAGGTCCAGGAGTCCCTGCTGATCACAAAAAGCACTATGCTCCCTTTGGGATTCCTCATAAACCTAAAGAAATCTCACTTAGAGCCAACCCAGCTCCTAACATTTATAGGAGCACAACTGGACACAAAGCAGAGCAGGGCCTTCTTCCCACCAGAAAGAATTCAGAATTTCTTAGCAGTGGCAAACTCTTTTACCCTGGGCCAACCAAGGCCACCCAGACACTTCCTAAAACTCCTGGGACACATGGCATCCATGACTGCTGTAGTTCCGGGAGTCAGGTACAGGATGAGGGACATACGGTATCATGCTCCCATTGATCCCAAAAGAGCAATGCTCTGTCCAAACTAATACCAGTAACACAGACTCTCCTTCAAGCCCTGAGCTGGTGGAAGGACACTGCCAACCTATCGGTAGGTGTCCTCTTCCAGATCTCCCCTCCTACAAAAATCATCACTACAGATGCTTCCTTGCTAGGATGGGGGGCTCATCTGGACAATTCCTCTGTAGGCCAAGGCAAGATTGGCATCCTCTGCTGCTAATACTTTCACACAGCAGGCCCATTCTCCTACCCCTCAGCCACTCACTCCCAACTCTTCCCCACTCAGGGGTGACTTATCCAGATCTGCAGTCTCTTCACCTCAAGGCTTGGCTCTTGAGGAGTCAGAGTTCCCTGCTTCTCAGTACTCAGAACAGGTCCTTAAAGAGCAGCTGATGCCTTCAGAAGAACTTTAACAAAACATAATATTTGGATACAGTTCGGCTTGTATTTCACATTAGTTCTGTATTCCACCTTCTCATTAATGGTGTAATGTGCATGAAAACAGGATCTTTACTCCTGAACAGTTTATCTATTCCTGTTGCTTTCTTCCTACCTTAGGTCATAATGCACTGCTTGTGACATCACAGTTACTCCCATGGCAAAAAATTGTGATGTCACAATACAGGGTTATGACTTGAAGTAGGGAGTAAGCTCCCAAGGCAGATTAACTCTTAGGGATAAAGATCATGTATTCATGCAAATTTCCTCCACAATAAATAATAGGGAGGAGAAATGTATAGAATATTTATGGAATGCAAGCTGACTTGTACCTAAATATCAAGTTTTTTTTAAAGTTTTCTTTGATGCGTCAGCTGCTCTTTAAGATTCTGAGGATGGCAAAAAAGCCTAACACAAAGAAGTCCTATGCAGCCAAATGGAAGAGATTCTCCATCTGGTGTAAGGGCAGAAAGATTAGTCCCTTCTCAGCCTCTGACACCACCTTGTTGGACTACCTGGTTCATCTCCAGGCCTCAGGCTTGAGGCCCTCTTCACTTAAACCGCATTTGGCTGCAATTTCGGCCTTTCTCTCAGTGGGAAAGTCGAAATCTGTTTACTCCCAGACGGTGTTCAAACAGTTTTTTAAAGGCCTGTCACACCTTCAGCCTCCTGTTAGGGAACCTGTCCCTCCTTGGAGTCTAAATCTGTGTATTGCCAAGCTCATGGAGTCTCCCTTTGAGCCCATGGCTACAGCCCATCTCAAGTGTGTTACCTGGAAAACTGTCTTCCTGGTAGCCATTATTTCTGCAAGGAGGATTGCGGAGTTGCAAGCTCTCTGTACTGAGCCCAACTATATTATTCCCCACAGGGATAAGGTTGAGCTCAGGACAAATAGGAAGTTTTTGCCCAAGGTGGTTTCTGAGTTTCATCTTAACCAGTCCATTACCTTGCCAGTGTTCTTTACTTAAAAGTCCACTCCTGGGGAACAGAAACTCCATAGCCTGGACGTCAAAAGAGCCCTGTCCCACTATTTGGAACATATTAAGCAGGTTAGAGGTTCCTCCATTCAACTATTCCTTACCTATGGGGAAGTGGGTAGAGGTAGTTCAGCCTCTAAGAGAACTATTTCTCTGTGGATAGTCTCTTGCATTCGTTTCTGTTATGACAAAACTGGCAAACAGCCTCCTGAGTGTCTCAGCGCCCACTCTACCAGGGGCACTGCTGCCTCGGTGGCAGCTGCAAGGGACATCCCTTTGTTGGATGTCTGCAACGCAGCCACTTGGAAGACTGCACACACATTCACCAAGCACTACTGGCTAGATGTACAGTCTAGATCTGATGCCAAATTTGGAAGGGTGGTGCTGCAGAGCCTATTTTCTAAGTAGGTTCTCTGCCCTGCTCCCAACTACACTGCTTGTAGTCTACTTAAAGTTACTGATGCTATAGGACCCCTGGGGTAAGAAGAAAAATTTATTCACCATAGTAATCTTCTTTCTTCCAAGGTGTCCTTTAACATCAGTAAGCTCCCTCCCTTCCTCCCCTGACAACCTGACTAAAGAGGTCTCTGCCTTTGTCTTCTCCCAAATTTGCTGTGTTTCCACTTGGCACTTCGTTTTAAGCAAAGTTTTTCTGGTTTATTGTTAAACATGCTTTTTGCATGATTTTTAATTCCTGTTGATTCATAACTCTGAGCTTGTGCCCATTTATCTTCGAAAAAATTCTGGTGCCTTCTCAGGCAGTCTCTCCTCAGCACACCCCCAAAGTCTCTCCTGATTGGCTGATGCTAGTTAATTAGCATAAACCACACCTGCGGGGAAGTACTACCTGGTCAGCTAGCTGCTTAAAGTTACTGATGCTAAAGGACACCTTGAAAGAAAGAAGATTACTACAGTGAGTAATTTTTTCTCGTGCAATTCCTTCTCTTTGGAGTGAGAAGGTTGCGGACAGGAGGATGAAAAGCCTATTTCCTGGTACACATGGAAGGCCATGGGCACTTTAGGGATGAAACCAAACCATTCTGAGTACCACCTGTCCTTATGCATAATAAAGTATGGCTTCTTGTTTGATAAAGCCTGTAAGACAACACATCCAGCAATCTGGATGATAGCGGTTCAAAAAACTCCTTGCAGAGAGCATCCAGAACCAAATTCAAATCCCATGGAGGGGCCAGCAATTGGAATACTGGACAACTGCTACTAAACACATGCAAAAACAAAAAACCTATTAGTTCCTAAAGAAAAAAATCCTAGGGTGCTCGGAGAGTGGAAATCTGGCCTTGCAGCATACTCTATGCCAACTCCTTGTTCACGCCTTCCTGTAGAAATCCAAAATCTGTGGAATAGAGGCCACTGAAGGCTTAATATCCCTCCCTCTGGACCAAGATAAAGGAGGTGGCCCTTACCCGAGCATAGGCTGCAGATGCAGAGTTTTTCTGGCAGCCATCAAGGTGACAATTAGATTCTTGGAGAAACCTAATCTTTTGGGAGGGCCTCTTCCTCTCAGGAACCAGGCCACAAGCTGCATCATGCCTGGATTTGGGTGGAGAATGGGACTGTGACAGCAGATCTCTTTGCACCGGAAGGCAGAAGGGTGCTTTCCTGACCTAGATTCCATAAGTCCAAGAAACACAGACTTCTCAGTCACTCTGCATCTATTAAGAGGAAGCTTCCTCTTGAGTAACACCCTTCTTCTTTGTCTTTCTTCTTGAGTGCCTTTTATATTACTTATTTATTGTTTAAACTTTGGAAAAAAAAGGTAGTGGAGGAAAAGCATATGCTCTGCTGAAGATCCACTATTGAGGCAGAGCGACTACTGCCTCCATCTGTGGACACCAAAAATAACTGAGGAACCTTTTTGGATCTGAGCATTGTGGTTGGATGTGAACAGATGAATATGAGGTCAACCGAACCGGTTGCACAGGAGTTTGAATGCCTCCAGGTTCAACCTCCACTCTCCAGGGTGAACATATTCACGACTTAGCCAGTCCGCCTGAAGGTTTAGCTCCACTGCTAGGTGTACTGCCGACAGAGAGGATTTTTTTTTTTGTTACATGAGGAGGTCAGCGGCCTCTTGAAACATTTCCGTGCTTTTGTGCCACCTTGATGTTTATGTACACCACTGTGATGACGTTGTCTGACCTCACTTTTACTGCCTTGCTTGCAGCATGGCTTGAAACCAAAGGGGAGCTAGGTGGAGCACATCCATCTTCCAAACATTTATGTGCAGATGGTGTTCCTAAACTAACCAAGTTCCCTGAGTGGGTAGTTGGTTCAGGAATGCCTCCCACCCATGCAGACTGACATCGGTTGTGAGAATTAACTCTGGGAAAGTTCCAGTGGAACTGTTGCTCAGATCCTGTACATCCACTCACCAACTCAGGGAGTGATGAAGCTGAGGGGTGAGGGGATCCTGACTTAATAATCCTCCATTGAGGGATCCCAGGCTGTCAGCAAACCCATTTAAAGAGGCTGCATATGGAAGCGAGAACACGGGACTAGATCTGTCGCTGCCTACCATGAGGCCAGGAATCCACAGCAGACTGAGGGCAGATGCCGATGACTGCATCCTGAATCACTGAACTTCCATCAATAGGGGCTCCTTCTGGGAAGGCAAAAGTAAAATCTTCCCTGGTTTTGTGTTAAAGACTGCCACCAGATATTTCAAGGCCTGAGATGGCTTGCTAGAACTCTTTTTCTGGTTTAACACCCAGCCATGTGACTCTAGCATCTCCAGAGTCCTGAGTACCGATCTCTTACCAGGGGCAATGACGGTGCATGAATAAGCAGGTTGTTCAATAAGGCTAGGCATGATGCCTTTCCTGTCGAAGTTAAGCCACCAGGACTATCAGCACATTTGAAAAACTTGGGGCTAAAGCATGAGAAAAGAAAAGTGCCATGTACTGGAAAAGTTGGCCCAATATTGAGAGCCTGAGATACTTTTGGTAGGACTAACGGGAATGTGAAGGCATCTGTCAGATCTATTGAAGCTAAGAAAAAACTCTGTCTAAACAGCCCAGGTGATGACCTCAGAAACTTCATATTGAAAGGATCGTGGCACACAAACTGTTCAGATGCTTCAGATCCAGAATGGGCCTAACCCCCCCCCATGAGATAGGTCAGGGTCTCTGACAACACCTGGCATTTTGCGACATCCTTGGAAACCATGGCAGTAGAAAACGTCCCCTAGAGGAGACTGTTGAGAAACTATGGCATAGCCCAGGAAAAATATATCCAGAACTCAGGTGTCTGGCGTTGTTTTTGGCCCATCTTTTTTTTTCAACTTTCTTTCCCTCTGGTCGGGGTACCCTGGATCATCTCTCAGGCAGCCAAGTCCTTTCCTGCCCAGCCTGAAGCCTCCCCAGTCTGCACCTCCTCTCTCTCCTCCCCCTCCCCAAAGCCAGTACCCCCGGTTTAACCCGCCGGGGGTGGGTTGTCCTCTCCTCTTGGGCATGCTTAAGAGTCAGACTCTGGCTCGGGTAGGGCTGGGGAACGGAGGACCTGGAAGGTCAGTTGGGGAAGGCCCGGCTGAGGACATGGTGGACCGGTGCCGTCACCTACCCAGAGCGCCGTTGTTTTCTGTGTTCTTGCAAGCTCACTCCCTCCCTCCCTACGTGGTGCACAATGACGCACTGGCGCACGGCAACTCTGCCGGCATCGACCACGCTGATGATGTGCATGTCTGGCTGCTGCAGTGCCTCCGGTCTCCACCGGGGGTCACCAGCACATCGAGACAACCCTCCCATGCTGCCTGGGGAGGAGAGCACCATGCGGGCACTCATCCTCAACCATCCCCCGGCCAACCCCCGTCGACCCGAGTATGCTCCTGAACTCAGGTCGCTGGCGTGGTGCAAGGTGTGGCGTCCAGCACCTCAACCCTCAGCACCACCGGGCCAGCCCATTTTTGGCCCATCTTGAGAAGAACTTCTGTTGTCTTCCACAAAGAAAAGGAGGTAGGGATGGGCCCATGTGCCTTTATTGTGAGGCATCAGGCTTTTGGGACTGGGCCTCCTGCACGGCACCTGACCAAAGCTCCATTGATAATGTAACCTTTATTACCTGAGTAGGCGCCTCTATTCTCTGGAGCCAGAGTTCCAAAGGAACAAAACCCCTCTCGGTACTGCCTGCGCTGCCTGCTACCTTGACCCCTTTGGGCTACAGTAGTCTTATGATGTTGTTTGACACTGGAGATAGCCCTCCTTGTGTTGAATATCCTCTAAAACAGTATCCAAGCCAGAATCAAACAATAAGCCTCCCTCAAGGGGAGGTTAAACAGCTTAGCTTTCGAAGCTTGATCAGTGACCCAATAATTAAGCCACACGCCCCTCAAGGCTGAAACAATGAAGTAGGCTGAATGGGCTGACATGCGCAATTCTCCACTGTAAAATGACCCAGAAAGTGGAGGCCATAGCTATCAATTGCAAAATGCTTGCATCTTTCGAGTCAGGAAGAACGAAACTGGCCGGAGTAGTGACCCATATGTTTAAGGCTCTGGCAACAATAAATGAAGCATAAGATGTACAAAGATTTGTGCTGATAGAGGTGAAAAAAAAACCCTGCATGTGGTATCCACCTGCTTGACATGAGAATCTGCTTGGGCCAGAGAGCCTTCAACAGGCAGGGTGGAGTATTTTACAGAATAATAAATGGCCTTGTCTTCCAGCAGAGGAGCTTCCCACCTGCAAGATCTTTCATTCAAAAAGGGAAAACCTGCGTCTTTGGTTAGGAAAATACTTTCTCTGATTCACACCTTCCCATTGTTGCTCAACAATTTGGTCACATAGTAGCCGAGGGGACACAGACAGAATCAGATTGACATCCACCATCTCCACAAACTGTACCTTATGAGCTGTAAGGATCTAGATGCCTCAGCTATCCAAAAAAGACAAGGACTGGCTGGCCTGGTGGTGCTGAGGGTTGAGGCGTGGGATGCCACACCTCACACCACGCTGGTGATCCGGGTTCGGATGTGAGCCCAGACCACCAGGGGTCAGCAGGGGAGGAATAGGATCGAGCATCCGGTGGACTTCTCTTCTATCCCAGGGAGGGATCCAGGGAACCACCACTCTGTAGTGGCCCCTGGTGATGACCAGGGGCACTACCAGACCAGTGGCAACATAAGGGGGCGGAGTGTGGCAAGACATTGGCACATCAGTGCCCGGAGATCATTGCACGCCGCACTCTGGGGCCGAAAATATGGAGGAAAATATAGGGGTAATCTCTGTGGCTGATGGACACACCCTGCGCCCCCGGACCCGAGAGTGGCACCTGTCCAGGGTACAGCACAATGTTGGGACGTCCCTGTGTTCCGTGGGTTCATGTGGCCTGCACGCACGACCGGGTCCGGGTGGCGCAGGCACAGTGGCCGGAGATCATGGGTCTCGCTCTGCCGAGGAGGCGGATAAATAGAATAATAACTTTTTTTTTTTTTAAAGACAAGGACTTATTGTCAAACGGGAGGAATCGGGATCCCTGACTCAGGCTTGGTCCACTCCCCTTCCTCTTCCTCCTCCTCCTCCTCAGCAGGAAGGGAATGTCCTCCTCATCTGAGAGCCAATATATATTTTTTTAAATTAAGGTCAGGAGCTTCCTCAAGATCCCCAAAATTCTCATCCTGGCCTTCTAAGAAGTCAGGGTCGGGGTCTGCCTGCACATCTATTTCCGCAGCCTAAGCTCGCTGCGATGCACCAGAATGTGCCTGCGTGAGCCCCTCTTGTGTGAGCCACCCCCTGCCCTGAGGTGCCCGATTTGGGGTTGGGCATGTCTGCTGGAATGTCCTGAGGACATCAGGGCCCAAAAGCTCATTCAGGAGCCACAAAAGTGATTTTTGCAATTCTGCTTGCCACTGCCAACTGAAGAACCAGGTGCCCTCCTCCCCAGGCCAGAGGACCGGCTGGGGCTTCTGAGCAACACAAAGAGGGCAATAGGAACCCATGGGAAGGGCCTCACCACCCTTGCAGGTCTTACATCTTATCATGATTAATGGTCTCCGATAAACCACAGTGCCAAGAAAAGTTATATTGTGAATGCCAAGGTAAACATTTTTTTGCTAAGAAAGAATAATTGGACCTTATATGTGAACCTGGGCTAATGGCTCGCCACTAAGGTGAAAACTGTAATGAGTGCAATCTAAAAGCGCTGGCTATGTCACGTCTTACATGACGTTAGTGCGTTAGCATGGACGTGCATGCACTGGCAAGCGCAGAAGCACGTTAGCACAATACAAAACAACAGGCAATTGTGTACGATAATGGCCATGCACCACACAACCGCACACACCACTGGTGCGTGGGAAAACAGAGTGAAGGAGGAGCACATGCCCATCCGTCACCACGGCTGAATAGTGACTGTGCAAAATGAAAACAGAGGGCTGTGGAAGAAAAAAAAAACACAAAATCCTCTGAAGTACCCAAAAAACACATTTTGCTGATATCAACGCAGATAATCACAGACAACCTGATGCCGGGGGGGGATGGAACAGATGCCAAAACTGAGGGAACCCCCCCAGATATCCTACACTCCCAGAAAACAAATAAAAGAAGTACCTACCTGTGGCACCCTTTTTTTTTTTGTTTTAAACGGAGACCATTAGAAACACCCTAGCATGGCATAAGCGGCTCCCAATCCTCACAAGGCAATGGGAAAAAAAGGCAGGTTAGTCAGTTTGAAAGCCGCAGCTTAACAGGCACGATTTTAATTTAGAGGTGCTCCCTGGAACCAGGCAGCCCCAATCTTTTATGCACAATTACAGCCCCAACAGAAATCTTGAACTCTTGAAGAGTCTTGAGGGAAAATAAAAGTAGCTGCTTCCTCTTCTGATGGCACAGCATAACTGGAGGGAGTTGCTGCTGTTTGGAATCCTCATGAGCCCAACATTCTAAAGCTTGGGCTGTGCCATTTCCCCAGGTAGGGGTGTACTATATCCAGTTGTTATGATTACCCATTGACAATGTGGAGTGCTACAGAAAACAGCAGTTTTTTTTTTGACCTTAAACTCCAGCAGCAGAGTTCTTTCCTCTGGAGAGGGAGGGTGGACTTGTCTGTGTAGAAACAGGGGAATATACTTAAGTGGAGCATGAGGCCTTGGCCCACCACTTCCAAGACCCATTTGTCTTTGGTGAAGTTTTCCCCACTGCTGAAAGAAAGAGCTAGTCTTCCTCCTTCTGGCAATGGGTTGGTGACCTAGAGGTACATATCAGGGATTCTGCTTGAGGTGAGCCTTAGAGGATAAAGCCTAGTCAGCCCTTCTGGAAGATTTTCTTCCCCTGCCCTTGAAGTAACTTCTCTCAAGACAGTAGTCATAGGGCATTGTCACATCATTGAGGCTTGTACAAAGCAGAGGTCTTCTCCTTCTCAGTGTTGTTTTTGTAGGTAGTTTTGTACTCTTGGACTTCTTTTTTTGTACGTCCTTGTTTTATCACCAAAGAGGTAATTATTCTCATGGAAAATCCATGGATTTGAGGCAAGTTAGTTGTCCTTAGCCAAGCAAACCTTCTCAGAGAGACATCATGGTCCCTACCCTTGAGGCAGTGTCATAGGTGCCCACTGATGTATGGGACTGATACTTCAATGGTATTTTCATGGCACCCAGGACAAAATCTTGAAACTGGACCCCTTGGAATTTGTCACACAAGGCCAGGACCAATTTCCAGAGAGGTGTCTTGTACTGAACCATGTAAACCCTGTTCACTGCCTGTCCGAAGGGCAGGGAGACAGTAATATACCTTTTCTTCCCCATACTGCCGGAGGCTGTGAGAAGAGGAGAATCTTGGCTTTGTCTCAAGCAGCCACCTGGACTGATCTCTCATGTTTAGGGTGTGTATAGAGATGCTCAGCATTGTGTTTATCTAGCTGATACTTCTTTTACATTTTATTGTCAACCCCTAGAATAAATGTAGGGTAATGAAGCCAGTTGCAGGCTACCTTCTTTAGAGACTTATGTTTCCCTTCCTGATCCTCTCCATGGTCCTGTGAGGACAGTGATAGGGTGCTGGCCATTTGTCTCACTAAGGTATTGTGAGAGGAATATTCTTCCTGCTTCCGTGGACAAGGACCAAATTGTGGGGACAGTGCGACAGTGCCCAGGTACTGGTCCTTTGTCTCACAAAGGCATAGTGTGAGGAATGATCCCCCTGCTCCCGTGGCTGAGGATCAAACTGCTGGTTAGGGGAAACTGCCCAGTTCAGTGGATTCCCCTCCATCACCATGTTTTTCATAATAGTAATTATAACCCTGGCCCCTCGGAACCCGGGAGGGTGGGGTTACCAGAGGCTGGTAAGGAACCGGTAGGTCCATAAGGGGTCCCATGGCCGGAAAAACTTCTGTTGTGTCCTCCTGAGAGGGCATTCCTTTTACTTTGTCCACTGGCACCTCCTTTTGCTCTTCAGGAGGAGGGGCAGTCACAAGTTTCTCTTTATATTTTACTTTGCCCACTGACATATCCTTTTGCTTTTCAACAGGAGGGCCAATGACATTTTTTTGTTGTATATTTTAGTTTGCCCACTGGTGTCTCCTTTTGCCTTTCAGCAGGAGGGCCGTGGCATTTTCTCTCTTTCTGTTTTACCCTGCCCACTGGCTTCTCCTTTTGCTTTTCAGCAGAAGGGGCAGTGGCATTTTTCTCGTTATGTTTACGCTGACCACTGATGTCTTCTTTTGCTTACTAGCACAAGGGCCAGTGGCATTTTATCTCCTATGTTTTACTTTGTCCACTGGTGTCTCCTTTTGCTTTTCAGCAGGAGGGGCAGTGGCATTTTTCTCATTATATGTTAGTCTTTGTCCACTGGCATCTCCTTATGCTTTGCGTCAGGAAGGGCAGTGGCACTTATTACTGTTTTTTTTTTTGCATTTCAGAGGTTCCTGGAGGTGTGTGAAGGCCTCTCTTCTTTATGTTTAGGCCACAAAGAAGGAAATGTGATGGAATGATTTGTGAGAATTCATCATAACTAACATCCTGACCCAGGCCAGGGCAACCTGACACCAGACGTGGTAACCACTCTGTTGTTGTCTTTAAAACTGAAGTAGCAACTGCCATGCGACTTGCAACTGGCAGCCTGTGTCTCAGTACCAAAAAGTGGAATTGAGATGATGTTGAAAATAATGCCAAAGGGTTAATTTTCAATAAAAGCAACAACAGCCAATAGCTCCTGTAAACAAGGTATAAACTGGCAGTTGAGCAGAAGTTGTAAGCTACCTATCTAGGGCTATGATTTATAAAACAATAACAGCCCCCAAACTGTAGTCCAACAAACACCAAAGCAACACGAGCTGAACTAGTTCATAACTGATAGAAACTTGGATCGGGGAACCAAGGAAGACGAGAAGTCTCCAGGCTATCCACAAATAATCCAATATTTATTTAATTACACGAAGAATGACAGAGGCCCTGTAAATCATGATTTCAGCCTAATATGTCAAGCCAACCAAAAACGTACAGCATCAAACCTCACAGGGAGAAGAGTGTGGCTTACATCCTTCTGTTCCTTTTTTTGTGAAAGTGTGCCAATAACTAAAGTTAGAAAATGATAAGGACACTAAACAGTGGGCAGATTATAATATAAACCACCAAGCCTAGTGCTTGTGACAGAGCTCTCTGGCTGCAGGGACTGCAGTGGACTGGAGAGCTTCATGCTCAGAAAGCAAACTGGAAAAACTCAGAAAAAAACATGAATATATGGGAAAAACATTGAGAGGGCAGAGCAAACAGAAAATGTGTACTAAATATCAAAATAATCTTACTTGGGTAAGTTGTTTGAAGAGAGCTCTTTGGGGCGACTTGCACTTATGGGTGGAGACTGAAAGAGATCTGACATTAGGCTGGGGAACGCAGCAACACCTAGTGGGCAGAGTTTGAATTTCATTCCAAATTTCATACACGCGCTCCGGTGCACTTCAACCTGCCAGGCTGAAATGCATATGTTAAACATGATGAGGGATTTCTGGGGCTTGAAAGCTGAAGTTGCGACTTCTTGAGATTCAACAGGACTCCCATGGATGTAAGGAACTGGGAGGCCATGGCCATTGTTCATTCTGTCTCCTGCTTGGATAGACTAGCTAGTAACCAGTCATCCAAACAGGGAAAAGCTTGGAGTCTGAGTGTTCAAAGGTGCACCACGAGAATGGCAAAGCACTTGGCAAAGACTTTAGGTGCCGATGACAGCCCAAAGAGCAGGCCCAGAACTGATAATGCTGACCCAGTACCATGATGCAGAGGAACCTGTGGTTGCTGGGGTGGACCAGGACATGCTGGTCAGCATCCTGCATATCCAGAGAAGCCAACCAAACGTGCAGCTTGAAAAGTGGTAACATGGTCCCTAGAGAGATCATTTTGAACTTTTCTCACTGCATGAACTTGTTCAAATTTCTGAGATAGAGAATGAGTATGCCCCCTGACTTCTATGGAATGAGAAAGTAATGGGAATAGAAGCCTGTGTTGCACTCTGCCTTCGGCACTACTTCCACTGCCCTGTTGTTCAGAAGGCCTGCAATCTCCTTCGCGAGAAGCTCTGACGTGAGCTGACAGGAGGGGTTGCTTTGTTGCCGGATAATCCGGAGGGAGTTCCGTAAAATTCAGCAAGTATCCCTCCTGGACGATCCTGAGAACCCACTTTTCCATTGTGATGGATTCGGATTGACAGTAAAACTGAATCAGGCTTTTCCCAGCCGGAGAAAAGTCTACTTCAGGCAGCTGAGGCAAGACCGAGGATGGGATTTCAGAGAGTTGCACTAGGCACTTTTAGGGTCTATGCCTTCAGCTGTGCTTTCCTTTGCAGCTGGGGAGGCTGAGACTTGATTTGAGCTCCCTTGCCTTTGTCTCAAAAGAACTATTCATGATGGAAGAAGCCTCACCCCTTCTCCCTCAGGGAGTAGAAAGACGCAGGCCTAGAAGTCTTGATGGCTGTCCTGGTTTTCTGGGAGGCCGCAAGAGACTGTTCTACCTGTTGTACATACAGATAAGACCCATCAAAGGGGACATTCATAACTTGTTGCTGGACATTGTTGGAGAAGCCAGATGTCCAAAGCCAGGAATGTCTCCTAATACAAATTCTTGCATTAGCAGTACGCGAGGCAGTGTCAAAGGTGTCCATAGCTTCTTTTAATTGAAGACTGTTAGACTTGGTGCCATGAGTAATGATCTGAAGAATCCTGTGCTTAGTGTCTGATTCAGGCAAAGATTCCACTAGAGAATTAAGAGAGGTCCAAAGGGCATATTCTTACTTGGAAAAAGGCCTGTGGTAGCTGGCTATCCTCATTCTAAGGGTAGCAGCAGACAATGCCCTTTTCCCCACAGTGTCTATCTTGTGCGACTCCTTAGTGGTGGGATGTGCAGTGACTTCCTGAGGAAGAATGGCCTTGTCATTCTCTGCCAAAATGACAATCTTGTCAGAAATAGGATGGGATGGAAGGATAGATCTGTCTTTGAGGCAGTATACTTACAATCTGTCTGTCTACAGACAAAGGGAATAGATGCAGGCCCATTTCATACTGCATCCAAAAAAGTCTCAAATGCAGGGAGAATAGGGGGTGTAAGACTGACCAGCATGGTGGAAATGTTGAGCCACTCCAGACAGAGATGTTTCCTCGGGTCAATGGCAGAAGGCTCAAAAGCAAGTGTTGTATACACATTGCAAAGAAGAGCCTGAAAAGAAAAGGTTCTCCTGGGAACAGGCGAAGGAGCTGGAATGGAATTATCCAGGCTATAAAATGAGTCATTGTTATCACCCTCTGAAATGGTGAGTATGGGGTCAGACTTGTCCCCCTCTAGATCACTGGGGAGGGGGTCTGGGAGAGGAGCGGACCTCAGGTTCCCTAGCCCAGCCCTAGGAGTTGGCAACACTGGTGACACTGACAATCAGCAGACAAGGGCGGACTCTCAACATCTGGGACTGCACCATGCGTAGCACTGGACCCAGCACAGGGCTAGGTCCGAAGGACCTGATCTGGCTGCAGGCCAGAGTTACTGGCAAAGGCACCACAGACAGTCACAAAACAGTGACACTGAATGGGGTGCGACCAGTGGAACAGACATAGACAGCATGTTCATTGGCAAGGACCTGGAGGTTGGTGATGGAGCCATATGCTCTACTTGACTGGAAGGTCCTGACTGTTGCTCCAATGCCCCTAGCCTTGAGGGGCCTGGGGTCAGCTCTGTGAGAAGGAACTGAAGAGCCAGACGCTGTATCCACTACTCCATAAGAGCTTCCCAGTGGTGAAACTGCCCACCAGTGTCCCAATAGGACTTTGGGCTCCAAGATCTCAAGCACCTACGAGCAGAGGCTGTCAGTGACACTGACCCACCAGGGAAGGCCTTCTGCTACGTGACACTGAGGCCCTTCACAACAGACCTACAAGAGGGTGACCTTGGCGGTACCATTTTCTTCCCCCTTCCGACAGGAAGAGGAGGAGCTCAGGGTTGAACAGTGCCAGGCCCCCAACCGGGATCAGGCTCAGTTCTTTTTTTTTTGTTCACGGAGAGCTGTCCTCCCTCCCAAACATAGGACCGACTGTTGTCAGAACCCTCTCCCACAGGAGAAAATGGGCCAGACACAGCCCTGCTGCCAAGCAGCATGCCTGAAGAGGCTCCCTACTGTCACCATCACTGTCCATGACTTTTGGCCACTGCACAGCAAGGCTGAGAGAAACTGACAGAAAAGCTAAATCAAATCACTAAATTGAAACAAAAATAACAAACACTAGCTTTAAACACTAAAACTGAGAAAAATTGAACCCTGGTGTACAGATGTGGCATTCTAACTCCTGGCGGGCAGGTGAGCAACATCGTCGCTGAAGTGCACTTGACGACGGGAAAAAGGAACTGAGGCAGTTGAGGGCCAGTGCTGAGGTAAGCCATGCAGCATGAGCTAGTCTCGCAGTACCGCACATGCATATAGCTTGATTTGGCACTTGCCCGCCTGAAAAGTTTTGGCTCCCACAGGGTCCTAGCACCTCCAGCTCAGAGCCCACTGGTGTGAATAAATGGTAAAGACTAATTCCTGGAAGATCTCCTGTGGCCAATCCGGAGCTATCAGGATCATCTGTGCCTTGTCCTTCCAGGCCTTGTTCACTACACTGTGAATCAGGTGGAAAGGCTGAAAGGCATACATGAGGCCTGGGGTCCAGGGCCTCACGATAGCATCCTTCGCCAGTCTCCTGGACTGTGGGATGTGCTCAAAACAGCCTCAGTTTTGCGTTTTCCCAGGAGCCAAACAGGTCCACCAGATGTGTGCCCCACAGGGAGAACAGGTGACTCACCACTTCCTGAAGCAGTGATCCCTCATGCAACATCTCGCCCAACCAGCTGACAGCATCTGTCAACTAACTGTCAGCTCCAGCGGCATGGATCGTCAGGAGATCTGCACCCACGTTGCACTTGAGAGTCCAGGTCCAGAGGGACTCCTGACACAAGGGAAGGGAGTGTGTATCTTCCTGCCTGTTCAGGTATAACATGATCGTGGTGTTGTCCACTGGACTTGCATGACCTGACCCCTGACAAGTGGAGTGAAATCCATCAGAGCTAGCCGCACTGCATGGAGCTCCAGCAGGTAGATGAGGTGAGGAAACTCCCTGCGTGACAACAACCCATGGGCCCTCAAGCTGGCCCATCAGTGCAGTGGTTGGATTTCCACTTGTGACTCCAGCGACCCGAGTTCGGGAATGGACCTGGGTCGCCAGAGGGCCGGCTGGGGGGAGATGGATAAAGCATCCTCTGGACTGCTCTCCTTCTCTGGGGGGGAGGGGGGATGAACATCTGGTGCACTATGGACCCCTGGTGGAGGCCGGGGGTTCTGCCGCAGCCAGCATCTGGACGTCCGGGGGACGGGGATGACATGGGATGTCATTGCACATCCTCGCCCCAAGGGAAAAAAAAGTCCTCTCGGGGAAAGAAAATACCCAGCCAAAGCACCTCTATGGCGCCCACTTCGCCCACCTCTGATGTGTCATCCAGGCCAAGCTTCCCCAAATACCTGGCCCTGATGTCTATACACCAGCAAGTGCTGTGGACTCCCACCCTGGGGGTAAGCTAGGGGCATGGGGGAACAAGTGTTCATGTGGGAGCAGGAGGTGGTGGGGCCGTGACCAGGGCTGAGCTCGGCACATGGCTGGACAAAAAACCATACTAAATAGAAAAACAACCCATGGGCCCTGTAGTCTCCCCAACCAGTGCGTGTCCATCATAAGAGTGACAGTTGGTTCTGTGTGGATAAATGGGACTCCCCGCCTCCAGATGTTCTGGAATCAGCCACCACTGGATGGCATCCCACATCGGCTGGATCATTGTGATCGACTGGTCCAAGTGTCCTAGGTGCTGGGCCACTGACAACACAACTCTTACTGTAGGTGCAGCATCTGCCAGAGGACCCTACAGACCATGCTGGTGCAGGACACCATGTACTCCAGCAGTTGTAGGAAATCCCAGCCAGGGCATGAGTGCCCAATCTGAAATTATCAGGCAAAGGAGGTAAGATCCAGTGCTCGGTCTACAGGAGGCAGGCCTTGGCCCACAAGGAGTCTAGCTCTACCTTTATGAAGTGAATCACTTGAGAGGGTATCAGTTTGGACTTGGTCAGGCTGACCAAGAGGCCCAAGTCTCTGCAGATCTGGAGGACTCGATCCCTGGACCACTCCATGGCCTCCTTCAATGGCCCAGCTATTAGACAGTTCTTCAGGTAGGGGTAAACACCAATGCTCTTGTGCCACAGGATGGCTTCCACCACCGCCATGAAATTGGTGAAGATCCTGGGCATGAACAAGAGCTGAGAGGCATGACCTGGAACTGCAGAGAACCCCTTCTGCACAAAAATGAGAACTACATACTCCTGCTAATTCTTGATCTTCCAGAATATCTTCACCATTTATCACTGGTGGGTCTATGCCAGAGGTGAAAGGAGCCCACGGGAGCATATGTCTTTAAAGCTTTAGAGGTAGGGGACCAATGTCGGGGACAGCGCCACCCACGAGGAAACGTATGACATAGCACTCATGGGCTGGCCAGTAACCAATGCTGGCCCCATGCCTCCTCAGTTCTGTTCATCAGGAGAGGAAATTAAGGGTAAGAAAAAGAGGAGTTGGGGCAAGGGAGCCCAAAGGATAGACTAAAGGGTATATAATATAAAAAGAACAAAGGAATAAAAACCATCCATCAGGAGAAGATGGGTTGGGAGGAGGGTCTTCGTAGTGATGAAAGGATAACTAGGACAACTGAGCAGGAGTTGGAGAGAGAGAGAGAGAGAGAGAGAGAGAGCATGCAGTGGAGACCCCAAATTCTCAGCAAGGAAAAAAGAGGCGTCAGAAGAGTTGAATTACTCTCAACTGAGGAAAAAGCATTGCTTATGCTCTCTAGGGGCTAGCTGACCCTCAAGTGAGGAGCAAAGTCCATGAAAGTCCAATGACCAGATCAGGAAGGCAAGACTGCAGGGAAAGGAGTACTTCCCCGAGTCTCAGAAAGAGGAGTAGAGCTGTGAGCTCTGGAAAGCATTGCTAGCCCGAGTTGTCCACCTGCGGCTACGAGAACTACAAGAGGCTAGAGGTTTAGGAGTTCCATATGACCAAAACATAATATGGGAGAAATATAGAGCCTCCAATCTCAAGAGGCCTGACACTAGCAGAGCCAGGGCTAAGGAAATGCACCACTAGGCCAGATCTCCAAGCCAAGGAGAGACATCTAGGAACTTGTGAGGTAAAGGTGCAACCCCTAAGTGGTGAAAAAGATTGGGAAAAGGGGGTCCCCACTAAAAAAGCAACTGCCAGGTATAGGAATCCACAAAAACTGAACAATTCCCATCCTCCAGACTGTTTCTCTCACTGAAATATCCCAATAAGAAGGGAGTAAGAGAAAGAGAAATGTAGCAAGCCACTTAAAAGTAAATGCAGTAGATGAACTGCAAGGGAAAAGAAAGATGAAACTTGTAAGGGAACTTGAGCTACAATTCTAAAAACGTTTCCCGTCCCTAGTGTACCTGGTTCCCTGCAAGGCCTTGCTCCCAAGAAGGGATGGGAAAAGCTTATCCAACAGCTAACAACTACAGACCCCACTGCACTGAAAGGAAAAAAGGGGGTGATGGGGGAGAAAGACCATAAAAATGAAAATTACATACTCACCGTAATAACTGATCTTCTTGGACAAGTCTTCACCATTTATTCATACTGCTGGGTTACAAGCTGGAGGCACTGGGACTCTGGGGGAGCCAAAAATCTTCAGGAGAGCCAGCACTGAGGTACGACCACACATACATGGCACCACGAGACTGCCTCACACCTGTGTAGGCTACCTCGGCGTCGACCCTCCAACTGCCTCAATACCATTTTTACTGAGGAGGTGCAGCAAAATATAACCTAAGAAACACCTAACCTAACAAGGGCATAACATAGCCTGACTGACCCGTATCAGAAGGATCAACTTAAACAATATTTTCACAGCCCAAACCAAATGAGGGAATGGAGACCAGAAACAGTTTGAGAAAGCTCGGGGGATGGTGAGTGGGCGTATGAATAAATAGTGAAGACTTGTCCAAGAAGATCAAGAATTACGGTGAGTACGTAATTTTCATATCTTCCTGGACTAAAAGTCATTTATTCATACTGCAGGGTTAGAGTACCAAGCTAAAACCAAATCCCCAAAGCAGGGTGGTAGGAGCTTACTCAGGACAGAAGTCCATTAAGGATTGTCCTGCCTAAGGAAGCTGCACTGTCTGGCATGGACATTCAGAGCATAGTGCTTTACAAAAGTGTGCACTGAAGTCCAAGTAGCCACTTTGCAAAAATCGGCAATGGGGACAGAGCAAATCTCCACTAGGACACAGCAACCACTCTAGTAGAGTGGGTGCACAACTGTCCTTCCAACTTGACCTGAACCCATAGAGTAGCAGTGGTGAAGGCATACCACTACCCAAACAGAGATGCATTTGATGTATACTGGCTGACCCAGCTGGGCCAGTGTTGAAAGACACAAAGAGTTACTTGTCTTGATGGATATCCCCAGTTCTATCTATGTAGAATCGTAGAGCCCTTCTAACGCTCAGGGAATGAAGGGTGTGTCAGGGCAGATTATCCACTGGGCAGAAGGGGCATTGCCCAGGGCCCCATTATGAGAGGGGCAGCTAAAGTCAATGCAATTTAATTTATTTTTCTTTCATTACTTTTTATCAGCTCTGCTGGTGTGCTTGCCACTCACACTTCATTTTTTGTGTGGGGAGAGAAAAGCTAAGCTGAAACTAAAGCTCCTGGGTCACCCCTGAAAACAGGTAGTTGCGCCTAGTGGGTCTTACCCGGTTACCAAAGAATAAAAAAAAAACAAGCTAAGCAGCAGCCACCGAGGAGCAAGTGAAAGTGCCAGTGTCATGCAGTGTGCGCTGCTTGCATGCGAAACACCCTTTTACTTTCATTCCCCAGCTCCTTTCAAATACAGTACAGCGAGCAATTATAGCAAGTCCTCTGAACGTTAGCTTAATGCAACCACCTGAGTGTTGTGTACTCTTCCCCACTTTAATACTTCGTATTTGTCTAGTGGCCACTTTCTAGCTAGTCAGAAGTGCCTAACTCCATTCTTGTTTGGCTGACAGCCTAGAGTTCTGCCTTCATCTGTTATGATCCCCAAGGAGAAGTAGGGAGAGTCCTGGATAGACAACAGCCAGTGCTGAGTTTGGTGTCAGCTTCTGTCCAGGCCCAGTTTGCTGGATGAGATCTGGATCCTGATCCTCACAGAGTCATTTAAGAGCATCTACCTGCTCACCCTTAGCAGGTAAGGCAAGAGCACTCATACCCAGCAGTGAACGTCAATGTAAAAAGCAAATGAAATGAAATGTGAAACTGTTTGATTCATCTGGATTAAAGCACAGAAATGGGATAGCCTTCACTTTACTTGAGATGATTTGTTATACCTCCAGTGCAGGTTAGAAATAACAAAAAATGTTGTGCAGAGACTATTGAGATTAAAGGTTTCATTTGACTCGTTTAGATAATTATTTTTCCTTCCACCCAAACAATACATGCCATGTCTTCATATCATGCTCCATTGTCCATTACCCCAGCCTGTGAATGCTGAGCTTCATATTGCATTAATGCCCACCCCAAGAAAGGGTATTCAGAGTCACTGGAAACATCTCAAAATGCACTTTTGACAGCCTCCGAACCCCTGGCCTATTGGTGAAGTCTCAAGAGGCCCCACTATTACACACTGCCCATAGCCCCAGAATTTGTTAATCCAGCCCTGGGTATGTTTCCCTTAATTCTGGAAGTTAGAGAAATAAGTGGGAAGAACCAAGGACTGGTTGAGGTGGAAATCCGAAATCACTTTAGGTGAGTATGGAGGACCACCTTGTCTTTATGAATGATGGTATACAATGTCTGTGACCAAGGCATGTATTTCAGAGACTTTGTGAGCTGAAGTGATGGCCACCAGAAAGGCGGTCTTCCACGTCAGAAACTTCAAATCACACATGGCTAGAGACTCAAAGGGTTTAAGAGTGAGCATGTCTCTCATGAGATTAATATCTCAGGAACTACCGGTTTCCTAATTGGGGTCTTGTGTGCAGAATGCCTTTGAGAAATCTTTTGAACAGTGGAAACTGAGTCAGAGACATGTTTTGGACTGACTCATGATAGGCAGACAGTGCAGAGGCATACCTTTACAGCAGAGTATTGCAGTGCCGCATCTGAAGGGTCTAATAGGTATTCCAAGACTTTATCCCGAGGACACTGATGTGGATCTAGGTAGATCTTAGTACACCATTCTGAAAAACGCTTCTATTTAGTGGTGTAAGTCTTCCTAGTGGAGGGCTTATGCACTGCCAAGAGGATCTGTGAGATTCTCTGGGAAACTTTAAATCTGCCCACTTCTATCTCCTCAGGAGCCAGGCTTAGAGATGAAGGGAGTGCAGGTTGGGATGGACCAGGGGTCCCTGTGTCAGGAAGTCCATTCATAAAGGCAGCTTCAGAGGAGACTCCAACAACCTGTTGATCAATGGAAACCAGAGCTGTCGAGGCCAGTATGGTGTAATGAGAATCATCTTGCCACTGTGTACCTCCAATCTGAGCAGCACCCTCTGAATTAGTGGAAAAGGAGTAAATGCGTACAGAAAACATTTTGTCCACCGCAGCCTGAATGCATTCTGACAGAAAATGCCTGGTTCTGATTTCTGGAACAGAATGGGGCAGTTTTGCACTGATTGGGGATGCAAAAAGGTCCAGGTCTGTGGCACGAACCCACTCCTGGGGTCAGGCCCACTGAGCTCACAGTGCCCACCCTTCAGTGCAATCCGTGATGGGGGGGCAGGGATACCCTCCTCATCTATTTTGAATGCTTGCCGAGGTCACTACTGCACCTCTGCCACGAGGATCTCAGGTATCCCTCTAGCTATGGATAAGGACACAACACCAGTCTCAAGTCTTGTGGCCAAATATGAACCTTTCCTTGGCTATTACACACAGGAGAAAGACTCAGGTATCACACTCTGTCCGTGGTAGCAGTGTAAAAGCCTGATTTGGCCTTCTCCCTACAGGACATGCAACAGCCTAATTCACAATCCCTGCAGACTCATAAGAGACTCTGATAGTCTCACTATCCTTCCAGATGTCCCCTTTTACAGACCCTTTTCTCAATTTGGTTGCTTAAGGTGGCCCCTCTAAGCAAGTAACAGTTGTCACAGATTATTAATAAACCTTCTACAGTCACACATACAATACAAGAACTCTCACACAGGCAGAATTTCTTTAGAAAAGCAGAAGTTTTTACTAAAATAATGAAATAAAATACAGTTACAGCTCAAAGGGTGTTAGAAAGTTTTGGTTACAGCATAAAAATTAAAATTACATACCTACCGTAATTCTTGATCTTCCTGTATATCTTCACCATTCATCACTGGTGGGTGTCAGCCAGAGGCACAGCACCTCATGGGAGCTTTTTTATTTTTATTATTTATTCACCTGAAGGGGAGGAGTCAGTACCATGATGCGCCCACATAAGTGCTAACACTGCATCACAGCGTGTTGGCTATAACTGGTGTCGGCTCCTCCTCCACTTCAGTTCTACATGCCGGTGAGATGAAATATAGAGTGATAGAGAAAAAGGAAGCTGGGGCAAGAGAGCCCAAGAGATAGAAAAAGGAAAGGAATGAACTGAAAAAAAAATATGCCGGTAGTTCCCCTGAACAGGGAAGCCAAAGAGATCCATGTTTAAATTGTTTGGCAGAGAAACCTTGCCCCACCACAACAGTGGTATGAGCTTCAGATGCTTGCAATTCAAGACAGAACAGCTGCCACTGGATCATATTAAGGCATGGCTATGGTCCCCCCCGCTGCCTTGATATTAAGGAGAAAACATCCTTGGATAGGGCTCCCTCCCCAGTTGTGCCCCTCCCAAGACTCAAGGGAGAAGAGAGGAAGGGTGTCCCATCCCACGGACCACATCTCCGCCCCCCCCCGGGGGAGAGAAGAAACACAAAGAAGGCTAGATAGTAAGGGGGGATTCCCCATGCACCCCTCCCCACCACCTGTCACAGCAGGGTACCACCCCCAAGGGGTCAGCCCAAACCCAGTGGATCCGGGCCCAGCCGGGGGGGAGGGGAAGACCCCACCATGAGGCAGGAGCAAGGGGGGAGAGGGGGTACAGGGGGAGACCCTGCCCAAGGCCAGGTCACAGACCTCACTTGCCCTCCTCCTAGCATGAGCCTCTCCTGTTTTCCAGAAGGACGCAAACTGAGAAGGGAGGCCCCACTCAGTGGAGGGAGGAGGGTGAGTGGGGGGGAGGACTGGCCAGGGACTGAGGCCTTGAGAGGTAGGAGGGTGTGATTCAGTGATGAATGGTGAAGATACACAGGAAGATCAAGAATGATGGTAGGTATGTAATTTTCTTATCTTCCCTGTGTCAATCTTCACCATTCATCACTGGTGGGTTAGTACTGAGCCCCCCTGAAGGTGGCCCAGTAGTTCCCTGAGGGATGAAAATCCCTCAGCTCCCCCATAGAGGAAGACTACAGAGGGAAGAGGACCCTCACAGACCATTCAGGCATGTGACTGGTCAGGGTGAGGAGGGGTCTCCCCATGTCTGGGAGAAGGAAGGAGCTCCTGAAAAGCCCTCCTCATCCTGCTGGAAAACAGACGAGTCCCCCAGAAGGAGAAGGCAAACACCCTATGCCGGGCCAAGGGTGACAACCGTGATAGATGAAGCCACACCATCCGCCTGATGCAGATCGCTGTCCCTGCAAGTCTGAGGCTACCTCATTGGCGCCATAAGACACCCTTGCCTGGTGCCTTGCAAGTTCCAGACCCTGAGCAGAGAGGCAATGGCTTGCCTGGTCATCTCTGAATCAGGCAGCTGTGCTAGCACCTGGCTAAGCTGAGATCACAAATGCCTGTTATAGGCAGTGTGGTGTGCCTGATGAGAAGAAATGCACAACATAATGCATGCCGAGGGAAAAACTCTCTGTCCCCAACGGTCGAACTCCACAGAGTCCACATCCAGGGGTCGGTTGTGCATTGGGGCATCTATGCCAAGAAGGAGTATCCAGGGTCTCAGTCCCTGAAGCAGGATGAGACGTAGCTCCTGGAGATTTCTGGGGTGTGCAATACCTGTGCTGGCAGTCCCTGGGGGCAGGATCTGGGAAGGAAGGACACTGCCAGGTATGGAACGACTCTTCCCGGAAAGGCACCAGCCAAGGGGGGACCACGAGGTGATCTGTACTGAACTCGTTAAGAAATGCACAAGCCGCCTGCTCAGGATTGCGTCTTGCCAGATGGGAGAGGTGAAGGTCATCCACCAGCCTCACGAGGAAGTGTTAATAACCCGTCTGGTCAGCATCAGAGGACAAATGGACTGAAGAGTCCCTTTCCTCAAGGGAGGAAGGCAAGGAAGCAGATAAGCCCGAGGATTCAGAGTCCGACTGCTGCGGGGGACAAAGCCAGAAGACCCTCTTGTCCATGGCTTGCACATAACAGGGAAAGGCTGCAGCAGTGGCCCTGAACTGTTCCCAAGTTAAAAGACCCGTAGGACCAACGTGACCTGGGAGCTGAAGGGGAGGATGCAGATGCAAGGGGAAAGGCATCTTTGCACACGGCCTCTGCCAGGGTTAGGAGACCTAAAAGGTGACCTCACACTTCTCGGAGATCTGTGGGTCTGTGCAGCCACTGGCCGCTCAACTATCTTGAAGCAGTCGGGGATGAGCCCTGAAGGGGACATCCCCTGTGAGGAGACCTGGGCCACATAGGTCCAGAAGGGCTGGACCCAGCCCCACCCAATGAGATTTCCCCTGAAGGCGATAAGGGAGAAAAAACTGGGCTCAAGACTTCAGCTCTACTCGAGCCCCAAAGGGCCCCACAGGGGAACCGTCACTCCGTATCCTGTTCCCTCAACCCTGTCAACTCTGAGGCAGACCTCTTCCTCACTCCCAGTGATGGAGTCACTGCCAACCCCTCAGGACCCCCAAAGGGGACCAAGGGAGAGGAGACCCCCGCCCTTGTCCCTACCTCTGAATCCTGGGTGGCACCAATACCAGGGTCAGCCTCCACCCAGGAGTCCAAGGCTGGGACCACCACCCCTACAGTTCCAGAGTCACCGTCAGCCCCCCCGGGGATCCAGCACCTACCCCTGTGCTGGGCCAGGAACCAACTGCAACAACCGGGGCCACTGGGGGGGACCATGGGAAAGCATGGAGGCACTGAGCTCAGAAGGGCCCCGACTCCTGAAGAGTCAGGCTGCCAGTCAAGGTCTGCAAGATAGGATCATCCAGCCCGAGAGCTGGAGATGAAGTGACCTCCACCCTGGCAACCCTGAGGCCCTCCCACCCATGGTGCCATGAACTGCACCGTGGGCAGGCCTGGTACTGCTCATAGTGCTGCCTTGATCAACTGAACTGTTTCTGGTGCTGGGATCCTAGATGGCACTGGTGGGTGGAACTGAGAAGCCACGCATGCCTGGCTCAGCAGCCATGGGCTGCCACATCGGTGGAGGCTTCATCTCCGAGGTGATGACTGCCACTGCAGTGCTCTTGGCCTGGCCCTGAACAGAGCCAGACTGACCCTCCGGCACCATGGAAGGAGCCCCCACCATGGCAAGACTAGAAAGGGAGGAAGCCCCCTTCTCCTCAGCCCATATAGAGCCAGGAGGGGACCTGGAGGAAGGCAAAGGGACCTGTGCTTAGCGTCCCTGGTGCGACAGTGTCCTCCAAAAGTCAGTGGTGGGTGGCCAACTTTAAAAACATGGTATTCCAAAACTCTTCACTCCATAGAAAAACATGCATTGCACCAATCCATATCATGCTGTAGACCCAGGCAGGTTGGATACTGGTCATGTTGATCCTTAGTGGACATCTGTTGACCGCAGGAACACTGGCACATAGGGGCCCGACCCACTTTGGAGTGCTTCTTCTTGTCCCTGGATGGACTGACATGACCAGTGGCAACTAAATTCTAAACACAGAAAAGACCTTGTGCCGTTTACCAAATAAAAAGGAAAGAACTTACCATAATCCAAATGGCGCCAAGTGGATAGCAGAACTGAGATGGTGGCATCGACAAAGTCAAAGTTCGTCAAAAAAAAAATCAGACTAGGTCACAATGACACTGTAGCACGAGCTAGCTGGCGAGGTGGTGCACTCTCAATGGTGGGAGAAGCAGAACTGAGGTGGGGGAGGAACTGGTGCCAGTTATGGCCAACCCTTGAGCGCAACACCATGTGTCCACCTCATGGGCGGCACCGTGGTGCTGACTCTTCCCTCTTCGGGTGAATAAAAAAAAAAGCTACTGCGGGGTGCTGTGCCTCCGGTTGACACCCACCAGTGATGAATGGTGAAGACTGACACAGGGAAGGTCAAATGAAAATTGATATATAGACTAAAACACACTAGAACTGTTAGCTAAAGCTACCTTAAGTAGGAAGATTTTAAAAGTCCAGAGAATCGCTGGTTTACAGAATATTTCAGTCTTGTCTGTAGCAGCCTTGTGGTCAGGAGAAAGTCTCCAAACAGAATGGCTTATGTGTGTCAGAAGGAGTCCAGATGAGAAAAGTGTGTCCAAAATGGCAAAAATGGTCCTGAGTATCTATGCTGAAGAGCTTAAATATCCTTCTGAAATCTGCAGTGTCAGATTTTCTAGTTATAAGGAAAACTAGTCCCAGTTTGTGGCTAGAGGCTGACCTTTCCATTTTAGACCACCTGGTGTCACTCTTGCGCTTCCCAAAAGTTTTACTAAGGTTCTGCCATCACAGCTTCCCGTCAGATATTGATAACCACAAAGAAAAAATTACTTACCATTGTAATCTTTTTCTTCCAGGGATACTCCAATATTCCTAACTCTATGCAGTGTCCCTTTAAGACAGAACTGCCCGGAGATGGAACATATGCTAATGGGAGAATGTTCATTTGCTCATGTCATTTTCAAATGCTGCCTTCACTAACTGCTGCATTCTAACCATTAGATTTCAAGGAGCCTGCTCTAGCGGCCCAATTAAACTAAATATACTTAACCCTAATAACTAATGCCTATAGGCCCCAACTGGGGACAGAAAAGTTTTAAACACCTCACCTCCTCTTAACGCCAGAATCATCTGAAGAAGGATAACAAGGCCCAATGGGGCTAAAAGATGGAGAAGTTGCTAGTGTGTGGCACCTCTACACATAGTCAGTCAGCTTGGAGTGCAGAGGCCACTGGTTCTAGAAAGGGAGGCAGGGTAGGAGAGTTGTTAATATTGGAGTATCCCCTGGAAGAAAGAAGATTACTATGGTAAGTATTTTTTTCTTCTTACCCTAAGAATACGCCAATATTCCTAACTCTATGTAGGCTAAGAAGCAGTTTCTGTGGAGGCAGGCACAAAACCTACTTTGAAAATAGACTCTGCAGGACAGCTGTGCCAATACTGGCATTACTTCTGGACAAGGGGTCCAGGCTGTAATGCCTTGTAAAGGGCAGGCTGACCTCCAGGCTAGGTAACTGCTTTACAGATTTACAGTAATGGGACATCCCTGGCAGCTGTCACAGTTGCAGGTGTACCCTTGTGAATGATCTCTGAGCCCTGCTGAGGTCTCTTTCCACCTTTGCATAGCAAAACTGGATGCACTTGAACTATCCAGGAGAAATAGCCTTATTTGGACACTGGGTTACTTTTGCCACATCACCATAAGTCAGGAAGAACTGCTGTCTGTCCTGCCTATGGTCCTTAGTGTGAGTCATGTAGAAACTCAAAGCTTCTTTTACAAGACCTGTTATGCCCGAGTGCTAGCACCCGCTTTACCAGAAGATCAGAACACCAGCTCTCCAAGTCCCCCGATGCCGACTTCTAGGGACAAAGATAATTTGCCTATCGTGCCCTCAGCTGGCTAAATGCCCTCAGCACTCATATTACTGCCTCCACCTCTCTAGGTATTTTCAATCAAGGCTGTTCTCTCACCTTGCCACCTCCAGCTCCTGTGACTGCCCTGATTAAACCTCCTATTTTCTCACTACCCACCCTGTTCCGTTATTTGACAAAGACATGTTTGGGAAACCTTTTCTCCTGCTATTGTCGGCTCCCCACACCTTTCACTTACCCTCTCTGTTCTGGACTTTTCCCTATTTGTTTCTCCTAATCTGGCATGGCCTCTTTCTTGTAATAATAATGTGATTATTGATATCTCATGTCCTTTTGCACAAATGCTTTGATATGTATTTGTATATGTTTTCTTGCTCTTGACACAGCACAAATTGTTGTGTTATCTATGTAACCTTTTTGTACTGTACCTAATTGACGGAACTTTGTAAAAGAGCCTCTGGCTCAAAGGTAGTAATTCCTAGAACAATAAACAATAAACTAAACATCCAGACTGGTCCGTCTGTGTTCCCCTGAACTGGGATGCTCAGTGAAAGAGACTGGCAAGGTAATAGATTGGATTAGGTGGAGGTCAGAAACCACCTAGGGAAGGAACCTCCCATTTGTTCGCAGCACTACCTTGCCCCTATGAAAGGAGATACAGTCCTTTTAAATACACAAGGGCTTGGAGCTCACTGTTCATGTGGCAGAAATGATAGCCACCAGGAAAACTGCTTTCCAGATAACATACCTTGGGTTTGTTGAAACCATGGGTTCCAAATGGGAAAGCCTGAGCTGGGCAATAGACATGTTTAGATCCCAAACTGGCGCTGGTTCCCTTTGAGAGGGGTGCAAGTGGGATAAACCCTTGAAAAAACTCCTGAAAATTGGATTGGATACCACAAAGGCATCCTTTCCAGCTGAAATGTGTGCAGACACTGAGGCTAAATGGACCTACAGAGTTCAAAGCTGTAAGTCCTTAGAGTGCAAACGAGTTAGGTAGTCCAACAGGACTGGGACCCCTGCATGCGTTGGCACCACACAATTGGTAGAACACCAAACTGAAAAACCTTTTCCATTCTGAGGCATATGTTTTCTTGGTGGAGGGCTTCCTATACCCCCTAAACACCTCCAGGACACATTATGGGAGTTGCAAGCTTGCACTCTCTAAGTCCTTAAGAGCCATACCTTAAGCCTAAGAGACCTGAGGATCGGGTACATGATCCTCGCTTGGTAGGAGGCTAACAGGTTGTGGCTTGGCCACGGACCTGAGGAGCAGCGGAGAGTATCACGGCTGCCTGGCCCATCTAGTGCTATCAAAATCTGCTGACTGTGATCTGAGTTTGATTAGTACTCTGAAAAATCAGGGGAAAGGGAAGGAGACAGTGGCGGCTCTACACTAGGGTCCGCCAGGCACGTGCCCTGGTAAAAATGCTGTGCCCGGTTGGTGCCCCATATGGTGCAAAGCTCTCCATAGTAACAATATATCAGTGCCTGCTGCTGCATTGGTTGTGCCCTAACCATTTGTGGCTAGAGCCTGCAATGAAGGAGACGATAGATGCCTCCTGACCAGTCCAGGATCAGAGCATCCAGGAGGACTGTATCCCTGGCAGGTGGTCTGCAATAATAGTGTGGCAGGTGGTGGCTCTCATGGAAAGCAAAGAGATCTGTCACTGGGGTGCCCGACCTCATGAATACTACATCCAGCATCTGCCTGTTTAAGGCTCACTCATGAAGGGCCTGGTTGATCCAGTTCAGAGCATCTGCTAGGGTGTTGACCTTTCCTGGCAGAAGGACAGCTTGTAGAGAGGCATTGTGGGAGTAAGCCAGACTCCATATCTTCATTTCTCTGCACACAGGGACTGGACCTGTCCTTCCCTGCTTGTTTATGTAACACATTATGGTCGTATTGTCTGTTCTGAACTATACCACCTTTCCTGGATCAGTGGAGCAAAGATCTGCAGGACTAGTAGCACCTCCTCAACTGCAGCAGATTTGTGTGCTAGAGTGACTTGCACTTGACCAGGTACCGTGAGTGGAGTTCTCCCTAGGTGGGCACCCCACCCCAGTAGTGATGTATCTGTTGACAGGATCACTGCTGGAGACTCTTAGTGGAAAGGAACCCCTTATCTGAGATTATCTCCTTTCCCCACTGAAGAACCTGCAGTAACGTACTTTGTTACTGGAATTGGCTTTGAGAGTGGGACTGTCCTCTGGCACCAATGTGCTCTGAAGTGGAACTAAATGTCGTCATTTGGAACCTGGAACCAGGGACTGTGCCCATTACTGGAACCATGTGGCCCAGGGCTGTAGAAACTGTCTTGCTGTTTTCTGCATGTTTGCTGTGAACGAACCAGCAGGTTACAGGATGCTGCTTACCCTTTCCTGAGGTAGGTAAACTCTTCCCACTATGGTATTCAGTTCTGCCCTTATGCATTGCAGTACTTGGCAGGACTGGTTTTTTGACATTTATCAGAAATCCCAGAGACTATTTCACTATGTTGTATAGGAGCAAAAAAGGCTGAGGCCCATAAAATCGCTTCTTTAGGATAGGGTGTAGTAACTGAGAATTCCACCATTGTTGATAAATGTGTCCAAATTGATTTTAAATTGGTCCTTGCTAGGAGTAGATATTATGTTCAATGGTAATCTAGTCCACAAATTTGCTACTAGTAGAGTATAAAAGTATTTACACTTATTTGTGTGGAATCTTTCTAATTTAATCTGCAGTGGATATCCCTTGTTGCATGTTTGTCATTTTTGTATTCTATGTTCAATCTCGGCGTGAGTAATGGATCATTTAAATGTCATAGTACATTAATAAGTCACTTCTATGTCTCCTCATTTCTAATGTATGTAGGTTTAGATAAGTTAATCTATTATTGTAATCAAAAGGGTACTGAGCTACCTGCAGATATTCCCTTACCTGTTGGGGGACTGTCTCCTGACTAGCCATCCATTCAGGTAGGGAAACACAGAAACACCTAGCTTTATTAGGTGAGTCACCACCACTGCCAGGCACTTGTGAAACTCTTGTGCTGCTGTGAGACCAAAGAGTGTTGAAAAACTGGTAGTGTCCTGAAAGGAGTCTGAAACTCAGATATTTTCTGTGAGACTCCCTTTTGAACTTGGTTTACCAGGTATATGCAGGAGGTAGTATAGCGCAGTGGTTTAAGGCTCTGAGCTGCAAACCTGAAGACCTGGGTTTGAATCCCACAGCCCCTGCTTGCATGCTGTGTGACCCTGAGCAAGTCACTTAACTTCCTTGTGCTCCCAGGTCACACGTAAACAAACTTTAGCTTAGTGTATCTCTCCTGGAAAAAAATGCTAAAAGTCTGAGAAACCCTTCCCTTTTCAGAGAGGGTACAGGTTTCTATTGTGCTGTTCAAGAGCAGGGCCTTCTTTCAGAGAGAGACTGCTTTGAACACTCTTGTTCTTAGGGGAAGAAGGATTCGAGCTTAATGATAGACCCTGACTCACCACGTTCAGGACCCATTTCTGTGGTAATATTTTTTCACAGGCCTGGAAACAGCAAGTCAGTCTGCCCCTGACTGATACCTGGGAGGCGGCCTAAGGAATGGAGTCAGAGGCTTTATTTACTTTTTGTGGCTGGGCTTACCCAGTCTGGGAGCCCGCTTTCTGCCCCTACCCTTCCATATGGCCTGGAAGAGGATGTAGGTTTTTCCTTTACTAAATTGCTCCTAAATGTGTCTTTATATTCATCCACCTTTTTCATGTAAGCCTCTGTCTGTCCACCAGATAAGGAGTTATTCTGCACAGGAAAATCCAAGGCCTTAACCTGGGTATCCTGAGTCAGGTTAGCAGCCCTAAGCCAAACAAACCTTCTTAGGGCCACTGTGACAGCCATCCACCTGGCAGCAGTGCCATTAGTGTCTGCTGCCATTTGAAACTGGTACTTGGAGGCTTCTAGTCCCAACCTAACAGGTTCAGCTTAGCTCTGAGGAAATACTTGACTTGATCCTTTTCTGACATGGTCAGTACTGAGTGCCACAGGCATTCTGGTATTGGGCTACATAGGCTTGGTAGTTGGCTTGCCTGATTGCCCAAGAAACAGTATCTACCTGGCAGCAGTGCCATTAGTGTCTGCTGCCATTTGAAACTGGTACTTGGAGGCTTCTAGTCCCAACCTAACAGGTTCAGCTAGCTCTGAGGAAATACTTGACGGATCCTTTTCTGACATGGTCAGTACTGAGTGCCACAGGGCATGCTGGTATTGGGCTACATAGGCTTGGTAGTTGGCTTGCCTGATTGCCCAAGAAACAGATGGTAGCCCTTTTTTTGCCATGCTGTCAATTTTTCTAGAATCCCTTTCAGGAGGGTGTGAAGCCGGAGGCACCTTAGCCCTTTCACAGGCTGCCTGTAGGATTACTCCCTAGTGGTCAGGGTGAGTAAAAAGAAATTCAGTGCCTGCCCTATCCAGCTGATACTTTTTGTCAGATTTTTTTATCAATGGGAGAGACAATATAAGGTGTCTAAAGTATAGCCATGTCTTTCTTAAAAACTTGCACAGAGGGAGAACAACTTTCCAGTGGGAGTTAACCCCATAATTTCCATGTACTCAGCTTCCCCCTCATCCTGCACCGCCTTCGATGGTGACAAGATCCAGAGTTTCCACAATTTTTTCTGGCAAAGGAAAAATGTGAGGAATAACCCTCAGTAGGTCTAGGGGGTGAACCAAACTTCTGTTCAGGGGAGACATCAGGTTCGAACCCTCATCTACCTCAAACTCTTCTTGTTCCTCATACTTCAATTGTTCCAGGAGCGGAGGGGAACAGAGGTAGTTGCTTGCCTTGTCAGGGCTTGAGCAAGGGGCTGGGGGGAATCAAGCCCTGCAGCACCTGTATAACTTTTAAAGCCTGTGCAATGTCATCAGGTGAAGGCATGCTGGCAGACATTGTAGTAGCCCCTTGTTGCATTCCAGCAGGGGTCTGTGTGTTTAGTCTTTTTTAACCTTTTAGTAGACACCTGGGAGTCAGCCAGTGTAATGCTTCTTTTACCATAGTGTTCACCCGTATCAGGGGTGGTATGAGAAGCCTTGGCGGTTTCACCTGCAGTTTTTAAGGGTGTGGACTGATCAGAGCCCAAAGCACCCTTTGCCAACTTTTTCGGCAGCCTTTCCAGATGTTTTTTAGGTGTCTTTTGAGGGGTAAGACTTGCAAATTTCACAGTCCTCTGTGAGGTGTTGCTGTCCAAGGTAGAAAACACAAAAATAATTTTTATCTGCCTTGGCAAACACCTCACTATATTTAACACAACTTTTTAAAACCCTGTAGGTCCTGTTTTTTTCTTAGGTATATCTGACATATTTATGATAAATCTAAGAAACTAGAAACCGCAAACAGTAGATTATAACAGAAAAGTTATAAATTGCGATTGGTTCTGGAACCGAGAAAACAGTAAAACTTCCCTATTGTGGTCGGTTCCAGGAACCGAGGTGCAGGAACTGAAAACTTGGTTGAAAATACTAAAATTTAAATAAAAATAAACCAAAAAGGAACCGGAGTGCTAAATAAAAGCTCCAATTAAACTTAGTTAAATATCGGATCCCCTACGGTTCCTGGGAACCATGAGGAACCGATAAAAAAATTAAAAATACACACAAACATGGTTTTTAAATTTAAACAAGAAGTAAAGGCAGCAAACAAAAAAAAAATATGAAGAAATACTTATATATTTTAGAAGATACACGTCAGGAACGACTTGTGAGAGAGAGATCTCCAGGTGTGTTGACTTGAGCATGAGAGAGAAATCTGAAGGGTTAGAATGCAGCAGTTAGTGAAGACAGCATTTGAAAATGGCACGAGCTAATGAACATTCTCTAACTAGCATATGTTCCATCTCTCCAGGGCAGCTCTGTCTTAAAGGGTCACTGCATAGAGTTAGAAATATTGGAGTATTCCTGGGGTAAGAACATGACATCAGAGTTAAAACTTTGATGTCTTAGTATAGCACCCTGTAAGCTAATTCACAGTGTCCTGTAAAGAATGGCTGCTTCCCAAAATCCTGTTTAACACATCCTGGGCTTTGAACTTTACAACAGGAAATAGCTTCTCTCAATATCCTTAAGAGTTTTATTACCTTGGCTTCCCTCAATTAGTTAACCAGGAAAATACTCTTTAATCAGCTACCCCCAAAGCCTTTGACAGGAACTTGTCAGATGCCTGCAAGCAAGACTGGCCTAGTAGGTCAGAGGAAGGTCAAAACCTTTTAAAAAAAATCCATTCTTTTCTCTATGTCCCCTTTGGATGGCTCAGGGGCAATGTGAGGAAGTATTTTTTCACAGAGAGGGTGGTGGACGTATGGAATGGCCTTCCTGAGCAGGTTGTGGGGTCAAAAACAGTAGGGGAATTCAAGAATGCATGGGACAGACATAAGGCAATTATAGTGGGTTGTAGGAGGAACTAGTCTGTTGGATAACTAGGATCTGCAGCTTATCCAATAGGTAGCAAAATGGGCAGACTGGGTGGGCCAAGTGGTCCTTATTTGCTGTCAAAGTCTATGTTTCTGTGTTCTATGTTTGCTGACACTGGCATGTATATAGAATTCCAATTAAAACAACATATATACAACAGAATAATATTTACAAATAAGGACTAGCAGCGGGGTAGATTGCCACAGTCTGGACTGCCCCACTCATCAAAGAGCGATCGTATGATGTCTGGAGCAAGTGACCACTCATGAGGATCTGTTTCTGTCCTGCTGAGGTAGTCTGCCAGATCATTCTGAGTTCCTGGCAGGTAGACTGCCTGAATCAGAACATCGTGGTCGAGGCATCACTCCCATACCCTCATGGCTTCTCTGCATAGGGGATAGGAGTGTGCCCCACCCTGCTTGTTGAGGTAATACATCACAGCCTTGTTGTCCATCTGAAGAAGGATTATTTTGTGATTGACAACTTTCTAGGACTCAGAGAGAATACATGACCACTGTCATCTCCAGAACATTGATGTGAAGATGAGACTCCTCCAGGGTCCACACTCCCTGAGTGTGAAGATCCCAGCAATAAGCACTCCAGCCAAGCAGAGATGTATCCCTGGTGACAGTGATCTAAGGTTCTGTAGGGCAAAGGACAGACCTTGTAGAATGTTGTCCTCCTGTATCCACCATGCAAGTGATCTTTGCAGAGTATCTGTCAAGTGATGGGGAAGACTGCGTATGTGTTGTAGGGGACCACTGCATGCTGAGCATCTACCGAGTAGTACTCATGTGCAATCGAGCTATAGGCACTGTGAAAATGGACAAAGCCATGAGGCCTAACATCCGTTGCATGGAATTAGCTCTTACCGGGTTCTTCTGTCTGATGAAGTGAGCCATCTGGAGAATGTCGTTCCTCCTGTTCTCCAGGAGAAAAGCCCTTGCCTTGGTAGTGGCCAAGAGGGCTCCTATGAAGAGCAGCTGCTGAGAGGACTGAAGCTGTGACTTTTCCAGGTTCAGTAGGACCCCCTATGGAGGTAAGGAACTGAGATGCTGTGGATACCACTGTCTGCATCTCCTGCCTTGATGGACTTGCCAAAAGCCAATCATCAGGCAGGGGAAGAGTTGAACACCAAGCTTCTGAAGGTGTGCAACAAGGACTGCAAAACAGTTGGAAAAGACTCAAGGTGCTGAGGAGAGCCCAAAGGGCAGGACTCTGAACTGGTAATGTTGGCCCAAGGCCACAAAGCGAAGACACTTGTGGTGATTTGGGTGTACTAGAATGTGTTAGTAGGCATCTTGCATACCCAGGGATGCCAGCCAGTCATACTGTTGGAGAAGTGGTAGGAGTGTTCCCAGGGAGACCATCTTGAACTTCTCCTGATAGAGGAACTTGTTTAGCTTTCTGAGGTCGAGAACAGGGCTCATGCCGCCTATTTTATTCAGAACCAGAAAGTAATGGGAGTAGAATCCTGTGTTCTGCTCTGCCCAGGGAACCACTTCCACTGCCATATTTTTGAGAAGGCCCAGTATTTCTGAAGCAAGATGGTCTTACTGAGCTGCTGACAGAATGTGTTGCCGCTTGAGAGGAAGGTCTGGGGAATGCTCTGCAAAGTTGAGAGAATAATCCTTCTTGAAAGATTCGAATGACCCATTTGACTATAGTGACAGACTTCCATTGGCTATAAAACTGAGTCAGATGACCTCCCACTGCTGTAGAGAAGTCCACCTCGGGCAGCTGAGGGGAAGTGAGACCAGGGTCAGACTTTCAGAGGGTGGCACTGGACACTTTTGGTCCTTGTACCTTTTGCTGTGTTTTCATTTGTGGCTGAGGAGGTTGGTGCCTGTTTGGGGCTCCCTTGAAGGGTCTGCCTGTTATGAAACAACTTGTGGTCCTGCCCATCTGAGGAACTGAAGGAGCCAGCCTGGCTGTGTTAATGGCAGTCCTAGTCTTCTGGGGGACTTCCAGGGCTTGTGCCACCTACTGGCCAAACAGATATGTACGAAAGGGGACATTCATGATCTGTTGCTAGGCATCAGAGGGAAATCCTGATGTTCTAACCCAAGAATGTCTCCTAATACGGATTCCAGCAGCTGCTGCTCTGGAAGCTGTGTTGTGTGCATCCATGGAAGCTTTCAGCTGATGGCTATTGCATTCTATCCCCCAGGTGACAGTCTGCAAAATCTCACTTTTAAAGTCAGACTGCGGAAGATCCTTTGCTAGGGATTTAAGGGAAGTCCAAAGGGTGTACTCGTATTGAGAGAAGTGCCCTGGTAGCTGGCAATATGCATGCCCAGAGTCGTGGCTGCTAAGGCCCTTTTCCCACGGTATCTATCTTAAGAGACTCTTATTTATCCATCATATTCTTAAGCAAAGACTGGAAGGAGAGATCCTCCACAGGATTTCCAGCTGGTATTAAGGGCTTACCATCCAAGCTGTAAAATGAGTCCTCATCACCTTCTTCAGAAATAATAATGTAACCCCAATGGGGCGCTACCCGTAGGGCTACTACCCCTGCCTGCCTCCACTGAGACAGAGTGAGGGGCCCAGATCCATTGACGGGTGCCTCCACCCAGAGGCTGGGGTTAATACGATTAAGACTGCCTCGGTTACAGCTCTCTGGGTTACTGCAACCCCACTTTTGTCCCACTAGTGGCTCACACTGGGTACCAACAATTCTTTTCACCAGCACACTTACCCCGGTAGTATCTCTCAGCTCACTCCGGGACCCCTGTAAAGTAAGGTACAGTTATATCACAGTCACTATGTAGTGTTCACCAGGGATGCACAAACCAGCCAGGATGTAGTTGCAACACAATAATCTGATTTATTAAGGGCAGATAACAAGGAAAGGGAAAAATCAAGTTAATTGGCTTATACTATAATTATCTACTTAGGGCTCTGTGCACAGGCCTAACCCTAAGATTCGCTGTCCCTGGGTACCCAAGCCCTAACGGCTAGTCCAAAACGTGGCAGCTGGTTGGGGCCCTTAACACAGATAACCGTTACAATCCTGAGCAAGTCAGAATAGAAAGAAAGTTTAATTATGCAGTCAGCATTATAATAATACAACTGGAAACCACTGTTTGCACACTTGGCAGGGAGCTACCCTGATTCAGTACTCACAACTCCAGCAAATAACGATTCCTTCAACACTGGCAGGGCTGAGCCTGAATTTCACCAGCCTCCTCACACATTTATATGGCAATCAACAGAGGGGTACCATACCAGGCAGCTGCTTTTAGGCTTTCACGAACTTGCAGAAGAACTCAGGCAGCAAACGGCAACTTCAACATCACGGATGGACTGAGCGCGATTCAGCAATTCTCTCCAGTTCTCTCAGGTCAAGCCTGGTAGGTAGCTGGGCTGGCACCAGCCTCCTCCGACCGCACACCGGCGGATTTAGTCAGAATTCTCAAAAGGCAGAAAATGGCCACCTCAGGCCCTCCCGCGCTTCCCGCCCGAACACTACTCCAGCACAGAAGCACACAGCTCCTTCCTTCTCCTCAGCCACTATGCATCTGACCCCAACAGCCAGGGCTCTTTCTTCAGTTAGCGCTACTCGCGCTATTATCGGCGTGCACCTACCAGTCAATTGCTCCTGTTCTCGGTGGTGCAAAACCCGCCATAGCCCATAATACCTTTCTCAAATTACAAACAGCCCTCGATTGGTCAGACAGCTCCCTTACAGTTCCAATGCACTGACTGATTGGTCCAAATCGCCAGTCCGGGACCAAAATGGAGGGGAGAATCAGAACAGTCTTTGCTGCAACGGAAAAACAGGTTAGAACAACTACATTATCATTTATTGCCCTAAGTTACTCCCAGCAAACAGTTACATTTTTGGGAGGAGCTCCCTCTGTACAATTTAGCGATGGCAGAAACGGAGCAATTATCCAACAGCCCGGGCAGGACTCGAGCCTGGTAACACTCAAACTCCCTCCCAGATTAACCATGACTGCAAGTTAGGCAGCCCTGAAAAAAAAAAAAACAGCTTACAGAGGCTTTTAAAAGCGCTCGCTGGCTACCCATTTAGACGGCTTTATGCCGATCACCAACCAGGCATGGAGCATGAAAACGAGCTCCGGAATGCTTTTAGGAACCCCTCATTTGCAAGGGGGTTACAATAAGGTTAGGGTCAGACTCATCCTGCTGTAAGTCACCCTCAGGAGGGGCAGGAGCCACCCCTAGTAAGCCACTGCCTGGTCTAGGAACAGGATAAACAGGAGATACTGGAACCCCCATTGGGCTAGGCACTGCTGAAACCCAGCATTTGATCTGGTACCATAGGATGCTCCCAAGGGAACCGAGGGAGAGCTAGAGGTACTCACCACATGTTAAATGAGACACAGAAGGTCTACTATCCTAGAGAGACAGAGAGACATGGAAGAGAAACTCCGAGAACAAGAGGGAAGGAGGGTAGGATGGCATGGCTTGCTGAAAGAGACTCTCTCGAAGATATGAAAATTACGTACCTACCGTAATTTTTGATCTTTCTGTGTATCTTCATCATTCATTACTGGTGGGTTCTGGCCGGGGGAACAGGACCCCACAAAAGCATTTTTTTTGTTTTCGTTGGAGAAGCCAGCGTCGGGTCGGTACCACCCTCGAGGCTGACGTACTAAGTGGCGCTCGAGGGATGGCCAGTAAATGGCGTCAACTCCTCCCTCACCTCCAATGAAAAAAGGGCATAGGGAAAGAAGAGGGAGGGCAGGAGAGCCAAGGGATAGCCAAAAGGAAAGGATATAAACTGAAAGAGGTAAAAGCCGAAGGAAGAGGACAGAACAGTCCTAGGGGTGTGGAACATAGGGCCCCATCCTCTGGGCATATGAGAATAGACAGAAAGGACAGGGGGGAAGAAAGAGAAGAAGGAAAAGGGGATGAGGGAGAAGACACCCTTACTGACTCCTCACAGGAGGACAGAGTCCAAGGGAAAGGAACACTCAGAGGGCTCTCTTCAAGAGAATATTCTCTCTAGGCAATCAAAAAAAAACACCTTCAGAAGGAGTATACTACCTCCAGGGGAGGAGGTACAGTTGAGACAAGCAGAAGGTTACTAGTTCAGGCCTCTTCCTCTAACTCAGGACCGAGGAGCCAAGGGGTCTCCTTCCCCTATTCTCAAATGAGTACTGCCATAGAAAGAGTACTACCTATCTCCATGTGGGGAAGGTCCAGAAGGACTATCCCCATCCTTTAACTGGGAAGGAGGAGGAAGAAGAAAGAGGTAAATTACTGAACTCAACTACCACCGAGAGTGGTAAGGAAAGGAGTGGGGGGTCACCAGACCCCTCCAACCCCGCATCCCGAGTAAAGATCTCCCCACCCCCCAGTCAAGGGGCAGGGGAACCCATGACCTTAGTTGATCTATGGCTCCTAGGGGAGATCCCCACCCAGGTCCCAGGAACAGAGATCCAGGAACCCCTATAAAAAGACAGTTCTGCCTGCCCCTCCCCACATAGGGTGGGAGCCATCCTAGAGGATCAGGAGTACCAGAAGTACCAGTTGGAGATTCACCACACCCTAAGGCAGTGGTACTCACTCCGCAGCTCGCAAGCCGCATGCGGCTCTTTACTGTTTTAGTTGTGGCTCATTAACACGCACTATAATTTTAATGTATTTGCAGTTCTTTATATGCCACGGTAATGATCAACCGTATAGTGCTACGAGCAACATTAAGTTTAATCATCTGCCGCTTAGCGCTAAAATGGACTTATAACAGGGAATATATTACAACCATCCTCCGTATGAGAGAAAGTCATGTTGCCAAACCTGGACCTGCCGAGCTCCCATTCGTGAGAGAATACTCCCTTGTACTGATAAACAGCTGTCTCCATTATGGATTGATTGCATAGGAACGTCTGCTCATGGAGCAGGACTAACTTTGATTCCTGACAGGTCCAGACCAAGGAGGAATGGTAAGGGTAGCTGCTGTAACCCCCAGGATTATAAGTTATGTCCTCAACTGGGGTGGAACCGTACTGAATTTTCTAGGCCTGTGCAAAATTAAGTTTAAACGCCTCCCACTTAGCGCTATCAGTGCTATCTCTGACTCCCGCTTACGCTTAGCCACACACCCACACACCCACACACACACACACACACCTCACACTCTGATGGGGCACATAATGTGAGACATTGCTACAAGGTGATGGATCCAAGAGAAGAAGTAACATTGCCTCTCAACCATCCTTCATTTTGCTACTTTGCTATATCCTATATGGAGAAGGTACTATCCACTGAGCTTTTAAAGTTTAGAGATCTTGCCTTGCCTTGTCTTCAGCAACTGTACAGTGACAAAAGGATCCAGGGAGTTGTATGTTAAGTTCAATAAATATTAGTTTTACTGGGTCAATTTAATTTGTGCATTATTTGATGATCAGCAGTATGCACACTGCAAATGGATGTTTTGATATGAATAAAATGCGGGGGTCATTGCTGTTTTATTTCTTGATTATTCAAAAAACAATCTAACTGACTTCAATTAAATCAGTTTTATTAATAAATAGTTTGTTATTTAAAGGTTATTTTTAGTAAATGCAATAAAATGTGTTTAAAATTATACTTTTGAGGTGCGCGTGCCATATGTCATATAATATGTATGACTGTTGTGGCTCCTTAGCATAGGCTGCCAACTCATGTGGCTCACAAGCCAGTCAAGACTGAGTATCACTGCCCTAAGGGGAAGAGGCAGGGGGAGGAGGCATAGCCCAGAGTCTGAGGCTCAAGAGGGGACGGTGGGAGGGAAGCAGTAATGAATGGTGAAGATGCACAGAAAGATCAAGAATTACAGTAGGTACATCATTTTCATATCTTATCTGTGTCAGTCTTCACCATTCATCACTGGTGGGTGATTACCAAGCCTCCCAAAGGGACCTGGTATCTCCCTGAGGAGAGACATCCTCAGCCTCCCGTGGGGGAAAACACAGGAGGAGGAGACTCACAAGCCTAGTTAGGCTTGGGATTGGTCAGGGTGAGGCAGGGTCTCCCCTGCCTGGGAGATGGAATTCGCCCTGAAGTTCCCACCTCACTCTGTGGGAAAAAGGTAGGTCCCTTGGAAAGTGGAGGCAATCACCCCACGCTGGGCCATGGGTGGTGACCGGAAAGGCGAGCCATGTCGCCTGCCTCAACGAGATCGCTGTCCCCACTAGCCTGGATGCCACCTCATTGACATTATACGATGCCCTTGCTTGGTGCCTCACAAGCTCCAGACCACATGCAGAGAGGGCAATGGCTTGCCTGGTTGCCTCAGTATCAGGCATATGCCAGGACTTGTCCCAGCATGGACCATAAGTGCCTGTTATAGGCAGCATGATGGGCCTGATGTGCTGCAAGAGAAAGAGAGAGGCGTGCCGAAGAAAAGATTCTTCTCCTCCAGCGACTGAACTCTGCAGAGTCCACATCCGGGGGTCAGTCGTGCCTTGGGCTTCTATGCCCGGAGGGAGTACCCAGGAGTGTCACGCCCAAAGAAGGGTGAGGTAGGGCTCCTGGAGATCCCTGGGGTGCACAATACCTGCACCGACAGTCCATCGGGGCTGGGGAGGGAACTGATAGACACTGCCAGGTGCGGTACTATGCCTCCCTAACGGGGGAGGGCCAGGCAGGAACCACCAGGTGGTCCACACTGTATTTGCTTAGAAAAGCACGTTGCCCACTCAGGTTTGCGCCTTGCCAACCGTGAAATGTGGAGCGATTGACCAGCTTCGAAAGGAAACACTGATAGGTGGTCTGGTCAGCATCTGAGGACAGGTGGATGGAAGGATCATCTTCCTCGGTTGAGGAAGATGAGGAGGCCAATGAGTCCGAGGAGTCAGAGTCCGACTGCAGCAGGGGAGAATAGTGAATTACCTGCTCGTCCATGGATCTGACATAAACTGGAAAATGAGCAGTCGTGGCTCTAAACTGCTCCAAGGTTAGAGGCCCTGTAGGACCAGAGTGGCCTGGAAGAAGGGGTGGGGTAGGCAGAGGTAAAGGGGCCAAACACCTCTGGGAAAGAGGATGCCCTCTGCAACAGCTAAGGGACCATACACGCTATCCAGCACCCCAGAAGGATCCACCGGTCAAGACAGCCACTGACCGTTCAACCATCCTGAAACAGTCAGGACTGAGCCCTGAAGGGGATACCTCCCTGTGAGGCGACTGGGGCTGCGTGGGTCCAGAAGAGCAGCCCCTAGCCTCGTGCAATGAGATCCCCCCCAGGGGAGACCTCAGGGGAGAAGACAGGCCCAGCATTGTGGCTCCTTCCCAAACCCTTGAGGACTGCTAGGGAAGGCCTTGTCCCCTCATCCCCTCAGAATCTGAGAGGGACCTCTTCCTCATGACCAACCAAGGAGACTCCACCTCACCTGCCAGCCTCCAAAGGGCAGTTGGTGAGGGAGACTTTTCCCCAGCTCCAGATGTCTGAGTGGCCCTAGAAGTGGATCTAGCCTGGACACCCAGAACAGAGGACTCACCTCCCCCAAGTTCAGAGACCCAACCAGCACCAGAAAGCTTCCCGGTGCAGCCCCCAGCACTGGGAGACATCTTGGCGCCACAAGCTGCTCTGAAGCTGGTGCCGGCCAGAACCACTGGCTCCAAAGGAGGGAAAGGTTGGTCGGGCGCAGGAGTGCTGGGCAGAGGAGAGCCCTGATAATCCAAGAGTCAGGAAGCCAGCCGGATCTGCCTCCAAATCATCCTCCTCCAAAGAGGAGTGGATCCATAGGACCTCTGGAGATGCCACCCCAGGGCCCCTCCTACTCCCGGCACCGCTAAAGGCACAGCGAGCCAGCCCAGCGCCACTCCACGGTGCCACCCCAATCACTGGCACCGTGAATGACTCCAGAATCCAGGGTGGCATGAGGAAACCACCAGGCTGGGCCTGGCAGACACAGGCCATGACACTGGGGGAGCCTTCACCTCTGAGGAGGTGATTGCTAGAACAGTGCCTCTGGCCCGACTCCCAGAAGAGTCAGACCAGGCCTCCAGTGCCATAAGAGGGGCCTCTGCCGTGGCAAAGCTAGAAGAAGTGGAAGCCCCCTCCTCTGCGGTCCATATAGAACTGGGAGGGGACCTGGAGGAATAGTCAAGGTACCTGCGTCTGGTGTCCCTAGCATGACTGTCATCCAAAATCAGCGGCGATGGCCGACTTTAAACATGCGGCTTTCCAAAACTCTGCAGTCCATGGAGAAACAGGTGTCTCGATGGTCCTTGTCATGGTTGGGGCCCAGCAGGTCAGACAATGATCATGTCGGTCCGAAACAGAACATTGCTGCCGGTGAGAGGGACAGCGCCAAGACAGGGGGGCTGCCTGTCTTTAGATTTCTTCTTGCCCTCCCGACAAGACATGATCAGACAGAAACTTAAATAAAACACAGTAAAAGGTCTTGGCACCAAAAATAAAGAAAGGAACTGCCTCAATTGTGGAGGCACAAACAGGTGCAGCAGCCGTGCCTGTTTGGGACAAGGGATGTGGGCAGCAGGGTGTAGCAAAGGATCTGACTCTGGTAACAGGGGGCAGGAGGGTGCAACTGCCTAAACTGTGGAGGCACGCAACAGGGTGCAGCAAATGCCCTGACTCTCTGCTGCAAGTGGCAGCATGGTGCAGCACCCCTAACTGCAGAGGCATGGGGGCTCTAGGGGACAGAAGGCCACAGCAACCCCAACTGTGTAGACAGCAGGTGCAGCAGCCCTGGCTGTGGTGACAGGGGACAGAGGACAGCATGGTGCAGAAGCTTCAAATGTGGGGATGGACACAGAGGGGCATCAGGGTGGAACATGGACCTCGCGACAGTTCTAGACCATGTTCTGGAGCCCAGTATCAAACTCTCATCACTCCGCATAGGTAAGAATGGGTCCCCCCCTTGCTTGTTGCTGATGCTGTGCACCACTCTAATATTATCCATCTGTACCAGCAGAGGGCCCATAGACAGGTGGCTCTGGAAGACCTGTTGGCCATACAGGACAGCTCTCATTTCCAAGGATGTTGATGTGGAGAGAAGCTTCCACTGCAGACCATGTCCACTGGAGTCTGGCAGGGCCCAGATGTGCCCCAACCTTTCCTCGAGGCATCCATGGTGAGGATCTGCTGAGGGAAAGGATAAGGAAGGGAACTGACTTGGAGTAGGTTGCTGGATTCCATCCACCAAAGAAGTACCTTCTTGGCAGGCGAGGAGACTAGAAATGAAAATTACATACTCACTGTGATTCTTGATCTTCCTAGATATTTTCACCATTCATTACTGGTGGGTATAAGCTGGATGTGCCAGACCCTGTGGGAGCATATAGTTTTAAGCTTTTTTCCCCAGAGGAGGGGCCAACATCGGAGATGGTGCCACCCTTGAGGCCGACATACTACATGGCGCTCACGGGTTCGCCAGTAACCGATACTAACCCTGCAATCTCCTCAGTTCTGCTCGCTGGAAAGGAAAAGAAGGTAGAGAGAAAAAAAGGAGGGAGGATGGAGTAAGGGAGCCCAAGAGACAGAAAAAGGAAAGAATATAAACCAAAACTCAAAGGCCAACCACAGAAGGAGAGGTAAGGTCTCTAGGGTGTTTCTGGGCAGGGAAGATACCAAAAGAGAGAAGGAAGGAAGAAAAAGAAGAGATAGAAAAGGGGGGAGAGAGAGAGAGAGAGAAACTAAGTCTGAACCCCTAGAATAGGATAACGTCCCTATTAGGGGCAGTAGAGTGGGTTTCTGTGGACCATAGTGAAAAGGACATGTTCTGCGCCAGAAGTAGAAGCAGATCTAAGTATAGCAGAGCAGAGGAAGGACCTTAAGGAGTGGCAGAGGATATAGTCCCAGTAGCTCTAAAGAAAGTAAGTAAAGGAGTTAGGAGAGAGAGCCATGTGCTAAGAAAAAGGAAACAGAAGTTCCTGCACTCTTTCCTTCCAGGTTCAACACCTTTTTTTTAAATGGTCACAAGGAAAAGGTCTTGTTAGAGTTTCTCTCTCTCCCTCCCTGTAGAGGGGTGGAAGAAACACCCCAGGGCAAAGTCTCCATGGACAAGAAGGTACACCTGGACAACAGTTACCCAGTATGCATCTGAGCTAGATGGCGAATCCCTCAGACCCATCACCACTAGGGAAACGGATAGGGGTGGAAGGAGAAATTTAACCCCTCAAGAGAAGGGAGCAAGGAATCCCTGGGGGTCCATGGGGACCTTGTCCTGTGGTAACCCAGAAGCTGGATACCTAAAAGGAAAAGGAAGGACAGGGTTCTAAAGGCTCCATTAGAGAGAGGGCATGAGGGTCCCCAAGGGCTTGAGAAGCCAGAAGACAGGGACTCGAAAGCCAAGAGGAAACCCTGAAAACTGCCCAGTCAGATGCACATGGGAGTCTGGCATGAAGAAACAGTCAACGGTTATCCATCAAGAGATGGAGGGAAAAACCAGGCACATGCTGCTGTCCCCAGAGAAACAGCCCTCTGTCCAAGATGGTTTGAAGCCCCTGGGGCCCATGAGAGAGGGAGAGCATCCCTGCTCACCTTCTTCCCCAGACGCACTCAGAGCCGGTGCTGAGAGTGCCAGGAGGTGCCAGAGAGTGGTCTCCCAGAGGGAGAAGGCCAACAGGGAGGCGGTTCACCCAGCAGTCTGGCCATAATGAGAAGATGGCTGGAAGCAGTAATGACTGGTGAAGATATCTAGAAGATCAAGAATTATGGTGAGTACATACTTTTCATCATCTTCTATAGATGAATCTTCACCATTCATTACTGGGTGGGTGAGTACCAAGCCCCATGTAAGTGGTGCTGGCACCTCCTGAGGTTAGAAATTTCCCTAAGCCTCCTGTAGTGGAGAACAGAGAGAGGAAGGGCCCTTACTGGTCTGGTGAGGCCCGAGACTGGTCAGGGTGAGACAGAGACTCCCGCTTCCTGGGAGAATGAAGGTTCCCCGCTAACTCATGCCTCACCCTGTGGGAAAAGAAATGAGCACCTGGAAAGGAGAAGCAATCACCCTACACCAGGCCAGGGGTGATAACCTTGAAAGGCAATCCCAGGCAACAGCGATTCCTCCTGGCTTTTAGGCTTTACAAGGCTTTCAACTTGAGCTCCACCTTACGCTTGCTTCACTTTCACCCTTGGGTAACCAGGACCTCAGTAATTCAGCACTGGCATGTCTCTCTCACTTTGTCTGCTTCTCTGGCTCCACACTGCTTCTCCCTGAGGTCCCTCTCTGCTCCTCAGCCCAAAGTAAACTGACTGTAGGTTACCTGAGCAGCCCTTATATACTGCTCAGGTGTCATGTGATCTGCCAGTCATGTTCTATTAAACGAACATTTAGAGGAATACTAGGTTTATAATTCACACAGCTGCATTCTGTTCAAGGAAATATACAGGATATATAGGGCAATTGTTACACAATGCTAAACCCCTTTCATAAGCATAAACACACGAAAACACAGAGAAATATCCTTTTCAGAAAGTTCCTCCTTCTAGACTAGTTACATCCTGGCAGGACAAGACCCAAGCCTTCCCTATATTATTTATTTATTTCAGTTTGGGGTTAATACCTTTGAGTCAAGAACATATTTTCAAAGGTTCCACGGAAGTGTTGAACAAACATTACAAAAATACAAGGTTTACAGAGAAAAAAAAAGAAAAACATTGAAGCATATACACAGGCAATAATAGTAAAATTTGAACTTATACACATCAACTTAGTACACATTAACAGATAGACTGATTAGATAAGTGGGGGTTGGGGGGGTCAGCCAGAGGTAGCATCGTCTGAAGTGGGAGAGAGGTGGAGCTTTAACCAAGTGAGGCCATCATCAGGTAATTTGGGGTAGGGGAGAGGTTAAGAAAAAAGTGGGTTGGTAGCAGAAAGATGTAGAGGGGTAGGTAAATGGAAAACTGGGGCCAGGTACATCACATTAGCGCAGGCAGGTACAACTCATTTTAGTGCCAAGGAGAGATTTGAGCCCAGCTTTAAAGGTACTAATCTTGGTAGTATCAGTGAGGCAGTAGTAGTTCATTGTACCATTTCAGTCGTTTATACAGAATGGAGTTCTGGGCAAGTTTCATCCTTTTGAAGGGAATGTCTATCTTGTCAGCGACCGCACTATGGTTAGATTTTGTTGGGACGGCCAGCTTAAAGTGTCTGCCCAGTGTGGCGAATGTCAGTCCAAGTAATACTTTTTTTAGAAGTAGGCAGGTTTGGTATTGCCCTCTAAGATGGAGTGGGAGCCACCCAGTTTTAGTGTACAGCGAGCAGGTGTGGGTGTCGAAAGTAGCCCCCAAAGTAAGATGACAGACCTTATTGAGGAGTGTGTTGATCCTGTTAAGAGCAATTTTTGTGCCCACCCCATATATAGGCAACCCATAGTCAATGGTAGAAAGTATTGAGTTACTGATGGCTAGTTTGAGTGCATCCGGTGTCATTGAATGTCTGTGATGATAAAGTACACCAAGTTTTATATTTGCAGTCTTGATAACAGAGTCAATGTTGTTTGAGAAGGTGAGCATGATGTCAAAGGTAATGCCGAGATATTTGAAGATGGATACTTGGTCTAGGATCTCACCCTTTGGTTATGAATACGCGGGCAGGTATTTCTTTTTGCTTTGGGGGTGGTGAAGAGCATACTCTTTGTTTTTTGATGTTTAATAGTAGCTTGTTTTCTGTAAACCAATATTCAAGTTTATGGAAGCTGCTTTGGAGTTCAGATGTGATGGATTGTTGGTCTTTGCCAGTGACTGAGATCACTGCATCATCAGCATAGAGAACTGTGCTTGCTGAGCAAGCCATTGGGGCGGAGTTGATGAAAAGGCTAAAGAGTAGAGGACCGAGGATTGACCCCTGCGGAACCCTGAGGTGCACCTTCTTAGCTGTGGATAGGGTATCACCAATTTTGACTCATTGTGATCTGTTAGAGAGGTAGCTGCCAAACCATAGTACCATACCTGGGGATAGACCTGTAGACAGAAAGCAACTTAGGAGGACCAGGGCCAGGATGTGGAATAAACCATTCTATATTGTTACTGGGGTAAGTTACCATATACATTCTAAGAGAACACCCCGGGGAACCCTTTCTAAAATGTCTGTGGCTGCTGATGAAGCAGTAGCAGGATACATATACCCAGGAGCTGAACTCCCAGCTTCCAGGTACAAATTCCTTTTAAAAGCATGGCTTCTTCTAGAGAAAACCCAACTTATTTTAACTGTTATCCTGTATGTAGTTTTATAGTTTATATATGTAACCCCCTATAAATGGGGGTTCCTAAAAGCCTCCTGGGAGCTGCCTAAGTGTTCCCCCTGGTGGTTGGCGTTGTTTAACCGTTTTAAATGGCAATGCTGTGAGTGCTTTTAGAGCCTCTGTGTACTGTCCCATTAAGGGCTGCCTGCTTGTTGTTATAATTAGCTCGAATGGGGGTCTGTGTGTTTCTGCTCGAGTCCCATTCGAAGCTGCTGTCCAAGTGCTCTGTTTTGCTGTCGCTGATTGCGCAGAGGGAGCACGTTATAAAGATGTAGCTACTTGCTGGGAATTGTTAAGAGGATAATGAAGATACGGTTTGTTCTAACCTGCTTTCTTACAGCCTGGACTGTTTCTGTTGTGCCCCACCATGTTGGTCCTGAACTGTTGAAGTGGACCAATTGAATCGTGAGGATGCCCTGGGGAGTTGACTGACCAATGAAGATACAGCTGGTAATACTGGGAAGTGGCATTATGGGCTATGGCGCTTTTTTGCACCACTGAGAGCAAAAGTAAATGACTGGCATGTGTAGCCAGCCTATGAGGTCGGGTAGCGCCCGAGCTGTGAGGATTGCTCCATGCAGTTAGGGGCAGATGCGCTGTGTCTGTGGAAGAGAGTGGAGTACTGAGCTTCTGCGCCATTGAGTGATCACGCGGGAAGCGCGTGAAAGGCCTGAGGGTGGCTGCTTTTGCCAGCGCTCCAACCAAACTCCGCGCATGCGGTCAGAGGAAGCTGTATATAAACACAGCCACCTACCAGGCTTCACCTGTAGAGGACTGGAGAATCTGTTGAATCGCGCTCGGTCTGTCAGGACGTTTGAAGCTGCAGTTAATGCCCGAAGTTGCTGTGAGTTCGCTCGGGTCCTGGAAGCAGCTGCCTGGTATGGTACCCCTCTGTTGTTTTCCATATAAATGTGTGAGGAGGCCTCTGAAACTCAGGCTCAGCCCTGCAAGTGGTGAAAGAGTGGATCTTTGTTGTAGCTGTGAGTACTGAATCAGGGTAGCTCCCTGTTAATGCTTACAAACCAAGGCCAAGTCATTTTGTTGTATTGCTGACTGTACTAAGCGAGTCTTCTGGCTCCCACTGATTTTCTCAGAAATTAAATGCTCAGTTGTGTAAGAGCCCCAAGCAGCTGCATCAAGGGACAGCCATTAGGGCTTGGGTACCCAGAGACAGTAATTAATAGGTTAGGCCTGTGCACAGAGCCATAGGTAGGTTTTCATATGCTGTAGTGGTAAGCTTATTACTCTGATTTTCTCCCGATCCTTGTTATCTCCCCCTCAAATAAATCCGATCGCCTGTTCTGCAAAAGTACACTGGCTAGTCTGTGTATTAATGGTAAAATACTGCACAGTGAATGTGGTGTAACTGTACCTTACTTTCGAGGGGGTCCACAGAGTGAGCTGACTGGATCGAGCCGGGGGGTAAGTGTGTGTGGTGAGGACGCTAAAATTGCACCATGTGGGCCACTAGTGGGAGGAAAGGGGGGTTGCAGCAACCCAGAGGGCAGTGACCGAGACAACCTTGACTGTTCAAACCCCGACCTCTGGGTGGAGGCACCCGCCAATGGATCTGGGCCCCTCAACCTGCTACAGTTAGAGCAGGCAGGGGTAGTAGCCCTAGAGATAGAGCCCCCTGGGGGTTAAAAATTGGAGGCACCGCTAGAATCAGCATCCCCTAGTGGCCAAGTGAATGAAGTGCATAAAAATGGAAAACTGACAGGGAAACTGTAAGGGGATACTATGGCCAAAATTAAGTTGGATCCTATTAAGACAATGGTACACAGACTGATGGGGTGGGGTGAAGCCGAAGAGCTGGACTCCCAGAGAATTGTGTTACTATTAGACGTGCCCCTGGGAACCCCAACAGCTGACATTATTTTTACAGCAGAGCGTGTTAAATGTTTGGGCAAAGTGGAGTTGAAGGGGCGTATGGCTGACCTGCTTGATCAGATGCTGCAGGTGCTATTTTTGTGCAGTATGGCCATGAACTCCGAGAGGGTACCTCCAGTGATTTACCTGGAGGGTGCCCCACGGGGTGGAGGCTTGTTCATATTCGGAGTGGGTCAGTCACTCCTGGGGGTTCCCCCCAGACTAATAGTTTTAAAGATAAACTGCTTAAATTGCTGGCTGTGGAGGGGAGGACTACCCAGGAGTTGCTGCAAGCATTGGATCTGTCTAGTGACACTACCCCCCTCCAGGTCTCCCCAGGTACCTCCCCCTGTCCCCCTAAGAGTTCTATTTTGGCTCCTCTGCCCTTAGTGTTCCTTCCTATACAGCTTGATTCTTACCGTAGGCTAAAACTTTTTTCTGGCACAGTGCCAGTGCCTTCAGGGGAGGATGACTTGGAAGCGTGGATGGACTATGCCACCCCTTAGTTCAGGAGTGGCAATGCCTGAGGGGAGAAAAGAAAGCGATTGATGGAGAGTCTGTGGGCCCCGCTTAGAAGCATTAGGTTCTTCGGCCACTAACCTGAAGCCACCGCAGCAGAGTACCTTTCTGCTTTGGAGGGGTGTTTGGGAGTACAGAGACGGGGGAAGACTTATTATGGAAATTCAGGTCTGCCAAGCAATGGAGAAATGAGAAACTATCCGCCTTTGTTACTAGGGTGGAGCGGGCCTTGCAAAAGGCCTATAGAAAAGGGGGTATCACAGCCACGGCCTTGAACCAGGTCAGGTTGGAATATGTTTTGAAGTATGCTAGATTTTCTAGTGTGATATTGTTAAAACTTAAGTTGCATGATAGATGGGCTGCCCCGCCTGAATACTGTCAATTGATGAGGGAAATTAGAGAAGTGGAGACTGATGAGGAGGGGTGGGAACCCTATGCGGGAGCTGTGAACCCAAGCCAAACCCCTGAGTCTAGTGCCCCCGAAGAGACCCACCCTTCAGGAAGGCCTGATGCATCCCCAGACTTTCAAGGTGATGTGGGGGTGCGAGCTATTTCCTCTGATCCCCAAGTAGAAGGTGAGTTGAGGGCCGAGGTCAGAAATTTACAAGAACTGGTGAGGGACTTGAAGCGATCCACTATCTACCCTGTTAGGTCTGGAGAACCTGGGTTATCTAGAAACCATTGCCCTGGCCAAGGGAAACCCCTCACCCTCCAGAGGGCCCCAGCAGACAAGGTACTCCCTCCCAATAGAGACCCCGGACCCCAAGTTTTGTTACCATTGTGGGGAGGATGGACACTTTCAGCCCAGTGCCAGCTGTCGAAAATTTGAGGAAGGTCAACAGCAAACTGATCACTTGGCATTGCAGGGCCCACGTCCACCCCCACGAAGAGCTTTGTGACCTAGGCCAACGCCCAAGCAACTGTCAATGCTGCACCTCCTGAATGGTCTGATGTGGTCGGGCCCTCAGTGGAGGCCCCAGTGCGAGTAAATGGGATTCCCACCGAGCTGTATTAGACAGTGGCTCTCAGGTAACCATCATGTTTCAGGACTGGTATCAGACACACCTACCTGAGGTGCCACTACAACCCTTGAATGGTCTACATGTATGGGGGCTGGAGTGACAAGGCTTATCCGCATTTTGGGGTATATCAGGATCTGGTTGTTATTCCCCACTTCTGTGGCTGGAGTGGACACACAGGTGGAAACCTTGGCTTTAGTCTGCCCACCCACTGGACTGTATAATGGGGTACCCTGTTGATCGGGACAAATGCTCATATGTTTGGATGACTAGCCCAATTGTGTTCAGAAAAGCAAGATTTGAACCGGGCAAGCCCTAAGAATACCAGCTGTGATCGAAAAAGGTCGCCAAAACTCAGATGAAGCTTAGCCAGGAGGAACCTGAAGGCCCGTGGGTGTAGTATGGAAAAGGATCCGGCACTGGTGACACTTGCCCCAATGCCTAGTATGTTCTGCACGGGGAAGTCTGACTGAGAACAGATGTTAAGAATAAGTTGTTGATGTTGGATACACCTGGGGAGGAAGATTGCCTGAGGGACTGCTGGTCAAACCCAGTATCTTGCCGGCTAGAGCCCATGCTTACGTTAAGAGGGTGATTGTTCAAGTTCATAATGTGTCTGACAAGGAGATTCGAATAAGAAGAGGGTGCACTCTGGCAAGTGTACATTGTGCAGATACTGCAGTGCTGCCCAATAGCAAGGGTTCAAGGAAAAATGACAGAGTGACTCCCGACTTGTTTGATTTCGGTAATTCCATGTTGCCTGCTGAATGGAAAGTGAGGATCAGTGAGAAGCTTGCCAAAAGAGACCAGGTTTTTTCCCTGAAAGAATGGGATGTGGGATGTGTGCAAGGGGCTGAGCACCATATCCGGCTACATGATGAAAGGCCTTTTCGAGAGAGATCTCTGCGCCTGGCCCCGGCTGACATAGACGATGTGAGGCGGCATTTGCAAGAGATGCTTGCTGCTGGTGAAATACAAGAGTCCAGGAGCCCCTATGCCTCCCCCATTGTAGTAGTGAGAAAAAGAATGGGGCGTTCAGATGTGTGTAGACGATCGCACTTTGAATCGGCAGACCAACCCAGACCAGTATACCATGTCATGATACAGGACGCCTTTGAATTGTTTAAATGGCAGTAAGTGGTTCTTGGTGTTGGACCTCCGCAGTGGGTACTATCAGATCCCGATGGCCCCAGAGGACCGAGAGAAGACTGCATCTATTTTCCCCTAGGTTTCTATGAGTTTATTCGGATGCCCTCAAGGATTTCAGGTGCCCCAGCCACCTTCAGTGCCTGATGGAACATGCTGTGGGGACATGAATTTGCTCGAGTGTCTGGTTTACTTAGATGATGTCATAGTGTTTGGTCACTGTTGGAAGAACATGAACGTCGATTGTTCAAGGTCCTGGATCAGCTGAAAGGGTTTCGGTCTCAATCGATCTATAGACAAGTGCCAATTCCTTCAAACTTCTGTGAAATATATGGCCACATAGTATTCACTGAAGGCATAGAGACTGACCCCATCAAAGTGGAGGCTTTGACCACTTGGCCTCAGCCCAGGAATTTGAAAGAGCTGCAATGGTTCCTGGGGTTTTGTGGTCATTATAGACGGTTTGTCAAAGATTATTCTCGAGTGATCCGCCCCCTCCTCAACCTCACTCAGAGGTACCCTCCCATGCACAAGAAGTATAAAAAAGCTGTGCGCTCTGAGATGGAGAAGAAGTATTTTCGGCCGAATGCTGTGTTTGGGACCTGCTGGACTACTGATTGTGAGGAAGCTTTCTATGACATCATATATCAGCTTGCCCATGCCCCAGTGCTGGCATATGCTGACTCAGCCAAGACGTACGTCCTCCATACTGATGCCAGTCTACAAGGATTGGGGGCTGTGTTATATCAGGAGCACTCGAATGGTCTGAGACCTGTGGCTTTTGCCAGCAGAAGTCTGGCTCCTTCAGAAAAAATTATCCAGTGCATAAGCTAGAGTTCCTGGCTCTGAAGTGGGCCATTGTTGATCAATTTCATGACTATTTGTATGGTGCCAAGATATTGGTAAAGACTGATAACAACTTTGACCTATGTGCAGACCTCAGCCAAGCTGGATGCCGCTGGCCATAGGTGGCTCTCTGCGTTGGCCACCTACGACTATGCTGTTGAGTACAGAGCAGGTCTAAACCATATAGATGCGGATGCTCTCTCTCGGAGACCTATGCCACAAGCTGATTGGGTCAGGTTGTCAGAACCTGACATAAGAGCCCTGTGCCAGAAATTTGACAAGGAGGAACCGGTGTCTCTGATACTGTAGACTGCTTGGTGGATTGCTTGGGGCCATCCGAGAACTGCATACCTGCTGCCTACTGTCATTTTTCTGCATTAGACACTAGTTCACTGCCCCAATACAACAATGATAGTCTACAACGGGCTCAATCCCAAGACTCTATGATAAAAACGACAGTGGAGGCTTTGCAGGCCGGGAGGGACGTGTCCAAGTTGCATTCCACTGACCCGAGAACTGCCTTGTTATACAAAGAAGGGCCAAAGTTAAAGCTGATTAATCAACTACTATACAGAGAGACTGGATAAGGAGGGCGGGTAGACAAACAACAACTGGTGCTGCCGGTTGCTTTTAGAGAACTGGTTTTGAAGTCCCTGCATAATCACATGGGGCATCTGGGCATAGACCGAACACTTGACCTGGTATGGACCTGATTCTACTGGCCAAAATGAGTACAGATGTAGAGCAATATGTCAAGACCTGTGGTCGCTGTTTGCAGAGACAAGCCCCACTCAGAGAGCTGCCCCATGATCAATATCACCACTAGTGCACCTATGGAACTGGTCTGCATTGATGTCCTGAGTTTAGAACCAGATCTGAAAAATATCAGTAACATATTGGTAGTCACTGATCATTTTACCCGGTATGCACAGGCCTTTCCTACTAAAGATCAGAAAGCAACCACTGTGGCTAAAGTACTCGTGGAGAACTTCTTTGTCCACTATGGGGCCCCCCAGACGATCCAATCTGACCAGGGGAGAGACTTTGAGAGCCGCCTGATTAAAGAAATGTTATCTTTGTGGGGAGTATGAAAATCAAGAACCACCCCATACCATCCTCAGGGAGATCCCCAACCTGAAAGATTTAACCGCACCTTGCTCGATATGTTGGGCACACTGCAACCCAAAGACAAGCCTAGATGGAGCCAGCAGATCAGCATCCTGGTTCATGCTTATAACTGCACCAAAAGTGATGCCACTGGGTTTTCCCCATACAGGTTGATGTTTGGGAGAGAGGCTAGACCAGGGTGGTACAAATCACTTTTTGACCCGGTGGCCAGTTTGGCCACCATACCTCAAAATCTGGTGGGCAAAATTTTTTTTAGGCGGCCAATTTTTTTTTTTTTTTACACCCGCTGCAGAAGATGGAACCAGCAGAGAAACACGGTGGCTGGACTGGACACCCCCCTGCCCCCCCAGTCAGTACGTTGTCGCCTGCTTTAAATTTAAACTGTCTCGCTTGAAGATGCCCAGATCAGGACTGAAAATACAGTGTAGTCAGTGGCACACTGTAGCTTTTATTCACTGAGCCCTTAAAAGGACTTTTGATGCAGTGCCAGTGACTATTTGATCGCTAATTCAGCCCCCTCACCCCACATACACACACACACACACACACACACACAAAAGCAAAGTTACGCTCTCACTGAGCTCACTCCTGTCTCCCTCTCTTACTGCCTGAAATCAGAATGGCGCATGGTGGGCTTTCCCAGTGATAATCAAGTCCCACCACTCAGGTGAGCACCCAATTGCTTACTTCATGATTCCTCCTTGGTGTCCTCCTCTGGCGCAGACTCGCTGGTGGGTGATGCGCTGGACTGATGGATCTCTTCTTCCTCCTCGCAGGCACGTAGACAAATGGAGGCAATTCCATTCACACGACCGCGCTGTCTCTCACTCATGGGAGTCTTGATCCCGCGCATGTGTGATTTCAGCAGCTCAGCTCAAAATTCATCGACAAGGCTGCTGAGCCACTGCACATGTGCGCCGAAGGTGCGGCTTACTACTCGCCAGAATGGCGAGTTCTTACAGAAATCTGGTGGCCAGAATGATTGGCCAGGTCGCATTTGGTGACCTGGCGACCCTATTTGTTTCACCCTGGGCTAGACTGCCAGTGGATGTACGTTTTGGGGTTTCCCCCTGATGGGGTGCAAGCAGAAAATCATCTACAGTATGTACAGAAGTTGAAGGCCCAATTGAACCATGCCTACCAACTGGCCCAGACCATGGCTGCTAAATGAAACCCGGCCAACAAGGAGAGGTATGATAAGAAAGTGAAAGTAATGGAACTGAGAGAAGGGGGTAGAGTACTATTGAGGAATTTGGGACTGCATGGCAAACATAAAATTGCTGACAGATGGCATCACCTCCCTCATATTGTTGTGTGAAAACTGTCAGATTTACCTGTATATAAAGTGCGGCCTGAAAACAATTCAAAAGATGTGAAAACTATACACAGAAATCATCTGCTGCCAATCGGGCAAATCTTGATTGAAGCTGAACCCCCCAATGCCCCTCCCTCCAGGCCTATGACTAGATCTGCTGCCAAGAAGAAACCCAGACCACTAGATTCTTCAGAAAGCCAAATAAGAGAGCCTTGTCTAAACCCCTCTGATGAAGATGATCGCCACTCTGTGTCCGACGACAATGAAAATAATATTGAATATTATCCCTCTTATGAGCTGAGCCAGCTGTTTCGAGGCAATCCCCTCATTAACTCTGGAGATGAAATTTGGCTTTCTGGACTGTTTGAGCCCCCAGCTCTGTCTCCGGAGTCCATACTCCCAGAGGATGAAGTGAGCAGCAGCAAAGCCCAAGGGGTGGGGTCTTTGAGCCTGGCTGAACTGTCTGGCCTGGCTGAACTATCTGACTTTTCAGATGAAGGAAGTGATGTGGGGGAGCAAGCCAGTGATATGCCGGAACCTGAAGAATGTTTTAAGTGCCCTGATGGTTCCTTACTAGTGCCCACACAACCCTCAGCTGAGTCAAGTGGTGTGGGTCCTGAGGTAGAGGATCATGCCCCGGAAGGTACTAAGAGCACTGGGTCCTTTTCCTCTGCGGAGGTTCCTCCTAGTAATCTCAATGAGGCTGAAACAGAATCAGGGCCTGTAGCAGGGTTCTCCAAGACCCCTAGACGCTCCAGCCAAGAAGTACGGCCTGTAATAAAGTTGAGTTATGAGTCTCTGGGTCAGCCTGTGGATCTGCCCTTGAATGTGGTCCATAAAGGGGTGTATGTATCCCCAAGCTCCTTGCCTAAGTTAGCCTTGGGGGATAACTCCAGCCTGTTAGTATTGCCCTTAGAGTGTGGTACCCCAACCCCAGTTAGCCCACCAGTAGCTGATAGAAGGCCCCCCTTTCAGGTGTCATGCACAGAGAGTAATGACCTGATTCAAAAGGAAAAGGTTATGTGTGTGTAATGTTGCATAAACTGTAGTAAACTGTAAATACAGTAGTAATGCATATGATCTCAAGTGTGACACAATGTTAATTAAGATGTTTGCCTTAAAGTAATTTAAGGGTAACTACTTGACGCGGATGCCAAGTTCTTTCTAGGCCAGGAAGGGTGTAACCCCCCTATAAATGGGAGTTCCTAAAAACCTCCTAGGAGCTGCCTAAATGTTCCCCCTGGTGGTTGGCGTTAGGCGTTTAAGCCGTTTTAAATGGCAATGCTGTGAGTGCTTTTAGAGCCTCTGTGTACTGTCCCATTAAGGGCTGCCTGCTTGTTGTTATAATTAGCTCGAATGGGGGGGAGTCTGTGTGTTTCTCTGCTCGAGTCCCACTCGAGCTGCTGCCAAAGTGCTCTGTTTTGCTGTCGCTGATTGCGCAGAGGAAGCATGTTATAAAGATGTAGCTACTTGCTGGGAATTGTTAAGAGTGATAATGAAGATACAGTTTGTTCTAACCTGCTTTCTTGCAGCCTGGACTGTTTCTGTTGTGCCCCACCATGTTGGTCCTGAACTGTTGAAGTGGACCAATCAAATCATGAGGACTCCTTGGGGAGTCGACTGACCAATGAAGATACAGCTGGTAATACTGGGAAGTGGCATTATGGGCTATGGCGCTTTTTTGCACCACTGAGAGCAAAAGTAAATGACTGGCATGTGTAGCCAGCCTATGAGGTCGGTAGGCGCCGAGCTGTGAGGATTGCTCCATGCAGTTAGGGCAAATCGCTGTGTCTGTGGAGAAGGTGGAGCACTGAGCTTCTGCGCCATTGAGTGATCACGCGGGAAGCGCGTGAAAGGCCTGAGGTGGCTGTTTTCTTTGCCAGCGCGTCCCGAACCAAATCCGCCGGCATGCGGTCAGAGGAGGCTGTATATAAACACAGCTACCTACCAGGCTTCACCTGAAGAGGACTGGAGAATCTGCTGAATCCTGCTCGGTCTGTCAGGACGTTTGAAGCTGCAGTTAACGCCCAAAGTTGCTGTGAGTTCGCTGGTCCTGGAAGCAGCTGCCTGGTATGGTACCTCTGTTGTTTTCCATATAAATGTGTGAGGAGGCCTCTGAAACTCAGGCTCAGCCCTGCAAGTGGTGAAAGAGTGGGTCTTTGTTGGAACTGTGAGTACTGAATCAAGGTAGCTCCCTGTTAATGCTTACAAACCAAGGCCAAGTCGTTTTGTTGTATTGCTGACTGTACTAAGCAAGCCTTCTGGCTCCCACTGATTTTCTCCAGAATTAAATGCTCAGTTGTGTAAGGGCCCCAAGCAGCTGCATCGAGGGACTAGCAATTAGGGCTTGGGTACCCAGAGACAGTAATTAATAGGTTAGGCCTGTGCACAGAGCCATAGGTAGGTTTTCATATGCTGTAGTGGTAAGCTAATTACTCTGATTTTCCCCCGATCCTTGTTATCTCCCCCTCAAATAAATCCGATCGCCTGTTCTGCAAAAGTACACTGGCTAGTCTGTGTATTAATGGTAAAATACTGCACAGTGAATGTGGTGTAACTCTACCTTACTTTCCAGGGGGTCCACGGAGTGAGCTGACTGGATCGAGCCGGGGGGTAAGTGTGTGTGGTGAGGATGCTAAAATTGCACCGTGTGGGCCACTAGTGGGAGGAAAGGGGGGTTGCAGCAACCCAGAGGGCAGTGACCGAGTCAACCTCGACTGTTCTAACCCAACCTCTGGGTGGAGGCACCCGCCAACGGATCTGGGCCCCTCACCCTGCTACAGTTAGGGCAGGCAGGGGTAGTAGCCCTAGGGATAGTGCCCCCCTGGGGGTTACATATAGTTTTTACCCATCTCCTTTTCTAAAGCTATCAAATACTTCCTGATATCATGTTTTGTTGCACAGGAAGACAGCCTCAGCTGTGTCCTAAAATCAGCAGCAGCATACAGACAACAAACCATTTAGCACAGGTATATTTGCTTGGACTTACTGCTCAACACTTTATGTTATACTTGTATTGGGGGTGAGGGGTTGCATCCTGTCAATTAGTAACCAAACTGCCATGATCACACTCAAGAGTTTCTGCAGCAAAGAGAGCTTTATTAATTTGCTGGCTGGCAGGTTACACCCCTTGGGCTGTTTTTTTTACCCTTGTTTAAAAAGTAAAGCCCTCATGTAATACTTCTTATAGTAATCTCTGCAGACCAGCATGTCACATTTTTTTTGGGGGGTTGCCAAACACAAACTAGATAGAAGACTACCCTGATAGTGGCCAGTTAGCAAGGATCCGAGAAATAAAGGACAGAATATGTAGTACAACATACTTACATAGAGGAAAGGAAATGTAACTACAAGTTTATTTTACTTCCGGGGATTACTTTTTGCCTTGCATATCCCTAATTTGACACCATGGGGTGCACTTTGTTGCAGCAGGGCTGCTTTAACCGTCACTACAGTTTTCCAACTGGGATAGGGTCTCTGACTCATCACATATACCCTCCCAGCTTATATGTGATAGGGCCAGGGACCCTATCCCAGTTGGAAAACTGTAGTGATGGTTAAAGCAGCCCTGCTGCAATAAAGTGTACCCTATGGTGCCAAATTAGTGATATGCAAGGCATAAAGTAATCCCTGGAAGTAAAATAAATTAATAGTTACCTTTTCTTTCCTCAAGATGTAGGTCATACTCATATTCTGTCCTTTATTTCTTTGAGTCTTGCTAGCTGGCCACTATCAGGGTAGTCTTCATCTAGTTTGTGTTCGACAACCTCCCCAAAAGAATGTGACATGCTGGTCTGCAGAGATCACCATAAGAAGAATTACATGAGGCTTTGCTTAAACAAAAGTAAAAAAACAGCCCAGAGGGAGTAACCCCAGCTAGCAAATGAATAAAGCTTTCCTTGCTGCAGAAACTCTTGAGTGTGATCATGGCAGTTTGGTTACTAATTGGGATGATGTAACCCCCCTCCATCTCAGTATAAGTATGACATAAAGGGCAGAATTCAAAAAGCACATGCGCTCGGCATACTTGGATGCCCCGGCGCAAATGAGATGCACTGAGGAATTGACTGTGGTATTCACAGAGGATGGATCCGTGAATACCACAGTTGCACCCAGCCCCAGATGCAGCGGAGCAACCCCCTGGTTGGGCTGGGAATCCAGTTTGGCAGAACATTGCACGATGTGCTGTGCCCAAAGTTGCTATTCAGTACCAGCAACATGCCAATGGGGCCATTAGGCATGCACGGCACAGTAAGGCCATTTGCAAGGCATTACAGCCCCATTTGCATGCATTGTGCAAGGATGCACCCAGCTGAATGCACCAGATGCCCTGCTAGGGCTGTGGTCCACACACACAGAGATGCTCATCCCATCCAGTAGAACCACTCCCGGCCCTTCCCTGGGTGACCGCATCCCACGCACACCAGGATGTATCCATGGTGGTCCAGTGTCCCACCCTCCCTGCCTGAAGTCCCTGTGTTATGCCGCACCCTGCGGTGGTACAATACATTAGGCAGTACCTCCCTACCATGCCTGCATCCCCGTTCACATGCCGCTCCCTGTGGTGGTAATGCAGTAAGATCAGAACCCACCCTCCCAACCCTGACCCGAATGCACCAGCGACAGCACTCCATAAGCCCCTCCCGTAGCCCAGCAGACCTCCCACCCCCACCCACTCAGGCACCCCAGACCCACCCGCCCCCGTCCCAACATAGTCCCACCATCAGCAGGCAGCTCAACCCACCCCTCATACAGCCACAGCTGCCCGCTGACAGAGCTGTTCAGAATAACAGCTAGTACACTTGCAGCCTCATTGGTGGACCCTGTCAACCAATGGGCTTGTAGTGTGTACTGCATGTGACACTTGGACAGCTGATTCTGATCACTGTATCATTTTTTGTAATATATAAATGGGTTATGGACTGTCTCTCTTGAGAAATGCTGAAACAGCATGTGAGATCACACACACACACACACACACAGGTTTTAGATACAGGGTGTTACCTGGTAGGCCAGAAGCTAATTACAGACTTTAACTAAGTTAATTATAGCTGTAGTTGCTAAGAAGGAAATTCATAAACTTTTACAACGCTTAGAGGAGGAAGAGCAGATTGTGACATTTTAGTGCAAAGTCATAAAAGAGGCTTTGATGTCCTGGGAAGGGGAAACTGATCACAGATCAAAGAAATGTCATTTGAAAGAGAAAATGAGTTGTGCTGAGGATTACAGAATTTAATTCTTTAAAAAGACATGCTGTTTTTGCATAGATATATTTTTTTTATATATATTCTGACAGAAGAGGAGCTAGGTGACCTCACACAAAGGGGTTGGCAAATACAGTTTTCTTTGAGGAATATTCTGTTTTACTTCAGAGAGAGAGACTTCTGTCTAGACTCAGATTGAGAAACTCTATGAGCACTTTAAGCAGGTATTTAGAGACAGAGAGAGAGAGACAAATCTAAATACTGTAGTAGGACTTGCACTGTTTAAACCTTGTTCTTTTAAATGATTGATATGGTTCTTGTGATATTGGTTCTGTATTTTATATTTTACGTATTTTGTTTCTATTTTAGTAAAACTCTATTTTTAGAGTCTACTTGGTCTGTCTTTGATTTCTTTCTTTTTGCAATTGCAGTATATATGGTAAAAGCAGACACTGTACATAAGCTTGAATGGTGATACCAAACTGGAAAAAGGTAAGCGTTTTAAATCTGAGGTCTTTTATTACAGTTTTTAAGGGTTCATTTCTGTACACCTGGTTAGGTGCCCGTGGGCAAAGATATCTGGCCCCCCAAAGACAGAAATATCTGATCCTGTACATTGGGTACGCTTAGCAAGAGGTTCACAGTTTGAATTCCTCCAAGACTTGAGACCAAAGGTTGATTTGAACCCACAAAACAGACCAGGAGGATTACCTGTTTCTGTTAACTGTTCACAAGACTGTGCTCAGAGGTTGGCACTTTGGGAGTAGAGGGCTGACCTGCTGAGTGGGTTTGTGACACTGTACACTGTCATTCACAAGGTAACCCTGAAACTAGGGTGGCTGAGGACCATGAGATAATAGTGTTGAAAGCACAGATTGGACAGAATGGCAGATCTCTGATTGGACGTTGTCAGCACCTTCCCACAGGGGATGGAGCTCGTCATTACTGGAGATTTTAATATAAACTAGGATGAAAAGGAGGCTGCCCCTTTAAGGGACTTGATAGCCACCACCAATATGGCACAACTTGTCACCTGCCCTACCGGCAGAATTATAAAACTGGAAGCAGCACCCTCCTAGACTGGGTTCTAGCAAGATCACCATTTCAAATCTCTGAGGTCAAGGTTCTACTGGACACTACTAGTGACCACTCCCCAATCACACTCCTGTGGTCAAATCAATTCACCAAAACCCACCCATCCTCATAGAAATCAGGGTCCTGAGGAAGGGTAAGCTTGGAGTGCTCAAATCAGCACCGCCCTTCATGACTGGGCTCCAATCGCTCGGCATCTACCTTAATCAGGCCCTCAGCACTTCATTAATGGCTTTAGCGCCATCTGTGACATCTCGCCTCTTACGAAAAGAAAAATTAGAGGGCAGGCAATGGCTGGATTAATGGCAAGCCCTTCCCACCTGAAAGAAAGGAACATACTCTGGGAGAAGGCCAGAAACACAGGTAACAAGCATGACTACCAGTGCTGCAGAGTGGCCAGAAATTGCTGCATAAAACTAATCTGGCTCACCAAAGTCAACTACCATAAAGCACAGCTTGCCAGTTCCTGGGGTGATGGTAAAAGATTCTGGGATAGCATCAAAAGTATCCTTGGTAAGGAGGACAAGATGCACCTCCAGCTGTTAAATATCAGTAACAATCCCACTACAGACCCCCTAGCCATTGCGGAGGCCTTCAACAAGGCCTTCACTGATCTCACCCCAGTGCTACCACCGCCCCATTTCCACCCTGAGCAGGACCATACCAACAGCAGACCCACCGAATATTCTCACCAGACCTTTTACTTTATAAGGCTGACTGTGAAGGAGGCCCTAACTATGGTCAAGAAAGTACTTGGTAAGACCAGACAGGGCAGCAACGGGATCAACTTGAAACTACTGTCCCTCACCCTGGACGTTCTTGTAGTGCCCATTACCATGCTGTTCAATAAGTCCCTGACACTTGCTCAATTCCCGGAGGTTTGGAAGCAGGCCCTAGTCATGCCTGTGCACAAGGTAGGTGACAAATCCTTGGTAGCCAACTGTAGACCCATCTCAATACTCTCTCCCCTGTCCAAAGCACTGGAAAAGATTGTGGCTGGTCAACTCATTGACTACTTCAACAAACGTAATCTGGTATGCCCCAACCAGCATGGTTTGAGACAAAGTCACAGCACCATCACTGCCCTGCTGGACTTTACAAACTATGCACACAGGCTCTGGATGAAGGCAAACTGGTGGGGTCTGTATTCACTGACCTCACCAAAGCCTTCAACACAGTCAACCACCCCTGTTATTGACCCAACTATAAACATGAGTGGCGCTTAATGCCCTCTGCTGGTTCCAAGACTACCTGACAAGAAGAAATCAATGTGTCAAAATTGGGCAAACAGTATTCAGTACAAGAGAGGTATCGTTAGGAGTACTCCAGGGATCAATACTGGGGCCCCTACTCTTCAGCTTCTTCTTAAATGACCTTCACACTGCCGTGACACCAAACTCATACTGTATGCAGACAATGTAGTGCTCTTGGGCAGCAGCACATCCCATGAACTGCAGGCCTCCTTCTCCTCTATCAAGATCTGGTTCCGTAGTCATAAAATACTACTTAACTACAAGAAGACCAAGGCCATGCTTATTTCCAGCCCACACAGCAAAAATAAGCACCACCCCCTCATCATCACTAACTCCCACAGTGAGCCACTGGAACAAGTCCACATGTTCAAGTATCTGGGGGTCATATTGGATGAAACCCTCACATTTGCTCACCACATTGACTCTCTGGTCAAGACAGTCAATACTAAAATTGGTATCCTATACAGGCACAGGCCATACTTGTCCCCAAGGCCCTCCACCGCAATCACAGCTCCATCTTATCGCATATTGACTATGGACTAGTGGTGTACGGGCAGCGATGAATACTGCATTAAGAAGGATCCAGGTGGTGCTAAACAAAGCCTGCAGGCTAGCCCTTGATGCTGAGCATGACACGACACCTGTACGCTGTAAGAACATGCAAACTGGCTATCCTTAAGAAACAGGGTCAAATTCCAGACTTGCACCCTAGGGAAGAAAGCGCCCTGGGCAAAACACCACCCATGTAGGCAACCTGTTAGCAGCTGCTAACACACCACAGGCTACCAGGGGAGGACCAGAGGGGCCTTGGCCATCCCTCTGGTGCACCTCACTTGGGCAATGTGCATTTGACTACTGGGCTCCACTGTGGATGAATGAACTCCTGGCACCTTCTTGCCACCAGTTGTTGGGCCAAATTCAAAACTGACCTCAAACAGCACCTTATAACACTCTCTATGCACCTGTGTCTAGGTGACTGACTAGAGGTATCCCACCTCTGCCTCTTTTACAACTTGGTCACGCCATGTCCTCCTCGAGCACTTGGTCATGACATATCATCCTCAGCACACCCTCCACACTACCCCATCCACGGCTAACAATGCCCTTCTCCCAATCCAATGACAAGGCTCTCTGTGACTGCACTAGTTTTGTTTTACCTTTATGTTTATGTGCATGCATTAGCACTGTTAGTGTCTGTATCCAGGATGTATTGTATATTTGTTCATTTGTGTTGCTATTCTGTTTTCTCCTGTGTAACTTGCTTACAATCTATGATGTAGAACCTTTGTAAAAGAGCTTGCACTCAAAGGTGTTTTCTGAATCAATCATAAATACATAAATAGGGATGGGCTGGCACTTAATTTCATTAGTATATAGGAAGGCTTGGGTCTTGTTTTTGCCAGGAAGTGACTAGTCTAGAGGAGGAACTTTCTGAAAAGGATATTTCTCTGTATTTTCTTGTGTTTATGTTATGAAAGGGGCTAGCACTGTGTAACAATTGCCCCATATTTCCTTGAACAGAATGCAGATGTATGAATTACAAACCTAGTATTCCTCTATTGTTTAATAGAACATGATTGACAGCTCACGACACCTGAACAGTATAAGGACTGCTCAGGTAACCTACAGTCAGGTTACTTTGGGCTGAGGCAGAAAGGGACCTCGAGGAAAAGCAGTGTGGAGCCAGAGAAGCAGCTAAAAGTGAGAGACATGCCAGTGCTGAATTACTGAGATCCTAGTTACCCAAGGGTGAAGGCGAGGCAAACTTAAGGTGGAGCTCAGTTTGAAAGTCCTGTAAAGCCTAAAAGCAAGGAGGAATCACTGTGGCCTGGGATTGGCCCTGGACCTCCAAAGGTCAGGTTTGGGCTACCTGGATGCTAGAAGCTGCTCACCTAGAATTTACCAAAGGGAGAGGACTTAGACTGGTGAGAAGCTGCAGAGGCCTGAGAGTGCAGATACTCAGACTGCAGAGGAACTTGGAGAAACTCAGGGGCTATTGGCAGGGTGGCCATACCATGCGATGGGGTCAATTCCTGGTCTCTAGAGAGCATTGTGAGGTCCACCTGCAGTGCTATAGTGAGAGGTCTCCTAGCTAAGCTCCCAGCCCATACTCTTTATTGTTTTTTTTATAGTATCCTGACAAAAGTCTGCACCTGAAAATACCACCTGTACATAACTGGCAATAAAACAGCACCTCAGGGTGTTTTGCACCATATTTTATGATTCCTGCTGTCTTCTGTAACTGAACCCCATGACAAGACCCTGTAGGGTAACCATCCTAAACTTTTTGTAGAGGATGTAGAAGTTCAGGTTCCACAGGTCCAGGATGGGCCTCAAGTCTCCCATGGACTTGGGGACAAGAAAGAAGTAGAAGTAGAACCCCCTGTTCCATTGATCCTCTGAAACAGGTTGTATGGGTCTTTTTCACAGCAGAGTATGACTCTCCTCTGGCAGCACTGGTATGTGGCTTGGAAGGTAAGCTGATGAGTACAGAGGAAATTCTGAGGGCATCTCCAGGAATTCTAGAGCATGTCCTTGATCTTGAGTTGCAGGACCCAAGAATCTGTTGTAATCTCTTGCCACCCGTCGAGGTGGAGGCAAAAGCGACCTCCTACCACCGCATCCTGGGTCACTGGATGAGGGGGGGTCAAGCAAGGAGTCAGTCTGAAGCAGGACCTATGTCCAGGACTGCTCCTCCACCTCTTGAGGATTTTCCTGTGGTGGAGTTAGGGGCAGGCAAGGCTGCGCCAGCTTTACACTTGCTTGGCTGTTTGACCCAGAGCTAGGGTCTGTGAGTGGCATGCCGAAAGGCACCCTCTGCATACGCTAGGTGGGTGTGGTAGAGGGAATGGACAGACCACAGCATCCTCCTGAGGCCTACATGTCATTAAGAATCTCTGCACATCCGTTCTGAGGAGTTTGTAACCTGGAAAGGGATGTTCATGATAGATTGCTGGATGTTGCTGGCAAAGTCTGATACTCCATGCCAGGAATATCTCTGCAAGCAAATCTCCACTGTAAATGCCCTGGCAGAGGCATCTAAATCATAGTATGCTGTTCTCAGAAGGTGTTTGACCACATCTGCCTCAGACTGAAGGGCCTTAAGCAATTCTTGCCTCTGGAGGTCTTCAGGAAGCCTGAGCTGCTGCTTTGGACTTCTTCAGAGAGAATTCTGATATTTGACATATGGCCCAAATAAGTAATTATTCTAATGACCAATGTGGAAGAGGTGAAAACCCTCTTGCCTATAAAGTCCAGTTTTGGGGATTCTATCGGGAGAGAACTAAGATGCTGGGAGGCTGAGGCCACTTAGCTCTATCATGGGCCATGTTTATCACCTCCAAATTGGCCTGTGAGGGCCTGGGCAAAAAGATCTTCCTGGAGAAAGCTTGCACAACTTGTCCACCTTTCTGGGCATGGACAGGATCATGGTAGATCTGTGCTAGGCAGTCATGGTGGCATCCGTGTAGGCACTGACCACAGGAGGGATGATGAGGGTAGGAGTGTCACAATAGCTGTCTAACCTGTTACTATTTGTATATAATGTTGTTATAAATATATATTTTTGAATTTCTGCTTGTGAAACATGGCAGTCAGCAAAGCATCATGGAACCTTGAATTTTCAAAAATATACTGTTCTCTCTCTGAGTGGAAGGAAACAGCTAACTTTAAAAGAAACTGACACATGCCTAACAAAATCTGTGTGGAAATCATAAAAGTCATGTTCTCAGAGAGTTAGTGCTTTGAAGTTAAAATATTGCCTTTTTTATGAAGTGACGGAAGGGAGAATGCTTCCTAGTCAGTCTATGTCAAAAATCTCACAATGTTGTGAAATAGCTCATCAGGATGTTTTTCTGAACCATCGAAGGGGGTAATTCTAAACCTGCCATAAACCATGTTCTGTGATTCACTTGGGAGAAAAGACTTTTTTTTAATAATTGGAATATTTGGCCTTGTGTAGTGGCATGTGACTAATTCAGTATGCAGGAATGAATGTGACCTCACACTTGCAGCTCTGAGCTGTGACATCAGAAGGAGGGAGGGACATCCTGGCCTCTTTGATATTAGTGAAGCTTGGCTGAAAGGACTGACACTTGTATTCTGGACTTCTAAGAGACACTGCTGTTCCTGGACTCAAAGAGAGGCACTTCTGCCAAATTAGGTAATTTTAGCACCACTATTTGCCAACTGAAACTGGGGTAGGATTAGTTATTCAGTACAAGATAGTTTGTTTATAATTGTCTGTTTATTTTCTGACTGTAACCTTAATGTGTATATATATGTATATATATATATATATATATATATATATATATATATATATACACTATATTCCGTGTTTTGTATTTTATTCACTTTTCAATTTTAGTAAACTTTGTTTTCCTTAAAAGCTGCCTGAGACATGCTTATTTATGTGTGAATGGTGGAACAGTCTAAATATTCTAACACAGCTATTAAGTGATTATTGTGTCACCTTATGCAGCCACGCAAAGAAGGATCTGTGTAAAGATCCAGTAAAGGTAAGAAATACCAGAGTCACATTGAGTCAGAAGTTGTGAACCAGGTTGGTTGTATGCCCACTGCATCAAGTACTGCACTGCTTTCCCTGAAGGGAGTGTGATATTTGGACCCGTTACCTGGGTGTGCTAGCTAAAAAGGGTTCATAACTGACCCCAGGACTTGAGACTAGTCATTTGCTCAGACCCAAAACAAACAGGAGAGCGTCCCTGTTTGTCCCCTGTTCACGAAAAGCACTTAAAGGTTAGGTACTGTGGTGGCAGAGGGTCTGACCCCAGGAGTGGGTTTGTGACAAGGAGAATCTGGCAAGTCTAGGTAGTTCACTAGGTTTCTCCTGGTAATGTCCTGCTCCATGGCATTGTCATTGAGGCACATGTCAGGAAGCATAGGATGACCAGGAACAGCTGTAACATTCACAATGAGTGTTTTATTATTAGTAATAACAGCAAAATAAAAAATACAAATTTGTTCAGTATAACTATTTACAAAGGCAGTACAAACAGAGAAAACTAAATCATTCTTCTGAGGGTATCTCTTAATTCCAAGTTTTAGTCTCTCACTCTCCTTGTCTCTCTAGAAAAAGCATTGCTGCTCTTTTGTAAGTCTTTGGGAACTTGTTAACAGAGCTTGCTTCTCACAGAATGTTCTTGTAAGTTTACAGAATGTTCTTTTAAGTTTCATTCCTTGCAGGTGCAGCAAAAGAGACACAGTGACTCAGAACTGATCTCTTGTTTACAACTCTACAAAGGGCTTAAAACTGCATCTCAGGTTAACCCTTTGAGTTCCAAATAGCTTTGCAATCATTTCAACTGTGTAACTATATACAGTTTCAAACAAAGGGATCCCATTATCACATAAAGTTTTATACAGAGATTCACATACATTTTATAACAGCAGACATGCAAGAGGGGAGAAAGACAGAAATAGCAAGGGAAGGCAGAGAGATAGAGAGGCGGAGAACTGCAAAACCGTCAGAGTGATCAGTTCCTAGGTCTCACGAGAAAATTTGGATGCGAACCAGACAGAGAAGAGACCAAAAGGAGAGGATAGAACAGACCTTATGCTTAAACTCTTTCTGCATAACAAAATGGGACAGGGCCTTATTCAACCCATTCACATAACCCCTTTTAAGAGGGAACCTGCTTTACAAAAACAGGTTTCCAAAACACTTTTAAATTCCTGTCTAACATTAGCTTATAACCTTTACAGTTCAGTGCACATGCAGCATAGCAAACAGAGAAGTTAAAATTCACAGTTTTTGTTTTCTCAACCTTTAGAACTCTCAGTTCCTGATCCATATCTTGGAGAAATCAGCACTGACATTCTCTTTCCGAGATTTTATTTTATTTTATTTAGCTTTTGTTTAGGTAAATACGCTTAGCCATAAAGACTATTTTCATGCATGACCCGGGAGAGTACAGAGACAAACTTCAAGAGAACAATCATGAATACAAAACACAAGTTACATGTAGATATTTGAGCATAACAATCATCATTTTGACAAGGAATATTAGGTAGCAAAACCAAAAACAACAAAATACAGTATTTAGGTTACATAAGGCAATAAATCAGGCAAATTAAAACATACAGACACTGATTTAAAAAGTGGTATAAAGTGCTAAGGAGTGATACCAGTTTGGCAGGGAAGTAGATGAGGTGGAGCTAGAGACAGAGGCGAGAGGAGTGGGGAAGCAGCAGTGCCAATGGTATAGACAATGAGAGGTACAGAGTCGAAGAGGGGAGTAACTATGTTTATGCTGGAGAGGGAAGGGAAACAGAAGATGAGAAAGTAGAGATAGGAAGTGAAAGCTAAGAGGAAATGCGCTTGGGTAGACCCCACCACCCATGGTGACGACTGAGAGGGGGGTGGGTTTAGAGGGTAAGGACTAAGGGGGTTTAAAACAGGAGCATATATGGGATGGGACTAGACAGTGTCTAAGTTCTCTCTTAAAGGAGATATGGGAAGCAGATTGATGAAGTGTTAGAGGGAGTGAATTCCAGAATTGGGGTGCATGACAGGCAAAGGCACTATTACCTTTTTTTGTATGATGTCTCAGGATAAGGACAGGCATATTTTCTGCAGAGCGTAACGCATAATTGGTTTTCTGGTAGGGAAGGAGACAGGCCAGACGTTTGGGTGTATGAGATCTGATAATGTTATCAGTGATGGACCCAAGTGAAAAGGAAATTAGGTCTTTAGGTGGGAGCCATCCAAGATCTGCGTAGAGAAGGCAGTGATGTTTCAGCCGTGGGGAGCTGGAGACAAAACGACAGATGTTATTATAAGTAACATCCCACTTACGAAGACATGAGCTGCTTATTGTCGCATATGTAGCAACCCTGTAAGTGAGAGAGAGAAGTAATATGCCACAGGCAATAGCAAGTCTAGTTGAGGGAGTGAGAGCATAACTAGTCCGGTAGGCAGTCCCAGCTTGGAGTTTACCTGCTTACAGGTAGATCAATTATGGAGATCAAAACTCAGGTATGGGTCAACGGTGACCTCTAGATATTTAAATGAGGTTACCACCCCAACAGATGTGCCATCAAGGCAGTAAACATTAAACTGAGTTTGGGAGTGTTTGAGTTTGAGACTGGAGCCAAATAGCATAGCTTGGGTCTTTGTTTTATTTAGAACAAGTTTGTGATTTGTAAGCCATAGTTGGATAAGTTGATAATCATGGGAGAGTTTAGAGTTTATGTCCTCAATGCTATTTGAGCTTGAATACAGAACAATGTCATCCGCATAAAGTAAGAAGGAAGTAGTAAGGAGATTATGGTACACTATTGATGACAATGGAGAAAGCAGAGGACATAGGATAGACCTTGAGGTACACCAATGTTTATGGTGACCTTGTCAGAGAGGGTGGAGTTAAATTGCACTTATTGGGACCTATCTGTCAGATAGCTGTCAAACCATTTTACAACATTTGGTGAGAAACCCAGAGAGTTTAGGGTAACAGCTAGGATGGAATGGTCAACTAAATCAAATGCTTTGGTCATGTCACTAAAAATGGCCCCAGTGAGCTTACCAGAGTACATAGCCACTAGGGTGTCAGACAAAAGTTTGAGTAGGGCAGTTGTAGTACTATGTCCCTTGTGGAAACCATGTTGAGTGTCTGTTAGGAGGTCATGTTTCAGGAGAAAGGCAGTAGTTTGGGTGGCCACAAGTTTCTCAAGAATTTTACTGAGAACAGATAGTATGGCAATGGGTCTGTAATTAGATGGGTTAATTTGAGCATCACTTTAAATTTAAATGGCTGTAGTGCCAGGTACCACTGTGTGATTCTAGAATTGTTATCCTTCATTTGGTTAAGCCAACAGAGAGGACTGTGATGTGTTACAAGTACAAAGTCAGCTCCTAGTAAGTAAAACTTAAGGGACTCCATGGCCCACTTTGCAACAAGGCATTCCTTTTCAATGGTGGAGTATATTTTCTCTCTGTCATGCAACTTCCTACTTATGTATAGAATAGGATGTTCTGTCCAATCTATGTTTCAACTCAGGACTGCACCTAGGCCTACCTCTGATGCATCTGTTTGTAACACAAATGGTTTTTCAAAGTCTGGGTTTCTTAAAACAGGGGCTGAACATAATGCAGCCTTAATGGCCCGAAAAGCCTTGTCACACTCTGGGATCCATTTCACATTGTTCAGGAACCATTTTTTTTTGTGAGTTCAGTAAGGGGAGTAGCTAACTCAGCAACACTGGGAAAAAATCTCCAATAATAACCAGCCAGCCTTAAAAATGACCTGACATGTTTCTTGGTCTGGGGGACAGGGCTGTTAGCTACAGCTTCCGTCTTGGAAACCTCTGGCTTGGCTTCTCCATTTCCCAAAACAGAGCCCAAATATCTGGTTTCCTGCATGCCCAGTGCATACTTGGTAGGATTAATTGTCAGATCTGCCTTTTTGATTGATTTGATAACTGCTCATAGATGTTCCATGTGGCTTATCCAGTCTGGACTGTACACCACAACATCATCCAGGTACAGCAGCACAATAATCAGTGTGAGGGATAAAATTAAATCCATGTACCGCTGGAATATAAGGCACTCATATAAACCAAATGGCATGGTGCTGAACAGACAGAATCCTATAGAAGCAAATGCAGTTTTGTCTCTAGATTATTTAGCTAGAGGAATTTTCCAGTAACCCTTGGTGAGATCGAGGGTACTGATATACTTGGCACTCCCCAGTCTGTCCACCAAATCATCTATTCTGAGCATTAGGAAAACTGTCAAATTCTGACACTTGTTTAAGTTTCCTAAAATCAAGGTAGATTCTTACACCCCCCTCTTTTTTGTTTCCAGTCACCGTTGGTGATGACCAAGCACTTCTCGACTCTTCTGAGATACCCAATTCTTTCATTTTTTTGTATTTCCTTAACCACGTCTGCTCTTAACCACTCTGATAATCTGTATATCTTTTGTCTAATAGGGCAAGATTCCTTGCCACTATTACATACTCGACCCCTGTTGCTTTGCCTAGTACTATGGTAAAAGTACTGTTAAATGTCTTTTGCAATTTATGAATTTCTGTGGTTTGTTTGGAAGTTAAGGAAACATTCACCTCTACAGCATCAGCAGTTCCAGTTTGTTCCAGTTTGTCATAAGCTACATCAATATCATCTTTATCAGTTTCTGGTAAAACTAGCAAAGCAGCTTTTGGTGTTCTTTCAACCTATTTCTTGAGGAGGCTAGCATGGTATATCTTAGTAGGATTTTTCCTATCTGGGGTCTCAATTCCATAGTTAACTGCCAGTACATCTAAGCACTTTATAAGGCTCTTGCCACTTCATTAACAGTTTATCTTGGGAGGCAGTATAGCACAGTGGTTTAAGGCTCTGAGCTGCAAACTGGTGACATCCAGCACACCAGACCTGGGTTTGAATCCTACAGCTTCCACTTGCATACTGTGTGACCCTGAGCAAGTCACTTAACTTCCTTGTGCTCCCAGGTCGCACCTGTAAAAAAAGCTTTCAGCTTAGTGTGCTACCTGGTTAAACAACTAAAAAAAAAAAGGAAAATTTGTAGTGGGTAACAGCAGCAAGACCTTTTCATCTGGCTCAAAACTTTTCTTTTACCCCATGGTCATAATACACCTTCTGCTGGTTTTGGTCCTCTTCCTGATTACTATGGGCATTTAAACATATTTTGCCAGTTCTTTCTCAGGGCACACTTAGAAGATGTAATAGATTGTTTCTGATGGGGGTTATTCTTCCCATGTTTCTTTATTACATATAGTGGCCTCTAGTTTCAAGTTCAAAAGTTCAAGTTTCAAGTTTATTGCAGGAACACTCCATTGAGCAAGCTCATTCACAAGGAGGTCCTGTGACATAAACACTTAGAGTACAAACACAGATAGGTAATGACAGTATATACATGAAATGCACATTACATGATACAGGCTGATATACATACAAGGGTACCTACATAGGTGACCGGGTGGTAAACATTGATATGAGACAGGGAAGCGACTTACAGGTTGCATACTGATAAATGAAACATGATGATTGGTGTGCAATACATATACAGTATTTTGGCAGCTAGAACAAACAACAGTCTACAACTGATATGGGGGAGGAGGATTTGATAGAGTAGCAGTGGAGCGTAAGCAAAGATAAAGCCAGGAGTAGAAGGGAAGGAAAGCAGTTAATATGACAAATCAATTATACCTTACCAGTGAATAAATGTGGCACACACGGGGAAGGAAGAGACTTAATGACAGTTACAGGTGTCTTTTATTTTGGCTGAACTTAGCGATTTGTAGAAGTTTATTGAAACTGTGCTAGTTAGTTTCAGTACAGTTTGTAATTGGTTCCAAATGGAGGGAAGGGCATATGCAATAGCACGTTTACCAAAGGAAGTCCGCGTCCTTGGTATGTCAAGCATAAGAAAGTCAGATTTTCTTAACGAGTATGCACTATGTGAGATACTAATAAGGGAAGAGAGATAGTTGGCAATTTCTGCAGAGCAGTTTAAGAGTCCATAGCCCAGCATGGAGCAGGCGTCTAGTAGTAAGTGATGTCCAACCAACAGCTGCATATAAGTCACAGTGGTGTGAACGGTAAGGAGTTGGTAATGAACCGTAACGCATGGTGATAAAGGATGTCCAGTTTACTTAGATTTGCAAGAGTGGTGGAGGAATAGATTACATCGCCATAGTCGAGTAGGGGAGAAAAGTGGCCTGTACAAGCTTGTTTCGAGTATCAAGGGGGAAAAGGGGCCTATTTCTGTAGAAGAAACCTAATCTTGCTTTTAACCTTCTAGAGACATCTTCGACATAGTCACTGAAAGATAATTTATTGTCGATCCAGATACCTAGATATTTAAATTTGGTTACAAATTCCAGAGGCTCGTTTAGCTGGTGACAATGAAGTCTTGGGCAAGGGTATTGGGGGCCTGTGACAGCACTGTGGGAGAATATCATCGCTTTAGTCTTCTTAGCATTGAGCAGAAGCTTTTGCCTTTATTAGATTATGCTCGTTGTGCTAAGTCCGCATGAAGCACTCCCTTGACTTCAGATAACGATGAGCCAGAAGTATACAACACAGTATCATCTGCAAAAAGTGCAGATTGACTGACGAAGGTTGTTCACCATATAACATTTTAAATGGTGAAAACCTGTTGATGCATGTGGCACTTCTTTGTAAGCAAAGCAGGTAAGGTAAGTATTGGTCCCAGTCTTTCCTTCCCTTTACAAACCTTTCTATGGTTTGATTAAAATGCCTAATGAGACTGTCTGTCTGAGGGGTGATAAGGGAGATTCTTATGGCAGTGATACCTAGTAGTCAGCACAGCTCCTTCAGTAATTAAGCACCAAAATTACTACCCTGATCAGTAATAATCTTTAAGTATACCTACTGAGCTGAAAATTTTGGCAAGCTCTGCTGCCACTTTTGGGGCTGTGACAGTACGCATTGAACTGTCTCTCAGTATAGAGTAACATAGTCACATGCTACCAAAATTAATTGATTACCCCTTTACTTTTGTCTAAGGGGTCAACCACATCCACTGCAATTCTCTCAAAAGGCACATTTATCAAGGGTAGGGGCACCTCATCTTTTTTAGTCACTGGGGCTACTTTCTGACACTCAGCAAAGGAACTGCAATAGGTAGCAACATCTTCATGCATTCCATGCCAGTAAAATCTATACAGCAATCTGGCAAGGGTGCAATCCATCCCTGAGTGACCAGCCATAGGACTATCATGTGCTGTCTGTAACAACTCAGATCTATACTTTTGTGATATAACCAGTTGTTCTATCTAGTCCTACCTGTATGTCTGAGGTTTAACCCAGACTCTGTACAGTAGCCCATTACATTTTTAAACTTATTTTTTATTAGAATATATAATAATGCATTACACAGTTATTCCATCAGGTAGGCACATACAATTAATATCCACCATATAGTAGATGTCAGCAACATTTTTTGCAGTAGTTCTGAAGTACAGCAACCCTGTTCTCGGTACATCACTTGGGGGTTTGCATATCTTATCAACATTTATAAATCCCAAATTATCGTAAGCACATTTCCTAAAATTAAAATTACCCTTGTAATTAGCCATGTTGCCATGAGAAAGAACATACATAGTTTTAAACATAACGCACCTCTTAAAGGGTTACACATCCCACCCTCAAACATCGGTTATTTGATTATTCTCTTTACAACCTCGCACGCAGCTTCAGCATGAACATAAACATAAGGTCACCCTGTTTTTGGTTTCACCCCAGCTGCCTAAAATAACCCTGGAGAGAAACATCGTTAGCTTGTTCTGAAAGAAAATCACAATCCGTGATCAGTTTAGTTTCAGCATTTTCATATGTTAACCCCTTATGCCCATCAGTCGTTTGTTGCCACTGTTTCTTCAGGCATCATCTTTCTTTTCTGGACTTCCAGATCTTGGAGCTGTGCTCAAATAAGTCCAAATCGAAATCAGTGAAAGGAAAAGAGTCCCCACCATCTGAGATTTTCTTTGGCTGGGCTCTTGTCACACAGCTGCTGAAACATCAGGATTTACTCCCTCTTTGATTAGCTCAATAAATCCTGGAAAATCTTTTCCAATAATCACAGGTACAGGTAACTTAGATACTACCCCCACTTTCATTTGGTGTGACACCCCATTAATAGTCAGAGTCACTTGGCTGGTGGGATAGTATCGAGTGTGCCCGTGGATGCAGATGACACCAGTACCTGGTCCTTTTGGACACTGTTTTCCCAGCACTTAAATATGCACTAGGGTCTGCCTGCTTTCTGAATCTATAAGTCACTTCACAGTCTTGTCTCCCACCATCACATCTGTTAAGTACTTGACCCAATTTGTTAAGGACAAATCTGCTCCTGTGCCACTCTTCTTACTACGGCACTTTCTGCAATATGACCTGGCTTATTACAGTTATAGCAAATAAAGTCTTTGGGCGGATTTGTTACTCCACAAGAATTTTATCAGATTTGAAGTTAAATGGGAAAGAGTGCCTTACTTGGCTGTTACTCGCTGCTGTGGCATCTGTCTGGCCATTTGGTAGTCTTCGCCAAATAAAGAGCCTTTTCCCACTTTCTGGTCGGTGTTCTTTACCCAAAGCTGTACATATGTAGGCAGGATGCTGATGAATTGCTCTATTGCAAATGTGTCGATGAGTCTGTGGGACTGTTTTGCCTCTGGTTGAGCTTTCATTTCATCAGGAGTTCTCTGAGTCAGGTGAAAGCTCTCGAGGACTGTCAACTGAGTTGTACTTCAGAGACCTAAATCTCTGCCTGTATGCATCTCCTGAGATGTCATACCTTTCAGGATTTCTTTCACCAGGTCACAGCTTTCTGACTGTGCAGTGTCCATATTGCTGTAGGCAAGTTTGGCTTTCCTGTCAAGTAAGGTACCAGTCTGATTGCCCATTGCTGCTTTGGCCATGACAGGCTGCAGCAACCCTTTCAAAAGTTGTCAGGTATGCTTTGATATCATGCGAGGGACACAACTTTGTAAGTTTAAGGTCTTTTAGTTGTTGATGTTTTGTTGTCCTGCTGAACTTATACCAGCTCCTCCAGCTTTGATAACTTGCAAGGCACCCATTGCTGCTTCTTTTCTCTGCTTCTGGAGTTGTTGCATTTCTTTTCTTTGTGCCTTTAAATGTTGAATCTTTTTTCTCTCTGTTGCATCTCCTCTCTTCTCCATTATATCTATAACAGTCTGGAGCTGTTTCATGACCAAAATGAAGGAGGGGTCATCTGGAGGAGACCTCAGGGTGCAGTGTGTGGAGGCCTTACCATCCGAGAAAACTGTGGAGCTGCTGGAGGGACTTCTGGGCCCCCTCACCCTCATCACTGTCATCCTCCTTATCCAGGAGTATGAGGTCCAGATCATAGTCATCCTCATCCCCTGGCTCTGAAATGGGTGCTGAGGACATCAGTGACTGAGAAGAGGCTGGTCATGAGGAAGCAGAAGGCATTGGCATGAGAGCCAGTTTAGCAGGCCCCACCGGTGACAGGCCTGGGGGAGCAGCAATCCAGTGCAAGAATTCCCAGAAGGAGATAAGCATGGCCTGAATGTCCATGGTAAGCAGCAATGGTAAGGGGCCTTGCAGTGCCAGTGGGGGTACTAAGGCCCGGTCTCAGCAGAGTAGGCATAGGTTGCAATGAGGGGTATGGGGCTCCATCATCGATAAGTCAGGCAGAGGCACAGTTGGCGGGGGCTGTATCCCAGGCGACTGAGGAACGGCCAGTGGCATTGTGGGAATGGACTCATGACAACAGGCCATCGCTGGCCAAGGCCTGGATGATGAGACACCCTGGTTGCCACCTGATAGTGAGGGGAGGTAGGCACAGCAGTGGGTGGGGAGAAAAGAACCCATCAATGACGAAGTCAGCACTGGCCACAGTGGAACCGACAGGGCTTCATTGCCAAGTTCCACCCATGGAGGAAGGATGAGGGAGGTAGTAGGGATTGACGGCAGGGGCTGCTGGAAGATCTGCCTATGATGAACCACTGCCAGGTGGACAGGGACTGGTGGGAGAGTTGCCAGAGTCGACCCTGAGGTGGGGGTGGACACAGCAAGGGTTGCTGCCGGCCCAGTGACATCCCTGGCATGGTTGGAGCTGGAAGCGTGACTGAGAACATTTCTGGGAATGCTTTCTTTATTCCAGTAAGAAGCCTCGTTAATTTGTCCCAAGCCTTGGTGGCATGGGAGCTCATGGACAGGGCATGGAAGTGGAGGAGCTCCTGGCTTGGAGCCTCCCTCCCTCTTGGCAACTTTCTGCTCCATAAGGTGTGCTTCTAGGGTTGTCTGGCCACTCCAGGTGGACTGGTGGAAGCCTTGGGAGATCTTGCAGGCCTTAACATCATGGTCAGTGCTGAGGCAGCGTTGATGCTGGCTTGTGGTCATCCTTGTCGGATATCTTCTGCCACAGCTGCAGTGTAAGAAGAGATTCTCAGAGTTGGTTAGCATAAAAGAATGAAAATCACTTCAAGTTTTAAAGTGATGAAAGGACTAGAGGAGAAAAGAAACAAAATTGTTATTGGCAATGTGAGAAATGTTGGCAGTTGACAAGTGGCAGAGGCTCCGTGGAGTCTGATGTGTGATCGTCAATAGTGGGAAAAGAACTGAGGAGGGTGCAGGGCCACCCACGGCTATATAAGGAGGACATTGACATGATGATGTTGTCGTGGGTGTGCCCAGCAGACCGCTAGCTAGAAAAGTTTCCATGTGGTCCTAGTGCCCAGCAGCTATAGTTCCAAAGGTTTGACCTGCTGAAAGAGATAGCTTCAAAATAAGATATACCAGCCCCCACCTCACCGGAATGGACTCTTTCCCTTGGGCTAAGCCTAAGGGCATCACCAGCAACCCAAACCTGGAGCAAGGGGAAACCAGTGCCACGAGCAGTGACGGAGCCCTCCTCGGCACTTTAAAAAGAACTGAGAGTCAGATTTGGCACTAAGGACAGCTCCGGAACCCAGCCTGACACAAAGAACAGTGCCGGAACCCAACCCAGCACCATGTCTGGCACCAACCTCTCCCTTGGTGCCAGAATCAGCACCAGGACTGTCCCAGCATTGCAAGCAGCACCGTGAGACAGAGGAGAGGCAGCGACATGGCTGGCACTAGATCAAGAAGGACCTCTAGACGATGCTGCAGATGCTAAAAGCTTAGGACTAGGCCCACAAAGGTCTCCTTCCTCACCAGGGCCCAGAGGTCAGTCAGGACCATCCTGGTCCTCACCCTCCAGATCATCTGACCACTCAGAGGAAGAGATCCAGAAGATCTCCAGTGGGTGACTAGCTCCAGAAAACTTCCCTCTCCCAGAGCCGCTAACAATAGCATGAGGGGACCCGGCTGCACAGATGGCACCGTTCCACTCACCAGCACAGGCCTTAGTGCCAGGAGCCAAACTAGCACTGGACCACAACCACAGGGGACCCACCAGCACAGGCTCCAGCCGCATAGCTGCGACTCCACCACCAAGGGCATCTGGGCCCACGAGGGAGTACAGAACTTGAGGTGTGCAACTGGCCTTTGGGGAGGGACTGGTTATCCCACAGACCCTCCCCAGGACTCCTGTCTCAGCAAGACAAAGACAAGAAAAGGTCTGGCCTTCCTTAGTATGTGTAGTACTGGTAAGGGGCTCAGAAGAGCCCAAGGACCTTACCTTGGAGTCTTGAGTGTGACACCTGCATCCAAATGTTGAGGCGGGGTCCTTTCCCCACCATTGCATAGATCTATAAAGTGCAGAGTCCATAGAGAAGCAGGCATTTCAATGGTCTATGTCATGTTCCACTCCAAGGCAGGTCAAGCAGAAATCATGTCAGTCCCAGAGGGACATGTTTCTCCCACAGGGCACTGACATGGGGTGGGGCTCTGTCCTCTTGCTCGACGCCTTCTGTTTTTATGCCCCTGAGAGCCAGTCAGGACTGACTACAGAAATGAAAATTACATACTCCGCCTAATTTCGATCTCTTGAAAAGTCTTCACCATTTATTCATACTTCTGGGTTCAAACCAGAGGCACTAGGACCCTGCTGGAGCCAAAAATCTTCAGGAGGACTGCGCATGCACAGCACCATGAGACTAGCTCGCGTCTGTATAGGCTACCTCGGCATAGACCCTCCAACCGCCTCAGTACCTTTTTTACTGAGGAGGTGCAGCATAATAAAAACTAAGAAACACCTAACCTAACAAGGGAATAAGATAGCCCGACTGACTCGTATAAGAAGGGTCAATTTAAACCCTGTCTTCACAGTCCAAACCAAATGAGGGACTGTAGACCAGAAACAGATTGAATGAGCCCAGGAGATGGTGGGTGGGTGTATGAATAAACATTGAAGACTTGTTCAAGAAGATCAAGAATTATGGTATTTATTTTATTTATTTATTTATTGATATCTTGGATTAAAATCTTTGAGCACCAGGCTCTTTACATAGGTTCCATGTCATTAAAGTAAACAAAAGGGAAACGATGCATAACAGGAAGGTAGCTAACACATGAAAATCACAACAGAGCATATAGGCTAAGTAAATAAATAACAAAGTATGTGGTATTGTACAATGCATGTCATAATGCAGCAGTGCAGGGAGAAAATTGGGAGACTAACAGGAACAAAAGGGTGGACTAAAAACTTGAGGTAGGAAAACCACCACCAAAAGGCCTTAGTCAGAGGGTGGACAACTAGACTAGAGAGTGACAAGTAAGGGGAAGGAAGGATCAGCCCAGCAGGCCTTGTTGGAAGGAGGAGAAGAGGTAAGGGGTGGGGATGGAAGGGCATGGGGTGTAGAGAGTGGGGTGAAGGGGAGATGGAGGGAGAAGTGCTTAGGACTAGAGAGCCAGGGCAGTCAGGTTGTCAGTGTAATTAAGTGCAAGTTTTTAAGGTGTGACTGGTTATTGAAACAATCACAGTTGTCATTTGCAACCAGCTGTTGCCTGAGCATTCGCTGAAAAGAGGCCAGAGTGGGTGCAGAGGATATGTTGGGGTGGAGTGAGTTCAGCCAGAGCGGGGCTCAGTGAGCGAAAGATCTTTGACCTAAGGAGGAATGACAGCGGGGAATTTTGAAGATCAGGGTGTCAGAGCTTCTGATGCTGCATGGGTTATCATAGGGAGTGAGAAGGTCTTTGACCCCTGGAGGCATTCCTTGGTTTACTTTTTTTGCTAACAGACAAGTTTGGTACATTAGTCTGGCTTTGAACTGTAGCATGTTAGCTTGGGCGACAGGTCGCAGGTGTGCATAAGTCGATTGGATCAATTTATGAGACATCAGGCCTTGTTTAGAGCCACTTTGATGCGATTTAGGATATAGCCATAGCTGACCCATAGATTACAAGCCCATAGTCAATGAGAGATACTACTGAGCTGGGAATTGCAAGGAATGCTTATGCCTATAGAGCAGCCCTATACACGTATTGATAGCCTTAGCAATATTATCAATGTGTTGGGCATAAGACAGGGTGCTGTCAACAGTGATCCCCAAGCATTTGAAGTGCAGGACTTGCTCCAAGGGAGATCCTACATCATTGGAGATGGAGAGCGAGTAAGATCTATGTCTGTTTTGGCAGCTGGAGAACAGCATTGTTTTCGTCTTTTTGTAATTCATTATTAGTTTATGCTCACTGAACCATCTTTCAATGCACGTGAAGTTGTGCTGAAGCTGGTTTTCAAAAGCCTTGGGGTCAGGATCACTGACAAAAAGAACCCCATCATCTGCATATAACAGGATGCGACCCTGGCTGGAGTAAGGCAGCTTGTTAAGAAACACACTAAACAGAAGAGGTCCCAGGATAGACCCCTGTGGAACTCCTGAACGTACAAGTCTGCTGTCTGAGAGAACGTTGCCAATCTTCACCTGCTGCAATCAGCTATGCAGGTAGCTTCTAAACAAGGCTACAGAGTCAAAGGAGAGACCAATGTCAGTGAGTTGGTTGACCAAAAGGGCATGGTTTACTGTGTTGAAAGATTTGGTTAAATCAATGAAAGCAGTCCCAACTAGGTTACCTTGGTCTAAGAAGTTTTGAATGAAGCCCGTGAACTCAAGTAAGGCAGTAGTGGTGCTATGACCTGTCCTGATCTTGTGTCGCTATGGCATTGTAGTTGATATTTTTCCAGGTATTCACCAGCTGGTATGTATGGTATGGTAGGTATGTAATTTTCTTATCTTCCTGGACTTAAAGTCATCACTGTTTGTTCATACTTATGGGTTGGAGTACCAAGCAAACCAACCCCCGAGCCGGACGCCATGAGACAGAGTTCATTCAGGACAGAATTCCATTAAGGATTGTCCTGCCAAGAAGCATGCTGTCTGGCATGGACATCCAGAGTATAGTGCTTCACAAAAGTGTGTGTAATCCCTAGGTGACGCTTATCCTAAGGCTACTACCTCTGCCTGCTTGGCTAGTGGCAGATTAAGGGGCCTGAGTTCTGAATGGGTGCCTCTCACCCAGATGCCAGGGTTGGTAGTGGTCAAACTAGCCTGGGCACAGCCCTCCAGGACACTGTAACCCCCTCGTTCCTGCTAGTGGCCAGAACAATACACAGTGATCACTTTCACAATACCCTGATACACCTTACCAGCATCCCCACTATTAGCACTTACCACCAGGGCTGGTTCCTGAGGCTCGACCCTGGGACCCCTGTAAACAAGGTTATGCACAGCACTGGACAACAGCACAGTACTCTTAGCATAAACTGGAACCACAGTCAGGTTAAATGCAGAAAAAGTAAATCTGATTTATTCAGGAGTTGAACAGGAGAGGGCATAATCAGGTTAATTGGCTTAAATGCTCTATAAATCAGGCAGTTATGCATGCATTCAGAGTCCTAAGCAGTCACACCTCTGGGTACCCAGGTAAGAAAGGTTGGGCTGGCCAGGACTATTGCCTGGGAGTGAGCGGTGCAGCTGGTTTGGGCCCTGTGATGGAATAAAACAAAATGCACAATACACTTATTTGTATTCCGGAGCGGAGGGCTCAGTTCGTGTAAGAAAAAGAAGAACAAGATAATCAGGTGACACACTTAGATTAAGCTGCTGTTGCAGGGAGCTACCCTGATGGTTACTCACGATACCCAGCACTGGACACAGGCTGGATAGCAATCGAGACTGCAGGTGGTTGATCTGAAGAGCCAGGAGAAGCAGGGCCCACACAATTTGCCAAAGCGTCATTCCTGTTTGAGCATGGAGCGGGGAGCTGATCCCCAGACAGATCTCTCATCGATGGCTTTTCTCTGTGCAGATGGGTAGTCTGGCAGGGTCCTTGTGACAAGGCCTGACCGTGAGGAGGTAACCTCGCATTCAGTCCATTTCGGCTGGATACAGCTTCCAGCAAGCAGAACACAGTTTGCACAGTGGGGAAACACAGCAGAACCCACTGTCATCAAACAGCACATTTATATGCAAAGGATTCTACCATACGAGGCAAACTGCTCTCTGGTCATGATCGCAAAGTCTCTGCTCAAACCGGGAACTCAGAGGTAACTGGAATCCCTGACAGGCCGATCGCATTCAGCAAAATCTTCGGTCTTCTACAGGTTGAGCCTAGTCACACTTCAGTGGCTTTTTCTTTCTCACCACTTCGGATTTAGTCTGAAAACAATTCTCTTCTCCTTCTCAGGGGAGTAGGCAAGCTTGCAGGCCACAATTCAGGCCTTACCACAGATCTTCTGCTCGAAACTTCGCTGATGGCCACTCAACTGTCTCGAGGTCTGGCTCCTTCAGCTTCCAACTTAGATATGCCCTAAACAGCAGGCAGCTTGGGGATTTCCTTCAGATCCAAAGGTTCGGTTGGCTGATTCGGTTGTCAGTCAAAGCAAGCGCTCCCCCTTCAGTTGCAAAAAGGCACCAACAGTCCAAAACTACAATTCCCATGCTTGTACTCCACACAGCCCCTTCAAGCAGGCTCTGTTTTAGAGTCTCCAAGTACTGATTAGCCCAATTCGGTAGTTCAGGACCAAAATGGTGGAGATAGGCAGAACACCGCTCACTGCAAAGAAAGCAGGTTAGAACAAACTCCAATATTATCACTCTAAAGGATTTTCGGCAAATAGTCACATCTTTCAACAGAGCTCCCTCTGCGCAATTAGCGATGGCAGAAGCGAGTGACTATCAGGCAGCTCGGTGGGACTCGAGGAGGAAACACTAGCCCTCCAGATCGAATATAACTGCAATCAGGCAGCTCTTAAAGAGACAGTACACATAGGCTATACAGGCACTTCTGGCAATAATATTTAAACTGCTAAAATGCAGGACACCAGCCTGGCAGTGAGCATCTAGGCAAGCTCCAGGAAGACTTTTTGAGAACCCCCATTTGTGGGGGGTACATGTGCACTGAGCTAAAAGGAGCCACTTTGCAAATATCACCGGTGGGAACAGAGCGCATCTCTGCCAGGTATGCAGCAACTGCTTTATTCGAGTGAGCACATATCTGGCCTTCCAACTTGATCTGCACCATAGAGTAGCAATGGTGAAGGCATGCAACTATCCAAGCAGTGATACATCTATTGGATACTGGCTGACCCTCAAGGCTGTATTGAAAGACACAAAGAGTTGCTTTGTTTGACGGAAGTCCCCAGTCCTATTGATGTAGAATTTTAAAGCTCTCTTAAAATCCAGGGAATGAAAGGGGCATTTTTTTGGAAGTTAGAGAAATAGTGGGAGAGCCAATGGCTGGTTGAGGTAGAAATCTGAAACCACTTTGGGTAGGAATTTAGGGTGAGTATGGAGAACCACCTTGTCTTTGTGAAAGATGGTATATGGAAGGTCCATGACTAAGGCATGTATTTCAGAGACTGCAAACGGAAGTTATGGCCATCAGAAAGACGGTCTTTCAGGTCTGAAACTTCAAATCGCACATGGCTAGAGGCTCAAAGGGTTTACGAGTGAGCATATCCAGCATGAGATTAATATCCTAGGCAGCAACCGGCTTCCTAACCGGGGGTCTCATGTGCAGAATGCCTTTGAGGAATCTTTTGAACGCAGGTAGCTGAGCCAGAGACATGTTCTGGACTGGCTCATGATAGGCAGAAAGCGCACAGAGGTGTGTCTTTACCATTGAATATTGCAGCCCTGCATCTGAAAGGTCTAACAGGTGCTTGAGCATTTTATATGGTGGGCACTGGAATGGATCTAGGGAGATCTTTGCACACCATAGCGAGAAATGCGTCCATTTAGCAGTACAAGTCTTCTTGAAGGAGGGCTTATATGCTGCCAAGAGAATCTGTGAGATTCTCGGAGAAACTTTGAATCTGCCCACTTCTGTCTCCTCAGGAGCCAGGCATGGAGACAAAGGAAATGCAGACTGGGATGAACAAGGGGTCTCTGTGTCAGGAGGTCCATTCACAGATGCAGTTGTCTTGGAGCCCTCCTACAACTTGTTGATCAATGGAAACCAGATCTGTTGAGGCCAGTATGGTGCAATTAGAATCATCTTGCCCCCCGTGCCTCTGATCTGAGCAGTGCCCTCTGAATTAGGGGTAGATGAGGAAATGCACACAGAAAACGTCTTGTCCACCGCAGTCTGAATGCATCTTGACAGAAAATGCCAGGTTCTGGATTTCTGAAGCAGAATAGAGGCAGTTTTGCATTGATTGGGGACACGAAAAGGTCCAGATCCAGGCTGCCCTACTCATCGAAGAACAATTGCGTGATGTCTGGTGCAAGTGACCATTTGTGAGGATCCGCCTCTGTCCTGTTGAGGTGATCTGCCAGATTGTATTGAGTTCCTGGCAGATAGAGTAGACTGCCTGAATCAGAGTGCTGTGTTCAAGGCATCAGTCCCATGCCCTCATGGCTTCCCTGCACAAGGGGTAGGAGTGCGTCCACCCTGTTTGTTAATGTAGTACCTCACAGCCTTGTTGTCTGTCTTAAGAAGAATCACTTTGTGACAGATGACTTCTAGGGCTCGAACAGCATAGAGGATCGCTCTTGTCTCTATAACATTGATGTGTAACTGAGACTCCTCCTGGGTCCACACTCCTTGGGTGGGAATTCTTGGCAGCACCCCCAGCCCAGCAGAGATGCATCCATGGATGATGGTAATCTGAGACTTGGGGCAAAAGGCAGACCTTGAAGAAGGTTGTTCTCCTGAATTCAGCATGCAAGTGATCTCCTCAGAGGTTCTGTCACCTTGATTGGGTAAGACTGTGGATGTGCAATTGTTGACCACTGCATGCTGAGCATCTACAAGTGGTTCTCATGTGCAGCCGAGCTAGAGGTCCGAATATGGATGAGGCCAGTAGGTCTAACATCTGCTGCATTGAATGAGCTCATACTGAAGTGTTCTCCCTGGTGTAGCGAGCCATCTGAGAATGTCATTCCTCCTGTCCTCCAGGAGAAACGCCTCACCTTGGAAGTGTCTAGGAGGCCTCATGAAGAGGAGCTGCTGAGAGGCTTGAAGCTGCGACTTCTAGGATCAGCAGAACCCCCATGGAGGTGAGGAACTGAGATGATGTGGAGACTGCCTCTTGTGTCTCCTGCCTTGACAGACTTGCCAGAAGCCCAGTTGTCTAGGTAGGGAAAGACTTGAATGCCAAGCTTTCTGAGGTGTGCAGCGAGAATTGCAAAACACTTTGTAAAGACTCGAGGTGCTGAGGAGAGCCCAAACAGTATGACTCTGAATTGGTAATGCTGACACAAGGCCACAAAACATAGGTACTTGCAGTGACTTGGGTGTACTGGAACATGCTGGTAGGCATCCTGCATAACCCAGGATGCCAGCCAATCATGCTGTTGGAGAAGTGGTAGGAATGTCCCCAAGGAGACCATCCTGAACTTCTCCCAGAACAAAAACTTGTTTAGCTTTCTGAAGTCGAGAAAGGGGTGCATGCTGCCTGCCTTTGGAACCAGAAAGTAATGGGAATAGAATCCCCGTATTCTGTTCCTCCTAAGGAGCTACATCCACTGCCCTGTTTCAAAGGAGGCCCTGAATCTCTGAAGTCAGAAGGTCTGATTGTGCGGTGGAGAAGCTGTGCTGCCACTTGGGTGGACAATCAGGGGAAAATTTCTGAAAGGTTGAGTGAATAGTTTTCCTAGATAATCTGGAGGACCCATCTGTCTGTTGTGATAGACTGCCATTGGCTGTACAACTGAGTCAGATGACCACCCACCGCTGAGGAGACATCTTCCTCGGGCAGCTGAGGTGCAACCTGGGCCAACATCTCAGAGGGTGGCACTGGGTGCTTTGGCCTGCACCTCTACTGCATTTTTCTTTTGCAGTTGAGGAGGCTGGCGCCTGCCTGATGCTCCTCGGTCTCTTCCTCAAAAGGTCTGCCTGTTGCGAAAGGCTGATGGTTCCTGCCCTCTGGGGAGCTGGAAGGAGCTGACCTGGCTGTTTTAATGGCAGTCCTGGTTTTCTGAGCACCTCTAGTGCTTGCTCTACCTGATGGCCAAACAGATAAGCACCATCAAAGGGACATTCATAACCTGTTGTTGAGCATCAGAAGAGAATCCTGATGTTGTAAGCCAGGGGTGCCTTCTGATACAGATTCCAGCAGCAGCTGCCCTAGAGGCAGTGTCACAGGCATCCACAGAAGCTTTGAGCTGATGGCTATTGGATTCTATGCCCCGAGTGATAGTCTATAGAAGCTCTATTTCAAATTCAGACTACGGGAGAGTCTCCATTATAGATTTGAGAGAGTTCTAAAGAACATATTCATATTGTGAGGAATGTCCTTGATCACTGGCAATATGCATGCCCAGAGTTACAACTGCGAATGCCCGTTTCCCCAATGTGTCAATTTTACAAGATTCCCTATTGATAGGATGTGCTGATGTCTCCTGAGGGAGAACAGCCTTGTCATTCTCAGCGAGGACAACAAAAGCATCTGCGTTGGGTCGCGATGCTATAAAGGGTCTCTCCTTGGGAGGGACATACTTTCTGTCTATAGATCTGGTCACAGAAAGAATAAGAGCAGCCTCTCCCACACTGCTTGTGACACAGTCTCAAAGGAGGGGGGAACAGGAGGCTTAAGGCTCTTTGGAACATTGGGAATATGAAGGAACTCGAGGCACAAAAGCCTTCTTGGGTCTACAGGAGAAGTCTGCAGAGCCAGGGTTGCTCCCATGTTCTTAAGAAGTGAATGGAAGGTAAGGTCTTCAGCCAGGGGTTCAGCTGAGAGTGAGGGCTTCTCATCCCAGCTATAGAACGAGTCACTGTCACCGTTTCAGAAATAATAAAGTCAGGGTTTGACTCATCCTGTTCCACAGCCACCTCGGAGAGATCAGGAGTTGCTCCTGCAAGGCCACATCCTGGCCTAGGTAAGGGATAGACAGGCGACACCGCGATTGACATACGGCCTGGCACCAAAAACCCTGACACCAAAGTGGCACCAAAGGTCCCGTGCCACATGCAGCACTGAAGATCCGATGTCACATGTGGTACAGAGATCCAACGAGTCAGTGAAGCACAAAGCCACATGCGGCACCAAAGACCCTGGTGCCATACGTGGCCCCAAAGACCCTGGTGCCACACATGGCACCAAAGACCTCATCAATGGTGCCCAGGAAAGCCTATTGGAAAAAGAGAAGGAAGGGAGTGGTACCTGTGCCTGTCCCTGTGTGGAAACAAAGTGAGGGAGGGGAGGCACATGGAACCAGTGTCAGTGGCATTGGTACTAATGAGGAAAGAGTCTTCATCACTGGCACTGAATGCAAATCCTGCCCTGAAGGCCCTGGCTGCAGCCCAGCAGCTCCCAAGACCCAAGGGCCCCAAAACCAGGTCTGCTGAAAATGGGCAGATGAGACAGACACTGCACCCACTGCTCCATAAGAGCAACCCAGTGATGAAACTGCCCACCAGAAACCCTGCAAGAGGACAGAGAGGGGCACCATAGCTGAGAGTCCCGGCCTTCAAGAGCGGAGGCCACCGGGAACCAGGAGGGGTCAGGGTGGCCCACCACTCTCTACTATAGAAGACCCCTAGCAGACCAGAGGGTGACCTCGAGCAGTACTGCTTCTTCTTCTTCTTCCACCGGAAGAGGAAGAACTTGAGACTGAGCGGCACAGGGTCCCTGAATCAGGAACGGACCCGCTTGTTTTTTGTATCTATGGGAGGACTGTACTTCCACCCAAACTCCGGGCGGTCCATGGTCAGACCCCCTTCCAGAGAGGGTGATGAACAGGACACAGCCTCGCTTCCACAGCAGCCTTTCAAAGAAGCATTTCTACTGTCACCTATAACGTTCATGGTTGACTCAGTCAATGGGCAGGGCTGAGAGAAAAAAGTAGCTTCTTTTTTTATTAAATAGTAAAGAAAGATAATACTAAAATGAACTGAATGACTCTCATCTAGACGAGAAGTTTTGACTCCCAGTGGGCGAGTGATGTTGTCACTGAAGAGCACGTGACAGTGGAGAAAAAAGTAACTGAGGCAGTTGGAGGGTGGATGCCGAGGCAGCCTATACAGGCACAAGCTAATTTCTTGGTGCTGCACATGCATGGTCCTACCACGGCACTGGCCCTCCTGAAGATTTTTGGCTCCCGCAGGGTCCTAGTGCCTCCGACTGGAACCCAGAAGTATGAATAAATGGTGAAGACTTGAAGTCCCGGAAGATTAAAACAAAACCAGCAAATACAGGGCTTGGCACCGTAAAGGGGATAGAGAAGAAAAAAGGCAGTGATGAAAGGCCAAAAAGAGTGATGCGGCATTGAGCAATTGGTGACAAATGGAACTTAGGCTGTATGATGCAGTAAAAATGGCAAATGCTCCCATGGAGTGCTACCTCAATGGTGGGAAGAACAGAACTGAGGAGGCGGGGGGCTTGGATTGGTTACTGGCCAGCCCACAAGTGCCATGTCATCTGTCGCCTCATGGCGGTGAGACCCAGCCATCGGTCCCCTACCTCTAAATCTTTAAAGGCACACACTCCTGTGGGGTTCCCATGCCTCCAGCATAGACCCACCAGTGATGAATGGTGAAGACTGATTCTTGGAAGATCCAGAGGTACCACCAGTGGGACAGACTGGAATGTTGAAGAATGTACCCTGGGTTCCAGGGAGCAGAACCACATGCCCTGCTCCAGGAATGGCACAGTCTGGTTCAGAGTGACTATCCAGAACTCGGACTTCCATATGAACTGGTTGAGATTGTGTGGATCCAGTATGGGTTGCCAGCCCCCCATCTGTTTTGGGACCAGGAAGTACCTGGACACGTACTAATGACTTGCCAGGGTATCTGGGACATGGGCTACAGCTCCTTTTGCAAGGAACTGAGACAAGTCCACCCTGAGGGTGGACAGCAAGTCCTGCAACACTGAAGACTCTGTCAGAGCATAGGATCGGTAAGGCAGGACAGCCTCAAAATCAAGAGTCAGCCTCTGCCTACCACCTCTAGAACCCACTTGTCCATGGTTATGAAGGACCAGTGTGGCCAGACTAGGCAAAGCTGACTTCTCACAGGGAGCTGGGTCAGGGACAGGACAAGCAGGAGGTAGACACCCATTGACCCATCACTGGGCAGCTTTGGAGGGGCACTGCCCTCTGGGGCTGGAGGGCACCACTTCCACCCACTTCTCATGGGCCCCAGGCCAGAGAATTTGGTCTTGCAGGACCTGGCTTGGTATTGCCTCTGCTGGGGCTGCTGCTGCCAAGGCTGCTGTGGCTTAATGGGCCAAAACTGAAAGCCCTTCTTTTTAGGTTTTTGTGCTTTTGGGTCCTTCTGGGATGAAACCACAGAGTCCAGGGTGGTGCTGGACTTCTCAAACCAAGTGAGATAACCTTCCATCGTCGGTGCCAAAGAGGGCAGTGCCCAAGAAAGAGACATCGGCCAGTTTATGCTAAGTGTCCGCCATAAAGGTGAAGAGTGTCAGCTAGGCCCTGCGATGCATTGCAATGGCCACTGCCATGGCATGGGCACAGGAGTCACCCAAATTGAAGGCCGTCTGGGGCAGATGTTTAGCCAGCACTTGACCCTGGTCTCTTCACACTTTCATCAGCAACTGCTTATCAGAAGGGAGGTGAGGGAGGACATGATCTAGCACTCCCAGCAGGCAGTGACCAAAAACGAAATTATGTACCTACCGAATTCTTGATCTTTTGGCAAGTCTCCACCACTCATTCACACTAGTGGAACTATGCTGGAGCCAAAATCTTCAGGAGGGCTGGTGTCGAGGTAGGATCACGCATGCGCGCACCATGAGGCTGGCTCACACACAGATAGGCTATCTTGGTGTTGACCCTCCAACTGCCTCAGTACCTTTTGCTGAGGAGGTGCAGCGTAAACTAACCTAGGAAACTAATCTATTCCAGACATAAGATAGTCCATATGACCTGTGTAAGAAGGGTCAATTCAACAGTGTCTTCACAGCTCAGTCAACGAGGCAGTGAAGACCAAAAACTGGCTGAGTAAGCTTAGGTGATGGTGGGTGTGTGAATGAGTGATGGAGACTTCATCCAAGAAGATCAAGAATTACGGTAGGTACATCATTTTCCTATCCTCCTGGACATAAAGTCTCCACTACTCATTCACACTAGTGGGAGAGTACCGAGCTAAAACAATCCCCCAAGAAGGGCAGCAGGAGAAAGGAACTCATTCAGGACAGAAGTCCGTTAAGGATTGTCCTGCCAAAAGAAGGATGCTGTCTGGCGTGGACATCCAGGGTGCAGTGCTTCACAAAAGTGTGTACAGAGCTCCAAGAGTACACATTGCAGATGTCTGTAATGGGCACATTCCAAATCTCTGCCAGAGATAACCCCGACTGCTCTGGTAGAGTGGGCGCACACCCTGCCTTCCAGCTTGACCTGCTTGAATAGCAATGGCGGAGATACGCTACCAGCCACGTTGAAATGCACCTGATGGCAACAGACTGACCCAGTCTGGCCATGTTGAATGAGACAAAGAGATGTTGGATTTGCGAATCTCTTTTGCTCTGTTGATGTAGAATCGCAAAGCCCTCTTTACATCCAGAGAATGTAGGATACAAGTCCCTCCTTTCTGAAAATTTTCAAAGTAGGTCAGAAGGACCAAGGGCTGGTTCAGGTGGAATTCCAAGACTACTTTGGGAAGTAATTTAGTGCGAGTTTGAAGAACCACCCTGTCCTTGTGAAAAAGTGTGTACTGGGGGTGTCTGTGACCAGGGATGTATTTAGAGACTCTGCAGCAGAAGTAATGACCATAAGGAAGGCATCTTTCCAGGTCAGAAACTTAAGTTGCAGGTTGCTAACAGCTCAAATGATTTACGGTGAGCATGTCTAGCACAAGGTGGATATCCCAAGTGGCTACTGGTCTCCTGACTGGTGGCCTAGTGTGTAGGGATATAAGGAATCTCTTAACCATGGGTAGCTGAGCTACCGACATATTGTGGGTTGGCTCATGGTAAGCCAAAATTGCACAAAGATGCACCTTCACCGTCTGGTATTGCAGTCTTGCATTTGACAGATCTAGAAGGTACTCTAATATCTTGCTTGGTGAGCAAGTAAAAGGGTCTGGGGGGGACTTAGCACACCAAATGGAAAATCATTTCCACTTTGCTGTGTAGGTCTTCCTAGTGGATGGCTTACGTGCTGCTAGAAGGATGTCTGAGATCATGGGCATCAGGAACAGGGGGGCGACCGACTCTCCAGTTTTTTATGGTATTATTAAGTGCCCTTTTTTTACTAGCAGTCTTCAGCACTTGACAGACATGTTTGTATTTAATAATAGCAGTGCCCTAGCACCGCACCTTGCGACCCCACCCACCCCTTCTGTACTTCCATTTTGCCCCTTCATCTGCCAACTGCCACTGCCACAGCCTCAGTCCTTGCATGAGCCTATGCACCTGTCACCCCAGCAGGTCCACCACCTCTAAGATTCAAATAAAAAAATACATCATTGAAAAGAAACACAGCTGCTGCCTGCTGTCCAGTCATCAAAGATCAGAGATTATAGCCCTAGCATGTCACTGGGAGTATCGAGACAGAAGTTAACAATAAATGCTTTATACTTAGTTATATACTCAGATAAGCTGTAACGCGAGGAGAGTGAGCCACCCATTATCTTAACAACTCCTATTTACAACTCTTCATCCAGAACTTCAGCTCCTTTGTGTTCTACTGTAGTTAGAAAAATAACAGCCCATCATCCATTCCACCCCTGGCCCCTGCCCTTAACACCTCTCTTTGTTCTAGGGTGGAGGGATTTAACACCTACCTAACGTTTGTCCTTGTCGGCTTGCCCTCCTGCATGTGCTGGTGCCTACAGGTCTGGTCTCTCAGAAACTTCAAACAGGACGGATTGGTGCTGTGTCAGTGTAATTTAATTATATTAAGCGGCGGCCCCCCAGGAAGTCCCAACTGAGGTGCCACGAGCACAAGATTTTGAACTGAAGCCAAGCCAGCAGCCTGGTGGTAGCAGAGCAGTGCGGGGTGTTAGGTAGCCTGCCTGGGCTGGGTATAAAGAAAGATAGCCTCATTTGTCACCACATTCTGCTGAGCTGATTGTGATTGATTGTGATTCAAATGAAACTTCTGCTGCTGTGTCTCTACTCTGACCCAGCCAGACCCACTGACTAGCTATCGCTAGTCACTATGCTACTGTTGTTATTGCTACCTGCTTGCTTGCTGCCTGGCTGAGACCCACCTGGCTTCTGGTAATTGGCAAAAGTTTGTTGGGGTGAGTGACTGAGTAGTGTGTTTGCTGTTCGGAGTTGACTAGAAGACTTACTTTGGTTCCAAATCCGATCCAGACGGGAAGTAAGTTTGTGAACAGAAGTTGAACTACTCCAGTCAAGTGGCTGTGAACTGGTAGTGGTGCTGGTGGCTGGGTGTGTTGCTCACTTGCTTTAACCTTCAAGTTTAATTTTTTTGCCCAATTTTCAATTGTGATTTGCAGCTCTGCGTTACCTCTTTAAAAATTGCTGTAGTTTGTGTGAGAGTCAGTCAGACTCAAAACTGGACAACTCAGACAGCCTAGGTGAGGTTACGGACCTGGTTAGTTAGTAGACGCCAGTCAGAATTTAGGATGGGATGGGAGAGTGGACTTGAACCACCCAGCATCGTGACCCAGTCCTGACTGAACCGAGCACAGAAGACCGCTGCTGCTTCTGCCTGTAGTTGCTGTTCTGCACCTCTTCTATGCTACAAGACTTGAGTGAATCAGCTATCAACTACCTTGCATTTGTAATTGCAACCAAAAGTAACAGTCAGGTACTTTTTTTTATAATTTCTTATTTTGGACTGGTATTTCTATTCTGCACTCTGGCATGGATGCGGGTGGTTAAGAGGAGCTGAGAGGGAGGTCATCGGTCAATGAGGCGGCTCAGTGACTGTATTAATTACGAGCTGTGGTGCTCCACTGTCTGCCTAGTTGTTTCTTGTTTGTACCAATAGTTGTAATAAATCAGGAAGACATCTGTTTGACCATTTGTTGTTATAGGAAGTCAGGTTTAATTACAAAAGGAAATCGATTCCAAGAACAGCAAAAACAATAACAGGTTTTGTATGTAAATACTAGAATGGTTCCTAATAATATTATCAAAAATTAGCGTGATCGCCAACAGACTGAAGATCTGCACCTGTGTCATGCTTGGTAAAGTATGCCCCTGTGATCAGATCAAGGGTACCTGACTTGCTTATGTTAACAAAGGATGTGTCTTAGCTGGTAAAACATTCACCCTGGGTAAAATATATATTATGCAAGTCACGTAATTTGTAATATAGAAATGATAGGCTATATTAAATATTATATGAAGTCATCATCGCTAGCAGTAAACATATCACTTATCCATGAAGAGTGAGACTGACTTCTGCTGTTGAATTGAGTGATATTTTTTGGTTTTTGGGGGGGCATAAATCTGTCAATTTAACATAAACAGTGAAAAACGAACCTAATGCCACATAAAGAAGGGAAAAGTAAAACGTTATGGAGAAGGAAAAGTACTTCATGCAACTAAAACAAACAGGATGGATATAAAAATGTACTACTAAAGAAATGTGTCCCAATATCTCTCAGCATCTAAAAATGCTGTAGTTTCTGGAAATCACGACTCAGGATTGTTATTGTAGTGGCAATGTAGCACCACTGTTATTAACAAATTATTTAATTATTGGAATGGCAAGTTGTATTCATTTTGAAATAACATACCTTAATTAAGCAGTGATTAAAAGAACCTAAAGAAAAGAGGCTGGAAAAGTAAATAGTCAAGAAGAGGGAAAATTACTCGATGTAAGTGAAAACTAATAAGATGGTTATAACTTATAGACTCATAAAATGAGCTCCAGTATTCCTCCTGTTCTAATTAAATGCTATGGTTTTGGGAGTCTGGTGGGTGACTGACAATGGCAACACCATAACAGACATTGCCATTTCACTAAGGTTCCCAAATCCCCCAAAATATATGTGAGGAGGCATGCTGAATGAACCACGCTAAAAAAAAGTTTACAGTCTGTATCTATACAATGATTGTTTGGACTGCCAGAGAAAATCAACTTAAACAAGCATTTGTCAATGCGAGGCGTTAGTTTGCAGGTATTTGCAGTGGTGTTTGTCACGTATGGTGCTTTACCCTAATACCCTGTGCGATTGCTGGTATTTGCACAATAAATTTTCAGCATGACCTTTTGTTACCCCAATGTGCACTACATAGGGTGGAAACATATTTAGGCAGGATGTAGTAACAGCTACACTGTAAGGAGGTGTGGTAAAATGGCAATGGTGAAAATCTGGAGGAATATTGAAAATTCGCAAACCTCACGAGGCTATGTGGGAACTGTGCAACTCACACTTGTAAAACAGTCATTGTTAGGAATTTTTTCACCAAATTTTCAACATTGGCATTTTAAAACCTCTGCTAATGAACAGTGTCACTGTGATTTTCTTACTGTGTCCCATACATTGATTTCACACACCGACTGCGCCATTGTACACTAGATGGGCGGAAACATGTTTTGGGCAGGATGTGAAAAATGACAGCTGTACTGCTCATAAGGAGGTGTGGTAAAATGGCAATGTTGAAAATCTGGAGTGAAAATATTGAAAATTCACAAACTTACGAGTGTGCATAGGAACTGCGCAATGAACACTCGTAAAACAGTTATTTTTAGGAATTTGTTCACCAAATTTTCAACATAGCCAATTTAAGATCTCTGCTCATGAACAGTGACACTGTGATTTTCTTAATGTGTCCATACACTGAGTTTGCCACCACGACTGTGCCATTGTGCGCCATCGGGCGGAAACACGTTTAGGCAAGATGTGAAAAATGACAGCTGCATGCTCATAAGGAGGTGTGGTAAAATGGCAATTTTAAAATCTGGAGTGAAAATATTGAAATTGATAAACTTACTAGCGTGCATAGGAACTGCGCAATGAACACTCGTAAAACAGTCATTTTTAGGAATTTTTTCACCAAATTTTCAACACAGCCATTTTAACCCTTAGAAGACTGTGGATGTATATATACATCCAGAATCTATATACATTCACACATATTCAGTTCTCAAAGGGTTAAGACCTCTGCTCATGAACAGTGTCACTGTGATTTTCTTAATGTGTCCCATACATTGAGTTTGCACACCGACTGCGCTATTGTGCACTACATGGGCGGAAGCACATTTTGGGCAGGATGTGAAAAATGACAGCTGTACTGCTCATGAGGAGGTGTGGTAAAATGGCAATGTTGAAAATCTGGAGTGAAAATATTGAAAATCAAGAACGCACGAAAGGCATGTGAGAACCGCGCAATATCAGAAACAGTCATTTTTAGAATTTTTTCACCAAATTTTCAACATAGCCATTTTAAGACCTCTGCTCATGAACAATGTCACTGTGATTTTCTTAATGTGTCCCATACATTGATTTAGATACCGACTGCGCCATTGTGCGCTACATCGAGCGAAACACATTTTGGGTGAGATGTGAAAATGACAGCTGTAGTACTCATAAGTAGGTGTGGTAAAATGGCAATGTTGAAAATCTGGAGAGGAAATATTGAAAATTGCAAACCTACAAGTGTGTGTGAGGAACTGCACAACGCCGACATGAAAACAGTAATTTTAGGAATTTTTCACCAAATTTTCAACATAGCCATTTTAAGACCTCTGCTAATGAACAGTGTTATGGTGATTTTCTTAATGTGATCCATACATTGATTTACGCACACTGACTGCGCCATTGTCGCTACATGGCAGGAAACACATTTTAGGCAGGGATATGAAAATGACAGCTGTACTGTTCATGAGGAGGTGTGGTAAAATGGCAATGCTGAAAATGTGGAGTGAAAATATTGAAAATTAAGTGAACTTACGAGGCCTGCATAGGAACTTGCAATGCGCTCGTAAAACAGTCATTTTAGGAATTTTTGCACCAAATTTTCAACATGGGGTTTTTGGGACCCCTTCTCATGAATGATGTCACTGTCATGGCATTATTTGGGCCTGAAGGGTGATTTCGTGCAGTGAATGCACAGTGACTGTGAAATCACTCTTTGGGCCCGAATAACACCATGACAGTGACATCATTCATGAGAAGGGGTCCCAAAAACCCCATGTTGAAAATTTGGTGCAAAAATTCCAAAAATGCCTGAGATATGCAATAAAGTTGAAAACCCCCTATCTAGCCCATTATACTTACCGGCATTTCCTCAGTTCGCGGTCGGCTTTGAAGAGTGCAGACGTGTTCCCGGTCCAGCGATGATCATCAGCGCTGAGCTCTGGAGAGTAAGTATGGGGTGAGTGGGGGTGTGGGGATGAGGGTGCGCAGTGGGTGGGTGCAGTTTGGGGAGGGCTGGGAGACTACGTGGGACCGTTTTGCTTTTCAGGTTGAAAAAAAAAAAAGGCGATGCGCACGTTTGCCATGCTGGGTGGGCTCCCAGCGTGGCACCAAAGCTTTGGGGGGTGTTTGGGGGGACGTGGAGCCGACGGGGGATTGAGCACCCCCATCAGCAGAGGACCCAGGACGTTTGCCACACTGGGGTGGGCTCCCAGCTTGGCACCAAAGCTTTGGGGGGGTTGTGAGGCCTACCAGTGCTCTGTATGACAGCAGTGGTTTCTTTGAAGCCAAGACCACAGCTGTCATGCACGCTCCAACACCATTGGTGGGACATACGTCTCTGCTCAATGGAGCAGTGGATTGAACGGGAGGCACACCTCCAAAGTGTGCTACTCTCTCAAAATGTTCCCTCGCGCATGCCAGTTTAACGTAAAAAATGAATGGCACAGCACACACAGAGACATGGGAGACTGAAGAGACTTAGGATTTTAGCTACACAGAAATAGTTTAAAATATGACCAGGGCTTTGAAGTCCATCCTTGCCTAAGTCTTTTCAGACTGCCACTGTGCTGTGCCTTTCAGTGTACAGTGCCTTTTGTTTCATATTGCACAGTGGTGCTCCATTGTGTAGTAATATATGTACAACTGTTAGACCATTTTCAAACAAGCAAGTTTTATGTTGAATTTCTGGAAGTCCAGAGAGAATCATTATACACCGAGAGACATTTTGCTTTAGCATGGTTCTTTACTGACATGCTTCCTCACATTATTACAATATTTGCATAAGTGCATGTTTGTTTGGAGAAAGACCTTTTAAATCATTGCTATGTCTCATTCACTATTAAAAAATGCAAAAAACAACAAAAAACAAATAAATTAATAAATTAAACATTTAAGCACAAAGAAAGCACACCAACAGAGACAGTACACCTATGCTTGCTCATTGACCATGGCACTCCAAACCAAAACAACATATCCTCTTGTTTAGCAGTGAGGGGCACCTTTTATAAACACTACAAGAGACATCCTTAGGTTAATCCCTAAACAACCTAACAGAAGGCTTGAACTTTTTTTTTTTTTTGGTAGTTGTTTAACCAGGAGTAGTACACTAAGCTAAAAGCTTGTTTACAGGTGCGACCTGGGAGCACAGGGAAGTTAAGTGACTTGCTCAGGGTCACACAGTATGCAAGTGAAAGCTGTGGGATTCAAACCCAGGTCTGGTCTGCTTGATGTCACCAGATTTGCAATGCAGAGCTTTAAACCACTGCGCTATACTGCCTCCCAATCTTTGAACTTTAATCTCTTCAATACGTAACATAAGAGCTCAAATGTTTGGAACATATTGTTTGAAAAGGTGGTGACTGGATACTCCTTGGAGAACAAGATGAGAACATGCCATGTACAGAATGATGCTTGCTGATTTTGCTACTCTTAGTCCTTTATATATTGATACTGCAGAAATAAGTTCACTGTACTATATTGGTTGTGAAACATTGCAGGGGGTAAAAACAAAGAAAGCAGAATTTGGCAGGGTGGCATCTGGTGAATTTATTGCAGGTGGAATTGTTATATTTTCTGCAGAATGCAATGCTACAGAAATGTTAAGCTCTGCCCATTGCTACTGGTGGAAAAAAAATTGCAGAACCCTAATGCCATGCCAATACTGATCTCAGAAAGAATTTAGGGGAGAATGGAGCGTAATCTGCTGGCTTCATAGTAAATTAGCATGTACAGTATGTTAATCCTAATTCAGGTTTCTTTACTGTGTTTATTGTTAAGCTTCTGCTTCTAAGCAGTGTGTGTGTGTGTGTGTGTATGTGTGTGTCTGTGTGTACAAGTTTAGCCTGAAGTTACCTGTGGCATACATGCACCTATATAATATATAACATGTGAGGCAGTTAGCTGCTGTAGTGGCAAAGTGCACAGAGCTGTAAAACTGGACTGGTGTGCCTAGGTTTGAATCCACTCCACACCACTTTCTCATTGTATGGCTACTGGCCTTGAGCAAAGCACTTAACCTCCCTATGCTATACCTATAGTCTTCTATTTATGTATTGTTTAACACCTCATGAGTCTAAAATGGCAGCCAAATTCTCTCCATTTCTTCTCTTGTATTATAAAGCTCTTTGAGATGCAGTTTGCATGAAAGGAGCTGTAAACAAACATTTACAATAGTATAATTGACCATACTGAAGAGGCCAAACCATCCTCCAAATCAAATAATATATAGTCAAATGATTCCTTCTGTCCTTTACTTCTTGTCAATAAAATCTGTACATATGTAATGGATAATATATGGTACAGTATGTGTGGGGAGGCTCAAGCTCAGTGGGGGCTTCTGCTGGATTAAAACTGGTGAAAAATAAGGGACTAAAACACTGGATACTGGAGTCTCCCATTTATACATAGCTTAGGTATAGTTTGGGGCAGATACAATGCAGGGGTTCCCACACTGTGAAGTATTTAGTGCTGGTGAAAGGTGAGGGACTGGAGCCTCTGCTTATACACAGGGTACATATGGTGTGATGCATTGTAGGCTTTCCCATAAACTGTTGTATGTTGCATGATGGTGAAAGTGAACTGAAAACACTGGAAGCTGGAACAAAATGTTTATCCCCAGGGTATGGTACAGTGTAGTAGACAAATGTGTAGGCTTTTCTACACTGTGATGGATTATTGCATTTATATAAAAATATATGACCCAAAGATTGTTTAGAAGCAATTGCAAACTGCTGAATCAAACAACATAAAATGTAATTGTTCCAGAGATCCCAATTTATGATGGAAGGTGGTGATCCCAGCCATACATAAGGTGTTTGGCAAGAAAATGCTCTCTGCCCCATTTTGATTGGTACAAGGAAGAACCAATGGCAATGGCAAGCTTTTGTTTTAAAGCATTCATTTCTAGATTGGCATTTTATTAAGTTGACTTTTCCCTTTTGATACTTTTAAATGTTAACTGCCCTGACTAAGTTTATCTTCCTCTTGGAAAGCTAGCCACTGACATTTTCTGTGCATTCCTGCAAATTTGATGTTCACATCTTCTTACCCTTAGGCAAGTCTGCAAACAGCATGCTAAAGCATATTTTGGTTTTAATGCAATTTAGCAGAGGCTGCACCCCCAAACGAAACTGTGTGTCTGACTCTTGAGTAAAAGCTGAATCATGTCAGATTTCAGAACTGTACATGATTTATCTGTTACAGTTACATCTAATTTAGTTTATCAGCATTCCCAGGCCTCTTGTATTTAATGAAATTCTGCACAATGCAATGCATTATGACTCCACATAAATGTGGGTACAGAACATGAATACCAGTTTTCAGATGTCATTGCTGTGCTTAATATTTGGCAAATGCAACAATGCCTTTTTGAAGAAAAACAATTGTTCTTAATTAAATACTGTTGATTATGTGTGCTTTCATGCTTTTGAGTCCTCTTTTTAGAAACAGGCTGCTAAAGTATGTAGTGATTTACTCAGTCTGTGTGCTTCTTTCCTTGATTGCTTTTGAGTCTTCTTTTCAAAATAGGTTGCTATTATATAAAGGTTTAAAGAGTAGTTGCACACTATAATTCTTCCAGCCCCTCCCAAACATATCTGATAGCTGACCTGCTCCAGTATTGAGGAGTATTAAAAGTTCCACACAGTTCAGTCCAGTAAGAAAGTTACAGGACTCCAATGTGTACCCCAGAAAAAAACATCTGCTTCCTAAACCTGCTGACACACTCCTAGGCAGGCACCCACAGCTTCCTTTTTGTGATGTCAGAAAATGAGGGCTGTGTGTGCTCCATTGACTTGTATGAGCACAATTTTTCTATAGCTTTTAGTAATATTTTTAAAGCTGTGATATAAACAAATCAAAGTGACTGCTGGAGTAGCCATCCCTGTAACTCAAGCAGTAACTTTGGTTTTTCTAAATTGCACCTCTAAATATTACTAAAAGCTATAGCAAAATTGCACTCATACAGGTCAATAGAACACCCCCATTTTCTGACATCACAAAAGTGGGCTGCAGGTGTCTGCTAGGGGGCGTTTCAGCAGGTTCATGAAGCAGCTCTGTTTTCCTGGAGTACAAATTAGTGTGCTGCCACTTTTTACTGGAATGCACTGCATAGTATTTTTAGTACCTCTGCAGAACTGGAGCAAGTCAGCTACCATATATGTTTGGGAGTAGTGGCTGAAAAGTATAGTGTGCACCTTGCACTTTAAGTGCACGGTCTGGTACATAGTTTGGTACGGTAAGGTCAGCAGAATCTACCAATGTCTACTAGTCCCTCAGGATGGCAGCAGGGACTTGGCCCAAATATTGTGAAGGCAGCAAACTCTTCAACATTTCATTATTAACCAAGGAAAAAGATGTCAACTCAAAACTCTGGGACTCAGTATGTTACAGTTCTGGCTGAAATATTCGTGTCCTGACCTGATGTCCTGTATTATTATAGAAAAGAAACCAAGTAAGTCACACAGTATGCAAGCAGAGGTTGTGGGATATATCCCATATTTACACACACACTCTCCCAGAGGTTAGTAGTTGAATTTTAGTTCCATCCATCCATCATTACATATCAGATTATTAGTGGAAAGGGAACATTGTTTAAATAGGAGTAGCACGCTAAGCTGAAGCTTGTTTCCATTCCAGATGTGACCTGGGAGCACAAGGAATTTAAGTGACTTGCTCAGGTAGGATCACATAGTGTGCACCTAGGCAGCTGTGGGCTTCAAACTCAGGTCTCCACATCTGCAGCTCAGATCCTTAACCCACTGCACTATACTGCTTCCTGGTCTGGAGGATGTTTTCTGTGTGAAAGTTGCTGAAGTACTGGAGCTGGCAATGACTGATAATACTCATTGGTTGTTTGGGAGCATTTACTGTTTGACACAGCAGTACAGTCAAGACTTCCTTCTTCCTAAATATACAATGCCAAAGACTTTGTCATTTGTCATAGTTATGTTAGGGTGAGTGAATGCAACAATGAAGTCATGCAGTGATTGTTTTAAGGATTGTGGCCAGGCAGTTTCTTTCTGGTTGGACTAGTCAGCAACGGAGACTACTTTAGAGTCTTGAATTGGACATAGATTTGGAATCTGGTTGTGATTGGGGGGGGGTTCTATTAATATTTCTAGACTTGTCCAATTCCCCCTTCGCTTGCGCAACATAACTGTGGTACATGATTGCAATTAATGGGGAAATCAAGGGATAGGGGGATTTGCAATTCAATTATTTTGCTTGGTGCCAGAATAGAATAAGTGGTGTTAGACATAAGAGTGCATGGGACTGCATATTATACTTGTGGTATATTAAGGACTTTTCTTGTTTTCATCTCTCTATGTTAAAGCTTGGAAATCCTCACAGATCAATTGGACTCTATTCTGCTTATACAGTATCTTGTTTTCCTATGATCACTACAAAGAACATGAAATGCTGAAGTCACGTTCAAGATCACACAGTATGTAGCAGTGATGGGATTCAAACCTGGGTCTCTACGTTCACAGCTCTCCATGCTAAGTACTGGGCTAGACTGCATCAAAAGGCTTTAAATGAGGCTTACTTTGCATGATTTGTTGAGATGAACCACTGTGAGTGGTATAGGAGTTGAGAAAAAGCAGCGCCATCAAGGCCAAAGTCCTCCCTGTGGGCAATTGTTGATGACAAACTGTCGAGGATAGATGGGTCCCTCATATTAAAACAATCCAATGTTGGGTGAATTGTGAATAGTCATAGTGCTGGTGTGAATTTACTTGGGCCTTTCTGTATTTTCACCCTTGGTAGAGGAGCCAGGCAGTGACAGGGAACAGAAGACCCAGCAGCAAGAAGGAGTTGGGGAGGCTGGAGGGCATGTGAAAATTATGTGAGTGGCAATTGCTGGGATAGGCTGGCAGTTATGTGGTGCATGGGAGGAGTCAATTTCCCACCACTGCATCACGGGCAAAAGCCATCCCATTGTAACTGTCTGGCAGGTGAGAAACTAAAGGACTGCGGCAAAAACAAGCCAGTACAATGGCGTACTAAAATGCTTGTTTTGTCAGTACAAGCCAAATCATGTATTATACATTTTATTGGACCAACATAGCCTGTATAACAGTGGTGCAGTACACACACATTTTGAGGCATGAGTCACTGGCCAAGATTGGCCAATCAATGTAGCTCCAGTAGTTAAGGATAACTTTAACTGTTGGCAAAAACATGGGGGAGCGGCAATATATCAAAAACTTGTTTGCCATGATATTTCATTGTTAGCTTGTTTAGTAATGTTCATGTAGCAATACCTTGTTGGAAGATGGTAAACAGATGGTTTCACTAAATTTTATAAATTCATTCTCAGAGCCTGCACTCTCTGTGACATTGCATTCAAATATACCAAGGTCAGAGACACGAAAAAGACAGATGGAGAAACAACTGGCTAATATTGCTGCCAAGATGCCAAGAAAACTAAATTACTGGTTTGGGAGTGCCCAGATACTAGCAGCTTCAGAGCCTGCATGTGACATCGCTGCTGAGAACAATACCACTGACACTGCCACAAGCAATGCAACTGTCAGTTGTACCTATACAGTAAGTGACAATGTAACTGTGCATACAGCTTTGCTGCCAATGACTTTTACAGAGTCAGATGCAGCCATGTTTGTTCCAAATGTTGCATCAGGGCCAGAAGTGACATGTTCCATGCCTGATGTGGATTGTCCTGCAGCTGCTATTCCAGTGCCCCTGGATGGTAAGGTCTGCTCTGATACAGAAAACAGAGCTGCAGAGCTGTTCCCCATGAACAGCAACAGCGATGGCAACATCATGCACATCTCTGAGGAGACGCGCGTCACAGCAGTTGACCCAGAGTATGAATCGGTTGTCTCTTTTTCTCTCCCCTTCTGCTCTGAGAATACAAGGGTTACTGCAGTTGACCCAGAGTTTGAATCTGCTGTTTCTTTCTGTCTCATCTCCCGCTCTGAGAATACAAGAGTCACTTGACTTAAACCAATGTCTGAGTCAGCTGTCTCTTTGTCTCTCCCTTCCTGCTCTTCTGTTTGTTGCCATAATATTAACAGTGTTTTTCAACCAAGCAGTGTTACAGACATGTCCATCAAACAAGTCATTCCGAGAACCAATGGGAGAACTGAAACAAGAACTTGTCAAGACAAGTGGTTTTCATCTTTCAGTTGGCTAACCTACTGTGTTCCAAAAGGATGTGTATTTAGCTACTACTGTAGGGCAGTAGTGGAAAGAAAGCTATCACAGGCAGTCACTGTGGTGAACCAACCTTCACTTCATCAGGATTTAGTAATTGGAAGAAAGCAATTGACAAATTTAAGAAACATCAGGCTGTATTATTCCACCGTGAGCTGTTGAGAAGTATACTGCATTCAGTAACACAAGGATGAATGTTGGTGCTTAGCTCAGCCAGCATCTTGCACAGGAACAGGTAAGAAACTGAGAAATGTTCCTAAAACAACTAAATGTGATACAGTTTCTAGTTTGGCAAGGACTGACAATTAGTGGCAAAGAAGAAAAGGAAAGCAACCTGAGGCAGGAAATGCTGAGTAGGGCAGTTGACATACCAGAACTGCTAAAATGGTTCCAGGAAGGAAAATATTAGAGTGCAGATATTGTAAATGAAGTCATGGAACTCATGGCACATCAGCTGCTAAGGAACCTGTTGGAAGAGATACGCAATGAATCAAAGCTGTATGCAATCATACCAGATGAATCTCAGGATATCAGCAAACATAAATAGATGACAATATGTATATGATGGGCTTCACTGCCATATTTTATTATACACAAAGATTTTATTGGGACGTACAAATGGCAAAGACCAATGCAGAATTCATCACCAGTTCTATTAAGGATGTTTTTTTAAGATGTAATTTATCAATCAGTGACATGAGGGAACAGGCATATGATGGAGCAACAAATATGAGTGGATGTATTTCTGGAACTGCAACAAGAATTAGAAGTAAAAATCCACTAGCTTTGAATGTCCATTGTGCAAATCATTCCTTGGACCTGGTGTTGCAAAACTGTGACAAAATAAGCGATGCCATTGAAGATGCCCTCAGCTTTGTCCAGAATTTAAGTGTTGATTCAGGGATCACCACAGAGGTTGGCTCTTTATGAAAATATTGCAGCAAATGACAGTGAGGACCTACATGATGATAGAGGCCTGCACTTGCTGCACTGTTGGAAGCAGACAGATCTTCTGATCTATGAAGTAAAGTTAAGGGCCTGTTATCAGTGATGAAAATGTTTTTGACCTATTTTGGACTTGCTGTATCATACAATACATTCAGCTTATCTGAACGAGTGGCTTCAATCTTGCAAACAAAAACACTGACAGCAGCAAATACAATAATGACTGTAAACTCTCTGAAGCAAAATTTACAAAGCCAGCATGATGACTTTGACCAGATCTATGAAGGCATCAAAGAGAAAGTGCACCTACTGAACATTGTGAAAGAGCCCAAACTCCCCAGACAGCATTATGTCCCAGCAAGGCTGCAACATGGAAGTGCACCACATCACCATCCTGAATCTGCTAAGGACTGGTATCGACAAATGTATTATGAAGCCATTGATGCTTGTCTCATCGAACTAGACTGACGTTTTGATCAAGAAACCTATGCTTTCCTGTCATCCATTTAGAATTTGTTGTTCAAGCAGCCAATGCAAGCCATTTTCAGTTCCTCCTCAGGTCACACAGTTGTATGGAGATAAAGACTTGAACATTGACAATCTGAATGCACAGCTGAAGTTGCTCCCAGGACTTGTACAGCAGGTGTTGCCAGAGATGAAGGTAGTAACTTCAATCAACACCATTATTGATGCCTTAGTGAGAGAAGACTGCCAGCTGCAGACACTGTATTCAGAAGTGGTGAAGCTCATTCAAATTTACCTCCTCATCCCAATGAGTACAGCAACTGGGGAGAGATCCTTTTCAACAAAGCGGAGGATAAAGTCTTACTTACGAAGCACCATGATGGAGAAGAGGTACAATCATATTCACAAAGAGAAAATAGACAAGTTAGATCGGCCACAAACTGTTTGGGAGTTCGTGCAATGAAATGAAAGATGACATAACTTTTTGGGAAAAATTTTATACTGAAAACCTTTACTGGAGGGTGGTATATGTATGGTAGTAAATTGGGTGATTTGGTGACCACCAGGGCCTGGGAATGACTTGTGCAGCATACCAGCCTGCAGTGATGACCACAGCATCCATAGGATTCATTCATGGCAGAAGTATAGATGTGGTGGTAAATTGATTGATTGGGTGATTTGCTGGCCACTGGGGCCTGGGAATGACTTGTGCAGCACACCAGCCTGAAGTGGTGACCAGAGCATCCATAGGAATCTTTTGTGACAGAAGTATAGATGTGGTGGTAATTTGGTTCATTGGATGATTTGGTGGCCACCAGGGCCTGGGAATGGCTTGTGCAGCATATCAGTCTGAAGTGGTGACCAGAGCATCCATAGGACTCTTTTGTGGCAGAAGTATAGATGTGGTGGTAAATTGGTTGATTGGGTGATTTGCTGGCCACCGGGGCCTGGGAATGACTTGTGCAGAATCCCAGCCTGAAGTGGTGACCAGAGCATCCATAGGATGACTTGGTGGCCATCAGGGCCTGGGAATGGCTTATACAGGCATATCAGTCTGAAGTGGTGACCAGAGCATCCATAGGATGATTTGGTGGCCACCAGGGCCTGGGAATGGCTTGTACAGGCATGCCAGCCTGAAGTGGTAACTAGAGCATCCATAGGATGCATTCATAGCGAAATATAGATATGGTGGTAAATTGGTTGATTTGGTGAATCTGTGGTATGCAGTTGCAACAGTACAGAAATGAGCACATGGCTAGCCACTATTGAATTCTTAGGGAACAGTGGCTCATTTCCAGGTGTATCCTACTCCTCCATCCAGACTTTGCTGTCAAATCTGAGATGTCCAGAAGAGCATTGCCATTGGCAGAGCTTCTACATGAAGTAATGACACTGCTTTTCTAATTAGCCTCTGTGCTGCAGGCTGGAATACCAAAGCCTGCAGGTCAAAAAGGACTTTTATCTTTACTGTTCAACACTGTAATTATACTCATTTTATTTTGTAATAAAACAAAATGTGAGCAGGAGTACAGGAGAAGATTGAAGGCCATGCCATGAGCAACACTTGGCTGGACCTGACCTTTGTCCTCATACCAGCAAGGGATGTTTTGGCAGACCAACCTCTCTTGACTCCAGCAATTATAGTCATGCAGTGTTTTATGCCCATATTGTTCTAAATTAATATTGTTTACTGTCATTGTATACTATGTAAGGACATAGACAGGGTAGAGAAGGTTCAGAGGAGGGCAACAAAGATGGTGCATGGGTTGCATCACAAGTCCTATGAAGACAGGTTGAAGGAACTGAACATGTACTCCCTGGAGGAGAGGAGGGAGAGAGGGGATATGATAGAGACATACAAGTATCTTACAGGGAGGAACAGGGTGCAGGAAAACACTATTTTTAAGCGAAAAAGATGTTTCAGGACTAGAGGGCTTGGGATGAAGTTGGAGGGAGGACGATTCAGAGGAAACATGAGAAAGAATTTCTTCACAGAACGGGTGGTGGACAAGTGGAACACCCTGCCAGAGGAAGTGGTGGGGGCTGAAACAATCACGGGATTTAAGAATGCATGGGATAGACATAAAGGAATTCTAGAGGGCAGGGGTAAGGGGAAACAGACTTCTAGGAAAACAAACTGAACTTACAAGCTCAAATGGGCAGACTAGGTGGGCCATAGGCCCTTATCTGCCGACACTGTCTATGTATCTATGTATCTATGTATCTATGTATCTATGTACTATGATTCATTAAAATAATCTCTACATTGTACACTGTGATTCATTAATAAAGAAGCTATGTGTAAAGTTAATGGTTCTGTGTTATTATTTCCCAGCCTCAGGTGTACCTTGTCACTGGTGGTTGGGCTTAACTACTAACTTCTATCTGAAGTTAGTGGAACCAAAAACTCCTAACTCATTTGTGTGAAGACTGCATGCTCGAGACTGGTGATACACATATATTACTATGCCATCTTTCATTTTCACCTGGGCAGTCACCATATCAGGTTAAGCATTAGATGGTTCAGACTTCATGTGGAGCTATTGGAGGGAATAGGTTGACAGCTGATCTCTTAGTATAGCTGCACACAGCACACTCAAGCAGACTTAGATAGATCAGGTAGTCTGTTTCTGCTGACACATACACATGTTCATAATATACTGTAATAAATATTCCTATATGGCATAACTGCATTCTTAATGTTACGATCTTCATCATAAGTGTATATTTATTGTATTTTTGCATGGCAAAAACAAGTGTAGAAAAAGTGCCCTTTTTACCCTCACAAGTGCCCTTCCGAGCATCCGCCCCCTCAGCTTTTACTATCTTCCAGCACCCATGTCTGAGATTCTCCTAGAGACGTTGAATCTGCCCACTTCTATCTCCTCAGGACCTAGGCATGGAGATGAAGGGCCCGCAGGCTGGGATGGACCACTGGACCCTGGGTCAGGAGATCTGTTTGATGTGGAAGTTGTCTTGGTGGAACTTTTGATACTCTGTTGATCAACGAAATCAAATCTAATGAGGCCAGTATGGGGCAATGAGGATCATGTTGCCCCCTTGTGCCTCAACTTGATCAGCACCTTCTGAATTAAGGAAGAGGAGGAATGCGTGCAGAAAGCATCTTGTCCACCACAATCTGAATGCATCCTGACAGAAAGCACCAGGTTCTGGATTTCTGGAGCAAAATAGAGCAGTTTGCCTTGAGTGGGGACACAAAAGGTCCAGGTCGCCTCTTGATCGTGATTTTACGACGCTTGTGTCAAGAGACCATGCGTGTTGATCTGCCTTTGTCCTGCTGAGGTGATCCACCAGATTGTTCTGAATTTCTTGTAGGTAGACCACCTAGATCAGGGCTTCGTGCTCAAGACACCATTCCCACATTCTCATGGCTTCCCCGCACATAGGGTAAGAGTGTGCTCCACCCTATTTGTTGATGTAATGCATCACCGCCTTATTGTCCATCTGAAGGAGAATTGTCTTGTGGCAGAGGACATTCAGGGCTCGGACAGCATACAAGACAGCTCTCATCTCCAGGACATTTATGTGCAGCTGTGACTTGTCCTGATTCCATAGGACCTGAGTGTGGAGATCTTGACAGTGAGCTCCCCAACCAGTCAGAGATGCATCCATGGTGATGGTGAACTGTGTTTCCAGTGGGGCAAAGGGAAAACCTTGGAGAAGGTTATCCTCCTGAGTCCACCAGGTGAGTGACCTCATTAGAGGCTCCGTCACCTTGATGTGGAAGGATTGCGCATGTGAGGTCGGAGACCACAGAGTGCTGAGCATTCATTGTGTGGTTCTCATGTGCAAGCAGGCCAGAGGCACCGTGAACACAGATGACACCATGAGACCCAGCATCCACTGCATCGAGAGTGCTCAAACCAGTTTGTTTTCCCTGATGAAGTAAGCCATCTAGAGAATGTTGTTTCTTCTGTCTTCTGGGAGGAAGGCTCTTTCCCTGGAGGTGTCCAGGAGAGCTCCTATGAAGAGAATCTGTTGGGAGGGTTGAAGCTATGATTTTTCCAGATTCAGGAGAACTCCCATGGATGTTTCTCCTATGGATGTGAGGAACTTAGAAGCCATGGCAACTGCTTCCTGTGCCCCTTATCTGGAGGAACTCGCTAAGAGCCAATCATCCAGGTATGGGAACACTTGAATTCAGAATTCTCTGAGATGCACAAAGAGTACTGCAAAGCACTTTGTGAAGATTCGAGACACCAAAGATAGCCCAAAGGGCAGGACTTTGAATTAGTAGTGCTGTCCCAGAGCCACAATGCATAGGTACTTGTAGTGGCTTGGGTGCACTGGAACATGTTGGTAGGTGTCCTAAATGTCCAGGGAAGCCAGCCAATCATTTTGATGAATCAGAGGTAGGCGCATACCTAGTGATATCATCCTGAAATCCTCTTTGAACAGGTATTTGTTCAACTTCCTTAGGTCTAGAATAGGACGCATACTGCCTGTTTTCTTTGGAACTAGGAAGTAGTGGGAGTAGAAACCTGTGTCCCATTCTGCTTGTGGAACCACTTCTACTGCCTTGTTGTTCAGAAGGCCCTGAATTTCGGAAGCAAGGAGGACTGACTGAGTGGAAGACAGTTTGGGCTGTCATTTGGGTGGATGATCTGAAGGGGTCTCTGAGAAATTTAGAGAGTATCTGTCTCGAATTATCCTGAGGACCCATTTGTCTGTTGTGACAGACTTCAACTGGTAGTAAAACTGAGTTAGATGCCCCCCTACTGCCGAAGAGGAATCCCCCTCGGGCAGCTGAGGTGGAACATGAGCTGATTCTTCAGAGGGTGGCACTGGGCACCTTTGGGCCCTGCACCTTCTACTGTGTTTTCTTTTGTGACTGAGGGGCTTGCTTCTTGTTAAAAGCTCCTCAGCCTTTACCACGAAAGGACTAATGGTTATGAAATTGCTGGCGGTTTCCACCTTGCTGAGGGGCGGTAGGGGCTGGTCTGGCAGTCTTAATAGCCATCCTGGTATTCTGAATGGCCTCCAGTGCCTGCTCCACCTGTGGGCCAAACAGGTAAACACCACCAAATGGAAACTTCATGACTCTCTGTTGAGCATCATTAGTGAATCCTGAAGTCCTCAGCCATGAGGGACGCCGGGTGCATATCACAGCTGCTGCTGCTGTAGAGGCAGTGTCAAAGGCATCCATAGCAGCCTTAAGTTGCTGATTGTTGGACTCAGTGCCTCTAGTAATGGTCTGAAGAAGCTCCAAGCTAATGTCTGACTCCGGAAGAGCCTCCACAGTTTCTTTGAGTGAATGCCAGAGGGTATATTTATACTGCGAGAAATAGCCCTGATAGCTAGCAATATGCATGCCTAGGGTAGCAGCAGCAAACACTCACTTCCCCAGAATCTGGGATTCTTTATTTACTGGATGGGCCATAGATTCTTGGGGGAAGAGCGGCCTTGTCATTCTCTGCCAAAACTACTATGGCATCCACAAAGGCTTGAGAGGCAAGGATTGACCTATCCTTAGGGGGAGTGTATTTCCTGTCTACAGACTTGGCCACGAAGGGATGAGTGCAAGCCAGCCCATCGGTGCAGCAGTTGGATTTCCACTTGTGATGCTGGAGACCCGCATTCGAGAGTGGACTCGGGTCACTGGAGGGCCAGCTGGGGGGAGAAGGCTTGAGCATCCCATGACTGCTCGCATTCTCTGGGGGCGGAGGGAGGGGTCCAAGGCCCATTGCTTGCCTGACCCCGAGCAGAGGCTTGGGGTACAGCAAGTCTTGCTTGCAGGAGGGGCTGGCTGAGATGCATGGTGGACGTCGGGCACAGCGCCTTGATATCAAAGGTGCACACCACATGAGGGAGAAACACCGGAGGAAAAAGCCTTCTATCTCTGGGAATACAGGGTACCAGGAGTGTGCCCTCAATGTGCCACCATCCACCTATGTCACCTTGCCCAACACAATCAGATGTGTATGGGGTGTACGGGCCCCATGTCATTCCCCATCCGGGGGGATAGCCATGGCTCCATGGGGCGCAATGTAGGTCGTAGGTAGGGTGGCTGGCAGAGGGATGACTCCCAGGTGACTCTGAAGGGACAGAGATGGTAGGGAGGAAAAATAGAAAGTTAAAAAAAAAAAAGGATGAGCGCCAGTCTGTCCCACACCATTTGTGAAAGAGTCTCAAAGAGGGTTGCATTGGTGGTGTCAATTCCACAGGAATTTCAGGAATATGTAAATATTGAAGGCTCAAAAGCTTACCAGGATCCACCTCGAAGTTTGAAGAGAAAGGGTGGAATTCATATTCTTCAGAAGAGACTTAAAAAGAAAGGTCCCAAGCTCTGCTAGGAGACACTTTCCACTTCATCCAGAAAGAAGAGGCTGCCCAGATCAGGAAGAGTACAGAGCAGCACTGAGTGGTTGCAAGACTAGGATTAAGGAAGTCAAAAAGGGGAGTCATACTAGCAGCTGGAGCTGCAGAAAACACCAAAGTCTTCTTCTACTATGCAGGTAGTGGGAAAAGGTGAGAGTGGCATTTGCCCCTATTAAAACAGGGGTAGAGGAGGGAATGAACCTATGAAGGAGTCAGGGCGATGGCTGAGATGCTGAAAGCATTCTTTGTTTTGGCATCCACTAAAAGACCCTGGGGATGGGTGCTCATTTAGAAGGCCATTGGTATCGGGGTAACCATGGTCCAGCCTGCAGATATCACCAAAGTAGTTATTAGCAAAGATCCAAAGTAAGACAAGTAAGTCCCAAGTGACAGACCAGATAGGTATACCGTTGGCACAACGAATACATTACCACAATGACCATTACAGCGACAAAATCGCAGGTCACTGTAATCGTCCCAGTGGTGCAGCAAAGTTTTTCCTGGTGATTGTGCCCTGTCCTTGACACAGTACTGACCCAGGGTTGATTATATAAAAGTCAGGGTGCAGGGTGAATCCCCTCAGAACAGTGACAGCACAAAGCCAATTGTCAGCATGGTGCCATCGCTGTAATGCCATTTGGCAAAGTTCCTGTCGTTGCAGCAACATGGAACTGACAGGATACATCCCATGGGTACAGATGAGCTAAAAGAACAATGGGCAGGGACCTTACAGCAATCATTTTTGAGTCTGTCAGTACAGGTGCAGTGCCAGAGGATTGGAAGGTGGCCAATGTTGTTTCCATCTCCAGGAAGGGAGCAAGATCATACCTGGGCAACTACAGGCCATTCAGCCTGACATCAATGCTGAGCAAAGTCCTGGAACAATATGTTGTCAAGGACAGAATATTGAAATATTTGGTTGTGGTCAAGGTTTTTCTCCTTCTCAGTATGGTTTGATGAGGGCAGATCTTGCTAAACCAAGTGGATCACCTTGTCTGTGGGGGTAACCATGGAAAGGCAAGGCAAGGCAAATTTTATTTCTAAAGCACCCAATCCCTGGGGCTCTGAAGGTGGGCAGTGTCAGAGCCACTGTTATAACCTAGCTTGACTTCAGGAAAATCTTTGACACTGGGGCACATGACAAGTTTCTGGGCAAAGTACACCAGTGCAGTACATGTGAGACATACACAAGCAGGACTGCTAACTGGCTGTGGGGAAGGGGTCAGGAAGCAGAGGATTGTGATGGATTGACCACTGCTTCCAGTGGAGAGGGATATTGCTTCCAGTGGGGAAGGGTACTCAGTGGTGTCCCTCTAGCATGACTGCTAGGGCCATTGCTGTTCAACATATTTATCAACAATTTCAAAGTTGGCATAGCCAGTCAACTGCTTAAATCTACACATTGCACTAACCTGGCTAGGGTGGCAGACTCCTTTGAGGACAGGGATGAAGTTCAGGAGGACCTGAACAAGCTGGTTGATTAATGAGATTTCTGGAGTCTCAGATTCAATACAGATAAACAAACTGAGCTAAATAGATGGTACTTCACTTGGGGAGGACAGAGTTAGGAACTACACAGAGCGTGGGGCTCCTCTTGCTGCAGTGTAGGAGGCAAATAATTTAAGAGTTACTCCAACAGACAGTGAAGTGAAGCCCAACAAGCAGTTTATGGCCACTAAACAAGAGGGCTAGTTGAATTCTAGGGTATCTTAACAGGGTGTGACCAATACAGCAGAGGAAGTAACCCTGTCACTTAACAAGGCCCTGGTCTAGGCCCCACCTGGAATACAACATGCAGTTATGGGCCCCTCAGTACAAAAAGGACATTAAGGCAGTTAAAAGGGAGCAATACAGGGGCACTAAGATGATCAGAGGTATGGGGAACATAAGCTATAAGGAAAGGCTGTTAGCCCTTAACATCCTTAATTTGGAGAGAAAGAGGTTGGAAGGGGACATAATCTTAGTCTTCCACATACTCAGGGGTCATGGAAAGGCTGTGCATGCAGTGATATTTGATCTGATGTCCTCCAGCAGCACGTTGGGATATACACTGAAGCCCAGAGGAGCTAATTTCAGGGATAATGTTTGGAGGAGGTTGATCTTCCGGAGGGTGGTCAACCTAAGGAGCAACTATAGGATATGAAGGCAACAAAGTAAACCTGGAAAACAAAATGCTTACCATAGGACTCACCGGTACCCTGTCTAGTTGGGTGAGTACTAAATAGAGATAAATTAGTGCATGTTGCACATCATTTAAATTACTATGGTGCTATTTAAAGGACAGGAGACTGGGCTGGAGGGTTGCCATGTGAAGCCAGATGAGGGCATTCGGCCAGAAAGATAACAACTATGGAAAAAATACCACTACAATAATGTCTCTGCGCTGTCTTTGGTAGCACTACCATGGTATGGACTGGTAGTTTTAATAATATAATCAATATTATTCTATTTTATCCCCTTTGCGAACCAGTAACGTTGGCAATATTGGGCCCTTTATTAGAAATTGTTTATGTGCCACTACAGCAGACAGTACACTGGTTACTTAACTTTTTCTGATAAAAATGTCTTGGGAATGGTATGTAGATATTTAAAAAGAATAAAGCCCTGGCCTGGAAAAAGTAAATAATTTTGTTTTGCTAATCATGTTCATTTGTTTTATTTTCACTGATCTTTTGTAATGTCTTTATCTCTTTTCTTGGTAATTCCATAGTCTGAGTAGGGCAGTATATCATTTTTTGGAGGCAGTATAGTGCAGTGGTTAAGGGCACCAAGCTTCAAACCTGGAGACCTGGGTTTAAATCCAATCAGTCCCCACTTTCAAACTATGTAACCCTGAGCAAGTTACTTAAATTCCTTGTGCTCCCAAGTCGCATCTGGAAACAAGCACCAGCTTAGTGTGCCTTTCCTGGTTAAGCAATTTCTCCTTTCCCTTTTGCTTTTAGTAGCATCAGCCTAAATGGAGATTCTGGCTGGAATGTTTAGGGAGTGTAGGTAACCAGGCCCAAAACCTTTATTCACAGCTGGCTACATGACCCCAATGATGTACTGGGATCATTAGCTAATGGCTACCATCCGTCACGTACTTAATTATTAAAGAAATGTTTTGTGAAATGATATGACATGACGTGACATGATACAGCCGATATGATATATGATACATCATATTTATTAGTTTTCCTCCATAAGTGAAGTATTATATAAGATGTTTTGTATTTTTAATCATCTTCTTTATAGGACATTTTATACTTTATGAAATCATTTGTACTAGCTTTTTAGCTGATCAATAAGGAGTTTTGTTTGTACTGGTACTTTGAAAAGGCACATTAGTTGCAGTTGAGGGCTGCAGGTGAGGTTTCTCTTTGGGTAACCAGAACAAGCAGATAGCTACTCTATGTAGAGACAGGATATACTAGTAATTATGAGAGTAGATAGGTAGCAGTGACTGAATAAAGGCTCCAACCCTAGTCTAACACGATGACTGAATTAAGGCTCCAACCTAGTCTAACACAGTGACTGAATTAAGGCTCCAACCCTAGTCTAACACAGTGACTGAATAAAGGCTCCAACCCTAGTCTAACACAGTGACTGAATTAAGGCTCCAACCCTGGTCTAACAGGTACTCATGTAAAAGCATTGCTTATGTTATTATTGCCATGTGGGAGTTCACAGAGACACTGCATAGACACATGGCAAAGCACATTGATTCTTTTTGAGTCTTAGCTTTTTAGCAATTTAAACATCAAGGAGTTCAATGTAAGCCTGAAATAGCGCAGGTCCTGTCTTGGTGCTCTCCCCGTGTCTCTTAAAAGCATTTTTGAAATGTTGTTTATTGAGCTAATCAATAAATTCATACATATGAAACACATGCAATGACATGCACAGTTGTACAGTACATAATGCAACTACGTATATTCATGATATACTGTAGAAGATAATTACAGTAGGGTACTATATGTCATGCCCCCTAGTCACCACATATGGGGGGTTATCAGTTAACCTCATAAAACAGTAAATTTATAAGGGGAAAAAAATAAAAACATAGGCAATTGCATAAAAAGGACTAAATAAAAAAATGTGCAGTACATTTCCAGAGATCTAGCCTACACTTGAGCTATTATTAATCTGTTTTCTGGTAAAAGGGACCAAAAAGAGGATAAGCAATTACTACCAGCAACTGGTACAACCTTTGTAGCCTTAACTTGCTTTGAGTTATATAACTGCTAAAAATTACACATTACAGCACTTACATACATACAGTACTGACTATAAAGGTTAAAACCTAAAGATAGACGTACTTCAGAACAAATATTAAAGCAGGTGCTGTGCAACCTGCAAGTTGTTTTCTTCTTTTTTTTAACAATAATTCAGTTCAAAACCCTTGCATTATTTAAAGATATTAAACTGGAATGATCACACCCAGATCAGCTAAAGCAGCCCTAGCCATGTTCAACAATTTCCAACGCAGGTGAAACAATTGCTCAAAATAGGCATCAAAGAAACAAAGTCCACCATCTTAGCCTTGTGGCTCTCCCAATCTCTCAGAATATGCAAGACACTCCATGGCAGGCATAATTAGAAATACAAGTTTACTTACAGTCATAGTTCTTCAAAATTCAGTCAATTAACTCTCATAAATATAGTTGGTAGCCTTTTTTATTACTCATTCTCCAAATTGCTAGCCTCTGCTCAAGCCCTTAAATCTTTCTCGATTTTCTAGACCTGGATACCTCCCTTCTTGGGGTCTCCTTAAAGTTAACTCTTCACAGCATAACTAACGTAAGGTTTTGCCTGCAGCTGCATGTTATGTGCCACCCCTAAGAGATTCACTTACTCTGTCAAAGGCTTTTCTTTTTCTTTGGTTGCAAAACTCAGGCCTTGGAACATATAAACAGGGACTCATCTTCCAGAAATAGTAATTCATGCTGCTTTGCTAATTTGAGCAAAAGCTCTTTCTCCAGTACCAAGTAATCAGCATCAAAGTCCATCAGATGTTTGGTGTTTGATTGTGTTAGGTGCCCTCAACAGGATGACCTGATAGGCTTGATTGTCTGTAGGGCAGCGTCCAGCTGCTGCAGAAAGGTCTTAGAAAGCCAACCCATCCATAACTTCTCATTATTTCTACAACCTCAGAAGATGAATATTGGCTGTGTGTACAGTTGTTTCTAAATACTGCAGTGGAAAGCCATATTTAAAGGCCTCCTGTTTAGCATTCTGTTCAGTCCACCATTATCAGTACCTTCTAGGAGGTAGCCAATAATAGACCCTAAGGTCACTTGTCATTTTACATCACATTGTTAAAATTAGAAATTGCATGTCAACAAAAATAGCCATATGAATAATTTATTTTTTCTTGGTTACCGGTTGACCTAATGGGCAACAGTTATCTTAAAGATGTTTCTTGCTGTGTAGATTTTCCTCTTCCTTCTCAAACATGCTGTGGTTAGCCACCATATTTGAGCTTTCTTCTTTTTCTTCATTGTGTGCCAGTTGCTCTTCCTCAGGCCCATCAAATCAGGGTATGTATCTTCTAGTGATCATAGTGCAGAATATACAGCCTGTTGTAAATTATCTGAAAGCTGTACCAGTGGTTCAGTGCAGAACCATGCAAGAGTTTCTCAGATTAAGGAAGGGTATTCTCTGGGTTGTTAAAGTTCATTATCAGCTGGCCCACCAGTACAGTGGTAGGGTGTCCGATTGCAACGCCAATACACTGGGTTCAGGAATGGACCCAAGGAGTCAGATGAATGGCCAGAGGAAGAGGGACTGAGCATCCCATGGACTGCTGTCCTCCTCTCTCCTCCTCTAGGGGAAAGGCTGGTTAGAGATTGGTGCTTGATCAACACCTGGCAGAGGCCAGGGAGCAATGACCGAAACTGAGTTGTTGGGGAGGTGTGCCAGATGTCAGCGCTTAGGCACACTTATGTCATTGCATACCATGCTTCCTGAGGGACAAAGTATTGCATAAAAAATGCCAGGCCCATGGATGATGCCTGTTCCCTTGTCCTGCTACACCCACTGTGATTCACAGTCAGTGACTGAGTTTTGTCCTCTGTCAGGCACGGCCCAACCCCGAAGTCCTGCCCTGGGGGTAACCCAGGGAGGAATACAAGCACTTGGGAAGGTCTTCTGGAAACCTTTATGTCAGTCTCTGTTGGGGATATGCCTGCTCAGCAGCCCAGCCTCTGATGGCAAACTCTGTAGGATCGCTGGTCAAGGTAAGTCTGTGAGTAGGTGGAGACTAGGAGAAGAGGGGGCTAAGCTACCGGGGTGAGGCTTAAAAAAAAAAAAAAGTTATTATCATACTCTTTCAGCTCCATAGGATAGGTTGAGGAATGTTTCATATGAAAAAGAAATACTGTATATTACAAATACCTTTTTAAATATATATTTTTGTAATGTATGAGCAAGTTTTTTAATACTAAAGAAGACTAGTTGCAAACATCTATCTATGCTCAAGAAGTCATAATACTATCTATTTGACATTGGACTGATGGTATTATAAATCCTTTTGAGACTTGTGCCTGAAACTACCATTCAAACTGAGAACAGAGGTGCGTTACATGCAGTCATTGTTGAGGATGGCTCAAAGACCACTAACAATGATACAGTATGTTTCAACATCATGTTCTGGTATAGTGCTTTCAGTGAAAAACTGTTTTGAATTTAATTAAGAATTGCATATGATGTAGATGTGGGGATACCAATTCACTGAGACATATCCATGAATTGTGTCTGACAACTCTGAAAGTTCAACTAGCATGTTCATGGTGATGTGATGTGATGTGATGTGATGTGATGTGATGTGATGTGATGTGATGTGATGTGATGGGGAGGGCGTGTAGCAGCTCATCACAGACAGCGTTAAAATGGAAGATGGCGCTGCAAGATTTCAAAATTCGCTCACTCACTTTCTAGTAATTTACAAAGGTCAAATATGAAACCTCTATGTTGGTAGTATGTGGGTAGGGGTTGGGGGAAGAGTCTTACTGTCTAAAGCTGGAACAGATTTAAAAAGCCTCCAATTTGAAACTGACACATTCCATGTGTGTGAGGGGGTAGGGTTGGGGGGATTGTCAAGACTCTGTGTGCTGTGAAATTGAAATCAACAGCAAAAGATGGTATGTGGGAGGGGGGGAAATCATGTATTACAAAAGACAGCACATGGGTCTGTATGTGTTATGGTTCTAAAACTCCACCTCGGGATTCTAGTGACAACATACAATTCTCAATCTTTGCTCTTGAGGTTTATCATGTCACTGGAACCTCTTGATGGAGTTACAGCATCGTAATGAATAGAACCCTATATATTGTTCCATTTATAATGTCTCAAATATACAGTATGTGAATATATTATTTTGACCAGTCTACTATCAATCAATCAATCAATCAATCAATCTTTATTTAGCCAGGCGACACATTGTTAAGAATAGACTAATTTACAAGATGGACCTGGTAAAGGTTTACAAGTTCACAAGGTAGGATAATAAAACAAGTAAGGTATACATCATAATACATAGGAATATACACTTGCAATGCAGATTAACATTTTCTAAATAGAAAGGCAGGCTAGTTTATACAGAAATGAAAGCAACACAATGAACTTAGAGTACAGGTTTAATTGTAGTCTAGCAGACACAAGGTGAGGCAAGACAGACATGTGAGAGAGGGCAGGTGTCTGTCGTGGTTGCAAAGCCGACCATCAAGAGCAGGAAAAACAAAATATAATTATAGCATTCGTCTAGTGCGAGGTTGGATAGGAGGAACACACCCAAGTGCGAGGATGGACGAGAGGAACACACCCAAGGGAGGTGCCGAGGGGGGAGGAAGGGAGCAGGGGAGAAGAAGGAGAGGGGGAGGTAATCGATCAGTATTAGGAAACACAGTTACAAATTTGCCTGGCGATTCTGGCAACTAAAGTTTTGAAGGTGGTCATTGTAAGTGGAGAGGATATTTGTAGAGTTTTTTATAGGTTGTTCCATGGAGTGGGTAGGGAGTAACTCAAGGAAGATTTGTCAAACTGTGTTTTCACTTTAGGAATAAAGAGAGAGATATAAGCGAAGCTCCTTTGCACATATGAACCACAGAGGCAAGTGGGAAGGCAGTCCGAGATGTATGGTGGCAGTTTCTTGATGATAGCACGGTATGTCCAAATTGCTGCATTTCTATAGCGTCTTAGGCTGAGGGCGGTCCAGCCAACTAGGGCATATAAGGAACAGTGGTGAGTAGCATAGGAAGCTCCAATAATAAATCTTAGAGCACAATGGTATAAGATATCCAACTTTGTTAGTGCTGTGTTATTCCCTTGTCCATAAAGAAAATCCCCATAATCAAGTAGAGGAGGGCGTAGCTTTACAATTCTAGTCCCCGGCTGTCGGGTTAACAGGTGCTTGATATGGAAAAATATAGCAAGTCTCTGTTTAAGTTTTTGGATAGGTCATCAATACGGTCTGCAAAGGTCAATTTATGGTCGCTCCACATCCCCAGGTATTTGAATTAGTGAACGTATTCAGAGGTTCGTTGAGGAGGGTGGTGATTGAAGTTAGGGCTCCACCTAGTGTAGTCAAGGGTTTTCTCGAGACAGGTGAGAAGAGCATTGCCTTCATTTTTTGGCATTAGAAGTAATTTTAGTTGCAGTGGGCTTTTCTGGAGGCAGTTGAACTCAAGTTGGAGGTTGGAGCATTCTTTATCTGCTGAGGACGGAGATGTATAAGACAATGTCATGCAAAGAGATGAATGCCTGCACGTTGGATGCTGGCATGTAAGTTATTGATGTAGATTGCAAAAAGAGGGGCCCAAGATGAGCTCGAGGCTGGCCCCTATGAGGGTTTTCATGGGGACATGCCCCTCCGCTTTGGACCAGTTGAGAGCAACCAATGAGATAGCTGTGAAACCATTTAAGAGAGATGGAATCAAGGCTGAAGTTACTGAGGATATCCAGGAGAAGGGTATGGTCCACTGTATCAAATGCTTTGCTTACACCCAGAAACAAGGCACTCACATAGAGTTTATTGTCCAAGGCAGTCAACTAGTCATTAGTAACTTTTGCTAATGCAGTGACAGTGCTGTGTTGAGGTCTGAAGCCAGAATGTATATGGGTGAGAAGGTTATGAGAATCTAGGTGGTCTCTGATCTGTTGGTTAACTAACTTTCCCAGCACTTTAGATAGGGTGGGAAGTATAGGTATGGGCCTATAGTCATTGAGGTCAGCAGGATCTTCTGCTTTAAACAGCAGTATTACATGGTCAGTTTTCCAGCACTCAGGGAGGGTACTCTGTGCAAGAGACAAATTGAAGATGTGGGTTATTGGAACAGCTAGAATGTGGGTGCTGATTTTTAGATAATAGGGGTTGATGAGGTCTGTGCGGTGCTTTTTCTAGCATCTAACTTACATAGCAAGTCTTCTACTTGCTTCAGAGAAATAGGGTTGAAGGAGAAGGAAGGAACAGCTGTTTGCAGAGGGAAGGAAGGTCTTGTCCTGTCCACACAGTTGGTCTCGCATAGTGTTGGCAGGGAGGAGTCGAAGGCCAGGCCAGCTGTGGTGAAGTGATTGTTTAGTGCATTTAATATATCCTGCTTATCTGTGTATGTGGCATTGCTGATGGAGATTTTAGAGAGGAGAGAGCTGGGAGCTCTGCAACCCTCAATCTCCTTGAGGGACTTCCCAAAATGTGGAGGCACAATGAGTGGCCGCGTTTAGTTTGAAGTTGTAGTAGCTGGACTTAGCAGCCCTTATGAGCTTTGTGCAATGGTTTCTGGCTGCTCTGAAGGTAGCCCAGTCAACAGGGAGCTTGGTTTTCCGTGCCTTTTTCTATAGAGTGCCCCATGTAGAAGAGCCAACTTGAGAGAGGTTGAAAACCAGGAAGAAATTTTCTTTGTACGGAGTTTCATCAGTGGTGCATGCCAGTTGATTGTGTCTGTAAGAATCTTATGGAAAATATCGTAAGCTTTGATAATAAATGGTGCCAGATAGAATTCTTGCCAATTTGCATGTTGCAAATCAGTGAGGAAGGCAGAGATATCAAAATACCGGTGGCACCTTTTGTAAATGTATCTGGAGGATGAGATGGTTTTTGGTATGGACCTTATGCAAGCTATGATGCAGTGATCACTGAGATCGCTAAAGAAGACACCCACATGAGAGAACAGGTGTAGTTTGTTGACTAACATAATATCAAGCAGGGAGTTATTGGCTGGATTTTTAATGTTGGGTCGGGTAGGTTCCATGATAAGTTGGTGGAGTCCAGAGCATCACTCAGGTCCTTGAGGGCTTTGAACAAGCAGAGTACCAGTGAAGGTTTAGGTAGCCCACTACTAGGATCTCTGCAGATGAAGAGCCAAGTAAGGTCTCAGATGCTGCAAGATTTTTAGCCCAGCAGAAGGTGGCCTGTAGCATCCTATGACTTCAAGAGACTGACAGGAGGAGACTGTAACTGGATGGAAAGGCTCTGAATTCTTGGGGCTCAGAGGTGGAGTTAATAATAGAAGTATGGTACTTATCCTGAAGGTGAGATAGCAACTCTGCCCCCTCTGGTTTTCTGTCAGTTCGATAGACTTTATAGGAAGAGAAGCTTATTTCCAAATCCGGGGTGGAGGGCTTAAGCCAGGACTCAGTAATAACAAGTACATCTGGGATAGCATGGTTCAGCCAGGCTTTGATTAAATCCAGTTTTCTTAAGAGGCTACAGACATTGGCATTGAGGAGTTTTTAACCCCTTTAGAATTGCTATCTCCGAAGGAGCAGAAATGGCGGAGGGGAGACCCGGGTTGAGCTCAGTATCTCCAGAACAGATTAGGAGAATCAGTAGAATCTTTATTATAGCATTCAAGAGCGATTTCAAAATTCTAACCTGCCCCTTCCTGGGGAGGTGGGGGGATGGATCGAGTGATCAGCAAATCGGTGTCTAAGGCCCCTCAGGGAAGCAAAAAGGAGCACCTGTACACTGAAGTGGAAGAACTGCTGTCTAAAGAGTATGGGTTGTGGCTGATGAAAATGGGTAGGAGAAAGTGTAGGGCCGTGAGTAAAGTTACAAGCCAGGTTAGGGTAAACGGGGAGGGAATTATGACACCAGATGTTGTCATTTTTAAGAGATTGCTTGTGGATGGAGCTACAGTTAAGAATTAAAATTAACAAGCCAACATAGAGGCAAAGAAAGAGGAAAGCACCTTTCATTCTGGAGGGCAGTAGCATTAGGCAGATACTCAAGAAAAGAAAAAGCAAATAGGCGTTGGGTGATGAGCTCAAGAAAACTCAATCAGTGGGTAGTGAGTTCAGACCTTAGAATTACCAATCAGAGGACCCCTGTCAGACTACAGTCTGGCTAATAAGAGAAAAGCTAACAGGATTGTGAGGGGACAAGGTGTATTTAATTAAGACGTGAGGCAGGGGAGGGTGATTGGGCCAAAAAATCTCCCCTGCAATGGGGGATCTTACAGTCTGTACGGAGTGAAGGCTTTGGATCCCAGAGGCTAAACAGCTGGGTTTTAGTGCTAGCCAATCAGGTCAGGAGCTTGAGCACATTCAGCCAATCGCTGCTGCCTTCCAATACTTGTCAGCCAGTTGGGAAGTCCCAATGTTACTGAATGGAGCCTTACCTGTGTTGCAGCGCTACCGAGGCAGGCTGCTTGGGAGAGGCCGGGCGGGCTGAAGGTGCAGCCAGTGAGCGACTCTGGCCACGGTCTGTCACCACAGGGGCATTTCATGCCCGATTCTGTGTTGGATCCTAGGGAGTGAGGGAAAAGTAAGCTTAAAATAGGAGACAGAACAAAAGGCAGACAAGACAAAAGACAGTACAGTTGGGGGAAGGGTGGGTTAGGTCTGGATACAGAAAGCAGGAGATTGTTTGACCTCAATGGCAGGTCTTTAGCTTAAATTGAGGGGCGGGAGTGAGTATGGGGTACACAAAGGAACCAGGAGAAGAGTTAAGTGAATGGACTTAAGCTTTTTTAGGCCAGACAAAATAACAGAAAGAAAAGGGAGATTTGGGACGGGAGCTAGTATCAGCTGCTCAGGTTTGAACTTTTGGCACCAAGAGAATAACTGCCTTGGGAACTGTGGGGGAGCAAGGGAAGAACTGAACAGCTGAGGCGAGAGAGAGTGTAAGAGGAGGAAAGAATAGTCTGGGAGAGAGGCAAAAGGCAAAACTGCAGAGTACAGGGACAGAGTGGAGCTCAGACCTTTTTATTCACTTACTAAAATTAGCAAGGAGACCCCTGTACTTTCTAATCCCACTACACAGACATCATTTAGATTTTGCTACACAATAAAACAGTGGTAGGCACAATGGCAGCAAACAGTATAATCACTTGCAATGACTTAGTAAAACAGCAGAAGGACCTCTGTGTTAATTAGCCCCCAAAATACTGACTTTACTGAGCGTAGCTAAACAGTACAAGCAAGAGCAGTATGGCCGTGCAGTTTGGCTACAAGTGCACCAACATAAACTGAAAAACCTCCCCTGCAATGGGGGATCTTATAGCTGGTACGGAGCAAAGGCTTCAGGTCCCAGAGGCTAAAGAGCTGGGTTTCAGTGCTGGCCAATCAGGTCAGGAGCTTGGGTGCATTCAGCCAATCGAAGTCCCAATGTTACTCAAGCCATACCTGCATTGCAGCGCTACTGGGGCAGGCTGCTTGGAGAGGCCGGGCAGGCTGGAGGTGCAGCCGGTGAGCGGCTCTGGCCATGGTCTGTTGCCGCAGGGGTACTTCGTGCCCGATTCTGTGTTGTATCCTAATATATCAGATAAATATCTGAAATATATCAATGGTCAAATATGGCATCGGCCCACTAGCCATATGCTGACAGGTTTTGTATCAGCTGGTGAAATTTTGCTTTAACTAGTTCTGCTGGCTTATCTTAGAAAGGTAACATTTCAATCAATACATCAGATTGGCTACTGGAAACATTTGTGGGGCTAGAGGATTTCCCAGTCACTAGTCCTGCTGGTAAACTATTCCCATAATACATTTACAATACATGTGTAAAATTTTTTTTTTTTACTGTATATAACTATCGAATATATTTTGAATCCTTTTTTTATATATTTGACATTGCTTTTATTTGCTGTGTAGTTGTTGGGTATAGATCACACAGCACAAAATTTAACATATGAACATATGAAATTGCAGACAAAAAGGCCACAGGTCTATCAAGTCTGCCCGTTGCAGCAACTCTTAGTTTCCTATTACTACAGCTGCCCCAGCTCCACCCAAACCCCTCCCTTCCTCCACTTTCCTGGTCTTTCCCCCCTTTGTGTTCTTGTCTGTGCTAATCCTGCCATTGACTCTATCTCAACACTGCTTAAAGCTATCCACTGTTCTCAGATCAATTAGCTCCTCCGGCAGTGCATTCCATCTTGCCACCACTCTATCTGTAATGTAGTGCCTCCTCATCTCCCTCCTGAACCTTCCCCCTTCCAACTTCAGACTGTACCCCCTAATAACACTAACCCCTTTAAGAACAATCCTCCCTCTCTGACTTTGTTTGTCTTTCAGGTAATTAAAGGTCTCTTTCATGTCCCCTCTTTCCCTTCTCTCTTCCAGACAATACATGTTAGCTCCCTCAGTCTTTCCTCATACACAACTCCCCCAGTCCCATGATCATTTTCATAGCCCTATGCTACACTACCTCCAGTAATCTCACATCCTTTTTGAGGTATGGGCAACAGTACTGCACACAGTACTCCAAGTGTGGCCTCACTGGTGATCTATACAAGGGTAACAAATAACACGTTATGATAGTAAAATTGTCTACATTAGTGTAGTTTTTTTTAAAATAAATTTTCCTTTTTGTGATCGTGACATTGTATCTCAATTTGTGTTGGTCCCTTTAGAAATGAAATAAACAGAATAGTGGAGATATTTCAAGCCTCATTTGTCATGCCAACCCATTTCTCCTGGTGCAGCACATGGCCCCATCAGGCAATGACACTCTCGTCAGCCCTTAGTGAGTGAAGGCTTTCCAGTCCATTACAAGGTGCTGCCTGTACAATACTCCCTGGAAAAGAGGAGAGACAGGGGACATGATTGAGACCTTCAAGTATTTGAAAGAAATAAATAGAGTGGATAAGGAGGGTCTCTTTAAGCTTAGTGGAAACAGAAACAAGAGAGGGCACATTCTCAAATTGAAAGGGGGTGGTTTAGGAGAGATGTTAGGATATACTTCTCCACAGAGATGGTGGTAGCTAGTTGGAATATGATTCCAGATGAGATAATTTCATTGAGGGTGGTGAGCAGATTGAAAAGAGGCTTGGACAGAGTTAGGGGTAAAATAAGAGTCAAGGGAGGGGCAGTTTAGGGAAGGGGCAGGGTCAGTAGCTTAAGCTGAGTACCCTGCAATATGAGCAAACTAGATTTATTTATTTGCTTTTGGTAACTGGGTGAGTGCACTAGGCATAGAAATGCCTATTTTCAGGCACGACCTGGAATGAATCAAATGTCCTTTTTCTGCTGGCTTCCTCATGTGTTCATATATTCATATGTAATACATTTCCAGGCTTGGAGCAGTGGCATATCACAGTGCTGGCCCCCATCCTCATGCTGCCCAGATGGCTCTCTGAGCTCGTGCCCAAACTCGAGTTATCAGCACAGGAACACAACCTGCTACCACTATTGACACCAAATTTTCAACATAGTCTTTTTATTACCTCCACCCCACCCACGCGCATGATAGGTGTTGTCATGTATAAAATACTGCCTGAAATGTTTTGCAGCACAAATGTGGAAACATATTTTAGCCATGATCTTAAAAATGACACCTGTCCTCTTCACGAGGTGGTGTGAAAAAGTGGCTATGTTGAAAATTTAATAAAATATTGAAAATTACTAGTAATGAGCGAATGTTGAAAATTTTCCATGTACTTCCATAACTTTGGTGTTTTTAAAATGTTGACCTCAAATTTTCAACATAGTGCTTTTATGACTCAACTTCATGACCCTTCAGTAGTAGATGAACATGTTCAAATCCTGCCCAAAGGGTGATTTCGTGGAGTGACTGTGAATTCACCTTTTGGGCAGGATTTAAAAAATGTAAAATATACATTCATGAGGTGGTGTGAAAAAATGTCTGTGCTGAAATGTTGGGGTCAAGCTACTGCAAATTACTAATGTTATAAGTGAACATTAAAAAATGTCAATATACCTTCATACATTTGGTGGGTTTTTTAAGATTTTGACTGCAACTTTTCAACACAGTCTTTTTATGACCCAACTTCATGAACCTGGTATGTGAAATTTTTCAAATCCTGCCTGAAAGGTGATTTCACAGAGTGACTGGCTCAAAGAAAAGAAAAAAGAAAAAAAATATTAAAAAATGACAGTTATGTATAACATTTCAAAGTGCATTGAAAACACATTGACTGTTTTTACCTTGTTTCTTCAGTTCTCAGTCGTCGTTGAAGCTGAATTATGCTTTTTCTTCGCAGAGTGGATTTCTGACACTGGACTGATTTTATGTGAGTGAGGGAGTGTGTGGGGTGGTAAGCACTAATTTGTGGGTTGGGGTGGAGTGGGTGGGGGATTGGGCAGTTGGGAAGGCCACAAAAGGCATCAATGGATGTTTTTTTTGCCTGTCAGGTTTTAATTTAAAACAAAAATTGAGGGTGGGGGTTGGACATAATACAGAGGGAGGGAGCTGAAGGTTTTTTCATTTACACCAGGACTGGTCATGGAGGGCGGAAGTTGGCAATCATGCAGAGGGAGCATGAGGCTTTTTCATTTACACTGAGACAGGAAATGGAAGGTTGAGGTTGGAGATCACACAGAGGGAGGAAGCAGGAAACATTTTTCATTTACACTGGGACAGGAAATGGAGGGTTGAGGTTGGAGATCACACAGAGGGAGGAAGCAGGAAACATTTTTCATTTACACTGGGACAGGAAATGGAGGGTTGAGGTTGGAGATCACACAGAGGGAGGAAGCAGGAAACATTTTTCATTTACACTGGGACAGGAAATGGAGGTTGAGAGTTGGAGATCCACAGAGGGAGGAAGCAGGAAACATTTTTCATTTACACTGGGACAGGAAATGGAGGGTCGAGGTTGGAGATCACACAGAGGAGGAAGCAGGAAACAGTTTCCATTTACACTGGGATGGGAAACAGAGGTGTGGTTAGATATCACACAGAGGGAGGGAGGAGGGAGGGAATGGGAGGGTTTTTATTACACCAGGATGAGAAATGGAGAAAGCTGGTTGGAGATCATGCAGAGGGAGGAAGCAGGAAGACTTTTAATTTACATTGGGATAAGAAATGGAGGGTGGGGTTGGATATCACACAGAGGGAGGAAATGGGAGGGTTTTTCATTTACACCAGGATGGGAAATGGTGGGTGGGAGCTGGAGACCACAGAGAGAGAGAGAGAGAGATGGTAGAGTTTCCATTTACACTGGAATGGGAAACAGAGGGCGGGAGTTGGAGAGCATGCAGAGAGAGGAAGCAGGAGGTATTTTCATTTACACCAGGATGGGAAATGGAGGGTGGGGGTTTTGAGATCACACAGAAGGAAAGACTGGGAGGGTTTTTCATTTATGCCAGGATGGGAAATGGAGAGTGGGGGTTGGAGAGCCCACTGAGGGAGGGAGCGGGAGGGTTTCTCATTAACACCAGGATGGGAAACAAAGAGTGGGGGTTGGAGACCACACAGAGGGAAGGAGCAGGAGGGTTTCTCATTTACACCAGGATGGGAAATGGAGGGTGGGGGTTGCACATAATACACTGAGGGAGCAGGAGGGTTTTTCATTTACACCGGGATGAGAAACAGAGGGTGGAGGCTGGAGATCATGCAGCGGGAGGGAGCAGGAAGGTTTGTTTTTGTTTTTGTTATGTGTACTTATGCACAAAGTAGGTTTGACAGGGGAACGAGCTGCAGGCTGATCATGTTGCTTGCTGGGTGGGGTGATGCAGATGAAAACAGAGAGCTGCCCTGTGATATGAGTTGTTCTGTTCTTTCAACTGCATAGAGTTTCTGCCCAACAAGTACAGAACAGAGTCACGATCAGCCTCACTGATCATTGGCCTGACAATGCCTAGCCCACTGCAGACTGCCCTGTATTGGACCAAATAATGACATACTTCTCAAACCCATTATTGTAGCAATATGTTCATTTTGCGCAAGCACAAGCAAACACAAAAAGCATCACACATTGAAATGCAAAGTTGGATTATGCATTATAAAAATACCTTCTGGGACCCAGCAAAGCCAAAAAAGACATTATATCATTAGGCACCTTACTAAAACCTATAAATCTGTGTACAATAACTCAGCATGAAGTTCTGAATATAATTACGGCATTTTAGTCAAATAAGGCAACGAGACCTGATGGAATTCTACGCTGAATCTCCCTAGCTCCTCCAGTGGTTGCAAGGGCAACAGGAACTCCTGCCCTCCGACGAGCCCCACAGAACACTGAATCTCCCCAGGTACTGAGCTGCAACCCAAGGCAGAGCACCAGCTTGTCAGTCTGCTCTGTGAGTGTGTGGGTTTTTGGTGTCTTTTTTCAAACAAAGACCCTGGACTTTCCGTCGACAGAGCCATGCAGATAGTTTTCTTCTGCCCACCTTTCAACACTATCTTGCAGTATTTTAAGACAAGCTGGAGGAAACTTTAATAAGACCTTTATTTGTTGCTTTAAAAGACTTGTTGCCAGTACTGCAGTAGAAGGGAGTCTTGCTGGGTTTTATGCACTTGTGTTAATTATTTGATTCTGACCTACATGTGCTTTAACTCTGTTAATTTAGTGAGGCATTTTAGGGATGGGTGCACCTTAAAAACATTGTGCTGCTGAGGCTTAATGCAGCTTTCAGTCCCTTACTATTTTCTACTGCACATGCTTTAGGTTCTGTAACCAGCCTAATGCTATACCCTGTAATACTGTGGTACTTCGTATTTACTGTATGCTTTAATTGCAATTCCCTTCCAATTTAATTTGAATTTAGGTGCCACATTTAAATTAACCACAGTTTAATTCAAATTTAGGAACCAAAGTCAATATTCACAAACAGCTAGGAAGCCTCCTGTTGCATGTTAATCTGTGTGCCTATTATCCAGCCCCTCATTCTCCCTACCTTACATAATTCCGCCCATTTCTTCTCTCCTCAGCACCTCCAGTGGTTGCGAGGGCAACAGGATCTCCTGCCCTCCCCCGAGCCCCGCAGAATGATGAATCTCCCCAGGTACTGAGCTGCAGCCCAAGGCAGAGCACCAGCTTCTTAGTCTGCTCTGTGAGTGTGTGGCCCCACGACCACCACACTTGGTGAGCTGTCAGTTAAACAGGCGGTCCATCGTGACTGCCAGAACCAATCGGTCCACTTTTCCCTTTGCAGGTTATCCTACTCCAACACTAGTAGCCACGCTAGCAGCTGTTGCTGCCTAATCACAGTTCAACATGTTACCTCTCTCTCTAGCTATAGTCCGCCTTCTTACAACCACTTCATCCCTCCCACCTTCCTCCTACCCTGAACAGCAACCGCAACCTACCTCCCTAACAATCAACACTGTGATTGCCAAGCAGCCCTACTGTACAACCTCCACCATTGGACTGCCCCTTCTATATCATAGGCATAACTGGGAACTTGGAGCTGCCATCCTCCCCTCCTCCTTTCATGCAGGGTTGACAGCCTTAAGTGTCTCCCCCCCAATCAACTCCTCACCTACCTTGAGCACACCTCAGCAACCTCCTGCCCACCACAAGTCACAACAGGCCATGCTTCTAGCAAAACAACTATTTACCCTACTGCTCCTCCTAGCCAGGGATGTTGGACATAACCCTGGTCCATCCCCCCCCCACATGGTCACCTCTCTCTCTCTGCTCTTCATTTACCTAGGGGTTTCAAAATAGCACACCTAAATATTTACACAACTTGAAAAAACTCACGGCACTGCAACCAAGCATCCTATCTCTGTGCTCTGATATCCTAATCATTACTGAAACTTGGCTGAAGCCCCACAGTCTGGACACAGAGTTCTCTATTCCTGGCTACTCCCTCATTTGACAGGACCATCAGGGTAAAAGGAAGGGTGGGAGCACTGCCATGTTCATCTCGTCCTAGCTCCAGTTCACCCCAATCAGGCTTTCCTTGCTTATGCTCTCTATAGACTCCCTGCTAATCAAAATCTCACTCCCTCACTCAATTCCCTTGTACATAGCCAGGTCCTACTGCTCCCCAGGTACCCTGCTGCCCATCGTCCTGGACCACTTAGGCACCCTAAAATCCCTCATGGCCAGTGGAGAGCTACATATCCTTGGTGATTTAAACCTGAACTGGCTCTCCAGTGCTAGTTCCAAATTACAAAGCCAAGTGAATGCGCTAAACCTGTCCCAACAAATAACAACCCACTCGCCTGAACCACAAATCCAAGAACCATACACTATTGGACTGGGCCCTGACCTCCCACCCACATCGTATACTTGACGCTGGTCTCCTACCGGATTCTCTCAATGATCACCACATGATATACATGGTGTGGAAAATTTCACACCTAAGGCTCTGCCTCCCCCCCGTACTCTACTCACTAGGTCCTATAAATCCCTGGACCAGACAGCACTCCTAATTGACCTGAATAATGTCGACTGACATCCCATTGGCACCCTCCATTGATGCTGCCCTTGAATTCTTCACGTCTAGATTCCTTGCTATCTGGGACTACTATGCACCACTCAGAAGATCCAGACTAAGGGGTGCCCACTTGCCCTGGGTGACTGCCGATCTCATAGATCAACTTCGAGTCAGGGACTGAGCCTGGAGAACCTATAAGGTAACAGTTTCTCAAGTGTCACTATAACACTACCATTCACTGCAGAATGCCTGCACAAGGCTTATCCATCAGGCCAAAACTAATTACTTCAAGGCCTCCTTCCACACTAACTTTAATCACCCAGCAAAGTTTTGGAAGTCAATTAAATCTCTCTTCTCCCCTCCCCTCCAGCCCAACCCCCTACACCTGTCTTCAATGTAGCAGGCAACATTGTTACTGCACCAAGCACTGTGGCCTCTGAGCTTAACTCCTTTTTCACAAACTGTGCATCCTCTCTCTTGTCCTCTCTTCTGCTTCACCCCGTGCAGCCACCCCCTTCTATCCCAGCCACACCTCTGTCCTCCCACTTCTCCTTTCACCTAGTTATCCCATCAGAGGTAATAGAAGCCCTAGGGTCACTCAATCCCTCCAAAGGTAAATTCCCCTTGGGACTGGACTCCAAAATGCTCCACCTATCTGCCCCAGCCATCGCTAGCCCACTGGCCACTGTCTTTAACCTCTCCTTCATGCAAGGATCAATCCCAGCTTTATGGAAACATGCTACAGTTGTCCCCCTCCATAAAGGCGGCAATCCCTCCTCCCTGGGCAACTACTGCCCTATCTCACTTCTCCCCATCCTAGCCAAAATCCAGGAGTGCCTCGTGCTCTTTCAGTTCTCCTCCTCCTTTCTCGACTCCATGCCCTTCTTCACTCCATACCAGGCTGGTTTTAGGAAATCGCATTCCACCATCACCTTGCTACTAAGACTCACCGACACCATCCTCATGGGAATGGATAACGGGGGCATCACCTCGGCTATTTTCATCGACCTTGCAAAGACCTTTGACATGGTCTGTCAAACCCTACTACTGTCAAAACTCTCCCTCACAAGACTATCAGGTTCTGCCACCAGCTGGTTCCATTCATACCTGGCAGGCAGGTCCCAGTCAGTCTGAATTGGCTCGTCAACTTCCACCTCCCTCCCTGTCACTACAGGGTCCCCCAAAGCTCAGTCCTTGGCCCAACATTGTTTTCCATCTTCCTAAATTATCTGCCTTTGGCCTGCCCGCATACTTCCATTCACATGTATGCAGATGATACAGTAGTGTATGCCACAGGTCTATCCTCCTCTGAAGTAGCAATCACACTCCAGCAGGACTTCATCAATGTCCAGCTCTGGTTTCATTCTAATCAGCTCTTTCTAAATCCCAAGAAAACTGTCTCCCTAACACTTGGCATGAGGGCAAAACTTTTCCGACTTCCCTCCTCCCTTATCTTCCACACTCTTGATGGCTCCCCCTGGAGGCTTGTGCATCCTTCCAATACCTTGGGGTCTGGCTAGATCAGCACCTTGACTTTTCTGTGCATATTGATGCAATCCACAAGAAACTGCACCCCATGCTGGATGCTTTATACCACAACAGAAGTTGCATCCCCCTGCCAACGCGCACTGCAATTGTACAAAGAATGATCCTCCCAATGCTGGACTACGGGGACGTAATCTATATTGCAGCTCCCAAGTCCTCCCTCACCAGACTTGATCCTATCATCCACTCTTTCTGTCATTTCGTCCTGGCCTGCCCCCCCACAACCCATCACTGCGACCTGTACCGGTCCTTAGACCTCCCTTCTCTCCAGGATTGGAGACTGGTCCACTGTGCCAGGACCACAGTGAAATTCTGGGCACATTCCCTCCCCTCTTACTTTGCAGCCACCCTAGCAGCCCTTTCCCCACCTGCTTACTCACTCAGGAACATTGATTCCTGGCTTCTCCTTGTCCCTCACATGTCCACCGCTACTGTTCAGGCTGCCTTTAAATACCGCATGCCAAAACTATGGAACTCATTGCCAGTAGACAGGCACACCACCAGCACACAACTGTTCACAACTCTTTCCTCAAGATGCACTTCTCCACCACATGCTCATGCAACTTGACTGCTGAGGGCCTAGAATCGTGCCCGTCTCCAATTTTCTGCCCAGTTTATTGAGCTGCACTGCTCCACACTTGCATTTCACAGACCCCTACCTATGCCATATCACAGTGTATATGGTTTTACAACCTAGCACTGCGATTACTGCTATAGCATATAGGCCCCCTTAGCTAGTAGCTAGTGGTTCTGCACAACTGTATCCACTGCATTTGTCAGTACATGTGCATTATTAGCTTTTCTTCTTTAGAGCATACCTAAGCTGTACATAATGTACATTTATGCAACAGGGGTCAGGATAATAACTGTAGAATAAAACCATTTATCTTCGCTACTATGGTAATAAATTTATTTATCCACATAGTAACTACATCATCACCCATTTATTCACACAATAACTACATCACTAGCTCATTTATCTACACAGTTTTCTTCAGAATTCACTTAGAATGTTCGGCCTCAGAAGCAGTACTAACCATATTTAAATGTCAATAACTTAAAAACAAAAAAAGATAACATGGTACTGTGAGCACGAAAATTGTTCAGCACAAAATTATCTACAAAATAAATACTGTTTCATTTATATAAACCCTGTATATTGTATATGATTAGCAAGAAAACAGAAGAAAATATAATTTTTTGTTCACTTTTTTGACAAACAAATATAAATAACTTTAAAACAAAAAATGATAGCATGGTACTGTGAGCACGAAAAATGTTCAGCTCAAAAATATCTACAAAATGAGTGGTGTTTCATTTATAGATACCATTTTTTTTATAATTAGCAAAAAACAGCATAAAATTCAATTTTCTTTCCCCTTTTTTGACAAATTATTTACACCTACCAAAATCAAAATGTTCACACAACATCTAAACCTGTTGCATAAATGGAATATATAGCAGTTCAGTATGTGATAATGCATTTATTTTGTACAGTTTCCAGTGACCTCTCGTAACTCTCACTCGTGCCTTAGAAACTCGTGAGGTTGCCAGGTCACTGGAAACTTGAATCATCAAATTATCTACACTAACTCGCTACATATCCCTTATTTACTCCATTGTATTTTCTACTGTTGTTTAATTGTATATTTGATTGTATTTCTGTATGTATTTCTACTGTATTTTCTCATTCCCCAGGCACATCTGGAATTGGTGGTACCCTGCTGAGTATGCCTGCCTGGTAAAAGTCTTAAATAAATAAATAAATAAATAAATAAATAAATAAATAAATAAATATGATCTATACAAGGTAAAAATATCTTGGTGGAGTAACTTATTGGTCATGATTTTCAATTTGTGTATTTTACAAAGATATGGTCTGGACAGCTGGAAAGTGAATCACATCTCCCAGTACACAGCAGTCATTGGCCAACACCAAATGTTTGCTTGCTTGTATTTGCTGTATAGCTGTTGAGCATAAATAGCACAGCAGTTAAAATTAATAACATGAATCATAATAGTAAATTGCCATGATTGGAAAATTAAGAGGTTCACACATAACATTGTTATTTTCTTATATTGTGGCCCTGAATTCTCAAGATAGGATTTTTATTACACCTGCATATGAACACGACGATTGTTATTTACCAAATGATACTGGAAATGGGATTTTGGCGGAATGACCGTGTAGACAGGTTTTGGTAGGGATTTAAAAAGGACGCCTGCCATATTCATGATTTGGGGTAAAAAATGACCTTGCTGAAAATCTGGGTTCAAAAACGAAATCAAGGAGTGATGTTCACTATGGCAGCGCAAGTGAGATCAACTGTTTTTAGCAGACTGCTGACTCTGAAGTCTTTTTACCGACAACATTTTGCATCCTGATCACTGTGATGCTTTGTGGAGCAGTTCATATACAATGTCAGTATAATATAAAACAAATCTGGTGCTATATTTATTTAGTAGACCTAGATGAAAACACTTTTCGTCAGTTTATTTACACCAATATCTGGTACCAACTAGACACCAAGCTCTTGAGAGCATGGGTCTTAACAGTTTGCTGTCAAACTGTGAATAAGAAGCAGCACTAACAGTCTCAGACAACAGTGTATTTAATTCTGTATATGAACTCCTTCAAAAAGCATCACAATGATCAGGACATTAAATTTTGCCAGGAAAAAGAACAGTCTACACAAGAAGTCTATTCAGAACAGTTGATCACTCGTGCGGCCACACTGAATGTCTCTCCTTATTTGACATCAGTGGCAGATTCAAACAGAGCAGGCAGGGCTGCAAATTAAAATGTAGGGATTGGTACAAATGGAGTCAAAGGATACTCATATACCTATGTAAAGATTAGGAAGATGGCAGTAGCATTATAAATTTGAAACATGACAATTTTTAATTAGCATGAACATGTAATGAATAAAAACTCTGCACAATCAATTATGAGTATTGCCATTGATCTAGTGTCATCGTTTGTTTTGCAGAATGACTGTGTATTGTTTGAATTTTTTTGTCATATCTTTTTCTTATGTTTAGGTGTACTGGAGTGCAGGCCATTTGTCTGGGAAAGTAAAGGTAGGGACAATGAATGCCAGCGTGTTAACAGAGAAGAAATTGGGAGGGATAGAATGGGAGGGGTAGAAAGCAAATAAGAGACAACAGGTCATGTGAATGATGATGAACAGCAGGGTTTTGGAAGAGTCGAGATCGAGGGGAGAGAGCAAGTGGAGCAGAGATGCAAAAATATATCAAAACTGGGAGGATGTTGGGGTAGTCAGAGATGGGGCAGAACAGAGGTGGAAACAAGGTGTTGAGAGTGGTAAATGTATAGTAGTAATAGTGGTATTTTAGGTCTGAAGTAAGATACGGAGGAAGTGGAACACAGAGGGTAATGTGAATGTTGAAAGCAGCAGGATGGTGGCAGAGATGGTAACGGGAGAGATGAAGTAGTATAGAGCAGGTACTATAAAGTATGGAAAACAGCAGGAGAAGGAATCAGTGAGGGGTGGAGAGTGTAACTGCCAGAGAGCGTGCCATGTATACAGAGCATGGCTGTATGTTGGGAGGGCTGAGAGATGGGGAATGAGGAACTATCGAAGGGGAGAGAGGCTGTACTACTGAGCAGCTAAGGTATGCAGAGAATGGCAGTGATTTAGGGGAGCACAGATCATTGAGTGAGATAGAGTGAGTGTAAGGGTGACAGAGATTGAGTGGCAAACAGCAGATAATGTGAATTCTCCTTACCTACCTGCCTCACTGACATTGGTAACATCCCTTCCTTCAGCTCAAAGCTCTGCCAATATGTGCCTGACAGTTTGCACTGCAACTGTATCTCTACATCCTAAATTGTACCTTTGCCACTTGTTAATTTTATTACTGTACTCTTTATTTATTGTGATGTAGTCTCTTCTGTATCCTGTACCTTTCTGTACAACTGGTCACTTGTAAAAAAAAGGAATATGAAGCTCATCTTGCTCTCCAGTATATTAAAGTAAAAATGAAATGAAATGAATGTACACTGTATACATTTTTGGAACATAAGAATGATGAAGCAAAAACAAAGTAAATTGTAATTTGTGAGAATGCAAGTAGCGTTCATACAGTCAGGAGCTTGTGAGGATGTATATGGTGGTGCACAGGCTGGCTAAAAAGCAGAATGATGCATTTCAGTGGCCGTGTAACTAATACAGCCATTATTTTTAAAATAATCTGACTACATCCATTGAATTTTATGCAAAGGTATTGTTAGTAAAGCTGTGTACTTCCAAGCATGTTGGGGGCAGAGTCTACGGAGGGGAAGGATCGAGAGCAAGTGCTTAAGTGCGGCTAATGGGAGTGACAGAGAATGGCAGTATATTGGGTGGCAGAGACTGGGGGGGGTGATCAAGTGCTGAAGAGCAGCTTATGTGTAGGGACAATGACAGAATGTTGAGGGGGCACAAAGTGGGGAGGTGAGGGATAGAGGCCAAGTGCTGCAGAATGGTTTTTGCAAATGATGATGAGTGGCAGAAGGTTTGGGATGAGAGAAGAGACTGGAGAGGAGAGAGAGCAAGTGCTACAGAGCACATAATATATAAGGAGACTATGAATATTATGGGGGATAGAGATTATGGAGGGGAGAGACAGAGCACAAGTGCCACAGAGCAGCTAATGGGAATGATGGTGAATGGTGGCATAATGGGAGGGGGCAAAGATCAGGGTGGAGAGAGAGAGAGAGAGAGTAAGGGCTGAAGAGCTGCTAATGTGTTGGGACAATGCTGGTATCTTGGGGGTGGCAAGAGCAACTAATGTGATTTACGTAATGAATGGCAGTTTGGGGCAGATATCAAGGAGGGAAAGAGTACAATGTGCAAGAGAGCTGGTAATGTGAATTATGGGGAATGGGGGCACATTGGAGGGGGTAGAAATCAAGGGGGTGGGGAGAGACCAAATGCCATAGAGTGGCTAATGTATACAGAGAATAGCAGCATTGTAAGGGGGTCACAGATTGTGAAGAAGAGGGACAGAGCTGTAGAGCATCTAATGTATATGGAAAATGGTGGTATGTTGGGGGACAGATTGGGAGGTGAGTAACAGATAGCAAATGTCACACAATGGGTAATATGAAGTACCAGGAGTGGCAAAAGCAGGTGAGGGAGGGTGGGAGAGTGCAACTGCCCCTAAACAACTAATGTGTGGGGACAATACCTGCATTTTGGGGGGCAGATATCTGGGAGGGAAGGAGAGCAAGTACTGCAGAGTGGCCAATGAGAATGGCAGTGAATGGCAGTATTTTGTGAGGACACAGATCGGAGAGGGAAGGCAAGATCCGCAGAGCAACAAATGTATCAGGAAAATATTGGCATTTGGGGGTGCAGAGATCAGAGAGAGATGGATATAGAGCAAATGATGCAGCACAGCTAATATGAACTACAGTGAATGGCAGCAGTTTAGGGGGCAGATATCAATGAGAGAGAGAGAGAGAGAGAGAGAGAAAGTGCTACATAGCAGGTAATGTGAATAATGGTGAATGGGGCATGCTAGAGGGGCAGACACTGGGGAGATAGAGAGAATATTAAGTGCCAAAGAGTAACAAATGTATATGGAGAATGGTGGTGTGTTAGGGGGTCAGAGATGGGGTAGGACAGGAATAAAGCCAGAGAGCATATCATGTATATGAAGAATGGCAGTACGTTGGAGGAGGGATTGGGGAGGGGAGGAACTGAGAGCAAATGGCACACAACAGGTAATATGAAGTACCAGTAGTGTCAAGACATTTGAGGGCAGGTGGGAGAGAGTAACTGCTGCAAAGCAGCTAATGTGTAGGGACAATTCCTGCACTTGGGGGCAGATATCGGGGAGGGGAAGAATAGAGGTCAAGTGCCACAGAGCGGCTAATGGGAATGACCATGAATGGCAGTATATGGTGGGCAGAAGAGCAAGTGTTGAAGAGCAGCTAATAGTATGGACAATGCCACTGTGTTGGCGGGGGCAGAAATTGGGAAGGGGAGGGACAGAGAGCAAGTGCCGCAGAGTAGCTAATGGGGAAGGATGGTGAATGGAAGCATATTGTAGGGGCAAACATGGAGTGGGACAGTAAGTGCTGGAGAGCAGCTAATATCTAGAGACTATGTCAACTTGTTAAAGGGGGAAGAAAGGTGGGATAGAAGGACAGAAATCAGGTGCAGCAGAGTGGCTAATGTGAATGATGGTGAATGGTGGCACATTTGGTGAGAGGACAGAGATTGGGTAGTAGGAGGAGGAGAGAGAGCAAGTGCCTCAGAGTGGCTAATTTTAAGGACAATGCCAGCATTTTGGGGGGCAGATACTGGTAAGAGGAGGAATAGAGAGCAAATGCCCCTGATATCAAACTGTGGCAGGTATTGTTGGGGGCAGAGATCAGGGTGAAAAGAGAACATAAGTGTTACAGAGTGGCTAATGTGTAGGGACAATGCTGACATTTTGGGAGTTGCAGATATTGAGAGAGAAGCAATAGAAAATAAGTGCCAAACAGCAGCTAATGTGAATGAGAGTGATGGTAGCATTTTATTTTATTTATTTTTATGTATTGAAATAGTTTCACCAGGAAAGGCACACTGAGCAACAAGATGCGTGTCTCCCAGTGTGACCTGGGGGGAGGGGGTACAAGGGGGTTGGATAACACGCAGGTTATCAACTGAGCAAATAAAAGAGGCAAACAGCAGCATATGGATACAATTGCATTAAACTACAAGCAATAACACATGGAGTACATTGGATATTGTATGGAGCATATAACAATTACCTGACATATAGCAGCAGTACAAGGGAAAATTTAGCACACAGTAATATGCAGGTGTAAACACAGGAGACATAGAACACATGATGGTGCAGGACAAAAAGGCACAGGACAAAGTGCATAGGTTGGGGCTATATGCCAGCTTTGTAGCAAAGCTAAGGCCGCTGATCGGGCAGTGGGGAGGGTAGCAATTGGCACATGGCCAAATCAGGTATAGGATCAAGTAGTGGTGAGGAAGTTAGCTAGGGCAGTAGAAAGAGAGTGGGCAGAGGAGGAATGCCAAATTTTGAGGGGCAGATATCGGTGAGGGGGGAGGGCAAGTGCTGCAGAGTGGCTAATGTACAGGAGAAATGTTGACATGTGTGGGGGCAGAGATTTATTTATTTTATTTATTGAAAAGTTTCACCAGGAAAAGCACACTGAACAATTTAAAATTGCTCATCTCCAGGTGCATCCTGTGGGAAAAGGAGCAATTGGAGTACATGAAATAAAACATTTACATGAACATTGTAATACATTAGGACAAGGATATTCAAGGCATCATTTGAAGGCATCAGGACAGGTAGACATACAATTTGTCATTTGGAAGCAACTCGGCATAGAAGCTATACAAACCATTTAGACTATATACAAGACTGCAAAATAAACAAATGAAATCACTATACAGAAGTGCATGTGCAAAAAAATCAAAGTGAGGTTGCACTCGTAAGTGCTATGCAGGCTGAGGGTGGGGGGGGGAATGGGAATCTAGGGAGCTTGGAACAGTTGCATGATGGAGAGAGGAAGCTGTGAAGGGAATGAGATGGACCACAAAGAGGAGGAGTGCCTGATTTGGTGCGGCATGGAATTCCAAAGTTTCAGGAAGCTATGAGGGAAGACAGATTGGCCTATTGAGGCGGAACACATTGAGATAGCTAGAGTGCGACAGTCACTAGACTGGAGGGAATGCGGGGCAGAGGGGCAGGAGGACAGTGAGGAGGAGAGGTAGGAGGGTAAAGAACCTAACAAAAATTTAAAGACACATTTTGTGTAATGGGCTAGATGGTGGTTCTCCAGTGATGGAATAGCTGAGTAATAGAGATCGCAGTGCTGGATGTGAGAAGGGGTGTCCAGAGTGAAGCAACAGAAAGCATTGAAGAGGGTGTCCAATCTGGTTAGGGAAGACTTTGATGCAGCACTGTAGACTACATCCCAGTAGTCAATAATAGATAGTATCATTTTCTGGACAAGCTCTCACCGAGCTGATAGAGGTAGGCAGCTTTGGTTCCTGTAAAGGGCTCCTAATTTGGGGCACAGCTTTTTCAGGATGGCATCAATGTGCCCTGCAAAGTTGAGGTGTTGGTCTAGCCAGATCCCAAGATACCTAAAGGAGGGAGTGTCCTCAAGAGTAGTACCGCGAGGGTGTGGAAAAGAGGAAAAATTGTTAGCCTAGCCAGTCTCTGCCTAGTGCAGAGGTCATGGAGACTGTTTTCCTTGGCATTGAGGAAATGTTGATGAGAGCAACAGAGCTGAACTTTCTCGAAATCGTGCTGGTACAGTTGGAAGCGACATCAGTCGAGATTGGCTAGAAAAGAAAAGGACTGTGTCATCAGCATACAGTACATGTGGATGGAGGAGGTGGCGCACACTGACAGGAGATCATTTTGGAATATGGAGAAGAGAAGCGGGTCAAGGATGGAGCCTTGGGGCACTCCAGTGCTAATCTGAAGTGGAGGCGAGCCGGAATCTGCAATTTTGACTGTATTCTGCCTATTATGTAGGAGCTGAACCAGTTTGTGGCTGGCGTAGACAGGTCAGCGGAGTGCAGATTATCTAAAAGGAGGGGGTGGGAGACTGTGTCAAAAGCCTTTGCTAGCTTGACAAAGATGGTGGAGGCAATTAAACCACTGTCCATACCTGAGACTATGGAGTGAGTGAGCCTGAGTAGTGAAGTTGTGGTTGAATGATGTTTCCTAAACCCAGATTGGTAGGGAGAGAAAAAGGTGGATTCAGAGAGGAAGGTAGAGATTTGAGTGAGGACCAGGTGCTCCTGGAGCTTTGCAATTATGGGTAGGAGGGATATAGGCCAGTAGTTCCCAGGCAAGCAGGGGTCACCTCCTTTGGGTAAGGGGAGAACTATGACGTGCTTCCAGGAGTCAGGGACTGAGGCAGAGGAGAAGGAAAGGTTCAGTAAAGCAGCCAGAGGTGAGGCGATAGCATGAGCAGAGAGGAACAGGAGTTTAGGGTCGAGTCCATGAGGAGAGGAGCTTTTAGATGGATTGAGGGAGAGGAGATTGAGGAGGGAATGGAGATATAGAGCAAGTGCCGCAGAGCTGCTAATGTGAATGACAGTGAATAGCAGCATTTCGGGGGAAGGGGGCAAAGATTAGGGAAGGGAGAAAGGGAAAGTGTCACAGAGTGGCTAACATAGTGGGAAAATGTTGGCATGTTGTGGGGGACAGAGATCGAGGAGGGGATGCATGTACTGTCAAGCAAGTGGCGCAGAGAGGCTAGTGTGAATTACATAGAAACATAGAAACACAAATCTAGTCTGCTCATTTCTTTTAGACCTATTTTGAGACTCTAGTTGCCTTTTGTAGTCAGAGTGGTTAATGGGAAGGATGGAGAATGGAAGCATATTGTAGGGGCAAACATAGGGGAGTGGGACAGTAAGTGCTGGAGAGCAGCAAATATCTAGAGACTATGCTAACTTGTTAAAGGGGGCAGAAAGGTGGGATAGAGATCAGGTGCAGCAGAGTGGCTAATGTGAATGATGGTGAATGGTGGCACATTTGGTGAGAGGACAGAGATCGGGGATGAGGAGGAGAGATAGCAAGTGCCTCAGAGTGGTTAATTTTTGGGACAATGCCAGCATTTTGGGGGGCAGATACTGGTGAGAGGAGGAATAGAGAGCAAGTGCCCCAGGGTGACTAATGTGAATGATAACAAACTGTGGCAGGTATAGTGGGGGCAGAGATCAGGGTGAAGAGAAAACATAAGTGTCACAGAGTGGCTAATGTGTAGGACAATGCTCACATTTTGAGAGCTGCAGATATTGAGAGAGAAGCAACAGAAAGTAAGTGACAAACAGCAGCTAATGTGAATGAGAGTGATGGTAGCATTTTGAGGGGGCAGATATCGGTGAGGGGGGAGGTCAAGTGCGGCAGAGTGGCTAATGTACAGGAGAATTGTTGACATGTGTAGGGGCAGAGATTTATTTATTTTATTTATTGAAAAGTTTCACCAGGAAAAGCACACTGAACAATTTAAAATTGTTCATCTCCTGGTGCATCCTGGGGGAAAGGGAACAATTGGAGTACATGAAATAAAACATTTACATGAACATTGTAATACATTAGGACAAGGATATTCAAGGCATCATTTGAAAGCATCAGGACAGGTAGACATACAATTAGTCATTTGGAAGCAACTCGACACAGAAGCTATAGAAACCATTTAGACTATACAAGAGTGCAAAATAAACAAAATCACTATACAGAGGTGCATGTGCAAAAAATCAAAGTGAGTTTGCACTCGTAAGTGCTATGCAGGCTGGGGGTAGGGGGAAATGGGAATCTAGGGAGCTAGGAACAGTTGTATGATGGAGAGAGGAAGTTGTGAAGGGTGGATGAGATGGACCATGGAGAGGAGGAGTGCCTGATTTGGTGCGGCATGGAGTTCCAAAGTTTCAGGAAGCTGTGAGGGAAGGCAGATTGGCCTATTGAGGTGGAACACCATGGGATAGTTAGAGTGCGGGAGTCACTAGATTGGAGGGAGTGGGGGGCAGAGGGACAGGAGGACAGTGAGGAGGAGAGGTAGGAGGGTAGAGAACCTAACCAAAATTTAAAGACAAATTTTGTGCATTAACAAGGTGAAAGAGTCTAACATGTTTAAATATAAGAAAAATAGCAGGGCAAGAGGACACAGCATGAGATTAGAGGGAGGACGATTAAGGGAGAATGTGAGGAAATTCTTTTTCACAGAAAGAGTGGTGGATGCATGGAACGGTCTACCTCAGGAAGTGGTGGTTATCAATACAGTGCAGGGCTTCAAACAGGCATGGGATAGGCATAAGGGAGCAATACAGATGAGTATGAATAGATAGACCACTGACAGAGAAAAGGCGGATGGCACATTTATAAGGTAGAAAAATAAATGGGCAGACTGGATGGGCCTTGCGGTCCTTATCTGCCATCAACCTCTATGTTTCTATGTTTCTATGTAATGGGCTAGATGGTGGTTCTCCAGTGATGGAATGGCTGAGTAATAGAGATCATAGTGTTGGGTGTGAGAAGGGGTGTCCATAGTGAAGCAACAGAAAGCATTGAAGAGGGTGTCCAATCTATTTAGGGAAGACTTTGATACAGCACTGTAGACTACATACCGGTAGTCAGTAATAGATAGTATCATTTTCTGGGCAAGCTCTCGCCTAGCTGATAGAGGTAGGCAGCTTTGATTCCTATAAAGGGCTCCTAATTTGGGGTGCAGCTTTTGCAGGATGGCATCAATATGCCCAGCAAAGTTGAGGTGTTGGTCTAGCCAGACCCCAAGATACCTAAAGGAGGAAGTGTCCTCAAGAGTAGTACCGTCGAGGGTATGGAAAGAGGGAAAATTTTTTAACCTAGCGAGTCTCTGCCTAGTGCAGAGGTCATGGAGACTGTTTTCTTGGCATTGAGGAAATGTTGATGAGAGCTTAACCAGAGCTGAACTTTCTCGAAATTGTGCTGGTGGTTGGAAGCGACATCAGTAGGGGATTGGCCAGAAAAGAATTGGACTGCGTCGTCAGCATACAGTACACGTGGATGGAGGAGGTGGCGCACACTGATGGGAGATCATTTTGAAATATGGAGAAGAGAAGATGGCTGAGGATGGAGCCTTGGGCACTCTAGTGCTAATCTAAAGTGGAGGGGAGCTGCAATCTGAAATTTTGACTGTGTCCTGCCTGTTATGTAGGAGCTGAACCAGTTTGTGGCAGGTGTAGACAGGTCAGTGGAGCACAGATTATCTAAAAGGAGGGGGTGGGAGACTGTGTCAAAAGCCTTTGCTAGGTTGACAAAGATGGTGGAGGTAATTAAACCACTGTCCATACCTGAGACTATGGCGTGAGTGAGCCTTAGTAGTGAAGTTGTGGTTGAGTGATGTTTTCTAAACCCAGATTGATAGGGAGAGAAAAAGGTGGATTCAGAGAGGAAGGTAGAGAGCTGAGTGAGGACCAGGTGCTCCTGGAGCTTTGCAATTATGGGGAGGAAGGATATAGGCCAATAGTTCTCAGGCAAAGAGGGGTCACCTCCTTTGGGTAAGGAGAGAACTATGGCATGCTTCCAGGAGTCAGGGACTGAGTCAGAGGAGAAGGAAAGGTTCAGTAAAGCAGCCAGAGGTGAGGAGATAGCATAAGCAGAGAGGAACAGGAGTTTAGGGTCAAGGCCGTGAGGAAAGGAGCCTTTAGATGGATTGAGGGAGAGAAGACTGAGGAAGGAATGGAGATATAGAGCAAGTGCCACAGAGCTGCTAATGTGAATGACAGTGAATAGCAGCATTTTGGGGGGAGGAAGCAAAGATTAGGGCAGGGAGAAAGGGGAAGTGTCACAGAGTGGCTAACATAGTGGGAAAATGTTGGCATGTTGTGGGGGTCAGAGATCGAGGAGGGGATGGATACACTGTCGTGCAGGTGGCACAGAGAAGCTAATGTGGATTATATTGAAACACATAAACATAGAAGTTGATGGCAGAAGGAGACCACTAGGTCCATCTAGTCTGCTCATTTCTTTTAGACCTATTTTGATACTCTAGTTGCCCTTTGTAGTCAGGGCTCCCTTGCGTCTGTCCCATGCATTCTTGAATCCCCCCACAGTGTTGACCCCCACAACCTCTTGGGGCAGGCTGTTTCAGGCATCCACCACTCTTTCTGTGAAGAAAAACTTCCTGGTGTTGGTAGAGAACCTTTCTCCTTGCAGCCTGTGGTCATGTCCGCTGGTCCTGGAGCCCTTCTTGAAGTGAAAAAGTTCCTGTGCCTGTACCTTGTTAATGCCTTTTATGTACTTTAATGTTTCAATCATGTCCCCCTTCTCTCTTTTCTGCTCCAGGGAGTACATATTCAGTTCCCTAAGTCTCTCCTCATAGGAAATGTACTGCAGACCCTGAATAATTTTTGTCACCTTTCTCTGTACTGTTTCCACCCAGTCAATGTCCTTCCTGAGGTGAGACCTCCAGCACTGGACTCCATATTCCAGGTGAGGCCTGACCAGCGATCTATACAGCAGTAGTATCACCTCCATCCTCCTGCTCGTGATTCCCCTCCCAATGCAGCCTAGCATTCTGTTGTCTTTCAATGTTGCCTTCTCACACTGCTTACTAACCTTCAAGACGTCTGAGATTATGATTCCCAGATCTTGTTCCTGGTTTGAGGCCGCCAGCCTTTTGCCTCCTCGGTAATACTCCTTTCTTGGATTTTTCTTTCCTATGTGCATGACCTTGCACTTTTTGGCATTAAATTTCAACTGCCACACTCCAAACCATTCTTCTAGTTTCATGAGGTCAGTTTCCATCTTGCTCACTCCTTCTGAGGTGTCCACTTTGTTACATATCTTGGTGTCATCTGCAAACAGACACACCTTCCCGTCCTGTCCAGTAGCGATGTCTGCTATAAAAACATTGAAGAGCAGATGCCCCAGTACTGAGCCCTGGGGCACCCCACTGGTCACCCTGCCTTCCGTTGATTGCGTTCCATTTACCTGTACCCTCAAGGTTCTGCTTTGTAACCAGTTTTGTACCCATTGAACAACATCTGGACCAACCCCTGTGTAGTCAAGCTTCTTTACCAGCCTTCTGTATAGAACTGAGTTGAAGGCCTTATTAAAGTCAAGGTAGATCACAACTACTTCCCCACCATCATCCACTATAGCATAGTCAAAAAACTCAAGCAGATTTGTCTGGCATGACCTACCTGCTGTGAAACCATACTGTTTAGAGTCTTGCTGGCCGCTAGTTTCAAGGAATGCTGTGATCCTCTGTTTGAGTAGTGTCTCCATTAGTTTCCCTACTATAGACATGAGGCTCACTGGTCTGTAATTACTAGCCTCTTCACAACTGCCTGATTTGTGATATGGAACCACTATTGCCTTTTTCCAGACTTCGGGTACCAATCCACTCTTAAAGGATTTCATGAATAGAAGTGCTGGAGGGCTGCTAATTCTGCCCCCAGTTCCTTAAGGATTCTGGGGTGCATCTCGTCTGGCCCCACGGCTTTGTCTGCTTTTAGTTTATTTAGCACCTCCCATTCTACGGCTTCTGTAAAGGGACTAGTGACTGCCCCTGGTACTGGGGTATTGTGTTTTTTCAGGGCTGGGCCATCCCCTAGGTCCTCTTTGGTAAACAACAAGCAGAAGTATTTGTTGAGGATTTATGCCTTCTGTGGGTCATGTTTGGTGCATTTCCCTTCTTCAGTAGCAATCTTTACAGTCCCCCTTTTTGCTTCCTACGCTCCCTAATGTATCTAAAATATTATTTGTCTCCTTTCTTTGTCTCTTCTACTATTTTTTCCTTTGTCTGTGCTTTTGCCTTTCTAGTTTGTTTGTTAGACTCTCTCATTTTTTCCTTGTATGACTCCTGGTCTTTCTCAGTTTTGGTTTCCTGATATATGCTGTATGCCTTCTTTTTTTCTTTGACTGTGGTAGCCACTTCCTTGGAAAACCATAGAGGATTTATTTTTCTTTTTACTTTGCTGACCCATATAGCACATTGATCTGTGGTAGTCTTTATTGCTATCTTCAGTCTCCCCCACATGACCTCCACCTCTTCAGCCTCTATTTCCATTAACTGGCCACTTACATTGTTCCTTATTTTTTGGAAGTCAGCCTTTCTGAAATCTAGTACCTTTATCTTTGAGTGTCTGGTGTCCTGTGTTATGTTTACCTTAAAGCTTACCATGCAATGGTCGCTGTTGCCTATATGGCATCCCACTTTGATGTCCTTGATCCTTTCCGAATTTGTGAGGACTAGATCAAGAATGGTATCTCCCCTTGTTGGGGTTTTAACAAGTTGTCACAGTCTCGTGCCTTGTAGTGACAATAAAAAGTCCCTACTTCTTGTTGTTGCTGCTGTTAGTGTGCTCCAGTTAATATCTGGTAGGTTGAAGTCTCCCACCAGTATTACGTTGCCTTTATCTGACATTCTGTGGATTTTCTCTATTAGGTCTTTGTCTCCTTTATCTCCTTGATTTGGGGGTCTCTACACGATGCCATTTCTGAAGGGTTTTCCCTTGCCCGTGTCTACTGTTAGCCACAGTGACTCGAAGTTCCCAGGTTGCCTTTTTACTTCTGTAGCTTTTATTTCCTCTCCAATGTAAGTGGCTGACCCCCCCCCCTCTTTTTTTGCCCTACCTATCTTTCCTGAACAGATTGTAACCAGGAATGGCCGTACCCCATCTGTGGTTTTCACTGAACCACATTTCTGTTACAGCCACCCAGTCCAACCTTTCTGTTTACAAGATGGCTGTGAGTTCGGGAAGTTTCTTGGTAAGGCTCCTAGTATTAGCAACCATTGCCTTCCAGGAATGTAGATCTTCTTTGGCTCAAGGTTGTACCCTCTTCCTGGACTACTGTAGTTTGCTCTTCCAGCCAAGATATAATGAAGGTTGCTGGTTTGGGTGGATGTTGGCTCCGATTTGTTTTCTGGGGATGTATGCGCACATTTGGCATTTTGGGGAGTGATGACCAGCCCAGCAGGGGTATGAGCTGCACCATACTCCCCTTTATTTAGTTTAAACTACCTGTATAGACATCAAGTTTTTGTCTGAGTGCTTGCACACCTTCTCTGTTTAGGTTCAATTCGTCGCATTTAAAAAAAAAAACTCTTTCCCAAAAGTTGTGCCAGTTCCCTATGTAGTGGTATCCCTTGTCTTGGCACCAGTCACGCAGCCATGAGTTGAATTTGTATACTTCAATCTCTCTGACTCACCCGGTGCTTTTTCCTTTATCCCACACTGGCAGCACTTCTAAGAAGGCTAATTTGGACAGAAGGGAAGAAAGTTTGTTGACCAGGTCCTCAGAGGGTGTTTCTTGGCCTCCTGAACTGTGTGATATGCCAAGTCATTGGTACCAAGGTGCATTGTTACATGTGTAACATCCCCTGATTCCTGCACAATTGCCTTTATGCACTTAGTGTCCCTACTGGCAGAGGCTCCTGGTAGACACTTTACATCGATGTCACTTTTAACATTTTGTGTTAGGTGGTGTTCCACTCCTCGGATCACAGAATTCCCGATTACGAGAATTTTGCTTTTATTTATACTTCTGTCATTTTTATTTAGAATTTTAGTATTTTTGTTGTTATTTCATCTGGTTTTGGTATTATTGTTGTTGGTTGTATCTGGAGCATCAGTATTTTTGTTTTTATCATAGTTTGTATTAGTTTTAATTGGGATGTTAGCCTTTTTTGGTGGTTTGATTTCTTTACCTTGTATTACTTTGTCTGTGGTTGGAAGCAGTGGTGGGAACCTGTTTTTGGTTTGGATGGCTGGAAAATGCTCCTGGTTTGTGGCTTCCTTTCTGGGCCTCTTACGATGCCTCCTTTTCCTTACCACCTGCCAGTCTCTGGGCACTGCCTCAAGTACTGGCCCCTGGCTGACATGCTGACATGAATTGTGGTGAATGGTGGCAGTTTGGGGGCAGATATCGAGAGGGGGTAGAGAGATCAAGTGCTACACAGCAGGTAATGTAGATAATGGGAAATGGGGGCATGTTGGGGGGCAGATATTGGGGAGGAGGAGGAGAGAGCAAGTGCCACAGAGTGGCTAATGTATATGGAGAATGGCGGCATGCTGGGGAGAGAAATCAGTTGAGGGAGGAATAGAGAGCAAATGATACACAGCTGGTAATATGAAGTACTAGGAGTGATGAGATGTTTGAGGGTGGGTGGGAGAGAGTAAGCGCAGCAGAGTGGCTAATGTGTAGGGACAATGCCAGTATTTCGGGAGGTGGACAGATATGAGGGAGGGATAAACAGAAAGCAAGTACCACAGGGCTAGTAATGTGAATGACAGTGAATGGCAGCATATGGGGGGCAAAAATTGGGAGGGGGGAGTAAGTGTCAAAAGCAGCTAATGTAGAGGGAATATGTTGACATGTTGTGGGGGAGCAAAGATCAGGGATAGGATGGATGTAGAGTAAGAGGCACAGATCAGCTAATGTGAATTACAGTGAAAGGAGGATGTTTGGGGGCAGATATCGAGGAAGGCGAAGGAGTGCAAGTGCTAGAGAGCAGGTACACTGAATGATGGGGAATGGTGGCACATTAAGGCGCAGAGATAAAGGAGGTGGAGAGAAGGGAAATGCCACAAAGCAGCAAATGTACATAGAGAATGGCGACATGTTGGGAGGGATCAGAGATGGAGCAGAACAGGGACAGAGCCAGAGAGCATGTCATGTATATGGAGAATGGTAGAAACAACAATGTAGCAACATTATGACAATGTAAAATATTCATTTCAAAAATACATTCCGACATAGGGAGGGAGGAATAGAGAGCAAATGATACTAAGCGGGTAATATGAAGTACTAGGAGTGATGAGATGTTTGAGGGTGGGCGGATCTGGATCTGGAGCACACACTAGGGAGCTTAAAACAGTTTAACTGCCTTAAACCATTTTAAGCTCCCGGAACACGGTTTGCGTTCACACTGGAACACGGTTAAAACCGTGCTACAACCGTGTTCTAAAACCCTGCTAGAGAGGTAGTCTTTAGCATGGTTTTAGATGAACACGGTTGCTTTAATCCATGTTAACAGTAGTGTGTACGCAAACCGTGCTGTAACATGGGTTAAGGCAACCGGCCCCATGGGAAAATACATTTTTTGAGCAGCATGAATAAAAAAACAAAACTGTACCGGTATTGCCTAGTAGCCATAGAAACACTGGTTCCGAGGATGTACTTTTCTCCCCCGATTGCTTTCAGTTCCTGTTCACGGTTGTCCCGTCATGCATTGCGGCACACTATGACACCCATAATGTTTTGAGTTGGTGCCGCAGTCATGCCTGGGAACCCACTTCACCTAGCATGGTTGTCGGAATGCAATGTGGATGATCCGACAACCTTGCTAGGGACTGATATATAAAATAATTTTAATAACGTTTATAATCAGTCGCTAGTGTGTACAGGGCCATAGAAACACTCAGTATTAATACTGAATATACAAGGTAAAATACATGTCGTACTGGAAGAGAAAATATGTCAGGATTGCTCTAAACAATAAACATTAGACATTTCAGGACTCAAAGCAACATGCCCTGGTAACAACGCTTGTTTTACAAATCAGTCTTTGATTTTATTCCAGCATGTTTATTTTGTACCTTCAAATGCTTAGGTAAAGTGTTCCAAAACTGAGGGCCCTGGCAGTAGAAAGAATGACATCCTATTTTAGATTTCTTAAAAGGCATCTCAAATTCAATTCTGGTTTCTGACCTTAACCCTACTTTGGAGACTTTCAATTTCATATTTTCACAAATATAATCTGGAAGCTCGCTATAATGCCTCTCTCAATAAATGCACTCGAGCCATACGTAAGGCCAAAGCAGACCACTATCAATCCACTCTCACAACCACGTGGGGATCTGCGAGGACCTTCTGGAATAACATCAAAGAACTCAATGGGAAATCTCGCTCCCCACCTCCCTCCCAGCTCACCATAAATGGCACTGCCTCCACAGACACACTCACCATAGCAAACTGTCTAAACACCACCTTCTCAGATCTCAGCACTGTTCTCCCTAGCAGTTTCTTTGACCCTGTGCCCCAATCCCTGCCTCCAACCCTGCAGCATCCCTGTTTCTTCCTGCGCAAAATATCCCCCAACGAAGCTCATCCTTACCTACAAAAAGCGCTAAACATCAATAACCCTATAAATGATCCCCTAGATGCCAGGCTCCTTCGACTAGTCCTCGACGTGGTCCTAGTCCCCCTAACAGACCTGCTCAACAAATCCCTATGCCTAGGGCAATTCCCTAGTGCCTGGAAAACAGCTGTCATTACCCCCATCCATAAAAGCGGTGACAAAGCCTCCCCTAATAACTATCGTCCCATCTCCATTCTTCCCCCCTCTAAAGCGCTAGAAAAAGTGGTGACCATCCAACTTACTGAATACCTAGCCAAGTATAACATCCTATGCCCAGAGCAACATGGCTTCCGTTCAGGCCATAGCACCACCACAGCCCTCCTAGAATTCACCAACTTCCTGCACTCCTCCCTAGACGCTGGTAACATTGCAGGAGCTGAGTTCATAGACCTATCCAATGCCTTTGACACAGTCTGCCACCCTCTCCTTCTTGACTCACTCCACCAACTTGGTTTCTCCACAGGCCCCCTGGCCTGGTGCTCCAGTTACCTTTCCACCCAGTCCCAATGTGTCAAAATTAATAGAACTCTATCCAACACACTACCTGTCTGCTCCAGGGTGCCCCAGGGCTCTATCCTGGGACCACTTATTTTCTCCCTCTACCTAAACTCCTTACCAAAGGCCTGCTCCACAAAAATCTTACTATATGCAGATGATGCAGTGCTCCTCACCTCACATCATAAACCCACACCCCTTCAGGACTCCCTCCAACTTGCCTTCTCCCAGGCTGAAACCTGGTTTAAGGGCCATAGACTGGTCCTCAACTTAAAAAAGACAAAGTCAATGATCTTCTCTCACCGCCAAAACAGAGCTAAGAACACACCGCTCAGCATCCTCCCCAGCACCCAGCACCCCCTTGAGCAGGTATCCAACTACAAATATCTTGGACTTACCCTCGACTCGGCCCTTACCTTCCATGACCACATAAACACCCTTGCTGCTGCAACAAACACCCAGATTGGACTCCTTTACCGACACAGGGACTGCCTTCCCCCCCACGCCCTTAGGCTTGCCATCACCTCATCGATACTGTCCCTAGTGGACTATGGGCTCCCTGTATACGGTGCAGCAAATAACACCACACTCCAGAAAATCCAGGCCACACTAAACAAGGCCTGCAGGCTCTTTACAGGTGCACCTAGGCTCACTCACACCTGCTCGCTCTATACCTCTGCCAATATTCTCAACCTTGATGAAAGGCTCCACTACCAGACCTGCTTACTGTCCAAGAAAATACTGCTCGGACTCTCCTCTTCAGCCTGCAACCCCCACTATCTTCACCCGCAATTCAGAAAAAGCTCCTCTGGTTGTGCCCAGGGTAAAAACCTCCCTTGCCCAGAGATCTTTCCACAATAGGGCACCCACATGGTTTAATGCACTCCCAAGCACCATCACTAGTGCACCCAAGATCACCCATTTCAAAACCACTCTTCACAACCACCTCTTCAATATCCGCTCCTGTAACTGCTTCTAATTCTTTTACTCTGTTACGTACTCTGAGCCAATATTCTCCGACAAAGTCCATTATGGATTGCAATCCTCCATCTTTAACACCAAACCCATGATTAGGTCTGACTACTATGTTTAGATGCCTTCTCAAGCTTATAATGCCTCGCTGCTGTTATGCTGTAAATATCGTCATCCAAAGGTTATAAATAATGTCAGAAAATACCTACTTCCAAATCTTATTAATATTGTCTGTGACAAATGTCTGTAACACATGCTTAATGTAACCACTGTTATACCATGTATCTCATGTTTAATGTAATTGTTGTTATACCTACTCTGTGTTTCCATCTGTCTTACATGTGACGAGGTACCTTTGCAAATGAGCCTCTGGCTCAAAGGTTGTAAACCGATATATCAAATAAATAAATAAATAAATAAGCTGTTTTTTTATAACCTTTAAGCATCAAACTTACTGTATGTAATTGTCTTCTTTGTTCTAAATGTAACCCGTTTAGTTCCCTGTATAATTCAGCAATATTGAACAATGGGGGTTATGTTAATGCTCTAGTTAATCACCCCTTGGGGGTGTAATGTGGCACGAGGCACAGCCGAGTGCCATATTGCCTGCAGGGGGTGATTAACTTGAAAATTAACGTAACCCTTGGAGTTCATTGCTATTATTATAATTGGATTATGAATTACTGTAGTTTTAATGATTTTTTAAATATTTTTTGCCTTTTTTTTGTGTGAAATTTACATAACATAGTTCCTCCACCATGCTAAGTTGCATAGGATTTGGTTTGCTTGCTGTGATCTGGATCATGGTGGGCTAGATTAATGTAGGGCTCTTAAAATGCTGACAGACAATCAAATTCCAGTTCCCACACTTTAGAACTATCTTTTAGCTGTCAGAAAAATAGAAAAGAAGCAAAAAAAAACATGATGACACAGTGACCATGATAACTGTTAATTTTCTGTTATTTATTGTTTGTGTTTTACATTCTTGGTTGAATACCTTTCTTTTTTGGCATTGCTGACATTTTTGTATATGCCCGAGTGTGGATATACAGACCTAACGCATACCACTCATCCAGTTACAATCCTTTCTTTCCATGTGGACAAAGTCCCGTCATCTCCCTGCTCCAATCCTCCACTGAGTCCCACTCTGGGTGCACTACTCTGGCTGCACTTTCAAAAGAAAGCTCAGAACAAAAGAAACTGACAGCACGGTGACACAGATTTCCCCTTTAGTGTTCAGATATGGTATATCCTTTGACAGGGCTCTGATTGGCTTCAGTCATGTGTTTACCAGTGCTCAGCTTTTGGGTCATTGTTTGAGGAAACATAACAAACCTGGGGTTTGTGCGTGGTTTTATCCCCAAAACAATGATGCTGTGGTTGAACCTGTTTCTCTATTTCTTTGCAGATTAATATCTGGGTCTGAAGCAAACAGAGTCAATCTAGGTCAGAGGGTTTCATAGAGTCTGAACCTGGAACTACTCTTTCTACTTAATGCAGACAAAAATATCACAAACTAACTTTTGCTATGCTCTAACCACTGAACACTTAACTGTTTTGTAGACGTTGCAGAGTAACAAGTCACTTCCTTGTCCCACTGCCATACTCTTACATTGGGTCTAATAGATTGTGGTGGCAAAAGTCGGGCAGGTTTCCTTCTAGTACAACTCAATCCCAACTCGTGTGTATACAGTACATAGCTCTCTTTCTTGATCACCAGTTCAAGCAGCTCCCCATAGATAAGAAGATCGACATCCGTGCCTTCTCAGATGCTAAGGCACACCTGCCTCTCTTTTTCAGTGAGTTTGCCATACAGTTATGCCTGGCGGGGGAGCTACCAGCTTGCCTGTGTTTTTCTTTGTGGCTGGCACGAGACTGCTACAATGTTTTTAACTTACTATGTATCTGTTTGGTTTGTTTTCTTCACTTATGTATGCATTTTGATGGGTTGTGTGACGTTATCAGGTCACTGTATAGTATACTGTATGCGGCCGGATCTGATCTTCACCTGTAAATCTGCAGAGGAGTTAGAAAATTATATTCTAATTGGTGTTATAAAATGGGGTAGAGAAATCCTATCATCTGATTGGTCAGAAGTTGTCAAGCGCAGTGTGGTTAATGCTCATTAATCGCTCTGCTGTGTTAAGCAACCTGCAGGTGCAGGTACTAGTTTCTCAAGCTGTCCCCAGTGCATTCACATATCACTGCATAACATTGTGCCACAAAGTACCATCTACCAACTTCCTCAAATCCTGTACCTGTACCTATAGCTTTAACAGAAACTGTTCAGACAGTACCTTGTGACATTGTTGATTTGCCCAAAATTACTACTGATGTACTGCCAGAACTAATAGTTTCACACCACGAGAGTATTAGCACATCCATACAACACTCGTGCTGGAACAGTGAAAATCCTTCTTCCATGACCAGGCTGTCAAATTGGAGTATCCCTGATTCAAGTACCACCGCCCGGGGTAATGTTAGCGACTGAGATGGAAGCAGAGTCGCTCAGAAAAGTAATAGCACACTGGACACAGGACATCTCCTAGCACACATCAGAAGCTGAAACAAGGAGTCACATGAATAATTCATCTATGCAATTAGCATACTCCGCATCTGGAGAAGCAGGGCCTCAGCAACTGTGGCAGCTCAGCAACCTTGAAGAGAGTGATAGAGGGATTTGGTAGTGTCCCTCTGTAGCATGTCTGTTTGCTGCTGCAAATCATTTTGGACACTTGTCAATGAATTGGCATAATTTTATTATAAACAGCACTTTTAGCATAAATAATTATAACAGTTAGTGCATAGAAAATCTGAATTTATTGGCAATGTAGGAAAAAATGTATAAATGTGTCCCCAGTGTATGGCATTTTTTTAAATGAATAGTCAAGGGGACTTGTTAGTGCCCAATCTGAATATATTTATTCATTAGTCCATTTTATAAGCACAATAATACACTTCTGGGTGTGTGGTTATCGGGTGTATTACCACACACCTCACCTGGGTTGAAGAGCACTCAGCTGGCGCCTCGTGCTTCCACCCAGAGAGGGGTGTGCAGTAATTCACCAATAACCGCACACCCATTTGTGTATTATTGCTTACTTAATCAGGATCTGGGTATTAACATACAAATGTGACTTCAGCTTCTTACATTATTTGCCACTTTAAAACCTAAACTGAGGGAGGCTAGCATGGTGATGCAGAGGATTGAGTGTTGGACACCACACCTTGCGCCACACTGGCAACCTGGGATCAGGAGTGAGCTTCGACCACCAGGGGTCAGCTGGGGGGGAGGGCAAGGAGTCAGGATTAAGCACCCGCCAGGCAGCTTTCCTCTCCAGGGAGGAATGAGAGGTTTCCCTGTCTCTTGGCTGCCACCGGGTGGAGGCTAGGTGGCAGTACCAGGTTGGGGGGAACCTAGGCACTAGGCCAGGAGGGAGGATGATTCTGTCACTGGAGCTGTGAGATGCATGTGCACCTCCACACACATGCAACCGCGTTCCAGAGTCCCAGGAACAAGGGGAGAAAATACAAAACACCATGTCTCCACCATTGCCAGTAAGGCAGAAGGGGCAATGTGGGAGCACCGGGCTTAGTAAAAAAAAAAAAAAAAACTGAGACTGTAAATTTATGTGTGATTCCTCAAGCTCCGTGAGGATTCAGCCAAATATATGACAAGATTGCCCTAACTGCAAAACAGCAAACAGAGGATAGGGTTACTGTGAAACACCACTTTGGGTTGCCTGTGTAACTACTGCAGAACAATTAGTACCACTTTCAACAGTTACTGTACTTTTTGTTTTTTTATTTTAAACACATTTTCAGTTGAGTCATGCTCTAATGATGTCACTAGGTTCCAGAGATAGAATACTGCTAAGGTTCCAAGGATCTTCATTTTTTTAAATCAGTGCTCCTGTAATCAGGCTGTACAAGTATTTTATTTTTATTTTATTTATTTATTAAAGTCTGAAATTACAACCCTTTGAGTCAGGGACTCATTTACAAAGGCTCCACATCATACAGAGAATAATGAAGACACAATACAGAGAATAAAAAATACAGAGGCAAAGTGCATAACAAAATATCAATACATAGAGCAACACCAATGGAGTGTGGAGTATAATCAGGCTATAAAAATCAAGTATATATTCAGCAATGAGACTTGCCAGTACAGGAAGAAGGAGTTACCTGCAGTCACATTCAGAGCTGTTAACATAGGGCTCTCAGGGGTAACGTGATGCCTCTGAGCTAGTGGCTGCACTACTCCACCACTCCTGCCTACTCTGTCTTCATTTTATTCATTTTTTCTGCTGCATTTGGAGCTGCTACCTAGAATACTACATCAACACGGTCCAGGAGTCACCAGGTCCTCATTTCATCTGGAATTGTCTATTTCTGCCAACAGGATAGATGTCAAGATGTGGCAGGCTCCACCACAGCACACAGTGCCTCCGACCCCAGACAAGAGCTTAAAGAAGTCCAAGGCCCAGAGTGCTTCCTCTGGGTGTTCCTCAACTCCTACACCACCCGCCCCTCCACTTAATGAGGAGAAGTTCCTCTCAGAGATTCAGCCACTGCAAGACTTTATGCAGTCTCTGACTGAAGAACCTAAATCCCTACGTGTTGACCTAAGTGCCATAACACGGCAGATCAGAGACCTTGAAGCTCAGGTTACATCACTGGAGGACTGGAGGGAAAGAACTGACTCTGAAGTAATCCTGCTCCTTTAAAAACTAGGCAACATGGAAAACAAGCAAAGTCCTAGAAGAACAGAGCAGGAGAAATAATTTAGTAATATTCGGGCTGCCAGAGGACGCAGAGGCAACATCCCCAATTAAGTTCTCACAGATGTTTTTGGAGCCCATCACTGGTCCCTCTCCGAATAGCTCATATTATATAGCTGAAAGAGCTCACCAGTCTCTGTGCCTTTGACCTCCTCCAGGCTCCCCACCCAGGCCGCTCATCCTGAAGCTCCTCAATTTTCAGGACAAATAACACATTCAACAAAAATCCAGAGAGCACAAATAAATTACCTGGGAAAGTCACCAGCTTAGAATTTCACAAGATTTGCCTGCCGTGACTCAGCAGAAGAGAGACACATTCCATCCTTTTGTCATCAAGCTTCTAGCAGTCACTGTCCAATTTAAGGTTTTATACCCTGACAGACTCCAGATCTACTGCAAAGATTTCTAGCATTCATTTGAGACAGTTGACCAGGCATGCTCTGAATTGAAATGGCTGCTGCCTGACCTCTTCAACGGCACTTGATGGGATTGCTGGGTATTTCACAGCTTGTCTGAGACAGCATTCTTGTGTGTCTGATACTGTGTATTATATGATGAGGAATGTTATGGATCTTCATTTCACTGCCTTGCTTTGCGTTGGACTTTGCATGTTATAGTGCTCCCAATGACTGGAAGTGGACTTTACCTCATACCCCCCAAAGATCGGGACCCCCGTTGCAGGTTAGCAATAGTCTGCTTATTGGAACTTGCGCTATAAATGTTGCACCATTGTTTTCTTGCCCTCCAGTTATTCTTCACCTCCTTCTGTCTTGCCTGCTTTGAATATGATGGGCTAATTTCCCGGGGGCTCCCAGTTTGACTTACCCACTGCATCGCATCTGCTTCAAGTTATCAAGGTTCGGAGCATTGTTATAGTTTAACCCAGGTTCTCGGGCAGCTTTCTGAGCCCATTTTCTCCTTAGCTTTGGGGACTGTATGGTCGTTGTTTGAGCTCCACAACATGGCAGCTGGTTGCTTAAATTTCCATGTTTTAATGGGTCTGCACTGTATGGACAACATTCCCCATATATTTCCTTTCTGTGCCTGCATCTGAGGGCTGCAGGTCCTCTTCACCCACTCCGGGAATGGACATCCCTGGCTTGAACTGTCTATGGTTCTATACTTTTTAAAAGATTTTTTTTTTTCTGTCTGTGTGTGTGGGGTCCCGCTCCTTATGCATTTTCCTCACAGGACTTATGGGATCCCGTCTTTTCCATTTGAAGTTTACCTTTTGAACAGTGTTATATGATACTGTTGGCATTTAGTTTGGGCACATTATGTTGCTCCTTACTGGCTGTCCTGCTTTTTTACAATTAGAGTACAGCCTTTATTTTAATGTTATCAGTGTGCCATTGTGCTTGGCCAAGAGCTTTATTGTCTTTTGAAACCCATATTTACTGTTGCCTTCTCCCTGGGGTGGAATAACCTGTGTTTAATCCAGGTAGATGAGTATTTTTGGGTATCCATTCTGTTTCTATAGTTCTTTTATGGACCAGACACCCTAATTGGTTATTTCTAGGGTCCCTGTGGGTTGGGGGATGGGAGCATGTGCCTGGTCATCATCGCTTTGACCACCTGCTGGGTTCATTCGGTGTTGCAGATTGGATATCTTGTGTCCTACTCCCCCACTTCCCATGCTCCCTTCATATCTGTCTATTCCAGTTTTATTTGATAATTCAGGATGTTGGAATTTTTGGGAGCCTTTTAGCTCCTTTTATATACCCTTTCTTTTTTTTTTTTTAAGCACTGGGGGATAGCTTGCTTTATTGGTATTCTTAGGTAGTACTGTTAGTTTCTTGACTTTGACACTTTTCTGACTTTTTTGGATTCTATGAGTGGTGGGTGGGGGCAGGGTTGAAGCTGCTTATGCTGCTGAGGAAGAGGATGGCACGAACTGTGTAGTTGGGGTGGTTCTCTTCCCTGCTACTATTTTGGTTCTGGCTCTACTGGATGGGTTTTTCATCATTCGGGGGGATGGTTTGGGGCAGGGTTGGGGTTTGGAGACTATGGACTGTGTTGTTGCTTGTGGGGTCTGGGTGACTGGGTGGGATGAAATTTAGTCGGGATAATTGAGTTTTTGTTAATAATCCTGCTGGGGTTTTGGGAGGGGGGGTGGTTGTATTGATGTTGGGGTTCACTGTCTTTTTGTGATGTTTCATATTGGGGGTGTTGTTATTTGTTCTGTCGGTTCTTGTTTCAGCACCGTGGGTTGGGTGGAGTTATCACACCGGGGGTTTATAGCTTGTCTAAGGGACTGATTAGTTCAATATTTCACAAATTCTAGGTTGTCTTTATTATATCACTTAAGGCACCACGACGTCAGCTTTTGATTCCTGCTCTTGGAATGTAAAAGGTGCCCAATCCCCCACAGTAAGAGTGAAGGTTTATTTCATCTTCATAAACTCAAGGCGGATGTCGCCTTTTTACAGGAAACTCACTTGCCCCCATCCCAGGTTCTCCTATTGAGGCATTCCTGGGTGGGGCAGGCCTATGGGGTGGGTGTTGACTCGTGTAAAAGAGATGTGGCTATTTTGGTGGCTCAGACAGTCCCCTTCTGTCTACTCCAGGAAATAGGGGACCCTCAGGGTAGGTTCCTCTTACTGCAAGCTCTGCTTGGCCATTTAGATGTCATTCTCAATGCTATTTATGGCCCTAAGGGTGATGATCCTACTTTCTTCACTGCCTTAATGGCACAACTTTCCCTGTGGTCCTCCATACCGATACATCTGGGGGGGGGGGCTGGAATGTGGTTTACTGCAAAGGTCTCAAAAGATCTGGTCCCAGTCACCCCTCCCTCTCACCAGGTCAACTGGCCCTCCATGATATGATGGATTCCCTGGACCTTTTGGACCCCTGGCAGTCCCTTGACCCGACCCAGAAGAACTATTCATTTCATTTGCTCCCTTATAACACGTTCTCTAGGATTGATTACTTTATGTTGGGGATTGAGTGCCTTCCTGGAGTCCTGTCAAGTTACTATTTAGCTAAAGTGATATCCGACCATTACCCTACCTTACTCCATCTGTGTCTCTCCCCCTTGCAAGAGCGAGACAAGGTATGAGATTCAGTAGTCAATTACTTAAATCAGATTCCCTGATTCAGCATATTCAAGGTTTTATTTCCTTTTTTTGGAAGTCAACTCCCCTTCCATACCCAAGCTTGACTTCTTATGGGGTGCCCTGAAAAGCTCACTTTGGGGTGAACTCATTCGTTTGGCTTCCAAAAGGAAAAGATTAGACTCCCAGGAGATGTCTTCCCTTTTAGACCAGATTAGAGACTTGGAGAGGCGCCTCTCTCCAGACTCTTCTCACTCTGACTGGGAACAACTGGAAAGTCTCAGGTCAAAATATCACTCTCTTTTGGGAGAGAAAGCAGAGCACATGATTCTGTGCTGTAAGATTAAATATTTTGACCAAGGTGAGAAAGCAGGGAAACTCCTGGCCCTGTGTCTACATGCATAGGCCTCAGACAGGATAATTTCTTCCCTTCGCACCACTTCGGGTCAACTCCTTACCTCTCCTCGGGATATTACTGCTCAATTTCAGGAATACTACCAAGCATTATATAATCTGCCCTCCTCCCCCTTTTGCTTGGACTGATTTGAGACTTTTTTGTGGGACATACCTCTTCGTTATCTGGATAACCCTCAAATAAAGTTATTACAGGCCCCCTTGACCTTATCAGAAATCCTGATGGCTATTGACACCCTGCCTCCTGACAAATCCCCGGGTCTAGATGGTTATACTTCCAAATTTTATAAAGCTTTTAAACAGTTGTTGCCCCCCATGCTTTTAGATACCTTCAATTATGTCTTCCACAAGGGCCTCTCTGATTTTTCCTTCACAGAAGCCACTATTGCGGTGCTTCTGAAACCTGGTAGGGAACCCCTGTTGGTACCAAACTACCAGCCAATATCCCTTATTAATGTTGATCTTAAAAATCTTGCGAAGGTATTGGCCAGCAGATTAAACTAGGTCTGGCACCCCCATATTAGTTAGGAAAAATTTGGCTTTATGGCTGGCCGGCTGTCCATGGACCATCTGTGTAAGCTACCTCATCTACTTTCTGCATCCAGAGACCCTCATGTTCCTTTTGTCTTGGCATCCCTGGACACAAAAAATGTTTTGACAGAGTTTCTTGGGATTACCTTTTCAATTTACTGCCTAAATTCCATTGTCCCTCCACTTTTATTCAGTGGGTGAAGGTCCTCTACTTCTGTCCATCGGCCCACATTTTGTGCAATGGTATTTTGTCCACCTCTTTTACTTTTACATCAGGGCACCAGGAAAGGCTGTCTGCTATCACATTTTCTCTTCAGTTTGTTTCTGTAGCCATTAATTAGGAAGCTCAAGATTTCCCCTCACGTCTCCGGCATACCCATTGGAAATCATCAGTATAAACTTTCCGTTTATGCGGATGATATCCTTTTGCACATCACTTCTCCTACCACATCCTTGCCTTTCTGCCCTGGATATTATTAAGGACTTTGGTCACATATCCAATTACAAATTAAATCTGGCCAGAACGGAGGTGATGCAGCTTAACAGCATCACTCTGAGGTCCAAGGTGGAGCACCTGGGTCTGGTCTGGATTAGGGACAAACTGAAATACTTGGGCACATACCTTACTTTGTCGCCGATCAAGATGAAACAGTACAACCTTAACACAGTGGTTATCTGCCTTAAAATAGATTTGGATTGCTGGTCCCTTTTGCCCATTTTAATGTGGAGTTGTTTAAATATTGTGAAAATGAATGTTTTACCCTGTCTATTATACCTGTTACAGATATATAATTATGCCTTACCAAAATCTTGGTTTACTCAAATTGATAGACTCATATCTGCTTTTTTATGTCATGGCAAGATCCCTTGGAGAGACCTTTTTAAGCTCATGTATACTAGAGCAGGGAGGCCTGCAGGTACCCAGTCTGTACTTCTATTAGTTGTCCATCAGTCACTCTAGGTTTTTTCAATGGCTCAGGCCCTCAACAGAAGATACTTCCCAAACTTACATTCCACTGTGGTTGTAAATAGAGCGGTATCACTGCTCCCAGCTTGGCTTAGATACTCATGCTCTACTTTATATTTCCCACAAGAAACTCCCAGATCATTATATGGTACCCCCATAGCAGAGTCAATATGGGTTCACATGTAGTTTCATGTTTTATTACATATTCTGCCCCTCAAGGATATTTCTCAACCTATTGTTGGGAATCTCAATCTTAGGATTGGGGGTGAACCACTTACCAAATCCTTTTGGCCTTTTGCCACTGTGAATGCAGTAGAGGAGTTGGTTAAGGATTGAAAGCTGCTCACTTTCAAAGAGACACAGGTCAAATTCCACCTGACCTCCTCTGCATGCTTTCAATACTTCCAACTCTTGCACATGCTTTTGCATCACTTTGGTATGGGCCATTGGAAGAAGCCATATGTTAGATAAATCTTTTCTATGTTTTTTTCTGCCCCTACTTCTCACATCATCTCATACTATTGTTATCAGATATGTCACTTTGTAGCCAACTTGGAAGGACAGATGTTTTACTACTGGGACCAGGCCTTACCACCCACTGACTCCCCCCATAATTGCAAACAAATTTGGAAAAGACTGTATGAATACATTAAATGGGATAGATACCGTCTTCTCCAATTTCAGGTTTTGCATAATCTCTGTTACACCCCCAATAAGTTATACAGAATGGGTAGGCTTCCCTCTAATATCTACTCCAGGTGTCATAAGGAACCTGGTACATTGTGCCATGTCCTTTGCTTCTGTGAAAAAGTTACCCCTTTCTGGCAGCGATCTAGTCACCACTGGACCCTATTCTGGGGTTGTCTGAAGCCTTCCTCCCTGAAGTGTGTTTATTGAGTGATTATGGAGATACCTTGATTGGTAATCAATGGCTACACGTGGCCTTCATCTTGGTATGTGCAAAAAAAGTGATAATGTGACACTGGCTTGATCAAAGTATCCCATCTGTAACCGAATGGTTTCAGGAGATTCTGTTCGCCTTACCGGCAGAATGGACCATAGTCAGCCTGTTGGGTCATTTTAGCACATACTGGAAGGTTTTGGAACCTTTGTATACCTTGCAAATTATATAACTCGTCTGATCTCTGATAACTAATTTTTCTTTACAACATGTTTTGGCCCCAACTAATAATAACCACTTTCCTTTTACTGTGCCTTATAGTCCCTTATGGGACATTTCCCATGTATATCTTGGCTTTTAGAGTTTCTTGATTTCTATTATAGGACATGATATTCGCTAGTATCCTCCAGTGGTGGGAGGAGGGTAGGTTGGATGGGGGAGAGGGGGGGTTTGTTGGATTTTGTGGTTGTTTGCTTATTGTTATACAATATTGTTCCTTCTTGTTGTTCTTCTGTTCATTGTACCTCTGCTTGAAGAATCAATAAAGCATATTCAATTTGAAAAAATAACATAAGGCTCTCAGAATGCTGACAACCAATTGTAGCATTTCTGAGACCCTTGCAATAATGTACAATGATGTGTATGCCGAGGGGTGTCAAGGATGAAACTAGCAAGGTGATTATATATTATCTCTAACCTTGCAAGGTCCTTCCCCGAGGTGCCCCCATACACAAATTCCCCATAATCTATAATAGGGATAATCATGTGATTAACCACTTTTTTTGTGCATGTGTTATCTCTTTATCCCTCCTACATGCTCCATCTCAGTCACTCATTCAGGCATGAGCCAAGGCTGAATCCTACCCATCTCACTCCCCCGATCCACCGTTCCATATAGCAGCTGACCCAGGGTAACCCCACATAACCCTTCGCAGGGTGGGTCCCCCTCCTCCGAGGGGAAAGGCACCAGCCAAGGGGACAGACTAGTGCAATGCTTGGCTCCAGGGTACTGCTGGAATGGATGGATCTGTGGGACATCACTGGCCTCGAACAGCCAGGCAGCCATCATCGACTGAACATGGAGCAGGTACGCACTTTCTAGTGGCATTTCCCTTCTACGTTGCGTTTGCTTAGTGCCTCCGGTCCGGAGGCCACCTACAAGCGCCGCCCTGTACCCACCCCAAGAGAGGAGAGCAGTCTTTCAGATGCTCAATCCGCGCCTTCCTCTGCCAGCCTCCGGCGTCCCGAGTCCGTTCCCAGGTCGCCGGCGTGGTTTGAGATAGGCACCAGTGCCTCAACCCTCTGCGCCACTGGGTTGGCTTTAATTGCTTTTAATCTTGAATTTAACAGCAACTATTTTCTTATTTTGTACAACATTCAGAGTTTTTGCCCTAATTTTTTTGTTACGAAATGTATGTGAACATTCCATTTACATTGATTATCAATCTCGATTCCTAAGTGTTTATACATTTCTACTTGTTGCAACTGCAAACTGGTTTTTGCTCTCTGCATCTTGGTTTTTGCATTTCTAACTTCTTTCAAGTATCTATTTCTATATTCTCTATACAATGTCCAGTCCCTTTGTAAATTAGTTTGTTTAGCCTTCTTCCACAATTTGTTTCTTTGTCTTTTTATCTTATGTAGTCTTCCTTTATACCATGATGCATTATTATTTTTAACATATTATTTCTTTATCGGAGCATGATAATCACACACATTTAAAAACTCTGTTTTAAAATAAATCCAGGCTTCATTTACAGTAGTTTATTTGTGGGTGTAGGTTCCAGGTTGCTGGTGCTTGCCTTGAGCTTCTGTACAACCACAAATAAACTACTTTACATTTGCACCTATCTATATTGTTTGTGGTTGTTATTTGCTTGAAGTGCTGACTTCTTGGAATTGTGTTTTCGACATTAAGGCTGGCCACCCTTGTCAGCACCCATCTCACTCAACTGTTTGCAGTGGCTACCTTATTGAAGATGTTCATTTATAGTAGGAATTATTTCAGTTCTCTCCCAGTTAATGGCTTCTACATCTTTGGTTAGATGCGGTAATTTTTGTGAATACCAAGCGGCATTTCAATCAGAATATAATACCACAGATAATTGTTACATTTTGACACACTTAGTTGAAAAGTATGTTGTATTTTCTTCCAGTTTTTTCTTCTCCATTAAGCTCTGGTTGGTTAGTCAGATTAAAGTGAGAGTTGAATCTGGCCTTCCTCTCTGGTCATGTCTGAAGAGGTGGGAGCTCTTCAGACGAAAATAATTCAAAAACTTGAGACTTATTTGACTGTGATTGTTTCCTAACTTGGACTTTTATATTCTGCTGCTAAATTGTTATATAGGGTATTGTATTTGTTTAGTTTTTTGTGGATGCTTGTTAGAGTATTTGATTATTTTACGTTTGGGTGTGGGTTAAATCTGTGTTTTGGGATTGTTTACTTGCTGGTATTTGCTTAGTGTGGTAAATATGTGTTGGGAAGGCATAAGGACGGTCGGGTATTATTCCTCCTCCAGGCTTAGGGACCTCTGTCCTTTTTTCTGTCCTCCCCTATCACCAGAAGTGTACAGATGGTGTAGGGCCCTGGGGATTGTTAGAAAAAGGAGGAGGATGAGGGTTGGGCCTGGAGAGGGAATGGAAAGGAGTGGGCAGATAGGGATAGTGGGGACAAGGAGACACCCTGGGGTGAAATGGGTCCAGGAAAGGGGTCCTCCCTGTCTGGTTCCCATACCCAAGGGTTCTGCTTGTAGCCGGCAGGTAGCATGGTCATCCTTAGATTCTCATCCTACTCAGGTGGTGTTATGCAACACCAGGTCTATTAAAAAAAAAACGCTATTATAGCGGATTTTGTTGGAACATCTGACCTGGCGTGCATCACTGAGACCTGGCTGGATCAGAATGCTGGCCCAGTTTTGGCATCAGCAATTCCATCCAGGTACTTGGTGATACATTGCCCTAGGATGGATCGTAGGGATGGGGGTGTTGCTATCTGTTTTAGATCAGAACTGGGCCTAGTGGAGGTACCAGTGGGAACTACCAACTCCTTTGAATGTATCATGGGCGAGGGTGTGGGGTGCAGGATACTTCAACCAGGTGACGGGAATGTTTTCCTGTGGGAAGTCGCAGACTTCATTGTCGACCTGACATTGGGATCCCCCAGATGGTTGGTTCTATGGGATTTCAATGCCTGGGTCAATGATGAACTCTCACAGTTTGGTTGGGACTTCCGCCAGTTAATGATTTCACTGGGCTTCACACAGGTTATTTCCTCCTTGACCCATATTGGTGGTCATTCATTGGATTTGGTGTTCCTACTGGGGATGGAGATATTCGATTTGGTGGTGGAACCAGTCAGGTGGTCTGACCATCATACCATTGGGTTCAGTTTTGAGGCCACCCCAGTAGGCCAGCCCATGTGGAGATGGTGCGGTACTGCCCTTTGAGGGGTGTTTCCCCAGATGGCCTGATGGTGGTACTGGACCTATCGGATTTACCGAGTGATTGCATGGACCAAGGGGACTTGGTACTTGCCTACAATAAGGCAGTAGTAGGGGCCCTGGATTCCATTGCTCCTGTTCATGTTCATCCCCTCACTCTTCATCCCAGGTCTCTGTGGTTTGATGAGACTTTGAGAGAGTTGAGGAGAGTCGGACGAAGGTTAGAGGGGTGCTGGAGGAAATCAGGCCTCGATTGTGACAAACTTCATTTGATGGACCATTACATGGTCTATCAATCAGCAATCTCTCGTAAGAAGGCAGAATTCCTGTCCAGAGAGATTGCAGCTGCACAGAATAGACCAGCTCAGCTTTTCCAGACTGTGGATAGATTGTGCAATCCAATCTGTCTTCAGCCCAGAAGAGCCTTTTCTCAAGAATGGTGTGACAAGTTTGCTCAATTCTTTTCAGATAAGGTTGCCAAAATCCGGTCTGATGTCTGCTTGACCCTTCAAAATGGGAGCTGTGAATGTCGGCAGAAGATGTCAGACACCCAATTTGCATGGTCTGACTTCAGCCTTCCCACAATCAGTGACATTGTGATGGTCATCCAGTCATTGCGTCCAACCAACTGTGGTTTGGACCCGGGCCCCACACGTCTCCTAGTAGGCTGTGTGGATAAAATCGGTCTAGTCCTTGCTGAGATAGTCTGGAGCTCTTTGGATAGGGTTTTTTTTCCAAATCCTCTGAAGGAGGCTGTAGTTCAGCCCCTTCTTAAGAAGTCCTTCTTGGACCTGGATTGTCTGGCTAACTACAGACCTGTCTCTAACCTGCCCTTTGTGGGTAAGGTTATTGAGAAGGTGGTCGTGTCACAGCTGGATGATCATTTGACCAGCCACAATGTCTATGATTCTTTCCAGTCCGGATTTAGGAAGAGACTTATTACCAAGACAGCTCTTGTCTGGGTACTAAATGATCTCCTAGTAGCGAAAGATCGAAGGACTCATTCCATCTTGGTCCTTCTTGATCTCTCTGTAGCAGTTGACACTGTGGACAATGGTGTGCTATTGGAGTGCTTGCGGTTTATCTGTGGGCTGTCTGGTACAGTTCTCAGGTGGTTTCGATCTTTCCTTGAGGGTAGGACTCAGAGGGTGGTGTCTGGGATTTTTTCCTCGGCATCATTCCCCCTATCCTGTGGTGTGCCACAGGGCTCCATTTTGGCGTCTATGTTGTTTGCGGTGTACATGCTGCTGTTGGGAGCAATTATTAGGTGGTACGGTTTGAGTTTTCACTGCTATGCAGATGATACTCAACTGTATATGTCCTTTGTGCCCAGCCAAGATGCTGCCTTTTCAGTCTTTAACAACTGTCTAGCTGAAATACAGGACTGGATGAATGTGAGTTGACTGCGGTTGAATCCAGAGAAAACTGAGGTGTTGGTTGTGGACCTAGGTCACCAGGAGGTGGGTTTGTTGGCGGGATCACCCTCGGGTTTATGGCTTGGGAGTATTCAGCTATCTCAGACCAGGTGCGGAACCTGGGCATTGTGTTTGATGACTGTTTGACACTTAAATCTCAGGTGTCAGCAGTTGTCAAAGCCTCTTTTTACCATCTGAGGAACATCGCCCGGGTGAAGCACCTGGTTCCTCCTGATGATCTTCCTACTTTGGTCCATGCCTTTGTTACCTCCCGCCTTGACTACTGGAACGCCCTTTATCTTGGGCTACCGGGGGTTGATATTAGCCACTTGCAGCTAGTGCAGAATCGGCAGCCAGGCAATTGACTGGTTCTTCTAGGGCCATATAACGCCAGTCTGAATGCACTGACAAGCACATGTTGGCGAATCACCTTCAAGGTCGGTTTGCTGGACCTATAAGGTCCTACACGATCAGGGACCTGGCTACCTGAAAGATCTCTTTTGTCCCTACTGTCCTTCCCACTCTCTCCAATCCACTGATGAGGGATTGCTAGAGATTTCCAGGGTTCGTTTAAAGGCCTCTGGGGCCAGATCTTTTAGCTGTATGGCCCCAACCCTGTGGCATTCTCTACGTCGTCAGGTGCGAGATTGCCCAACTGTCCAAAGCTTAAAGGGGGCATTAAAAACACATCTTTTTAGCCTTGTATGTAATGATTTTTAAATGTTGCTGCCTTGGATTAATTTTAACATTGTTTTAATTATTTATTGATTTTTATTACGTTATGTACTGGTGCCTTTGTTTTGGAAAGGCGCCTTTTACAAATAAAGTTTGATTTGATTTGATTTTATTAAGGGCCAAAAATTATATGTGGCTTTCATTGATTTTAGTGCCACTTTTGATAATATTTCACAATCTAAATTATGGCTATTAATGCTTCAAAAGGGAATCCAAGCATCACTTGTAAACATTATAAGGGAGCTATATAGTAACACTTGGGCACAAATCAGAGTGGGAACCTCAGGACAGTTATCTAATAAGATACATACTAACAAAGGAGTTAGGCAGGGTTGTGTGATTGCATCTGTATTATTTTGCATGTATAGTGACCAACTTTTAAACCAATTGGCACACACTATATCTGACTCTCCCTTGATAGGTACTCAAATTTGCCCAGCATTGGCTTATGCCAATGATCTGATTCATATTCCTCTAACTCGATCTGGACAACAAGAATAGCTACATATTTTGAATAATTATGCAAATGCTTATAATCTCAAGAAAAATGAAAGTAAGAGTCAGGTAGTAACATTTTGATCAAATAAAATGAATAATATATGGAAAGTAGGAACAAAAAACTTAAAGTCAGTACAATTTTATGTTTACTTAGGGCTAACATTATTTAATAATGGAAAATGGAATAATCCCCACCTCCAGGCTGAATTTTGGATCCACACAGCCAGATCCAAGTCCCTGACCAGGCTGCACTAGCCCTGCGAAGGTGTGGCCACGGCTCCAGAAACAGCTGCTCCACCGCTCAACTCCAGGCTGAATTTCGGATCCACACAGCCAGGTAAGAAGTACTTTCACTGTCCGGGGAAGCCGTGAGTGCCACCATTGGCCCAACACCCTCCATGCTGAACCCTGATTGGACCCCTGCCTTTTTCACTGAGCCCTTACTCAAGCTGTTACTGCCACTGCCATTTTAGGTGGCCTGTTTCAAACTGTAACTGTTTTTCTGCTAAAAAGCCAAATCCGAAAACAAAACTGTTATTTGTTAAAAGCCGCTGCCATTTAGGTGGCCTGTTTCAAACTGTAACTGCTATTTTGCTAAAATGCCAATTCCAAAAACAAAACTATAGTGTATGGTGGAACGTCGTTCTCCACCGAAATCCATCATTGTCGAAACCTTGTAGTCACACACTAGTGATGTTCGCAGTGCAGCAGAACGATTTTTTCTACTGCACTGTGAACGTCACACACTGTCCTCGAGCAGCATTTGACAGTTAGGGCTTACTCTATAGACAGGACGCATAGCGAAAGCAGCACTGTCGACTGCAGTACCAATGTTTAGTGTTAAAATGTTCAAAATGTAAAGTTATTAAACATTTAAAATGTCAAGCGTGAAAACGTTCAAAATGTAAAGTTCTTTTTTCCTTCTAGTAACCCAGTAAAAATGTTTTGAAGCAGAAACATGCTGTAGTGATTTTCTTCCCCAAAAAAACGATGTTCCACCATATACTATAAAGAAAAGTGCAAGGGAAACAGTTGACAACAGGGCATCTTTCACCTCGTTGGCACTATGATGACGGATTACCTCTCGAGCTGCGCTCTCGAGGTAATCCGGCGTCATAGTGCCAACTCGGTGAAAGAATAGCCCTGTTGTCAACTGTTCCCCATGCACTATCCTATATGTTATTTGTTAAAAGCCAGTTCCAAAAAGAAAACAATATCTGCTGTGTTACTGCTTAGGTTGCCGTTCTGAGTTTCTCCCTATCTCTGACCATCTCTGTCCCTTGGGGCCTGAACTGCCCCCCTCTCTTACCCAGTCTTCTTTTTCTTTCTCTCCCTCCCTTCCCTCATTTGTGTCTCCCAAGTTTGATTTCAACTGCCTCACTCTAACCTCTCCTTCCCCCCCCCAAGGGACCAAGTCAAGTTTCTTCCTAAGCACTGCTTGCTGGTTGCTGCCACATGTCTCCCCTTGTCTTTCTTTCTCTGCTTGCTCCACGCCCCACAATTTAGCCACTGCATCACTGTCCCTGTGTCCCAGCTTCTTCTCTTTAATAACCTCTCCCTTCTCCTCTCTCCCTCCTCTAGATCCAAGCCCTTGACCGGGCTGCACCAGCCCTCCAAAGGTGGAGCCATGGCCACGGCTCTGGAACAAGCCAGTCTGCCACTCACCTCCAGGCTGAATTTCAGATCCACACAGCCGGGTAAGAAGTCTTTTCACTGTCTGGGGAAGCCGTGAGTACCACCATTGGCCCAACACACTCTGTGCTGAACCCTGACTGGAGCCCTGCCTTTTCCACTGAGCCTTCATTGGCTGCACCTCCTGCTGTAACTCTGACTTGTCTCAGGGCCATTGCACCCATTGACTTTAGTGGAAAGCAGCCACATTTTTTCACCCGCTCCCCCCTCCCCCACCTCCTACCTTAATTAAATAGATCTCTTGCCACACCCTCCTGTGTTGTCCCTCCCTTTCTCGATCTCTATTGGGTCCTGTCTGCTCCGCCCTTCTCTCACTCCACCCCCCCTCTCCTCCCTCTACTCTCGACCTGTCTCACTGCTCCTGCTGCCTGCCTGTCCTTCCATCTTACCTCTGTTTTAAATATGCATACCACCCCCTCAATGTTCCACCTCCTCCTCCTCCTCCTCCTCCTCTTTGCCCTCCTCCTCCTCCTCTGCTCCTTTTTCCTTCAGCCTGTTTCCCTTCCCCTCTCCAAAGCTATGAGCTGAATTGCTCCCATTGTTACACTGGCATGCTTTCTTACAAAGTTAACCCTGCCCCCAGGGGACACCACCTCACTACAAATCTGCACCTCCTTGCGAGTGTGCACTGGCCTCGCTGTCTACCCATCACTCAACACTCCTGCTGTACCTTCGCATCCACTCCACAGCTTATTCCTTCAAAGAAAAGAATTGCAAGCTCTCCCTCAGGGAATTATGTCTGGCCACCCTGAAGCTCTTGATCTTCCTCCTCCTACTATCAGGTAATGTTCACCCCAATCCAGGCCAAAAGACAGCAAGGGTCTCCACCCAAACCAAGCACTCTGGCGCTCTCTCAATCATATGCCTGAACATCTGTAGTTTACTACCAAAGCTTGACCAACTGCAAGCCTTCACTTGCCTTCATCACCTGGATATTTTGGCAGTGGCTGAAACCTGGCTCACCCCCTCAGTGCCTGATCAATCAATCTCCCTCCCAAGCTATAATGTCTTTAGGCTCCATCGTAAATGTAAAAGAGGGGGAGGATGTTCATTGTACCTAAATGACAATCATCTGGGGCACCCTGTCCACGTGGTCCTACCAACATCCTCAGCACAGATACTGCATATCAGAATCCTGCTTGGAACCCATAATAAAGCCCCTTCAGTCATTACCGTTTATATCCCACCTAAAGAGCAGGGACCTGGACTCCATGCTGTTCTGGACCTTGTCAGATCACTATCTCCTGACTCCAAAACCATCCTACTCAGTGATTTCAATGTAAACTGGCTGGGAGCTGAGGCGGGGGCTGTCAGGTATTCTGTCATATTGGCTAACCTTACCCAGATGCTGGACTCCCCAACTAGAAAGAACTATAAAACTGGGACCAGCACCCTACTGGACTGGATCCTGACCAGCCACCTCTCTCGGATCACAAACTCCACCGTCCTGCCCGACTCACTAAGCAACCACTCCCCCATCAGTTGTACCTGGTCAAACAAATTCTGTAAACCCCAACAAAAAATAATTTTTAGCAGAGTCCTACCTCGTGGTCATCAAACCCACCTCAAATCACACCTGCTCCATCAGGACTGGTCTCCCATCCACAGGGACACTGACACAAACTCCGTCCTGGATCAATTCATCCACATTTTTAATGAAGCCTGTAACATATACACTCCGCTCAAAAAGTGCAAAGTTAAATCTCTCTGCAACCCATGGTTATCAGATGCCCTCCTAAAGAAGTTAAAACTTAGGGACCATCTTTGGGAACTGGCTAGATCCACCAGTAAGCAAGTTGACATCCAAACTTATAAAAGCGCACGGAATGATTGCACCAAATCCATATGTCAACTGAAATCGGACTATTACAAAAAAGCCCTCATTGACACATGGGGAAATGGGAGAGCTTTCTGCGATAACATAAAGGATGTCACTGGGAAGCAGTCCAAATCACCTCCGACTGTGCTCCAGGTCAACAGAATTACCACACTGGACCATAAAATCATTGCTGACACTTTCAATGATGCGTTCACTGACCTTAGCAGTGTTCTCCCCTCTGCCTTTTTCAACGATGATGTCACTTCTTTATCTGCCTACCCCACTCCAACCATCAAGCCCCCCTTCTACTTCAAAGCAGTAAGTAAGAATGTAGTTTGCAAGTACATCTCCAAAACCATCAGCAACACCAGAACAAGTGCTGATACACTTGACCTCAAGCTTCTGTCTCTCACACTAGAAGAAGTTCTGGGGCCTCTTACCAGGATTTTTAATCTCTCCCTCTCTCTTAGCCAGTTCCCGGACAAATGGAAGTCAGCCACGGTGGTCACTCCAATCCATAAAAGTGGTGATAGGACCACATATGGGAATTACCGCCCAATCTCTATTCTTCCACCTCTCTCTAAGACACTAGAATGGATAGTAGCAGACCAACTAACTGACTATCTGGACAAATACAACATTCTTTGCCGGCAGCAACATGGTTTCAGAAAAGGGCACATCACTGCCACTGCCCTACTTGAGTTCACAGGTGCCGTACACAACTCTCTCGACAACAGTCTTCTAACTGGAGCAATCTTTATAGACCTGACCAAGGCTTTTGATACCATCCACCATCACGTCCTGCTTGGCCAACTACAAAACCCTGGGCTGTCCACTGAATCTGTTGCCTGGTTCAAAAGCTACCTTGGAAACTGATCCCAATGTGTGAAAATTGTGGATGTGCTCTCCGATACTAAAGCGGTCTGCTCTGGTGTTTCCCAGGGCTCTGTCCTGGGCCCCCTACTTTTCAGCTTGTTCCTCAACACACTCCTGGACTTCTGTGCTCAACAAATCATACTGTACACTGATTACGCGGTCATCCTTGCCTCCCATCAGGACCCAAACTACCTGCAATTAAACCTTCAGCTTGGTTTCACCACGATTAAGAACTGGTTCATGAAACATAAGCTGACCCTTAACCAGAAAAAAAACCAAGACCATGATTTTCAGCAGCTCCCATAACAAACATAAGAATCTCCACCTCACCATACACTAGCCAAGGTGTCCCACTGGATCAGGTCCAAACCTTTAAATATCTTGGGGTCATCCTAGACTCCCACCTATCCTATGCTGCCCACAGAAATAATGTTGACAAAGCTGCAAACTCCAAACTGGGCCTGCTCTATCGCCACCGGTGACACCTAACCCAAGAGGCCCTAGTAGCTGCTGTCCCGAGCTCCATCATCTCCGTGATTGACTATGGCCTTGTCATCTACGGCTCTGCCACTGCCACAGCACTCAAACAGGTAACTACCACCCTAAATAAGGCCTGTCGACTCATTACTGGTGTAAATCATCTCATTCACACATGCGAACTTTACACTCAGACAAATCGGTTGCAAAGAAAATCCAGATGGGTCTTGCTCCACCAGGAGTCTGTACCCTCCTTCACCCAAAAACCAACAGTCATAACACCAGGGGATCAGGGGATCAAAGCCACAGCTGTTTCAAATTCCTCACTGCTGCACAACACAAGGCCAAAGATCTTTTGCCTACAGGGCTCCCACCTGGCTAAATGGTCTTGCAAGTGACACTACCTCTACCACCTCGCTCGGTGCTTTCAAATCCAGGCTCTGCAACACCCTCATTACCTCCAGCACCTGTGACTGCCTCAGCTAACGATCAGCACTCCCTTCACCTGTGCCCACCATGTGGGGTCTCGGCCTCCTATCACACTTGCCCTCCTGGGCCTCTTTCTTATGCATTTATCCCTTGACAACACCAACTTGGATGCTTACCCCCCATCCCCCCTCCTCACTTCTTGATCTCCTACGTTGTTTCTTCCACCTACCGTCTGCTAACCCCCTTTTTCTTTTTTCCCCTTCCCCCCTTCTTCCAACTACTAGTCCTCTTCACAGCATAATGTTGATTGTGTATTGTCTCTGAACCAACCTCAATGTTTTTCTCTTGCAATTTTTGTTGACTACTGTGACTAGTGATATGGAACCTTTGTAAAAGAGCCTTGGCTCAAAGGTAATTGTAATCCTTGCATCAATAAATAAATAAATATTAGAACTCAATTAATTAAGCTAAAACAGACAGATGGAGCCTTAAGAAAGTTTAATTATCAGTATAGTGGTAATACTATTGCTCCGTAATTAAGGTATCGGAGGCAAAATATTATTTGCAGACATTGTACCAAGTGGAGATATGGGGTTTTGGCAAAATGAAACCACTAGAAGTACCCTTGAGTAAATTATATCATACTGCTCTAGGTCTGGAAAGATCAACTCCTGCTGTTTTATTAAGAGTGGAAATAGGATCCATGAGCCTAATGGCTCTATCAGAAGTTAGACTGTTAAATTACTGGATAAAAGTCACCACAATGAATTCTGATCAATTGCCCCATACATATTTAGTGGAAAAAAAAACAGATGGCACCAGATCAAATGTAGGACCTCAGATTGGTATAAAAATCTGAATGTGGTCTTGCACAAATATGACCTGAAAAATTTAAGAGGGTCTACCAAACAGAATATAGAAATTAGTTTAGAATGAAATTAATCTAATGTATTCTGTTTCTGCACTTTAGGGGGTAGGATTATTTATTCTATATTTATATTTTGTATTTTAAGGAGATTTAAATTGTATATGTCTTTTTATTTGAAATTCTATGCTGAAATGTCTGTAAAAGATCTTCGACTGAACAGATAAACTTTAAAACTAAAAACATGTTTCATGAAGGAAATATAATCAAATCCCTTAAACATTCTCCTATATTTTATCTTAGTCATTCCTATACTTTTGACCCTACTTCTCATTCAAACAATACTCTGATGGTCACTGAAACTATCAGCTAAGACTCCACTGAGTTTATAATTCTCGCTTTTAGCAGTAAAAATTAAATCTAACATCGAGGAAGTTGACAGATCCTTAGGGTTTAATCTAGTGTGTCCTTTAATTAATTGGGTGAATACCAAACTGGTATTTAAATTATATAACTCATGCTCCATTCTAATTTGCTCCCAGTTAACATTAACGTCTCCCACCAGCATTAACGTATGGGTCTTTTTATAATGTACCAATGAATCATGTAATAAATTGAAACAATCAGTTTGCTCTTGAGGGGTCTATTAATCCCCAACAGCATTTTTATCTCAAGTGGTAAAATTTCAATTGATTCCAGTCTAATATTCAAATCCAATTAATTGGTGTACAACTGTTGTTTTCCATAAATGAGCAACTCCCCACCCTTTTTGTTCTTATCTTTCCTCCACATTTGATTGCCTGGTATGCTGATGTGCATTTCTGTTGACTTAGCAT